>JAKOOJ010000013.1:15505000-16105000 GCA_022577455.1 Arizona elegans | reverse complement strand
AGCACTGTGAAGTGGTATATAAGTCTAAGTGCTATTCCTTCCTTCCTTCCTTCCTTCCTTCCTTCCTTCCTTCCTTCCTTCCTTCCTTCCTTCCTTCCTTCTTTTTTCCCTCCCTCCCTTCCTTTCCTTCCCTTCTGTCCTTCCCAGTGGTTAGAATGCAGTATTGCAGGCTAACTCTGCCCACTGTCAGCAGTTCAATCCTAACTGAGTGGCTCAAGTTTGACTCAGGCTTCCATCCTTCCGAGGTCAGTAAAATGAGGACCCAGATTGTTGGGGGCAAAGATGCTGTCACTCTAAAACTGCTTAGAGAGGGCTATAAAACACTCTGAAGCGGTATATAAGTCTAAGTCCTATTGCTATTCAAATATTTCTTTGCTAAAATTATTGGAGGTTTCTTAATAAGGGAAAAGGGTTTCAAATATAATTTGTTGCAAGCATGTCCTATTTATTTCTTTCATTGCTTCAGTCTGTTGCATCATGATTCTTGGAACTAAGACATTCTTGGACAAAGGATTTGGTTGCCTGAGTTTATATGGAAAAATTGATCCAAAAAAGAAATAAAAAGAATGGTTGAAATCTTTCATAGAAATGTGTGCTAAAATGAATTTTCAAGCAGCAAGCATGCAACAATGTTTATCATTTTATCACAATAGTTAGTTAACATGCAGTGCTATTCTTTGATGCTATCCAATATTATGTCTGATAAATGAAAGATTATAATAATAGATTATATCCAATGGTGTCCAATAAAATAGTTTAAATTATAAGTATTTCATAAGAGAGGAAATAAAAAAGTAAAGCTGCCCAAAGAAAATAGACTTTGTAATAAAACTTTGCATTTGGAATGTACATTTTATCATGCAAAAGTCCTCATTCTAAACTAGATTAATAAATTGTCAAATATTTTCAAATGGACAACTGAATATTGATTATTGTTACTGAAGGAGGTTTTCAGGATGTAATAATAAACCATTTTGACATAGTTGCATGTATGTATGTATGTATGTATGTATGTATGTATGTATGTGTGTAAATAGATTTTATGGTTCCACTACAAAAACAAGCGCCTAACTCCACATTTATTTAAAACCATATGTTTCCACTGAAACGCGTTAAATGTCGTCTCCCTTCTTAAAAATGGAGACTTTAAAACTTGAAGTAGCAGCTGTGTTTACAGCTGAGATAGTTAATACTTCTACAGGATGAAAGCTTCCTGCGTTTAAAGTTTTCAGACAAAATCAAGAGAAAAATGATTTTGCCTAGTGGCCTACATACGTATGTGTAAAATCATTCTGTAAAATATGAAAAGGTCAACCCTCCAATCTCCCAGGGGAATGTCGTTGTGAATGAATTCTGTTCTAAAAGCAGCGCTCCTGAAGAATTTAAAATAATCTCAACATTCTGTTCAGAAAACTCAGATGACCCAACGGGCAAAGTGACTATTAATAATCTGCTGGATGATAAACAATGTTCCAGAGAACTGGATAGAAAACTAAGACAATTTTCCCTCAGGAAGTCATGGCGACTTGGTGACAGCAATGCTTAAAGAAAGAAGGTTTAGACACAAACACAAAAGTGTCTGTGGACAAAAGTATGAAAGCATTTCTCCAAAGCATCCTTTTTTCCTGCAAACAAAAGGAACCCAAAACTTTAGATTGTAATTTGAGAGGATTGCTATATTTTCAAGGCTGGTTCTGATATATTGGACAAGAAATCAATGCGAGTCCTTTGGAATATTGACTAAGGAGCCAGGCTAGAAACCAGGAGCCTGTGAATTCTAGTCCAAACTTTGGGCACAAAACCAACTGGGTGAGGTTGGGCCCGTTGCTCTCTCTCAGCAGGGGTGGCCTTCAAAAATTTTAGTAAGGGGTTCTCTGCCCAGTTGCTGGGTGGGCGTGGACATGGTAGGCTGTCCTAGTCGGCCTCCTGCGCCCCCCCTCCTGTGTGTGTGTGGGGGGGGGTGTTTGCCCTCTCTGGGCTCCGGAGGCTTTCCTCGAGCCTCCAGGAAGGTGAAAACGGCCTCCCCAGGCTCCAGAAGCCCTCTGGAGGCTGGAAACGGCCCCGTTTCTGGCCTTCCCAAACTTCTGGTAGGCCCGTTTTTCACCTTCCCTGAGCCTCTGCGCGTGTCCTGCACTTATCTGCACCCAAAATGGGCCTCATGGGGACTCCTGGGAGAGGAGGGGAGAGGAGGGCGAGGCCAGCCAGGAGTGGGATTTGGGGGTTCTCCGAACTGCACAGAATCTTAGCTAGAGGTTCTCCCAAACACCTGCGAACCCCCAGCAGCCCACCCCCTGTCTCTCAGCCATAGGAAGATAATAGCAAACCACTTTAGAAGAACCATACGAAAAAACTGCAGGACCTGTCCAAGTAGATTGGCAGGAGAAGAGGAGAAGGAGGAGAACTAACTGAAGGTACAGTTAAATGGTCAAATAGCTATTGAGTATCTGCCAGGCTCTATCAACTCTAGTGAAAAACATCTGCTGACAGATAATGAGGAGCTCCTCAGCCTGAGACCTTGGGGTTAGAGTAGATAATATATGAGTGAAGGACCTGGGAGGCCTCTCCTGTCTGTGCTTCTTTTTAGATTTTGTTTATTTGATTACATGGTATCCCCTGCCTCATTCCCTTCCTCCAAATAGCACTCAAGAGAGTTAAGCTAAGGAAAACAAAAAGATACTGCAAATCAAACAAAAGCAAGATGGGTTTAGCAAACAGGGTTACATAGATTTTTCTCAAGAGGTGGACAAAAGCCTGAAATTGGATTTTTCTCATTTATTAACATTACAGAGCATTATGGTGGCAAAGAAAGGCATTTATGAATCTCCTCTGTGGTCCTTTATCCTTCTTGGAAGCTGAAAGGGGGATCTTTACCTAAAAGAAAAGCAAATACTGTATATCCAACAATGAATTAGGGGACTGGAAAGTAAAACATACAAAGAACGATTACAGGAACTGGGCATGGCTAGTCTAGTGAAGAGAAGGACCAGAGGAGACATGATATCAGGGTTCCAATATTTGAGGGGCTGCTACAGGGAGGAAGGGGTCAAGCTATTTTCAAAGGCACCCAAAAGCCAGACAAGGATGGAAACTGATCAAGGATAGATTCAACCTAGAAATAAGGAGAAATTTTCTGACAGTGACAAAAATCAATCAATGGAACAGAAGTTGCCTTCAGATGTTGTGGGAGCTTCATCACTGGAGGCTTTCAAGAAGATATTGGACTGCCATTTGTCAGAAATGGTGTAGGGTCTCCTGTTTGGTCGGCAGTTGGATAACAATTATATTCATGTTATTGGAGCTAATGATACTCACCAATTCAATTGACAAACTGTCGTGAAGTCAGCATTGATTCTCACCAACTACATAAAATGACATTTTGCAAGATGATCTGTCCTTAAACTGGATCTTCAGGTGTTCCACTGCAGCATCCATTGCTGCTGTAATCAAGTCTATCCATTTTGTGCTTGTCATCCTTCCCTTTCCTTTCACCTTTCTCAGAAATATGGACTTCTCAAGTAGCTTTAAAAGAGGATTAGGCAAAGTAAGGAAGGCAAGGACTATTTTGGATAATTGGTTTTGTTTGTTGCCATTTTCAAATAAAAAAGCATAAAAAAGTTAAATACCAGCTGCTGGGGAGCAATATTGATAGAAGTCTATCACTTTCATTTGTGAACTCTCAGATATATGTGTTAAATACTAGATGCCCCAAAAGATCCAGTCCAGGCTGTGGGATTTTGAGTTGATCCAACATTATTTTTTTTTCCTTTTAATGATCCTGTAATCCATTGCATTGAGGTAGAGTTGGGACAACTGAATGGAGTTGAGCATTTACTGGCAGATGCCCTTCCTGATGCCTATGCAGAGCTCACAGCAGATAGTTTCTCTTTCCGCCCAGAGAGAGAAATATCTGCTGCTACCTAATTGCAAGGCAAGAGCTCCACCTCCAGGCCACCACACCACTCTATGCATCGTCTTGCATTAGTAAACAGGAATTAAATTGCCTGGATTTTTAGGACACAGTCCTAAGGACTGTAAAAATTCAGCCAAAACCACTTAAGAATTTAACATTGCTCTCAACATTGGGATGTTTAAAGTTCCATTTAAACAACACCCAGGAGAAGCAAAGTCCATTAAACACTGATCATAGTAAGGCTTTCATCTGAATAAATATGCTTATTGCTGCCTACAGACTTCTTCTCCTTTACAAATTTGTCTGGCAGCTTGTTCTTAACTCTGAAGTTAGAGATTCATGTCATCCAAGTAACTCTGGCAATGTTTTTTGTAATCCCATGCATATATTTATTTGCCCATAAGCCTATTTTATCTCAGTTTTGCTTCACTCTACTACCATGTGATGTTCCGATCACATTTTCTCTCATAAGTCCATGTCCATAGGGTGTGATAAAAAATAAAATCCAGATGATAACAACGATGAGGCAATCAAAGCTCTATCTGATTTTGATCCTACCAGCCATCATGGCCACCCTTGTCATGGACAGATCATTCACTCCTTCAACTAGACTTTCCTATCGCCTGCCCCCACCGCAGGGAGACGGAACCGACTAGATGGTTCCGTCCCAGGCACCTGATGGATCCTGAAAGGTTCCTAACGGAGCTTGGGCCGTTTCCTGAGACTCTAACACACGACTCGACTGAAGAGCTGGTGGCCGCCTGGGAAAGGGCGGCCGCTGGAGCTTTGGACCGTGTCGTGCCTTTGCGGCCTCTGACCCGATGCCGATCTCAATTAGCTCCTTGGTTCTCTGAGGAGCTGAGGGAGATGAAGCGTCGGAAAAGACGCCTAGAGAGCATTTGGAGGACTAGCCAATCCGACTCCGACCGGACACAGGTGAGGTCTTATATCAAGACCTACCTAGTGGCGATAAAAGCGGCAAAGTCTAACCATTTTTCCGCTCTTATCGCATCTGCAGAGAACCGCCCAGCCGCCCTGTTTAGGGTGACCCACTCCCTTCTTCGGGGGGGAGTGCGGGAAGATCCCTTGCAGGGTCGTGCTGAGGACTTTGTGCAATTCCTGCACGATAAAGTCGCTCGGATTCGGGATGGCTTGGACTCCGATTGGATGAGTCCACGGGAGGAGACCGGGGCAGGTCTTGAGAATGTTATCTGGGAGGAGTTTGATCCTGTGGCTCCCGAGGATGTGGACAGGGTTCTGGGTAAGATTAGTGCCGCCACGTGTTTATTGGACCCGTGTCCCTCCTGGTTGGTACTGGCCTCCCGGGAGGTTACACGAGGCTGGCTCCAGGGGATTATAGGTGCTTCTTTGAGTGAGGGTGCCTTTCCTGCCGCCTTGAAAGAGGCGGTAGTGAGGCCCCTCCTCAAGAAGCCTTCCCTGGACCCGGCTGAATTAGCCAACTATCGTCCAGTCTCCAACCTTCGTTTTGTGGCGAAGGTTGTTGAGAGCGTGGTGGCACGACAACTTCCCCGGCACCTGGATGAAGCTATCTATCTAGACCCGTACCAGTCGGGCTTCAGGCAGGGGTACAGCACAGAAATGGCATTGGTCGCGTTGGTGGATGATCTCTGGAGGGCTCGGGACAGGGGTTGTTCCTCTGTCCTAGTCCTATTAGACCTCTCAGCGGCTTTTGATACCATCGACCATGGTATCATGCTGCAGCGGTTGAGGGGGTTAGGAATAGGGGGCACCGTTCTGCGGTGGTTCTCTTCCTTCCTCTCCGACCGCTCGCAGTTTGTGTTGGCAGGGGGGCAGAGGTCGACCTCGAGGCATCTCGCATGGGGAGTGCCGCAAGGGTCGGTCCTCTCGCCTCTCCTGTTCAACATTTATGTGAAGCCACTGGGTGAGATCATCCGTGGTTTTGGGGTGAAGTGCCATCTGTACGCTGATGATACTCAGCTGTACATCTCCACCCCAGACCACCCCGACGATGCCCTTGATGTGATGTCCCGCTGCCTGGAGGCCGTGCGGGCCTGGATGGGGAGGAACAGGCTCAGACTCAACCCCTCCAAGACCGAGTGGCTGTGGCTTCTGGCGCCCCGATATAGTCAGCAGGTGCCATCGCTGACTATTGGGGGTGAATCCTTGCCCCCCACAGAGAGGGCTCGCAATCTGGGTGTCCTCCTGGACACACGGCTGTCTTTAGAAGAGCACATGACGGCCGTGGCCAGGGGGGCCTTTTATCAGGTTCGCCTAATTCGCCAGTTGCAGCCCTTTCTGGATCGGGACGCCTTGCGCACGGTCACTCACGCCCTTGTCACCTCCCGGTTGGACTATTGCAATGCTCTCTACATGGGGCTCCCCTTGAAGAGCACTCGGAGGCTCCAACTGGTCCAGAATGTGGCCGCGCGGGTGGTTATGGGCGCGTCCCGCTGTGCCCATGTGACACCCCTCCTGCGCGAGCTGCACTGGCTCCCAGTGGTCTTCCGGGTGCGATTCAAGGTGTTGGTTACCACCTTTAAAGCGCTCCATGGCATAGGACCCGGGTACCTCCGAGACCGTCTTCTGCCACCAATAGCCTCCCACCGACCAGTCCGTTCCCACAGAGAGGGTCTCCTCAGGGTGCCATCAGCCAAGTTATGTCGGCTGGCGACACCCAGGGGGAGGGCCTTCTCTGTGGGAGCCCCAGCCCTATGGAATGAACTGCCCCCGGAAATTCGTAAGATCTCTGACCTCCGGGCGTTTCGCTGCGCATTGAAGACCCTGTTGTTCCGCCAAGCCGGACTATCAACACAATAGTTTTAAATTGGGTATTTAAATTTATTGTGGTTTTAAATTTGAGCCACCTATTTAATTATTTTAAATTTTATACTGTTGTTTTGTCTGTATTTTTAAATAGGCTGTACACCGCCCTGAGTCCTTCGGGAGAAGGGCGGTATAGAAATAAAATTATTATTATTATTATTATTATTATTATTATTTTGGATATAGCCTTCCTCTAGCAGCCCTTTGGCCATCCATGTTTCCACTGAATGTCAAGGGAAGAATCTCTGGGGGACTCCTTTCTTGAATTTCAAAATGTGGGCAACGAGGGTGCTTCAAAGTGATGAATATATACACAACAAAAGATTTATGCAGTAATGGTTGAATAAAGCAGGTGGAAACTAGAAGATGAAAGATTAATTATATATATATATATATATATATATATATATATATATATATATATATAATGCAAGAAATTGTATTATACATAAGCGAACATTAGTATTAATATTACAGTAGTAGTAGTAATACTACTACTACTAGTAGTTGTTATTATTATTATTATTATTATTATTATTATTATTATTATTACCATGTTTCCCCCAAAATAAGACCTGGCTTATATTAATTTTTGCTCCAAAAGATGCATTAGGGCTTATTTTCCAGTTAGGTCTTATTTTGGGGAAAATACAGTACTAAACGCCTCCATCTGCTGACAATCTTAACTGGGGCTTATTTTTGGGGTAGGGCTTATATTAAGAGCATCCTGGAAAATGATAGCTAGGCCTTATTTTCCCATTGGGTCTTATTTCCAGGAAAACAGGGTATTATTAAAGGGATGCGGTGGCTCAGTGGCTAAGATGCTGAGCTTGTCGATCAGAAGGTCAGCACTTCAGCAGTTCGAAACCCTAGTGCCACAAAATGGAGTGAGTTCCTGTCCCAGCTTCTGCCAACCTAGCAGTTCGAAAGCACGTAAAAAATGCAAGTAGAAAAATAGGGACCACCTTTGGTGGAAAGGTAACAGCGCTCCGTGCGCCTTTGGCATTTAGTCATGCCGGCCACATGAGCATGGAGACATCTTCAGACAGCGCTGGCTCTTCAGCTTAGAAATGGAGATGAGCACCGCCCCCTAGAGCCAGAAATCACTAGCACGCATGTGAGGGGGAACCTTTACCTTTACTATTGCACATTGTAAGTATATGATGTAAGAATTTCATTGTAAATAAGCAATTACTAGTATTTTAATTATGGTTATTAGTATTAATATTATTCTCATTATCATCTTATTAATACTTTGTATGAACGAATGGATCCAGACAATACACTGTTCATTAAGCATATATGTATTTTAAAGAAGAAAAAAGTATAAAGAAACAATTATAAAAAAATGATATATGCAGTAACTCCTCCACCACTTCTAATAAAACCAACTTTGAAATACCTCCATGTTAAATCAAAACAAAGCAAGAAATAAAATCAAGCACTGGGATGGAGGGAGTTCATTAAGGGGAAAATGCTTTACAGAAACTGCAAGGCAGATTTCATCATAGCATTAACACCGACCTGTTATACATAAAATGTATTTTCCGTTTCCTGCTTGTCTTCCCATCCTCAAGGCCAAGGATGACATCCAAGCTCTGGGGTTACACAGATAACCTTTACTTTTAATATCCGTATTATATCATCTTTGCTCAAGGTTCACATCCTGATGTTTTTAAAACAAGATGCTTGAATTCCCCCCTTCTCCATCTCTCCCCATCTCTTTGCTTTACTCTGGTTACCTATAAAAGTATGCCAGGCTATAATCCACAGCAGCAGGCAAAGAAAGCCAAACATATTGGCTTAGTTAGGAAGTTTCCAGATGAGCTGAAATCATATTTTAGATGTACTCTGTAAGCTGGAAGGTTTGAATTGCATCACATTTCTCACAGCTGGAAGGAGACACCCTGCTTTTTTTTGTTATTTGTCTGTCTTCATCTGTGCAAACAAACACCTGTAGAACATTACAGATCCAGCTTGGATTAACAAGACTTTCTCACTTGGATCAGAGCACAAACAGAGAGGGCTGCTCTAAATGGTTGTGGGATCATCACCTTGTAGGAACATAGTCTCCAAAGCCAGACTAATACTAGCTGGGAAGGTTTCCTTTCTTCTCCACAGCTAAATTACAGAGAAGGCCCAGAAAATGTCAGCTAAGGTCGCAAAATTATAAAATGACAATGTCAACTGCATATAAAGAAAATTTGTATAAGATGTTTTACAGGTGGCATCTACCCCCGATGAGAATAGCCAGAATGTTCAAGAATAAATCTGAAAAATGTTGGAAATGTCATCAGATACCAGGTTCATATTACCATATGTGGTGGACATGTGCAGAAGCCAAAAGATACTGGACTAATATCCACACATGGTTGGAAAAAATGACAAAAAAAACATATAGATTTTAAACCAGAGATTTTTTTATTGGGGATTATACCTGAAATATATAATAAAGAACTGAGATATTTGATTGTGAATGTATTAACAGTGGCTAGGATTGTGTTTGCTAAAAATTGGAAAAATGAGAAAATACCATCGCAGGATGAAGTTATTAAGAAAATAATGGAATGTGCTGAAATGAGTAAATTGACATTTGAAATTAGAGAACAAGAAGGTAAACAATACTATAAGATATAGGACCTATTTTAATCAATGGTTAGATAAAAAAATATGGAAATGAAATATGATAGAGACTTTCACAATACAAGAACTGTAGAACTATGTGAAATATAACATATAGATGTATTATTATTGGATAGATTCAAGAGGATGAAATGAATGTTATAATAAAAATTAACTCAAATCTTAGAATACTTTGAATGATAACGAGGGAAGAAATAGCCATAGTTAACTAAATAATTAATGAGGATAACAATATATAGACATATATTAGGTCGATGATATGAGAATCTAGGTAAATTTTAAATTGTAAGCTCTGAATTTGGTGAATGGTGCACAAAAGATTTGTAAGCAACCGACACACTGCAATTGAAGATGGTTTTATGTATGTTTGTTTAAAAATAAAAATAAAAATCTTTTCAAAAAAAAAAAGAAAAGAAAAGAAAATGTGAGCTGAGATGCAGCACAATTTTGCCCCTCAACTATTTGCTTCCAGTAGAGCATCGAGCAGTTGGCTTGCCTTTTTATCTTGTCTTATCCAAAAACATTTTACTAATAACCATAATACCAATAGTAATAGCATTTAGACTTATATACGGCTTTATCATGCTTTACAGCACTTTCTAAGTGATTTTACAGAGTCAGCCTCTTGCCCCCAACAATCTGGGTCTTCATTTTACCAACCTAGGAAGGATGGAAGGCTGAATCAACCTTGAGCTGGTTAGAATCAAACTCCTGGCAGTTGGCAGAGTTAGCCTCCAATACTGCATTCTAACCACTGTGCCACCACGGTCCTTCCTTCCTTCCTTCCTTCCTTCCTTCCTTCCTTCCTTCCTTCCTTCCTTCCTTCCTTCCTTCGCACTTAGCAATAACACTTAGACTTATATACTGCTTCACAGTGCTTTACAGCTTTACTAAGCAGTTTAGAGAGTCAGCATATTGCCCCCAACAATCTGGGTCCTCATTCTACCCACCTTGGAACAATGGAAGGCTGAGTCAACTTTGAGCCTGATTAGAATCAAACTGCTGGCAGTCGGCAGAATTAGTCTGCAATACTGCCTTCTAACCACTGTGCCACTATGGCTCAAGCTTACAGACCTTTAAAGGACTACTTTCTATACCTCTTTGATCTGTCTAAAATGTGTGAGATTTTAGAAGATTCAGCACAGCGTCCCTGGCAAGATTCTGTCATTTGTTTCTATAAGAAAGTGTGATCATTCATATGACTCTGAATTTGGAAGACACAGTGATTGTTCACGATATATCTTTTGTATATTTATATTAAAGGGACAATTCAAATCAGTTTAAGTTTCAGCTCAGTTGGCCAAAGGAGAATGAAGATATACAGCCTACATATAGCTACTGAAGTAGAGTTTAATCTTCCCCTAAAGCATTTTTCTATTAAATGTGAAATAGATATATAAGATGCATTCCAGTATTTTTAGATTGGACCTTTCCTCCTATAACATGGTCACAGGCTGATATCACAGGCTTCCTCTGGTATATTCACTCAACCCATATGGAACACAAGAGATAGAATCAGTTACATATGTTCTCTTAATCTACAGTGGTACCTTCATACTCAACTACTTTGAAACTGATCGAATTTGGTACACAATGCATTTTGATGCAAAATTTTTGTCCCAGTACTCATCATTTGTCTGGTACTCAACGCACAAGCTAGAACTTGATGGTGTTGGCTGCCTTGTGACTCACTACAATGTTCCTTATTGGAAAATATCGTTTCGTACTCATCTTTTGGATACGCATCACGCCTGCCAGAACAAACTAACGATGAGTACCAAGGTACCACTGCATAGGTCAATGATGGCTAACCTTTTTGCTGTCGCATGCCAAAAGTGGGGGGTTGCGTGGGGGAGGGGGTTGTGCGTGCATGTGCCCACACCCATAATTCAATGTGCCTCACCCCCTGTGCATGCACGTGCCACCCCCCAACGCTCCCCACGCTTTTGGCGTGATGGCCCAGTGGGCCCGGTAGGCCTGTTTTATGCCCTCCCCAGGCTCCAGAGGCTTTCTAGGAGCCTGAGGAGGGTGAAAACAGCCTTCCCCATCCCCCAGAGGCCCTCTGGAGACCGGAAATGGCCTATTTCTCAACTTCTGGTGGGACCAGAAGGCCCGTTTTTTTGCTCTCCTCAGGCTCCAGAGGCTTTCTAAGAGCCTGGGGAGGGCGAAAATGGCCTTCCCCACTCCCCTGGAGACCATCCGGAGGCCAGAAACGTCCCATTTCCCAACTTCCAGTGGGCCCGAAAGGCCCAAAAATTAGCTGGCCAGTGCACACATGCGCACTGGAGCTGAGCTAGGGCAATGCTCGCGTGCCCACAGATATGGTTCCGTGTGCCACCTGTGGCACGCGTGCCATAGGTTTGCCATCATGGGCATAGGTTTTACATGAAATTCCACCCAAATCTTATTCCTCCTCTTTTAGCAACCATTCCTGGTGAAAGAGATATTTTCTGGAAGTTGATTTTGCTGCATACTGATAAGGTCTTCAACACAACATACATTATTGCAAAGCTTTGTTATTTCACCTCAAAGCTTCAGTAGGAGGTCCATGCTGTATGTGGCATTTGTTGTTTCTCTATTTGTCTTCCCCCCCTATTGTTTTCTTTGACTTGCTGGCTGAAGGCTGAAAGAAAATGAAATTAGGTTGGATTGAATCATATCTGTACATAATCCTGCCCAATTTTTTCCATTCACTGACTGAGGTATTGCAAAGCTCTTCTAAGGTTTTCATGCTGATGTGAACTTTACTCAGCTCATTTTTTATTTTTTGGGGAAAGGAAAGGGCGACCCACTTCAGGTTTTGACCAACTGACCTTTGCCTCCAACTTCTTTCTCTGCTACCCCACAACCTGCTTTTATAGCCATTGGCTCCCTCCCCCCAGCTCCTTCCTCCTCCAAGTTAACTTTCAAACCCAAATGCAATGTGCCAACTCAGCAGTCAACCTCTGATTGAAGACGTCTCTCCGGGACCATTGCAAAGTTCTCCTCTTAACCCTTCTTCATTCTCTCTCCCTCTTCCACTCTGAGATTCCAGGCCTCCCTGCCTTTTCCTGTTGTGCTGGTGGCTCCAGATAAGATTACATTTGCTCTTTCTCCCCCACCCTTTAAAAAATAGCCCATTTTGCTTTATTGTTCTTCAAAGAGATTTGTGGCAAGACAAGATCACAATCTCAACTCTTGCTAAGAAGGGGGCAAAAAAATAATAACAACAGGAATCAATAAATAACAAAAAGATGGCACACAGGTTTTAAGGCTGGCCTTTTATTCCCCTCACTGAAACTCCTGGAAGAAGTTTCTTCTTTTCCTATTCATCTTGGCTGTTTCATATATTTCTCCTCTGAACTAAAGCTTCACAGGAAACCTGTAATTATTTTATGTCCCCATACCCAGACTTTGGAGTAGCATTGGGCCAAAATTTTATGATGTCTCAGTGGGGTTCATAAATTGTTACCTTAAAGCAGGGGTGAAATGCTCTGAAGTCTGCTACCAGTTCGCTTCGCGCACATGTGCACTGCAGGCGCTAAGAAGCCATTTCTAAGTCTGCAAAGGTAAGTAGAACAGCGAGGGGAGGGGGGAACAGCTGTGCCGCATGATTTAGATTCGCTAGAAAGCAGGATTTCTTGCTTTCTAGCAAATATAAATCATCTGACCCAGCTGATTGTCGCACAGCTGATCATCGGAACTTTTTTTTTTTTACTTTTTAAAGCAGTTTTTTACTACCGGTTCCAGCAAACCAGTAGTAAAAAAATGCTTTAAAAATTAAAAAAAAAAAAGTTCCGATGATCAGCTGTGCAACAATCAGCTGTGCCGCGCAATTGTTGGAACTTTTTTTTTACTTTTTTAAGCATTTTTTACTACCGGTTCAGGTGAACTGGCCCGAACCATTAGCATTTCACCCCTGCCTTAAAGCACTTCAACATACATGTAGTTCTCAACTTATGACTTGGATTTGGACCATAATTTCTGTTGCTAAACAAGTTGATTGTTAAGTAAGCTGCATGCTATCTTACAACCAGTATTCCAGTATTTGAGAGGCTGCCACAAAAAAGAGGTGATTATCTTATTTTTCCAGGGCAGGAGAAGAAACAATAGATGGAAACTAATCAAGGAGAGAAGCAACTTGGAATTAAGGAAAAAACTTCCTAACAGTGAGAACAATGAACCAGCGGAACAGCTGGCCTTCAGAAGTTGTGGATGCTTCATCACTGGAGCTCTTTAAGAAGAGACTGGAGAGCCCCTTCTCTAAAATAGTACAGGGTCTCCTAACTGAGCAGGGGGTTGCACTAGAAGACCTCCAAGGTCCCTTCCAGCTCTATTCCAATTTAGAACCATTTTTGCCATACTTTTAAAGCAAACAGCTGCGTTTATTAAGTGACTCATGCGGTTGTGAAATGAATCCAGCTTCCCTAATGGATTTTGCTTGGAGAAAGCTGGCAGAGAAGGTCACTAGTTGCCAAGAATCATATAATCCTGGGATGCTGCAATTTTTTTCAATACATGTCAAATTGCCAAGAATCTAAATTTTGATCACATACGCACGGGACTGCTGTGACAGTTGTAACTGCAAGGACTGGTTGTAAATCACACCCCTTTTTTTTAATGCTGTGGCAAGTTCAAATGATTGCTAAAGGCATGATTGTAAGTCAAGGACAACCTGTATCTGAATGATGTGAAAATGTATATTCCCCAAAATCATGACAGAAGTGTGTTCATTTCCAGTACAATAGGGCTGATAAATATGTCAGTACATGATGGAGAGATTACAGTTTCCATCGTGATTGTTAATGCCATTTTAGAAATACAGTGTTAATCACACCTTCCTTGCAATGTGGCACTTCAGTTCATGTTATCCTGTTCCTCCCGAACTTGACAGTGAATTAAAAAGAACGAGGAAAAACAGGGTGGTAAGTGGAAATTTCTGCTACTTGGGGGGCTCTGATGAATGAACAATGATTTCCAAACTACATCTCTTGTATCTTTGATCACAAATACACACTATGATCCCTATGCCGCCCCCCCAAACCTCTTATGAATTATGGATAAGGGAAAGGATGAGCCATGAGGGCACAGTGGTTAGGGTGTAGTACTGCAGGCTACTTTTGCTGACTGCCGGCTGACTGCAATTTGGCAGTTCGAATCTCACCAGGCTCACGGTTGACTCTGTAAACCGCTTAGAGAGGGCTGGAAAGCGCTGTGAAGCGGTATATAAATCTAAGTGCTATTACTCTTTTCTCCTTCCTTCCTTCCTTCCTTCCTTCCTTCCTTCCTTCCTTCCATCCATCCATCCATCTATCCATTGTACACTCTGCCGGCTGCCAGAAGTTCAATTCCGATCAGCTTAAGGTTGGACTCAGCCTTCCCTCCTTCTGAGGTGGGTAAAACGAGGACCCAGATTGTTGGGAGCAATAGGCTGACCCTGTAAACCGCTTAGAGAGGGCTGTAAAGCACTGTAAAGCGATATATAAATCTAAGTGCTATTGCTATTGCTATTTGCTCAATGTTAAGCTCGGTTCCTACTAGCCATATGGAAAAAATAATATAATTTCCTGGATAGCAAAATGGAAGGGATTCATTGCTGCTTCCCCCACCCCACCCCACTCCACTCCCCACCCCAGGATGTTTTCCACCTTCCAACCTAGCCTGCAATGTTGGAATCTGCTTGTGGTCTCTTCTCCAAAAAATAAATAAATAAATAAAAATAAAAAAATCACCAGATCTTGCTTTTTCTTGTTCAGTTCAGCTCACCTCAATAGGCCCTTAAATAACTGTAATTCTGCTGTCTCCACATCATTGCCTGCTTACATTCTTTGCCATACTATTAGACATTTGCCCCCTGCAGAAATAAAGATCAGTTCAGAGAGAGAAATATGTCAATGATTTTGTGAGAAAACTTCCAAAGGCATAGATGGGGGAGAGAGGGGAGGGGCAGGAGAGAAAGGGGAAGGGTGGAGGGAGAGAAGTGGAAACTTCCAAGTATCTAAAATGCAAAAGGGAAGGAATGTTAAGGAATTTTAAATGTTTAGGGGTATGGTTGCGAAATGCAGGAAAAAGGGCAAATATGTAAAAGAAATAAAATCTCTGCTACACTTATACAAAACTGTTTCCATTTTTTGTCTGTTCACCCTTAGCAGTAATTTTGTTCTACAGCCAACATATAATATTCCCCAGAGCATGATCTGAGCTTGATAGCTGTCAGCAGATTAACTTTTCAAAAATGTAAACTGACCTCTGTGTATTTCACTGTGCCCTCAAGACCCTGCTGTTCCGCCAGGCCGGGCTATCAATGTAATGATTTTAAATTGGGTGTTTTAAATTTTTGGGGTTTTAAATCTGAGCCGAAATTATTTAATAATTTTAATTATTTTTAATTGATGTCTTTCTTTGTGCTTTTAATAGGCTGTACACCGCCCTGAGTCCTTCGGAAGAAGGGCGGTATAGAAATTAATTAATTAATTAATTAATTAATTAATTAATTAATTAATTTGTATTTGTGTGTGTGTGTTTGTGTGTGTGTGTGTGTGTGTAAGTAAAAGAAGCACATCTGCAGGGTAAATGCTATTCAAGGCTGATGAATTATTGTCCCAACCTACACATCACTTTAAAAACATGTCTTTAATGCTACCATCACCTCAATATTTTTCTTCCTTAATTAAGCTTTGACTAAGTGAGAAAGAAAGAAAGAAAGAAAGAAAGAAAGAAAGAAAGAAAGAAAGAAAGAAAGAAAGAAAGAAGGAAGGAAGGAAGGAAGGAAGGAAGGAAGGAAGGAAAAAGAGAAGTTTCTATACTCATGTACTTTTTCACACATATATGGTGAGCTTTGAAAATATAATTCGTTGATTGCTCTTAATTTAATGAAGGATTGTCAATAGTCTCTGAATTTTCTTTGAGTTTATTTAGCATCCCAGTCCCTTTCTTAAACCCTCACTTTCCCTTATACCCATCAAATGAGAAGTGATCGACTGGAATAATGTTGGACAAGTATTTAAAGCAAGGACTATGATTGCATTGATGTCTGTGGGATCCAGTGCTTTTGTCAAAATGACAAAAGGAGTGTGGCCCTTTGTCACTCTAGTTCCACCCCTTTGATATATACCAGTGATGGCTAACCTTTTTGCCGTTGTGTGCCAAAAGTGGGGGGAGTACAGGGGGGTCATGCACATGCGTGCCCACACCCATAATTCAATGCCCCCTGCCCCCATGCATACATGCATGACCCCCCGCCCCGTACGACCCCCGCTTTTGGCACACAATGGCACAGTGGGCCCGGTAGGCCCATTTTTTTTGCCCTCCCCAGGCTCCAGAGGCTTTCTTGGAGCCTGGGGAGGGCGAAAAACCGCCTTCCCCACCCCCCGGAGACCCTCTGGAAGCCAGAAATGGCCCATTTCCCGACTTCCAGTGGGCTTGGAAGGCCCGAAAATCAGCTGGCCAGTGCGTGCATGTGCGCTGGAGCTGAGCTAAGGCAACGCACGTGTGCCCACAAATATGGCTCTGCGTGCCACCTGTGGCATGCGTGCCATAGGTTTGCCATCACAGATATATACAGTATGTACAGCAACCTAACACAGGTATAAAAGGGGCAGAGTTCGCATCATTGCTTGTCCTCCTTCAAAACCTTCTGCATGGACTTCCGGTTTGCTGCTGGCCACCGCCAGACATTCCTTTGGGATCGTCAGCTTCCACTGCCTGTTAGAGCCGCCTTCACAGCGGAATGGCGGCTCGAAAAAACTCCGTTTCCAAGAGGAAACGGAGATAGAGCTGGCAGGGGTGGGTAGAACTCTCTGCAGAGTCCCAAAAGTTTTTTTTTTACTTTTGGGACGGAGCGGATGAGAAGCCCCATATCCCCTGCCGCTGCTCCGGGCTTTGGGAGACCTCTGCTAATGCAGAGCCAGGTGTCAAGAGCAAGCCTGCAAATTTAACAGAATACTCAAAGAAAATGTGAGCTGGACCTTTAATACTGAATCGCAAGTATTTTACTTATTCTTTAAAAAATTACTTAAGAGAAAAGAGGAGAGGAAAGGGGGAAAAAGAGTCTTTTAAAATGGCGTCTGCCGTGGCTGGAGAAGAGGCTGAAAGGGAAAGTCCTTCCGTTTTTTATTACTACAATGTAGCAGAATAAATATCACTGGCTACATTTGTAGACAAAACTTCGCTCCTGTGTCTTCTTCTCTTTTTTTTTCTCTGGAGACTTGATATTGTTTTTGATCGGAAAGAAGTTTTTTTTTCTTGTTTTTTTAAGGGAAAGTCCTTCCGTTTTCTATTTTTTCTCTCTTTTTTACTAAATCTTGTCTGTGTGGGAAATGGCATCGGGACTCACACAGCTAGACAAACAGGGGGGGGGGAATTTCCCCCATTAATAAATTACACCAACAAGTTGTAACTCTCCAGTGTCAGAAACCTGATTTTAATATAATAGAATTTCTTCTTGAAGAGATTGTAAGAAGGGATGAGATTGTGAACCAGCAATTTGAAAAATTTAAGCAGGAAATTAAAGAAATTGGTGAATTGGTGAAATCAAAGTCTGACTTTTTGAATCGAAAGATTTTAAATACAGCTAATGGTTTATCAGACTTTCTGATTCGGGTGGATGCAAAGACTAAATTATTAGAGTCTAAAATGAAGGAAACTGAGGAGAATTTGGATGACAAGATTCAAAAAATTAAAAAGGATTTGGTAAACATTCAGGATAATAGTTCAGAAGACAAACCTATAATGGAGGTTGACCAAAAGACTGGTAATGGAGAAAATGTGCAACAGAGGATTGAAAGAGAAGTTTTAATGATTCAATATAATTTTACAGAATATGCAATTAGACTGAGAGGTCTGCAGGAAAATAATAGAGATGACTTAAGGAAAATATCTTCTGAAATTCTGGCTGGGATTTTAAAGGTTCAACCTGATGAAGTGTTTTGCAGGATTGATAGAATTTACAGAATAAACTCCTGGTTGGCAAAGCAAAGGCAATTGCCTAGAGATGTGGTGATCTATTTTACAGATAAAGAAATTAGGAATAATATTGTGCAGAACTCTTTTAATTCTACTTTGCAATTTCATGGAAGAAAGATTTGGATTTTTAAGGAGCTCCCGACTAAGATGCTAATGGAGAGGAAGAAATTTGGCTTTCTAGTGACTGAGTTAAAAAAAAGAAATATCCTATTTAGGTGGGATGCCCCAGTTGGTTTAATATTGAGACATCAAGGAGTAAGATATCAACTGGACACTGTTGAAAAAGTGGAAGAATTTTATCAAAAAATTTTAAAAATGAACTTAACATCTTTAGGCATAATACAGGATAAGCAAAAGGAGTTGGAAACAAAAGGAAAACATCAAATTACAGAGGCTGTGGTGGATAAATTGTCTTTGGACTCCCTGGATACCCCAGCTGGACTGTCCATAAATAAGAGAGCAGTGTCATCCGACTCCAATGTGATGAACCATCAAGTCACAGACAAGTGCGCAAATCAACCAGTTGATATACAAGTGATGGAGAAGAAAGATGAGATGATAAAACTAACCCAACAAGAACAACTCATAAAGCAGAATGAAAATCGACCAGCCGACACACAATTGGTAGGCACGAAACGAGGATGGAAATTCAACCCGCAAAAGAAAAAGAAAAGAAATAGATCTCATAGAAACAGCAGTTTCTAAACCAAGCAACAGTGAAGCTGTTTTTTAAAGAGACTTTAAAAAATGAATGAATATCTGAAAAGATAGTGGAGGCGAACAACTGTTTAATACTATCCTGAGGATTGTGGCAGATCTCTGTAATGCCGTGATATTGGGATGTGAAAAGAGCCTTACCTTGTTGGATCTGAATCATCTACTCTGGATCTCTTTTACTGGTATATTATAATTATTTTGAGTTATAAGGCAAGAGAGTCACGTTGGGGCATGCAGAAGATCTGGATGTTACTCATTAGGATGATGGGAATCAACAATCCTGATGAATACCACAACTATAACTATATGGATATAATTATAATGTCACTCGGGTGGTTGTTTTTACTTTTATATATATACGAGGATATTTACTACTGATGGGGGCAGAAGATGATTGAAGATTTTGAACAAACTGTTGCACCAGCATGTTATTTTACCCTATTATGGGTGATGGATTTAATAATCCAGCGGAAAGACATCAAAGAAGATATTATATGGATTATAAATTTAAAGTTATTGTCTTTTTTCTTTTTATAAAATGGAATGCATATATAGATATGTGTATATCTTAGTAAAGTGGGCAGTGGATTATATTTAGAATTGTATTGCATCATTTTGTAGGAATTGAAGGGTTGAAATAGGTTAGTTTACTGATTGATTAATCTAAGAAAAAGGATCTTTAAGTCATATATTTAGGGGAGTGGAGGAATTGGATAGAACTGAATAAATGTTAAATGTGGATGTAGGGAGAAGGCCGCTTCAAATTGTTATATTAATATATATAAAAGATTAAATGTTAAATTGTAATAATACATTATAAGTTTAGGGGAGGAGAAAAAGGGCAGATTATTGTAAAAATGGGAGTTATAAGAATAATATGCTAAGGGTCAGTATTCTGAGGAGGGAGTAAGGGAAAGGAAAGATATTATGTATGTAATTAGTTATGAAATAGCCTATTGTTGTGAAGAAGTCACAGGGGGGATGGGTGGTGAGGGGGGATTAGGGAAGAGGGGGGGGAAAGGGGGAAAAACTTGTATTTGAAAACTTTTTCAATTAAAAAAAAAAAACCTTCTGCATGATTCTGTGTTGAATTAAATCACCTTTCATTCTTGAAAGAAAAAGCAATTGGAGATTGGCTGATTGTTGGCTAGATCAGCAGCCCCTAACCTTTCTGGCACCGGGGGACAGTTTCAGAAGAAAAATCATCTTCCACAGACCAGGGAGGAGGGAGATGGCTTCCAACGAATCTAGATCCTTCACATGCACTGATGAAGCATTGTTTGCTTGTCTACTGCTTGCACAGCCCAGTTTCTAACAAGCCAGGGGCCAGTATTGGTCCATGGCCTGGGTGTTGGGGACCCCAGGTTAGATTTATTTATTTATTTATTTGTTTGTTTGTTTGTTTGTTTGTTTGTTTGTTTGTTGGTTGGTTGGTTGGTTGTTTGGTTCAATTTATATGCCGCCCTTCTCCGGAGACTCAGGGTGGCTTACAATGCGTTAAGCAATAGCCTTCATACTTTTGTATATACCTGCTTAGTAGGGCTTTCGGGCCCCCCAAGCAGTATTCTTTTTTACACAAAGTCAGTTTATTGCCCCCACAATCCAGGTCCTCATTTTACCTACCTTGGAAGGATGGAAGGCTGAGTCAACAGACTTTACCTTTAGGAATCTTTTAAGAGAGAAGTTTTTAGTTCAACACCTGTGTATGGACAATTGACTTTGTTTCCCATTGTTGTTAGTTGCGAAGTCATGTCTGACCCATCATGACCCCATGGACAATATTCCTCCAGGCCTTCCTGTCCTCTACCATCCTCTGGAGTCCATTTAAGATCATGCCTACTGCTTCAGTGACTCCATCCAGCCACCTGATTCTCTGCCTTCCCCTACTTCTTTTGCCCTCAATTGTTCCCAGCGTTAGGCTCTTGTCAAATGAGTCTTTCCTTCTCATTAGGTGGCCAAAGTATTTGAGTTTCCTCTTCAGGATCTGGCCTTCTAAAGAGCAGTCAGGGTTGATCTCCTCTAGGACTGATCAGTTGGATCGCCTTGCAGTCCAAGGGACTCGCAGGAGTCTTCTCCAGCACCAGAGTTCAAAGGCCTCCATTCTTTGATGCTCAGCCTTCCTTATGATCCAACTTTCACAATCATACATTGAAACTAGGAAAACCATAGCCTTGACTATACACACTTTTGTTGGCAGGGTGATGTCTCTGCTTTTTAGCATGCTGTCTAGCTTTGCCATGGCTTTCCTCCCCGGGAGCAAGCGTCTTTTAAATTCTTGGCTGTAGTCCCCATGTGTGGTGATCTTGGAGCCCAGGAATATAAAATCTGTTACTACCTCCATTTCTTCCCCATCTATTTGCCAGGAATTGAAATTGTTTCCCATTATGTTTGCATAAATATGGCTATTCCAAGAGTAAAGGAATCTTACTAAGGCTTTGGCTGCTTAAGACTAAGAGCCTAAGTGAAATCTGGAATACTGCAACCAATTCTGGTCACCATACTACAAAAAAGATGTTGAGACTCTTGAGGAAAAAGTTCAGAGAAGAGCAAAGAAAAAAAAGGAGGTCAAATTATTCTACAAAGCATCAGAGGGCAGGACAAGAAACAATGGTTGGAAATTAAACAAAGAGAGAAGCAACCTGGAATTAAGGAGAAACTTCCTAACGATGAGAACAATTAATCAGTGGAATAGCTTGCCTTCATAAACCGTGGGCACTCCATCACTGGAGGTTTTTAAGAAGAGTCTAGACTTATCTGAAATAGTATAGGTTCTTCTGTTTGAGCAGAGGGCTGGACTAGAAGACCTCCAAGGTCCCTTCCAGCTCTGTTCTGTTCTGTTCTGTTCCGTTCCATTCCATTCCATTCCATTCCATTCCATTCCATTCCATTCCATTCCATATCACTGGAGAATAATCAGTATGAATAAAATATGGTGCTGCACTAGACCAGAAAGTAATCTGACTCAGAAACAAGGCATCTTCTCTAACTGATGTTCATCACGTTTTTATGAGCTACAATCACTATCAGAATGTGTTTTTTCAGCTATTTACTGCCTGACTGGGCCATGTCTACTCCCAGTGTTTGGAATGAAGCCATCGCTCAGAAGAAGCTAATTTCTCCACACCAAAAGGTAAAAAATAAATACAGATCTTAGAGGAACTTGTTCCTCAAGAACAGAAAAGTGATAGAATGGGGGAGGGAAGAAGGATAGCAAATCTTGGAATATCTTTTTTTTCTTCCAAACTCCAGAGGAAGAGAAATACATCAGCACACCACTCATATTACAACACATTTTTCTCATGGCTATTGAGTCAAGTTTCCTTCTTGAGCACTTTTCCCCTGCCTGGGTGAAACGTGATCCTTCTTTTACACCCTGAAACGGGCAGTCAGTCTCTTGTGCAAACACACTGAAACATTTAACCAGGACCTGGCTTCTGACCCCTTTTGACCTTCTCCGCTTTGACATGTGTCCTCTCTCCCACTATCGTGCCCCTTCGTACCTCTTTTCTGTTCCCCTTCTCCCAAACTCCAGCCTTCACCAGGATAATCTTGATGGCGGCGAAGAAAAGAGCACGACAAACACGGCAGCCTGACTTATTCTATTCTCGTGGCCGCCTATTTTGTGAAAGTGAATATTGCTGTATACGCAGATAAATACTTTACACCGTTCCTTGTTGATTTGCTAAGCAACCTTGGCAAGTTCTGCATAATAAAAGAAGTGTTACAAGTTGACCTTTCCGCGCTTCTCCTGTGACACATGTTGTTTGTCAACAATCTACTGCTGAAAATTTCATAGGGTTGGAAAATTGTGAACCAAATTAAAACTGACCTGTTGTAACCGATGCTCAGACTGAGTATGACGGGAGGGGGTTGGTGACAAGGAATAAGCAAGCAGATGACAAAAACAATAGGCTTGTTTTAGTGTGTTTATTATGTATGTGAGTCTTTGAGGGTACGTATGGAAAAAATAGACAGCCGAAGTGCCTTTCTTTTTCCCCTCTGCATTGTATTCTGGTGTTGTGTATCAGAGCTGTTAACAGGTAGCTGATGAAATTCACCCAGCAGTATAATATCAATGTTATTAAACAAATCAACAATGCATTTCCTACAGTTCTGAAGTTGTTTGGTGAGCTTCAGAATTTCACTCACCTGTTACGGTTTTATTGGCCAGAATTTTCTGGTGATTGGACAAAGGTGAAATACAGTGAAATACTTTGAAAAAAGAGGTTTGGGAATAAGTTCATTTCTTGATTCAGATGTTTGCCTCTGTTTATGCTCCGTTCAATTTAGTTAGTTTGTATCCCCAAAGAAGCAGTGATCATCCCTAAAGTGGATGCATTTTGCACACACAAAAAAGTAATGTTCTGATCTGCAAACCTTTTCTAAATACCATGTACAAAAGGAGGAGGAGGAGGAGGAGGAGGAGGAGGAGGAGGAGGAGGAGGAGGAGGAGGAGGAGGAGAAGGAGAAGGAGAAGGAGAAGGAGAAGGAGAAGAAGTGGGACCACCCAGAGCCAAATGATCTTAGCATTTCCAGGGGTGAGAAACCGAGCAAAATAGAGATGAATTCATCCCTCAGAGTGGTTGCCTTAAATCCAGAATTAAATCTAGTCTTCCATAACCTGCTGTTTTCCAGATGCTTTGGACTATAATTCTCCCCAAACAGCTGAATTGGACAGGGACATCTGGAGGTTTCCCAATAGAGCAAGCTTGTTCAGATCTTATCTGACAACATCAACTGTTTAGTAAAAAGAGCTTTCCTCCCTTGCATAGATATTGCCTAAGCAAATGGGTTCATTCTATGCATTTTGGTGAAAGATCAAAGGAGATCTGTTTTTGTCCATGTCACCACTGATGAAGTCTGGTGCATTTTGAAGGCATAATTTGACGTGTACCATCTTACATATTGCCCTTAGGCCAATTCTGTGGTTCTTTTGCATCTTCTTGGTCTCTCCTCTTCCTTCACTGGTATTGGATAAGTTTAATTAAGATTTCTTTGGGGCTATGCCTAATTTTGATATTAGGTATTTGATAATTCTGATAGACAAACCTAGGTTTTGAAGCACCTTATATGGAAATAACTGCACAAATCTGCTGATAAGGCACAGAAAAAAAGAACAATTCCGTAGCTCTTATCTGGCTCTTCATTAGACTTCATATCTACATTGTATGATGCCACGATATGATTTGCTTGGTTTTCATTTAGCATACTATGTGAATGAAGTCAATGTGCTGTATTCATCAAACCATGGTTAAAACAAATGCAGTCACAGGAATGATGTTCATAATAACATGATATTGATGTGGATGAGGATGAGGATGAAGAAGAAGAAAAAGAAAAAGAAGAAGAAAAAGAAGAAGAAGAAGAAGAAGAAGAAGGAGGAGGAGGAGGAGGAGGAGGAGAGGAAGAAGAAGATGAAGAAGACGAAGAAGAAGAAGAAGAGGAGGAGGAGGAGGAGGAGGTGGTGGTGGTGAAGGAAAAGGAGGAGGAGGAGGAGGAGAGGAAGAGGAGGAGGAGGAGAAGAGTAGGAGGAGGAGAAGGAAAAGGAGGAGAAGGAGGAGGAGAAGGAGGAGAAGGAAAAGGAGGAGGAGGAGGAGGAAGAAGAAGATGAAGAAGATGATGAAGAAGAAGAAGAAGAAGAAGAAGAAGAAGAAGAAGAAGAAGAAGAAGAAGAAGAAGAGGAGGAGGAGGAGGAGGAGGAGGAGGTGGTGAAGGAAAAGGAGGAGGAGGAGGAGGAGGAGAAGAGGAGGAGGAGGAGGAGGAGAAGGAAAAGGAGGAGGAGGAGGAGGTGGTGGTGAAGGAAAAGGAGGAGGAGGAGGAGGAGAGGAGGAGGAGGAGGAGGAGGAGAGGAGGAGGAGGAGGAGAAGGAAAAGGAGGAGGAGGAGGAGGAGGAGGAGAGGAAGAGGAAGAAGAAGAAACAACTCTGTTGTGTAGTCTGCTTGGACAGGGGAAAAATAGTGTATAAAGCAAACATTCCTCCCAAATTATCTTCCTATATAGAGCAAACTTGGACAGTTCTAGTTATGAAAGAGGCTGCTAATTTGAAATTGCTGCCATATCAGTGTGCTGCAGCTGCCAAAAAAGCCAACACAGTCCTAGGCTGCATTAACAGAAGGATAGAATCAAGATCACGTGAAGTGATAATACCACTTTATAATGCCTTGGTAAGGCCACACTTGGAATACTACATCCAGTTTTGGTTGCCACGATGTGAAAAAGATGTTGAGACTCTAGAAAGAGTGCTCTAGACTCTAGAAAGAGCATCGAAGGTGATTATGGGACTGAGGCTAAAACTTATGGAGGAGCTGGATATGTCTAGTTTGATGAAAAGAAGGACTAGGGGTGACATGATAGGGGTGTTCCAGTATTGGAGGGGCTGCCGCAGAGAAAAAGGAGTCAAGCTATTCTCCAAAGCACCTAAGGGTAGGACAAGAAGCAATGGGTGGAAACTAATCAAGGAGAGAAGCAACCTAGAACAAAGAGGAGTTTCCTGACAGTTAGAACAATTAATCAGTGGAACAACTTACCTCCAGAAGTTGTAAATGCTCCAATACTGGAAGTTTTTAAGAAGAGATTGGATAACCATTTATCTAAAATGTTATAGTATTTCCTGCCTAAACAGGATTAGAAGACTTCCAAGGTCCATTCTATTCTATTCTATTCTATTCTATTCTATTCTATTCTATTCTATTCTATTCTATTCTATTCTATTCCCAGAGGCGATATTTAGCTTCTGTGTAAATATGACAAAAGAGACAGGATTTTGATTCTTTTAAATCTTTCATTCTTTTTCATCAAAGCATCTCACATAAGGATAGAGTCAGTCCTGATACAAAATATTGCCACCTGAGTTGTATTTTTAAGATTCCTATGGTGTCCCCCCACCCCACCATTTCCCCAACAGAGGTTTGGTCAGTGGGAATTTCTTGTATTGGACCATCCCAGCAATTTATATCGGAGGCAATCTGTTGGACATTAAGTGCTTTCTGGAAAAGCCGGTTTCCAATAGCAAACTATTTCCAGCTGTTTGGGAGTGCTGGTCAATGCCATGAAATGTCACCCAAGTTTCCATCTGCTCTTCCACAGTCTGATATGTTCGTGATTAATGCATCTGGAAAACAGAACAGGCAGGGAAAGAAGCTGCAGATGAGACTTGGAAGACTCAGAGAAACGTGAGAGAGAAGGGAGAAGTTGAGGAAAGTCAAAACCAGGTGTCGTACTTTATACAGAAGTGATTTTGAACATCAAATCCAGGCCTTAAGCCTGTGAGCTATACATCTCTCACATTGATCTTGGCTGTATGCACTTAGACCCTTCAAAGTAAATTCCGTCAATTATTGGTACCTGTAGGAACTTGGAGCATCATGTTGCAAGCTCCACCTCCTTGGTACATGTGTGAAGCATCACAATGGACCTAGAAAAAGGGACAGGGCTTTTGCTGTAACAGTCTGGTGCTGTTTTCATCATTCTGCCTCCCCTTGTCCTCTCCTCCGATGGGACCCACAGTCCTATACATGATTAAACTGTGGAATTCATTGCTATCAGATGTTGTGCTGGCCAAAATGTCAGAGGGCGGTAAGAGCAGACTAGACTAATTCATGGAGATTTGGTGTATTGATGGTTATTAGTCTTGATGGTTCCATATTAGCTCTGGAATTTCAGGTAATAGACTAAATACCGGTTGCCAGGAGCAACGGCAACAGAGCTGATCATTCCTGAATCTGTGCAAACCAGCATTTGAATTTCCTGTGTTGGATGAGGAGAGCACATTTTCCTCCTTTTGTCCTAGTCACTTTTTATCGAAGTGTTTTAACAAATTGCTTCACTGTTTAGTTTGGTGACAGCAGTATCTCAGATAGAAAGTCCATACAGAAAGTGGTGAGGACAGCTGAGAAGATTATAGGAAGCTCGCTTCCTGTTATTCAGAATACTGCTTATAAGCGCTATTTGCTTAGAGCTCAAAGCATTGTTAGAGACCCCGCACACCCACTTTACGGTCTGTTTCTGTTGCTCCCCTCTGGGACGAGGTTCAAAGTATTTCTAGCAGGACCTCCAGATTCTGTAACAGTTTTGTTCCCTATGCCATCCATCTTGTAAACTCACAAGATTCATTTTTCTCGCCATATACATGTATACATCTGAACTAGACCATGTTGTTCCTCTGTATCATATATTATAGGTCACTATGTGGGTATATGCATATTTATTTATTTATTTGTTTGTTTGTTTGTTTGTTTGTTTATTTATTTATTTGTCATGTTTGTGTAGTGTATATTGGAGGTGGTCTGAGAGTTATATGCAATGAAATTTCATTTTAATGTATGGATTAGGGTATATTTAAAGCAGGGGCGGGTTCTACTTACCTTTACTACCGGTTTGCAACGGAGCCACATGCGCTCTCTCACTTGGCTCATGTACACGCGCACTCTTCTGCACATGAGCAGAAGCTTCCTGATGACGTCCAGGTCAGTGGGCGGAGCCTCCCACCGGTTTTACTACTGGTTCTTGCGAGCTGCTCTGAGTCAGGGGCAACCCACCACTGATTTAAAGTGACAATAAAGTTATTGTAAATCTAAGTCTGTGAATCTTCTATATCTGCCCTTGTTGAAATACACATTGCATTGCATTTTATTGGATCTGATAGGCTCTTAACTCTGAACAAAACATATGTGTGTGTCATATATACATATATCAACTACTGTGCTAATAGACATTATGAGAAATATTGCCTAAAACATCTGGATGCCATCAGAAGGACCACTTTTGACTTGGATATTTCCACTGGTGTAACAGGGAACAAATGCTTGTGCAACACATTGGAAAGTTATTGTTATTACTTTCTCTCCCTTCCAATGGACAGAAAGTCAGCTATAAAATCTTACAAGATCATATAATCAATAAGGGCAATTCTCCAGGCAGTTGAGCTGGGGTTCCTGCTGACTTCATGCATCTGACCATTTTTAGTTTTCTTACTTGGCCTGCGCTTTAGGTCTCTCATCCAACCACTAATCAGGTCTGACTCTGGTTCGCTTTTTCAAGATCTAAAATATTTAGCTGACCTACAACTGCAGCTTGAAACAGAAGCTTTGAACGTTTACTTGCCCTGAAAAAAAAAAAAAAAGAAGAAGAAGAAGAAGAAGAAGAAGAAGAAGAGGAGGAGGAGGAGGAGGAGGAGGAGGAGGAAGAAGAAGAAGAAGAAGAAGAAGAAGAAGACAAGATCGATATAGAATTTATATACATTTTATTAGAAGTGGTTTTTTTAAAGAGAAAATAAAAAGGAACTAAAACTAATACAGAATAAATAAAGCAAAGAAAGAGAGAAGAAGGCAAAACTATAGAAAGAAAAGATAAATAGAAGACGCGTCCTCTTTACTTTGCAGGAATTACAAGTATACAGAGTTATCTCTTACCCTATAATTACAAAGAATGCTAACTTTCCTCTGTTATCTAATTTATTTTTCCTAATCATCAAAACCGCAAGTCATATAGAAGAGTTCAATTGCCACCTAGTGGTATATCCATACTATCAATGTAACTATTTTGTTTTAAAGATTTAATTAATCTAGTTCTAATTTGGCTGGCTTTGAGATATTTTTTTTTTTTAAAAAACCTTGTCATTATTTCCAGCCCTGGATTTCTAAGTTGTGAGCCTCCCTTTTTAATTATAATAAGGGCTGTGAGAATTCCATCTCATTTCCTGGTTTTTAACCACAGTTGGGGTCTACAGGTTGAGACCACATGGCCTCTTTCACAAGTTTTTACTAACTCCAAAAGTACCAGAAAGAAGAAACAATAGCAATTGGGGAGAAATCTGGGGTAATGTAGCACATCTGTTAGACGAGAAGACACCTTTGAAATTTTGAGAACATGTTGTGGGAATAATTTTTTTAAAAAATGGCTGGCATAAGAGGAATAGCTTGCTAATTTACCAAATGGCTTTGATGTCTGAAAATCCCCTATCCTCTTTAGATGTTTTCTCTTGTTCTGGGCATATGGACACACTTGCAAAGAAAGCAGTGAGCTGCAAATTCCCCATTTGTATTTTCTATGGAGGATTAGAATTTGGAAGCTGACTTGTTCTTTCTGCAGCATAGATGCTCACATTTCTTATGTTAGAACAATTAATTGGTGGAACGGTTTTGCCTTCAGAAATTGTGGATGCTCCATCTCTGGAGGTTTTTAAGCAGCGATTGGACAGCCATTTGTCCAGGGTCTCCTGTTTGACAAAGGGGTTGGACTTCACTAGAAGACCTCCAAGGTCTCTTCCAACCCTGCTAGTCTGCTATTCTTTTTTTTTTTTTTTTAAAAAAGAATCTTTCAAAGAAAATGTGAGTGATAGTAAACTTAGAAAACCAAGAAACAGATTCCTGTGGATCCAGGGGTGCTATTCAGTAGGTTCTGACCAGTTCTGGAGAACCGGTAGCAGAAATTTTGAGTAGTTTGGAGAACTGGCAAATACCACCTCTGGCTGACCCCAGAGTGAGGTGGGAATGGAGATTTTGCAATATCCTTCCCTCAGGAGTGGGGAGATTTTGCAGTATCCTTCCCCTGCCACGCCCACCAAGTCATGCCCACCAAGCCACGCCCAAAGAGCTGGTAGTAAAAAATATTGAATTCCACCACTGTGAGTAGATCCATTCAGAATCTAGTGATACCATATTGCTATTTTTTTAATTTATTTATTTAGAAGGCATAGATTGTAACCATTAAATATGTTAGATAGGTGGATTGAAGAGATTGGAGACGGGCTTCAGACAACAGCTCTTTATTCAGCAACTATTTACAATCCAGCAGCTAACAGCCAACCCTTTTATAGGGAGCTGTCAGGGAGCTCAGCCAATCATATTCAAGTATTCTTCCTGCCCAAACAGCGGACCAGAGGGAGAACTATCCTGTCAATATCTAACAAAATAGGATGGACATTCTAATTGCATTCATTTTGGTGACAGCAGGTGAATACCTGGCAATCATCTCAGAAAGATATTCAACCTAGTCTGAGGAACCCATCTCAGCAAACTTTGCTTGCTGGCTTTTCAATGGAATTATGAAGCCAAAAGAAGAGACAACTATGGTCAATTTCAGTAAACAGTTCTATTTGTTTGCATCACGCCTTCAAGTGACTCTTCAAACCGAAAAGCTCATGCATGCTTCCTTCTGAACGAAATAAGACAATTCAATCAAATCAACATTTCTTGGAAGCTTGTCAGATCGAATTCACAAACTATATCAGATCCTGGAAGAGTGACACTTCCTTGTAGCCATGACTGCTTTCCCCCTCACCCTCTCTGTCAATTTTCCTGCTCGTCTAGACCAATCAAAAAGAATTACATCCCAGCTGAAACTCTTAACTGATCGCTATTTGCCCGTTTCTACTAGACAGCTCCTAATCTAGACTGAACCTCTCACAATTATAATTGACTTGCCAGAAAAGGGGATACTGCAAAAAAATTGGAACGGACTGGTCTGCTTCTTTAATTGTCAGCAGGTGGAATTACTTATGTGAAGCTGTAGCTTAACTGAGTGACAGTTAAAATGGGTGTGGGGGGGAGGTGGGAGGAGAGAGAGAGAAGGCACCACAGACACAGCTTGTAATGTTTCGGGGATTTCCTACACGACTCTGCCCTCTAAAAGATTGACCTCATGTCAATCCCTTTATTTACTCAGACTAACTCCAATGTCTGCCATACCGAGTATCCTGCTGGTTGCATTAGGCAGAAAATTCAAATGAAGAGACACTGACATTTCTCCCAGCATTTTCATATCTGTCTTCTTCTTAAGATGTTTCCTCCCTCTGCAAGCAGCGAGAGGAGAATTATTTTTGCACCATCCAAATGGCTCATGAATATGTCCCTGTAGATCTGGCATCTGGGAGACAGTGAAGGTTGATGTATTATAATATATACCAGACAATGGCTTGGTTGGGACATTCTGTACCACTTCAAGAAAGAGTCCCAGGGAGAGGGGTTTTCCCTTCTTTGAAATGTTAAAACATTTCTGTTTCATCTTCCTTAAGGCATCAAAGTCCCCAATATAGTTTTAAAACAGGGGAGAAAAAAATGGAGAAAAAAAAAAGATCCTTTACAAAATCCAAAGCTCTTGAAAGTACACGGAGGCAAAGATAAAACATTTAAGACCAAAGCATCTTTAGAGATCCACTCGAATCAGAGAAAAAACCAAAACTAATGGATGAATTTCAGTATCATCATTGGGAGAATTTGTCCGGAAAAGAAATAGCTTAGTCTTAGAAGGGATGAATCGCTAAAGGTACATTTGCCTAACTACGTGGAATAAATATGCATGAAATAGAGATAATTCTCAATTTATGACAACCATTCGGACTGGAACTTCCATCAATATGGTCGTTAAGTAAGTTTACATGGTTGCACACATCTTTTGCATTTTTTTTGCATTAAGCGACTCCAGCTTCCCCCATTAACTTGGCCTGTCACAAGCTCCCAATGGGAGTAGTGTAAATGATGATCACATGACCCTGGGATCCATCATAAATACAACCATCATAAATACATGCCAGTTGCCAAGCACTGGGATTCTGATCATGTGACCGTGGGGACCCCACAATCATTAAAAGTGCAAGGACTGGTCATAAGTCGTTTTCTCCTGCACTGTCATCACTTCAAACAGTTGTTAAGCAAATGGTGTGCTGTGAACTCCACATAGGCGTCAGAAAGGGCATCCAGCCAGTAAACGCTCGAGCTCCATTCAGTCACCCTGACTCTACTCCAATGCAAGGGATTTGAGGGTTGTTAAAAAAATTATCCAGAATAGACCAGTAGATGGCTGGATATTCTAAATGCACCCATGAAGTCCTCTAAGAGTTGTTGCTGAATTGTAATAATACAGAAGAGATAAATCACTAAATAAGAAAGAAGCTATGATAATATATACCATCAATTTAGGGACAACTCTTATTGACTATGCAAATTTTATCCAGGATCATCTGTCCTTCAACCGGTTCTTCAGGTTTTCCAATTATAGCACTCTTCACTGCTATTGTATAACTGAGCCCATCTGCCTTGCTGCTGGTCACCCTCTTTTTCTTTCTATCTTTCCCCAAATTACAGACTTAATCTCAATCAGAATAGAGCTGGAAGAGTTTTTGGAGGTCTTTTAGTCCAACTCCTTGCTCAAGCAGGAGACCCTATAACATTTCAGACAAGTGACTGTCCAATCTCTTCTTAAAAATAGCCAGTGATGAAGCAACTTCTGATAGCAATTGGTTCCACTAGTTAATTGTTCTCACTGTTAGGAAGTTGTTACTTCTCTCCTTGATTAGTTTCCATCCATCGTTTCTTGTCCTGCCAACAGATGCTTTGGTATATAAATTGACCCCCTCTTTGTGGCAACCTTTCAAATATTGGAATAGAGTTATCATGTCCTCCCTAGTCCTTCTTTTCTCTAGACTAGCCAAACCCAAATCTTGCAGCCCTTCTTCATGTTCTACTCTCCAGGCCTTTGATCATCTTAATTGCTCTTCTTTGCACTTTTTCCAAAGTCTCAACATCTTTTTTCTACTGTGGTGACCAAAACTTGATCCAGTATTCATCCAGTTGGCTTTACTAAGGCTTTATAAAACAGCATTTCGCAAGAGAGCTAACATTTCACACAAGCTATTCGAAATACGATAATTGGTCATTTGGGCCTGGAATGAGAACACTGGATTGATTTCTTCTGTCACCTATTTGGTTATTTTCTTGTCTCTCTGTTGTATTCTCAGTTCTTGTCTCTAAAACCAAAGCCCTCTATTCTATCTCTATTCTTTCTAGACTGCTTCTTCAAAATCCAAAACATTTCCATAGAGTGTCACAAGGAAAATCATTGGCTGCAACACTGATCTTTGTATGGTAGGTACAGACAGACCATGGTATCGGAATATCTCTACCAAGTTTTACTCTCAGCATTCTTGGCTGCTGTTTCTTTATAGACGATCCTTTCCACCAGTTCAATGTATTCCTTATCAGAAGATTAGGGGACAATATTTTAGCCACTGCTATAGATACATTATTTTACCTAATATGTAAATAGTATGAAGATACCTACATGCAAGTAGAAATAAATCAGGATGACACTCTAATAAAGCAGATTAAAATAACAAAGCAGTGATATTCATTGTCAATCTAAGGCTACTTGCTGTATCTGTTGGCATTAATTTGATGTTCTTCACATTTATATATTTATCATATTTGTATATCTGGCCATCTCACTCTTGGCTATGTACAGCATTTAATTTTTTTTTAAAAAAAATACATAATCTTAGTTCCATTGCACTATTACTCCCTGTATTGCATTTTTAGTTTTAGTTAAAGTTTCAACATAAATCCCAAATTATTTTTCTCCTGGTCTCAGCCCTTTGTTGTTTTAGTCGAGTTTTCAAAGTGCATTCCTTCACAAATTTCTCAAGAGACAAGTAGGGTTCTCAGCCGGAAAAAAACACTGGCCACCCTAGATTATAATTCAAATTAAAAAGTTGGGCTTGCTGACAGGCAGCTAATTTTGTTCTATCTAGATGATGCCACTAGATGGCAGGAGGAGCCCATGCAAGACAGCCATCTCACCCAGATTTGGCTTTCTGTTGTCTACGTTGCCACTGAAAAGTTCTTGAGATAGTTGCCTGTCTCTAACAAGAACTCCAGGTCAAGGGGCTAAGTCACTTTACTTTTCTTGAGGATACAATTGCAGATAGGATAAAAGCGTAGCAGGGATGGGAACACTGAGGCTAGATAAGGCAAACTTAGTCCAAGAAAGTCCAATAAGAAGATGCAAACTTTCACTCAGAAGGTCTTATGGTCTTAATGCAGAGGTGTCAAACTCAAGGCGAGCAAGAGTCCCCATGGCCCGTTTTCAGCGGTGACAGCCTCCTACAGCCTTCTGTCAGTGAAAACGGAGTTTCGGGGGGTGTCTCTGTTTTCACTGGCAGAGGTCTATCAAAGCAAACTAAAAAGAAAACAAAAGGAGAAATGTTTTCCCTTTTATTTTATTTATTTATTTTATTAGTCATATTTCTATGCCGCTCACTCTCCGAGGACTCTGGGCGGCTTACACCAAAGACAGTATACTAAATAGCATATTGCCCCCTAACAATCTGGGTCCTCATTTTACCCACCTCGGAAGGATGGAAGGCTGAGTCAACCTTGAGCCGGTGAGATTTGATCCACTGATCTGCTGAACTAGCAGTCAGCTGAAGTAGCTGCAGTATTGCACTCTAACTACTGTGCCACTCGGATCTTTTGCATTTGAGCATGCAAGAAGGGACACGGAAGGAGAAAGGGAAAGAAGAAAGACAAAGAAAAAGATGGGAAGAGAGCAAGGAAGGAAAAAGAAGGAAAGAGGGGAAGGAAGAAGAAAGAAGAAGGAAGAGGGAAGGAAAAAGAAAAGGAAGGAAGGAAGGAAGGAAGGAAGGAAGGAAGGAAGGAAGGAAGGAAGGAAGGAAGGAAGGAAGGAAGGAAGGAGATTATAATGAGAGTGAAGGAGAGTCTCAGTGAAGTCCTGCCTTAGCACTTGGCCACCACAGGTGCCCCTGACATACGTGACATCAAGCTGGCCACACCCACCATGGCCACGCCCACCATGGCCACGCCCCCTTCCAAGATCAAACGCAACCCTGATGCAGCCCTCAATGAAATCGAGTTTGACAGCCCTGGGTTAATGCACCTTTAATGTTTCATCAAATCCCCTCTGACCCTTCTCTCAACTCTCCATACTTTTATGAGTAAAAATCAGTAAGGATTCAAAACTCCAGTTGTCTAGAAAATAATTTGAAATGAGATAGAAGATTCAACCTCAACTTTCTTGTTAGCACTAGAGTTGCATTGAGCTCTGTATCTAGAGGTTAAGTGCAGAGTTCTGGTGGTGCAACGGTTAAAGTGCAATATTGTAGGTAAACTCTGCCCACAGTCTGAAGTTCAATCCTGACCAGGCTCAAAGTTGACTCAGTCTTTCATCTTTCTGAGGCTGTATGAGGACCCAGATTGTTGGGGGCAATATGCAAATAATGGTGACATTGTAAACTGTAAAGGTCTATGGGGCAATATAAAAGTCTAAATGCTATTGCTATTAAGTTCTTAGAACATGTTTACTCAGGTCTGTTAAATAAAATAGTGTTCTGGAGCTGACCCATATTGGCTCATGAGAGTCAAATATTAAATTCTGCACAGTTTTGTGAGCTGATTGAGAGCAAAGCTGAGCAGTGACTTCTAGCACACCAATCAACAATATAGTTATGCTCACTCCACTAGTTAAATACCAAAAAGCAAAGTAAGCTTGGTTAGTTTTCACCTTGAATCTTTACTTTGTGTTTTTGTTCATTCTGTGAAGCCTGTTTGGTAGATTATAATTTTGCAGGAAATAAGTAAACTCAATAACTGTGTGAAGTGAAAAATCTAGCCATTCAGAAAATCTTGAATTAGGGACTCTTGTTATTATCCCTGTGTCTCTCCTGCTTCTCATAACAACGTTCTGAGATTTCAACCGGCATCCTTGAACGTGGTTTGTTTACATGGAGGAGGAAGAACGGAGATCAATTTTCCCACTCTTTCCTAATCACCTTTAAAGGTTTTTTTGGGAGAATCTGTGAAAATATATTCTCTTCCTTCCCCAGAATAGAATAGAATAGAATAGAATAGAATAGAATAGAATAGAATAGAATAGAATAGAATAGAATAGAATAGAATAACAGAGTTGGAAGGGACCTTGGAGGTCCTTTAGTCAAACCGCCTGCCTAGGCAGGAAACCCTACACTACTTCAAATGGATGCTTTATGGACCATTGGACTGTGTTTGAGAAACTCATGTTTCCTCGACCAACACCATAACCTTGGTTTTTTTCTTGCGGACATTCTATTACAGTGGTGAAATCTGAACCGGTTTCCCACTGGTTCTCTGGCCGTGCATGCATGCTGCATGTTAAACACACACTGCGCAAGTGCCAAACGCACACTTCACACTGAAAAAGAAGACTTTGCTAGGTAAATAGAACAGCGAGGAGGGGGATTTCCTGCTTTCTAGTGAATATAAACCGCACGGTGTTAAGGAATTCGCAGAGTAACCCTTGAATAGCAAGGGTGTATACATGAAAGTGATTGAGAGTAGGTATGAATAAACACAGTCAACACACAGATACACTGAGTTGTGTTTACTTTCAGGAAATAGTAAGGCACAGTCCAATAAACAGTCCAGGTCATACACATATAAAGCAGGAGATAGCAAAACTACAATTCAGGGATAATCCAATAACAAAGTCTTCTTACCAGTTATCGTAGTCATTCACAATAAACAGTTCTTCTGGATTTGCAAACAGTAGCATACAGAGATACCAGAGACCAAGAACAGTCACATGACCACCTAGCCATGACCACCCAGCTGGTAATTAGGAAGATCATATTAGTGGTCCATGGGATTTAAAATTATGAATGTAGTGGTCCCTGAGGTCCGAAAGATTGGCGACCCCTGCTTTAGAGCTTAACTTGTTGTATGCACACTTCAGGGGTGGTATTCACTTACCTTCGCTGCCGATTCGCAAATGTGAGTGTGAACCGCGCATGCACAGAGTGTCAAAAATGGACGTGATTATGTCCGAGTGGGTGGGTGGAGCCTCCCGCCACCACCCCTACCGGTTCACCAGAACCGGAGAGAACTGGCTGAATACCACCAGTGGCACACTCGAAACTGTGTATAGCAACACCCTATGTTAGAGATTGCTCCTAGGTTTCTATATTTTTTGTCCCAAGAATGAAAATCACTCTTTCCCGAAGAAACAGTCATACAAGTTCTATTCCTATTTGATCAGGAACAGGCAGAACAACCTAAACTTACTCTAATTAGCATTTCTGATCCTTCTTCCCTACTGAGTCTTTTAAGTTTTCTTATCATAGAATTATCACTTAGATTTCATAAGATTTCTTTTCATCCACAAACTCCAGAATGGCTCAACAGGATGTCTTAGGCCCCCACAGTGAGACTCTTTAAAAAAAAAAAAACATTGGCCGTTTTCCTAAATTTTCTGAATTCTCTGCCTTCCTGTATGGCCTCTGGCGTCATGAAGAAAAATCCAGTTCCTTGCTTCCCTTTCCCCATCTAAGTGAAATAAAACAAAACAGGCATAAAATAAGATCTATGAACGCAGAGAATGAAATTTACCATTCCGCACTTTTGGTAATGGAGGTTATGCTAGTCACACGCTCCTTACAAATTATAGCTAAGGCCTCTTCACCTTCCTAGAGCTTTGATGAAAGATCCCATTGCTCTGCTAGCTAAGCCTGAAGTCTTACCTTGACCTTCTGAGCAAGGCTGTGGAGCAACCCAACCCTGTCCATTGAGCTGGCTATTGATTTATCTCCTGGCGAAATGTGACTGACCCAGAACTGAACAAACATAGTCTAAAGCTATCAGCTGGGTTGATCATTACCTGGATGGTGTTATAAGCAAGATTTTTCAGGTCTGGTCTCCAAAAGTTTAAGTTGGTCCCTTGTTGCTGTTTGTTCTTTTAGGCTAACTTCTGGTTGGGTTCATACATGGACAGTTTCATACAGTTTTCTTGGCAACTCTGTCAAGGGCCTAGGAGTACTCATCTCAAACGATCTAAGCACCAGAGCTCACTGTAACAGCATTGCCAAAAAGGCATTAAGTGTTGTTAACCTAATTTTGTGAAGCTTTTTCTCCGATAACATTGTATTACTAACTAGAGCATACAAAACCTTTGCCAGACCAATTCTTGAATACAGATCATCTGCCTGGAATCCACACTGTATATCTGACATTAATACAATTGAGCGGGTCCAGAAGTATTTCACAAGAAGAGTACTCCACTCCTCTGCTCACAATAGAATTCCTTATGCCACCAGGCTCAAAATTTTGGGCTCGGACAACCTGGAACTATGCCGCCTATGGTCTGACCTAAGCATAGTACACAAAATTGTCTGCTACTGTGTCCTACCTGTCAATGACTACTTCAGCTTCAACCTAAAAAATACACGAGCAAACAATCAATACAAACTCAAGGTAAACAGCTTCAAACTTGATTGCAGAAAATACGACTTCAGCAACAGAATGGTCAATGCCTGGAATGCTCTACCTGACTCTGTTGTTACATCCTCAAACCCCCACAGCTTCAACCTTAAACTATCTACCATGGACTGCACCCTATTCCTAAGTGGTCCATAAAGGGGGTGTGCATAAGTGCACCATCGTGCCTATCGTCCCTGTCCTACTGTCCCCATTTATTCATACTCATTCCTTGTTCATGTCCATGTTTATTCTTATACCTGTTACCTAGGACATGATCAACAAACTAACTAAATAAATAAAATAAATAAATAAAAATATCATTTAAAAAAAATTAATTCACTGTTGTTATTTTTCCTAGGGCTGAGAAAGAGGGACTGTCTCCAAATCTTACTTTGTGCTTGATAGAACCATAATTCATAATCTCCCAATGTTCTGTCCCAGTGTACTTAACTATTACACTTAACTAGTTCTCAAGTATATGACCCATATCTAATGCCAATTAAAGCTGAAGTGCTTCTGTCCAATGATGGCAAATCTCACCAATCTTCCTTCCTGAAGGAAGACTTACAATTACAGAGCAGAATGATTTTCTATCATCTCAAGAAAGACCACTAAATCTTTTAGCCAATCAGTAATACCACACAATTTGCCTTTGACTAATATATATATTATGTTCAAAATTAATGTTTTGCTATAACCAAAGCCTTGATAGAAATTTAGATGCTAAGTTTAAATTTAGATGCTAAAATGCTAAATCCCAGAAACCTCATCACTACAGGTTTTTAAGAAGAGACTGGGCAATCTGAGATTGTATAGGTTCTCCTGCTTGAGCAGAGGGCTGGACTATTAGACTTCCAAAGTCCCTTCCAGCTCTATTCTATTCTAAAGTTGCCATCCAGTTTTTTTGTAGTTTCAGGAGTCAGGAGTGACCGACCCAGATTGGGTCCTGCAACAAAATGATTTATCACAAGTAAACAACTTTGATATAACCAAGAAAGTACAGGGCTGCAAATCCCCTATTTGCATCTTCTATGATTTCCCCCCCTCTTCAAATGACCCTGTAATCCTTTGCATCTGGTTGGAGTCAGGGTAACTGAATGGAGCTGAGCGTTTACTGGCTGGATGCCCTTCCTGACGCCTATGTGGAGTTCACAGCAGATATTTTCCCTTTGCACCCAGAGAGAGAAGTAACTGACACTACCTAGGATCAAACTCACAGTCTCTGGATTGTGAGGTGAGAGAGCTCCACCTCTAGGCCACCATACCATTCTGGATATTCTATGATTAGAAGGTATATTGTTATGATCTTGGAAACTGACTTGGAGCATCTTCAGTTTATCACTTGTTTCTTTTAAGAAAAAAAAAATCAAAGAAAATATGGGCAGTAGAGACCTAGAAAACAGTGAAGAAGATATCCGTGGACCCGTTAGAGACTTTAGAAGCCATGCTGCCAACCTCTGATTTAGAGGACACAGGTTGCAGCAGTTAAGTAGGGTGGAAATTATGATTGCACTCCATCTGGTGACAGTTTGTGAGGGCCTGACAGGCACTTGAGAAAGTGGTAGTACAATGGTCTAAAGCACCCTGTTATTAAGACCAGCTGCCTGCAATTACTGCAGGTTCGAATCTCGCCAGGCTCAAGGTTGACTCAGCCTTCCATCCTTTCTAAGGTAGGTAAATTGAGGACCCAGTTTGTGGGGGCAATAAGCTGACTTTGTATAAATATACAAAAGGATGAAGGCTATTGCTTAGCGCATTGTAAGCCACCCTGAGTCTCCGGAGAAGGGTGCATATAAATCAAATTTAAAAAAAAAACAAAACCTTTAACATAGCCTGAGGACCCAATCCCAACAAATCTTGCTTGCTTGCTTGCTTCCTCCCTCTGGATCGAACCATAACAGAATACAGGTGTTCTGACCGAGGCTTCCTTAGAAAGTAAACAGCACAAACTTAGTCCTGGCAAACCTCTTTAATCCAAACGGTTGTGAATTATTGTCATTCCCAGTCTGAAAGGCTTCTCAAACAGTCTTGCAGGGGAGTGTTTACAAACACTCACCTTATCTCCATTGGAATGTTGCCAGGGAACTAATAGCCACATGGAGGGCAAGGCCAAACTTAGCACAGTCAAACAGAACTTTTCCACAGCTTTTACTGACCAGATGAACTAATTGCTTCCTGCAAAAGCTCACGTCCCGTTCGCTTCTCTTTTATGATTTATGGGAGGGGCCAATCATCTCCAAGCCTTACTCCCAAGTCAACCCTGTTTTCTTAATTGTTCCTGCCTCCTGGCATCTCTGCTCATGCACACACTGGGAACAGTCTCCCGCTGTTCTTCTGCTTCGCTGATGTCAGACTCCGGAGACTCCGGAGGCAGCAAAGAACTACCAGATGGCCTTGGCCCCCTCTCTGCCTCCAATTCAGAGCCCTCGTCCGAGCCTTCCCCAGACTCCAGGACTGCCCACATTCCTCCCCAAACTCCTCACTGTCCGTATCTGCTGCCAGCTCTGCTGGCTGTTGGTGGGCCACAACAACAGATAGTCTTCTACATACGAGCAAAATTGAGCTGAAAATTACTGCTTCTAAGCAGGACAGCTATTCAATAAATTTTGCCCCATTTGATGACCTTTCTTGCCACAGTCGTTAAGAGAATCACTGCCCTTATTAAGTTAGTAACATGGTTGTTAAGTGGATCTGGCTTCCCCATTGACTTTGCTTGTCAGAAGGTTGCCAAAGGGAATCATGTGACCCTGGGACACTGCAACTGTCATAAATACATGCCAGTTGCCAAGCATCTAGATTTTGATCATGTGACTCTGGAGATGCTACAATAGTTGTAAGTCTGAAAAACGATTACAAGTCACTTTTTCAGTGCCTTTGTAACTTCTAACAGCCACTAAACAAATGATTGTACGATGAGGACTATCTGTACAGAGCTGAGATCCTGTCAATCCAAGGGTGGAATACCCAGAGGGATACAATCAAGATCAAGGGAGATACCAATACCACTCTATAAAGCCTTAGTAAGACCACACCTAGAGTACTGCATCCAGTTTTGGTCACCACACTATAAAAAAGATGTTGAGACTCTAGAAAGAGTGCAGAGAAGAGCAACCAGGATGATGAGGGGACTGGAGGCTAAAACATACGAAGAACAGTTACAGGAACTGGGCATGGCTTGTTTAGTGAAGAGAAGGACCAAGGAAGACCTGAAAGTGGGGTTCTAATATTTGAGGGGCTTCCACAGAGAGGAAGGGGTCAAGCTATTTTCCAAGGTACCTGAAGGCCAGACAAGGAATGATGGATGGAAACTGATCAAGGAGAGATTCAACCTGGAAATAAGGAGAATTTTTTCCGATAGTGAAAACAATCAACCAATGGAAGAGAAGTTGCCTTCAGAAGCTGTGGGACAGGGGTGAAGTCCAGCAGGTTGTAACAGGTTTTGGAGAACCAGTAGCGGAAATTTTGAGTAGTTCGGAGAACTGACAAATACCACCTCTGGCTGGCCCCAGAGTGGGGTGGGAATGGAGATTTTGCAATATTCTTCCCCCTGGAGTGGGGTGGGAATGGAGATTTTGCGGTATCCTTCCCCTGCCACGCCCACCAAGCCACACCACACCACACCATGCCCACCAAGCCACGCCCACAGAACTGGTAGGGAAAAATTTTGGATTTCACCCTTACTGTGGGACCTTCATCACCGGAGACCTGGACTAGGGGTGATTGAACTGCCTTTTGTCTGGGATGGTGTAGGGTCTTCTGCTTGGGTGGGGGGTTGGACTAGATGACCTACAAGGTCCCTTCCCACTCTGTTAATCTATGACCTAAGATTTTTTTTTCTTTGCCCAAAGTGGTACTAGCTGGTCCCTGCAACCTGTACTAGTGGAAAAAAATGCCTTCAGCTTTCAGTCTCCAGCTTGAGACTGATTCCAAACAGCAGAGCTCTACAGCCTCCTGTCGACTGAATAACTGTAAGGGAGGAGGAGGAGAAGGAGGAAAGGGAAGGTCGTCTAATAGCTGTAAACCACTCTCAAAATATAAGGGACATACTTGGATGGATTTAATGCCAGCAACAAAAATCTCATATATCTCCCAGCTTCGGCTTCTTAGTGGTTTTATTATTTTTATAGCTAATAGAGGTAGATTTAGTGTGGTGCTGAGCATTTATCCTAAACATTCTTCAGTTTAATGGGGGAAAATATATTTGAATCTTTTTTTCCCCCAGGATAAAAGAAATTCTCACGAGTGGAGTAGAGTGGTCTTCTGTACTTGTGAAGTGGCTTAGGGGGTGCATGAGGGTATCATGGTCTTCTGTACCACCGTTTCTCTGTGGCCTCACTGGTTTCTCACCTACAGAATGTCATCGTTCCAAATAATGAACTCCAGGCAATTAAGACTCTGACATGTTGATTAACTTCAAGAAGCCCTTTATTGAGTACATCATGTCGACATTTAGATAGGTGAAGCTAACTCTAAATAGTTCCCATGCTCGTGGATAGTTAAAAGAATAGGATTTCCCCACCTCACCCCTGTGTCCTTTAGATCATATGGGCCAATCAAATCAGCCACAGCTTCCCGCTCAGCTCCGTTGGCATGGCCTTGGTGTCAGGGTTCAGATGGATGCCCTAATTAAATCATGAGCCTCGAGCCAAGCTTCAAAAGAAATCCAGTTATTTATTAGGAGCTTCATGTCGGCACGTTTCCAAGTAAAGTCCGCTCTGACCCTACGTAATTTACACCCCAATTATGACTCTGTTTCCCCCCTCCCCCCAGGGTGTGTCATCAATCACATTTCTCAATGGGGTTTCGTGGGTTGTAGAAGTCACTCCCCTCCGGCTGCTGTAGGTAACCCTGGGATACAGCCTTGAGAGAGATAAGCATGGAATGTGCATCTATTTTTGGCTGCCATGCCATTTCGCCAGTTTCCCATCCCCCCTGGCCTATGACAACTCGAGAGCAGGCCAGGGATACTTTGCAAGTTGACACTTGGTTCACATGCCTGCTGGTAGATGTTTTGACTAGCAACTGAGGCACCACATTCCTAAATTCCCCCATCCGTCCATGTCCCCCCCCCAGGGAATGGCAACCAGGTTTTAACCAGGAAGTAACCTGTTTTTTACCCTCTGCACATGTACAGAAGGGTTTGTGCATGTGCAGAAGATCCGCGTGTGCAGGTGACGTGCACAGCATGAGCAATTCCAAGCCGGTAGGGAAGGTACTGTATTTTTTGGAGTATAAGATGCACATTTCCCCACCTAAAAGGGGGTGAAAATTTAGGTGCGTCTTATACAGCGAATGTAGCCCCGCCCACCCATTGGCCCCCACCCTTTGGCCTCTGCCTCCCAACAATTTATCTCCTTGCAGAAAGCAGCAAGAAGAAACAGCCCATTTCAGCTTCAACACAACCTAATTAGCACAAGTTCATTGTCCGTCGGCCTCCCATCTCTCAGCTGTTTCAGGCTGAAGGGATTGCCATTGCCTATTGCTGTGCGGGCCTCTGCTGCTTGCTGCAAGGAGGTAAATTGCTGGGAGCAGATTTTTTTTTTCTTGTGCTAATCAAGCGATGCTGAAAACAAAAATGAAAGTAACGCAAACTGTTTGCTGTTTGCTGCAACGAGGCAAATTGCTGGGAGGCAGAGGCAGATTTCTTTTTCTTGTTTTCCTCACCAAAAAAGGTAGGTGCGTTTTATAGTCCGGAGTGTCTTATACTCCGAAAAATACGGTAAGTAGATTTCAACCCTGATATGTTCTCATAGGACAACTGGAAGTTGTATGAGAGGGCTATATTCTCTGGAGCCTCCAACATCATGTGAGAACGGAGCATGCTTTCCTATGCTTTTTGGAGGCTGCAGAAGAACATTCTCTGAAGAACCAATGCCTCAGGTGTCCCAGACCTCTACTTCAGGCCAAGTGCCCATTGTTCAGGCTGGCTTAAATGGGAAGGAGAGAGGTAGGGAATTGTTTCTCTTTCGTTTGTGTTGGTGTGTTTGTGTGACATACCAGCAGAGTTAAGTTAGGCATGTTTTGAAGGATGACAGTCCAAGTCCCAAAGGTTCTTCATTACTCTAGTACCATGATGGTGAACCTATGGCATGCAGAGTGGTGGGTTCCTCCCGGTTCCGCCGAGCTGGTAGCGGTGACGATATGACATCACCTAACCGGTTCTCTTTGTTTGGGAGCTGGGCCCTCCCCCCCCGGTGTTATTCTTACCTTTTATTTGGCTCCACCCCCAATCTAGTCACTGACCCCAGCTGATTGGCTAGAAGGAAAAAAACTGTTTAAACTCTTGCTGCGCGGCTTCAAAGGGCCGCCCTACAGCTGATCAGTGTTAAAAGGCAGTGTAGTGGTAGACCAGTGTGCTCGAAAAACAAATGGGTAGACCGGTGCCTCCCCCAAAAAAAGGATAGACCAGTGCCTCCAAAAACAAATGAGTAGATCAGAATGCTCCAAGAACAAATGGGTAGACCGGTACAGCTCTGCAAGCAGTTAAAAGCCTGGTAGACCAGTACCTCTGCTAAATCCTAAAGAATTGTCACATGACCATCAAACCACACCCACAAAATAAGCCATGCCCACAGAACCGGTAGTAAAGAAATTTAGAACCCACCCCTGGGCATGTGTTCTAGAGGTGGCATGCAGAGCCCTCTCTGTGGGCACCAGCTGCTATTCTGATTTCCGGCATGCATGTGGTCAGCTGGTCTTTGCAGGTGTTGCAGCACCTGAAAACGGCCCAAAAAATGGCCAAAACCAGGCCATTTTTCCAGGCCGTTTTTGGGGCTGTATTCAGGCTGTTTTCAGGCTATTTTTGGCTCAGAAAACAGCCTGGAAAATGGCCCAGAAAACAGCAAAAAATGGCCAAAAAACAGGCATGTGCATGCCAACCAGCTGGTCTTCAGGTTTCCGGTGCTCTGGCACATTCACATACATGTGCATGCATGTGTGTTCCGGTTTGGGCACTCAATGCCGAAATGGTTTCCCATTACTGCTCTAGTCCCCTGCTCTAGTATATTAATTATAGATCTCTCTCTTTCTCTCTCTCTCTCCCTCCTGCTCTCAATAAACAATTTTTTTTTTTAAAGAAACCGGAGACCAGTTTAGACAGGGTATTATTTTTCTCCCTCGGCATTATTTTTCTTTCTCTCCTTTTCGCTCTCGTAATGAATTAGTAAAGTTGGCAGGGAAAGGTCCTGCTTTAGACGAGGACTCATATTCGCCCAAACAAGCAGGCCGGCCCCATGTGAAAAAGCTGATAAAAGAAGAATGGCTACAGTTTGCTTTTTCAGCCCGATAAGGCTGTCAAGACTTCCTGCAGCCCAGCTTCAGCTTTGAAAATCCCTGTGTACTGGGGGAGACCAGAGGAGCTAGTTCATATATTACCTTGAAGAAAGCCAGAGCATTTATATATTATGATAATCCAAGTATCGCCTGGCTGTTCATTAGGCATGGTTAGAACTCAATTTCCTCCTTCCTTCGACAAATACAGTATGAAAAGGAATGCTTGTATTTATCTAGCTCTGGCAGCAGCTCTCAGCTCAGCTGAAGGTAATGGAAGAAAATTGGTCCCAGGAGTCCAGCTATGTATTGCTCTTGAGTAAAGGGAGGAAGGGAGCAGGTAAATTGCATTCATTAGGCAAGACAGTTGCAATTCATGTTAAACTGGAAGCTGAGAAGAAGCAAGGGCTGGAGCAGGGGGGAAGTGAGAGGAAACTGAGAACAGATCTCTCAGGAGGGTTGAAATGGTTACTCCGGTATGATAGTTGATTTCCATATTTATTGGATTTGTTCAGGTTTTGATTGGGGGGGATGGGATGCGGGGGTGGGGGTGGGGGTGGGGAATCCTAGGCTCAAAATCCTAGGAATTTGCTCTTTTTGAGAAGCTGGGGGATCAGAAAGTCTAGCATACTTTTACTTAAGAGATGCATTTAAGGAGTTAATTTTTTTTCCAAGGATGCCCTCCATAAATTCAATAATCCCAGTTGATGGATAGGTAAGTGATAGTTTGTTTAATGCAACCTCACTGAATCAGTCACGATTGGCTGGACTCGCAAAATATGTTAAACTAGCCATGTCAATCTCATTCTCTGCAAAAGCATGAAGTTCAACTCCTTGAAATGTCTCAGGGGCTGCCACAAAGAAGAGGGAGTCAAGCTATTCTCCAAAGCACCTGAGGGCAGGACAAGAAGCAATGGGTGGAAACTAATCAAGGAGAGAAGCAATCTAGAACTGAGGAGAAATTTCCTGACAGTGAGAACAATTCATCAGTGGAACAACTTGCCTCCAGAAGTTGTGAATGCTCCAACACTGGAAGTTTTTAAGAAGATGTTGGATAACCATTTGTCTGAAGTGGTATAGGATTTCCTGCCTGAGCAGGGGGTTGGACTAGAAGACCTCCAAGGTCCCTTCCAATTCAACTCAACTCAACTCTTCTCTTCTCTTCTCTTCTCTTCTCTTCTCTTCTCTTCTCTTCTCTTCTCTTCTCTTCTCTTCTCTTCTCTTCTCTTCTCTTCTCTTCTCTTCTCTTCTTTTCTGGAACAGAGGGGTTGGGAGGTCCCCAGATTATGGAAAACTGCATCAAGCCATACTTGTTGCTGGGTTCATAAGGCAAATCCAAACGGAGCACATTAAAACCAGGCAGTATCTTTCAAGATTGGCTTTCAAAAAAAAAAAAAAGAAAGAAATCTTATGCTTAATCAATCCTCTCAAGAAGGTTGCAATCCAGCAGGGATTTACTTAGGAATGAGTGCCATTGAATTTAATGGAAAATACTTCTGAACAGATGTGTGTCGGATATTGCAGGTCAAGTACCCATTTTTTCTCCCTTTATACATTCAGGAGACCTTTCAAGCTTCGTGATACAACATCGTTTTTATCTTTCTAAACTTTGATGGTGTTGAGTGCCAAAACACATTTCTTTAGAAAGATCTTCTCCCAATCAGATCAATCAATCAGCTCAGAAAATTGAACTTCTGGCAGCAGGGACCATTCCAAAGGGAACCACTTATTGACCTAACCATCCATCCATCCATCCATCCATCCATCCATCCATCTATCCATCCATCTATTGACTGATCTATTGATCTATCTATCTATCTATCTATCTATCATCTATCTATCTATCTATCTATCTATCTATCTATCTATCATCATATTTATTTATTTATTTATTTATTTATTTATTTATTTATTTATTTATTTATTTATTATATTTCTATACCGCCCTTCTCCCAAAGGACTCAGGGCGGTGTATAGCCATGATAAAATAATACCAACACAAAAATTAAAAACAATTTAAATAATTTAAAGCATTGGCCGTATTTAAAACCTCCAGCTAAAACCCCTTTAAAACCATTAAAACCCACTTAATTCATTCGGTCAGGCCGGCTTGCTGAAACAATAAAGTCTTCAGCGCACGATGGGAGATGCGGAGGTTGGGGATCCTTCTTATGTCTGGGGGCAGCTCATTCCATAGGGCAGGAGCCCCCACAGAGAAGGCTCGCCCCCTGGGGTCACCAGCTGACATTGTTGGCCAACGGCACCCTGAGGAGGCCCTCTCTGTGGGAGTGTATCAGGCAGTGGGAGGCATGCGGTATCAGAAGGCGGTCCTGTAAGTATCCCGGTCCTAAGCCATGGAACGCTTTGAAGATGGTAACTAGCACCTTGAAACGCACCTGGAAGACCACTGGGAGCCAGTGCAACCCGCGCAAGAGAGGTGTTACATGGGAGTGACAGGTCACCCCCATAACCACTCGTGTGGCTGCGTTCTGGACCAGTTGGAGCCTCCGGGTGCTCCTCAAGGGGAGCCCCATGTAGAGAGCGTTACAGTAGTCCAGATGGGAAGTGACAAGGGCATGAGTGACCGTGCGTAAGGCATCCCGATCCAGAAAGGAACGCAACTGGGAAATCAGGTGAACTTGATAAAAAGCCTCCCTAGCCACGGCCGTCATATGATCGTCTAAAGACAGCCGCGTATCCAGGAGGACACCCAAGTTGCAAACTCTCTCTGAGGGGGGTAAGATCTCATCCCCAATAGCCAGTGATTGTACCAGCTGGCTATATCGGGGTGCCGGAAACCCCAGCCACTCAGTCTTGGAGGGGTTGAGTCTGAGCCTGTTCCTCCCCATCCAGATCCGCACAGCCTCCAGGCACTGGGACATCATGTCAAGGGCGTGATGTGGGGTGGTCCGGGGTAGAAATGTACAACTGCGTGTCGTTGGCATACTGTTGACATTTCACCCCAAAACCACGGATGATCTCACTAGCGGCTTCACATAAATGTTGAACAGGAGGGACGAGAGGACTGACCCTTGTGGCATCCCACAAGTAAGGTGCCTCGAGGTTGACCTCTGCCCTCCCGTCAACACAGACTGCGCATGGTTGGAGAGAAAGGAGGAAAACCACCGCAACATGGTGCCTCCCAGTCCCAGTCCCCCCAACCGATGCAGCATGATATCATGATCAACGGTATCAAAAGCTGCTGAGAGATCTAGGAGGACCAGGATTGAGGAGCATCCCCTGTCCCGAGCCCTCCAGAGATCATCAACCATTTATCCATCTATCATCTATTGACCTACTATCTATCTATCTATCTATCTATCTATCTATCTATCTATCCATCCATCTATCATCTACTAACTTACTATCTATCTATCTATCTATCTATCTATCTATCTATCTATCTATTGACTGATCTATTGACTGATTATCTATCTATCTATCTATCTATCTATCTATCTATCTATCTATCTATCATCTATTTATCCATCTATCATCTATTGACTGATCTACCTACTTACCTACCTATCATCTATCTATCTATCTATCTATCTATCTATCTATCTATCTATCCATCTATCATCTACTAACTTACTATCTATCTATCTATCTATCTATCTATCTATCAATCTATTGACTGATCTATTGACTGATTATCTATCTATCTATCTATCTGTCTGTCTGTCTGTCTGTCTGTCTGTCTATCTATCATCTATTTATCCATCTATCATCTATTGACTGATCTACCTACTTACCTACCTATCATCTATCTATCTATCTATCTATCTATCTATCTATCTATCTTCATCCATCCATCCATCTGAACATTACTTCTTAAAAATGTTAAACATTTTAACAATTAGGTAGAAATGTAGGGCACTGTTCAGATATTTAGATCCTAAGCAGGGAGGGGCAACTATGGCTCCTTTACAACCTGTGGATTTCAATTCCCAGAATTCCTGAGTTATGACTCAGGAATTCTGGGAGTTGAAGTCCACAGGTCGTAAGGGGGCCATAGTTGCCCAACCCAACCCTAAACTATTTTGCCAGGAGCAAATTGGGGCTGTGACGTCATTTGCAAGTTGGAACTGCTAGCAGGCTGAAAAAAGAAAATGGGAGAATTTTATCTCTCATCCTGAAGCGTTGAGAAGGCAAATATTCCTAGCTGAAATGCTCATTCTGAAATTAAAATGCTTTCCTTGTGCAGTGCTACCATATACGTGGAAACCTTGGACACATCCACTTGCTTCTTACCCAGAGGAGCTGCAATGGATTTACTTCTAGGAGAGGAAATTAAAAATCACAATTGGTTTCATGTCTTGCCTGGCATCACCTTAAAATTGACTAAACCAGCTGCAAAAACTCCAGAAGAACTTTAGAGGGTTAACAAATGGATATCCTCATAGCCATCTAGTGGTTAGTGAGATCCAGTATGGTAGTCCTTAACTTACGACCGTAATTCAGCCTGGAATTACAGTCACAAGCCATTGCCATCATAAGTCAAGACATCACGTAACCAGACCCATTTTTCTTGTAGCAGTGGTTAAAGCGAAGGTGGCCATAATTAACCAAATCCATTTTACCCAATGAACTTTTTTCTTTCTTTCTGGAAACCGAAAGTAAACACCAGAAACTGTTAAAAAAAATCTATTAAATATTGTGGTCATGTGACTACAGTATACAGTAAACTGTCCCTAAAGATAAACCCATTGCCAAGTGCCCAAAATGTGATTGTGTGTGTGTGGCCATGAAAACTTCAAAATCTGCCTCTAAGCAGGTTTTTTCTTTTTTTGTAACTTTGAACTCCGTTGTTCTCATCCACCTTCCTTTCCTCTCTTTTTATTAGTTGGCAGATTAAATACTTCCTAATAACATTATTATTTAAAAATAGTTTCACCCTAGGAGCCCAAAGGGATCTTGCTTTAAGCAACAGAGAAAGGAGAAATGGGCATACTTAAGCATTTTTATCAAAGTACTAAGGCAGGGGAGAGCGAGAGAGAGCGAGAAATTACCTGGCAACCTAAACACCCCCATCAGGGAACTGCCTGAGGGACAAATGATATTATACACTGCACAGTGACTCCTGTGCTATCCATTCAATATCTTGAGGTTTACCACACACTGCTTTTATACCCAGGAGATAGCTAATGTAATTCCTTCCAAGCTCTGTTCTGACTTGAGCCTGAATCTGAATACAAACGAGTTAGGTGTTTCAAGGCAGGTGAAAGGAAGACATTAAATGCAAGGCATATGCAGGGGATTTCTCTGCCCAAATCCCATCTGGAGGTGTGTTTTTCTTTGCATTTAAAAGGGGCACCGGCTCCATTTTTGAGACTTAAACATTCTTTCTAATGAATCGCTTTAAGTTCCTCTCATCCCTGATACATAGATGCTTCATTGCACATGCACACACATGCGATCACAAACATTCTCGAAGTCTCTTCCATCCAGGTTGCCAAACCCCCTTCCTGCTAATCCAATGTGCTCACTCACTTTGTTATCCTGCTTTAAATGACTTTTTCAGGAAACCTAGTTGGCTCACCAGCCTTCGGTGAGGGTTGGCTGGTTTCGCAAGGGTTAGAGAGATCTACCGCTACAATGCTGTGTCAACTACGAGAAAGGGAAATTGACCACAGTTAAAGTCAATGTTCCAGCTTACTAAGGGTATGTTTCCAATTCATATACTCTACATCGTGAATAGGAGAATGTCACTAAGGCAGAGTTGGACATATGCTGCAGGTGGCATACAGGTGAGTCCCAGCAGAAGAGGATACTACCTGTCTATGGAGATTCTCAGCCATTCAGGTCATGGTTGTCCAAAGGTGCTTTTCAAAAGGCAACTGGACTTCCTTGTTTTTTTCATTGAAAACATTTTGCTTGTCATCCAAGAAGCTTCTTCAGTTTTCTGAAGAACACAGAACTGAAGAACCTTCTTGGATGAGAAGTGAAATGTTTTCAAAGAAAAAACAAAGTTCAGTTGCCTTTTGAAAAACACCTTTGGAACCACCTCAAATTTGCACATTATTGTTACATTTCCACAGCACTTTTTTTAAAAAAAAGTAAAATTCAGAATGGGAGGGGAAAGCCTCTACAAGGTCATCTCCTTCCCCCCTTTAGAGGTTATCTACAGCTCAAAAAACCACAGTAACCATTCTTCAAGGACATTGCTTCCTTTCTTATCGTGAGGCTCATCCAATATTGCAGTAGCATTTTTCAAGCCTTCCATTATTGTTAGTTGCAAAGTCGTGTCCGACCCATCGCGACCCCATGGACAACGTTCCTCCAGGCCTTCCTGTCCTCTACATCCTCTGGAGTCCATTTAAGCTCACACTGACTGCTTCAGTGACTCCATACAGCCACCTCATTCTCTGCCGTCCCTTTCTTCTTTTGCCCTCAATCTTTCCCAGCATTAGGCTCTTCTCCAGTGAGTCCTTCCTTCCTTCTCATTAGGTGGCCAAAGTATTTGAGTTTCATCTTCAGGATCTGGCCTTCTAAAGAGCAGTCAGGGTTGATCTCCTCTAGGACTGACCGGTTTGATTGCCTTGCAGTCCAAGGGCCTTGCAGGAGTCTTCTCCAGCACCAGAGTTATAGCCCTCCATATATGCACCATAACTGGTATTTCTGCAGCCACTGTGATGATGACATAGTCAGAACAGAAATCTTCCCAGCTCCTATTAGCCTTCCGGATTCAGTGTACATGACCTCTCCCTTATTCTTGCTGGGTAGTGCCTTAAGATAATGTTGGTTTGTCCTGTTGAGTTGACATCTGCAGAAAGTTGTTTCCAAATGTGCTTTTTGAAGCACAAGCCAAGTGTTATGTGGACTCCTCATTAATACATGTTCATCCTTCCTACACCTCTTTTAATACTTACCATCACTATGTGATTACTAAAACTTCTCAACAAGGTGCACTGTCTATGATGAATGTCAATTTTACTGAGAAAAGTACTATTTTTGAAGTACAAAGATGCCTGCTGCTACTGCCAACAAGACCACCACCTTTGAACTGTTTTAATTTGTTGTGTGGAAACATTTTGACTACTCTATCAACTCCTTAAACACTGACTGCTACTGTTCCTTCCATTGCCTACGCCTGGAGCTGTGGTGGATATCGGTTTTTGTACTCATCTTGCTGTTGCCTCTGGGTGAAGCTCGTATTTGCCAATTTCAGTTTACATTTGTCACCTGAATAGAAGGAGACTAGTGTTGAGTGATCCTTGGTGCTCTCTGAGCTTGGTTGTTTTCTTGCAGACATTTCATTACCTAAACTAGGTAACATTATCACTAGCACTGATGATATTACCTGAGTAATGAAATTTCTGCAAATGGAGCTCAGAGAATACCAAGGACCCTTCATTTCAACTTTGAGCTACAAATATTCTCCTTTATTAGTGACTAGAGCAGTGGTTCTCAACCTTCCTAATGCCGCGACCCTTTAATACAGTTCCTCATGTTGTGGTGACCCCCAACCAGGGGTGGGTTCTAAATTTTTTTACTACCGGTTCTGTGGGCGTGGCTTATTTTGTGGGCATGGCTTGGAGGTCATGTGACTGGGTGGGCGTGCTAGCTGGTCATGTGACCGGGTGGCCATGGCTATGTGTATAGGGACAGCTCAGAGGGCTGAAAAAAGTCATTTCTAACAGGTCCTCGCACTTTTGACTGGTCCTCACACTTATGACCATCCTCACATTATGCCCGTGCAGCATTCTTAACAACCATGTCACTCATTTCACAACTGCTTCTGTTTACCATGGTGACAAGATAGGGCAAAAACGTAAAATGTGAGGACAGTTGTAAGTTCGAGGACTGGTCAAAAGTGTGAGGACCAGTCAAAAATAACTTTTTCAGCCCTCTGAGTAGTCCATATGCACAAAAGGACTACCCAGAGGGCTGAAAAAAGTGATTTCTGACAGGTCCTCGCACTTTTGACCGGTCTTCGCACTTATGACTAGTCATCATTTATGCCCATTGTAGCATTCTTAACAATGTGTCACTCATTTCACAACTGCTTCTCTTCACCATGGTGACAAGATAGGGCAAAAACGTAAAATGTGAGGACAGTCGTAAGTTTGAAGACTGGTCAAAAGTGCGAGGACCAGTCAGAAATAACTTTTTCAGCCTTCTGAGTAGTCCATATGCATAAAAGGATACAGCAATAGAGAGGGATGAAGGAAGGGAAGGGAAATTAGAGTAGGAGTGAGGGTAAGAGAGGGAGGAAGAGGGGAGGAGAAGGAGAAAGGAAGAGGAAGTAGGGAGGAGAAGAAGAGGGGGAGGAAGAGAAAGTAAGAAGGAAAGAAAAGAGAGGTGGTAGGTTTGAGGAGAAAGATTGCTGTACAATAAAAAAGATGAAAGGGAAGAAAGCCAACCCCAAATAAATATAAAGATATTAAGATAAAGAATGAATTGTTAAACTTTAAAGAATAAAAGAGAACAAATATGAATAAATAACAATAATTAGAAACACACATACAAACATACAATGTATTTTCTTTGAACAGAGTATTTGGCCGGTTCATAAATTTAAACAGTGTTTAGTCATTTCAATTAAATTTACAATTTCTATATTTCCTTTTTGCCATATTTATTCCTCATCTATTTTTGTAAAAAAACAATATTACCCTTCATCCTCATCTCTAATCTTAATCAAATTCAATTTTTCCTTCTATTCTATATTATACCCCTTCCCATTGTCATCTATTTTTATATCCATCCTCACATTGGTTAATTATGTAATATTACAGTTTTTAATATAAATTCAACATTTTAATATAAATCAATTAGTTATATAACTACCTTTTTTGTATATTAATCAATATGAACATGAATATTCCAATTATTTCCATGCAATCCAATTTCTTACAAATCCATTAATTATATTTACCAATAATAATAAACCAAATAATTTCCCCCATATATTCCTCCAAACCACAACTTAACCATTTCTGCTTTCAACACAATATACAATTAATAGTATCTCAATTATTACAATTCCCTAGTTAAATAGAGCTTTTTTCCTTTTGTGTTTTAAAATCTCCTCTTTTCCCCTAAATTTCCCGTTGTTTGCACCTACCTTTTTTGGTGAGGAAAAAGAAAAGAAATCTGCCTGCCTAATTTTCCCAGTTGCAGCAACAGCAAAGCAGTTTCAGTTTCGTTTTTAAGCATAGATAGGGGAAAAAAATCAGCACTCTTTCCAAGCAAGCAGCAGAGCCCTGAGCAAAACAGCTGAGAGCAAATCAGCTGGGGGTCGGGAGCCGATCTAAGCAAGGGCTAATTAGCCTATGCTGAAGCTCTGGGGGCCAATAAAATTACAAAAAAACACCGAACCATTTGTTAAATTGCTGGCTCCCCCGCCCCTCGCCCACCACTATTTATTGGCAATAAATAGTGGTGTGGAGGGGCGGGGCAAGCTAGCAATTTAACAAATGGTTCGGCTGCACCACTGGCTATAGGGTGGCCCTTTGAAGCCCCGTGGCAAAAATTTAAACAGTTTTTTTTCCTCTAGCCATTGGAGGCAGCAATAGATTGGGAGTGGGCGGGGTAAACGAACAGCCGGCGATCCAACAGAGCAGAGAGTGAGGGTGAGTGAAGGCGGGGCGGGGGGGCGAGAGAGGGCTTTGGCGACCCCTGTGAAATGGCCGTTCGACCCCCAAAGGGGGTCAAACCACTGGACTAGAGCCTTGATGGCACAGTGGTTAGAGTGCAGTACTGCAGGCTACTTCTACTGACTGCTGGCTGCCTGCAATTTGGCAGTTCAAATCTCACCAGGCTCAAGGTTGACTCAGCCTTCCATCCTTCTGAGGTGGGTAAAATGAGGACCCAGATTGTTGGGGGCCTTAGGCTGATTCTGTAAACCGCTTAGTGAAGGCTGTAAAAGCACTCTGAAAAAGCATATAAGTCTAAGTGCTATTGCTATTTTTATTTGATAATTTAAAGTCGATTGTTCTCCAAGTTACCCAATCACATCCCAAACCAAATTTTAGAAAAGGTGTACAATTCTAGTCTACCGATAGATCCATTCCATTTCCTCATTGCTACATCCTTTAAAAAATCTTATAAAATGCTTATTAAAATATGTACTTCTCACTCTAAATATGCATCTTACAGATTTACCTAAGCTCCTTAAAATTGCAACACAACTCTTAGAAAAGTATGAAATAGGATAGATTATTTTTAGTCAAGCAATTACAAAGTAAGTTATTTTGTAATTTTCTGGTCAACTTCAAATGACTTCTTGAGTAAACCTTTGGTAAGAAGACAAAGTTTCAGATTTCATTAAGCTTCTTAGAAAAGTTAGAGTTGAAAGGATACTGCATTTATGCCAATGAAGCTTCAGATTAAGAGGGAAAAAAATAGCCCATTAGATATTAAGAAGACCACCAATAAACAAATAAATATTTAGTTACTACTTCAAGATAAACATTAATAATTAGAGAAAGATCTATATGAAGAAAAAAAAAAACTACATTAAACAACATACATACATGCAAAGACCATTGTGATAAATGCCAAATTTCAAACAGGAAAACCGTCTAGTTGACTTATTGTCCATTCCTTAACTAATATTGCAGACGTTTGATATCCAGGCCAGTTGCTATGCTATAATCAAACCCTTGATAGACAATCAAATGCTGAATTGCCATCAGCTTCTGTATGGTTTTAAGAATCACAGGACAACACAGTGGGTTATCGCAAGCAAACAATTCTGCATGTCCCAAAGATAAAAACAGCCAGAATAACATTGATACCAATTTGTTTAGTAATATTCATCACATCTCAACAATTTAAAATGAAGGCAACAATCATCTGCTGGTTTACCTGAGCTTAAGTTCCATTATATCCTCTAGTCTATAGCTTAATGTTTGCTATGCCCTGTCTAAGTTTTCTCTCTTAAGAATTTAATTTAACACATTTTACTGCAGAAAATACTTACCCCTTCTCCCAAATGCCTTTCTGAATACCTCTTTGTCTTTTACTTATTCAGTGACGGATATACACATTCACCAGTATTAACTCGAACTCTTCTTATCCAAATTTAAAAGATAGGAAATACGAATACTTGTCTTCATTATGCAGTTTCTCCCCCTGCTATTGTAATTCTTGCTTTATAAGAATGCATAACACACTAGAGAGTTTCACTTTGTTTTTTGGGCTGGGGAGCAGGGATGAAATGCTACCGGTTTGGACTGGTTTGCCCGAACCAGTAGTAATAAAAGATACTGGTTCGGGCAAACCGGTAGTAAAAAAAATGCTATCGGTTCAGACGAACCGGTATTTCCAATGATCAGCTGTGCTGAGTAATTTATATTCGCTAGAAAGTTGGAAATCCTACTTTCTAGAAAATCTAAATCATGCGGCACAGCTGTTCTCCCCTCACTGTTCTACTTACGTTAGAAAAGGCTTCTTAAGCCTCCTTTTTCAGCACTGCGTGGTAGCACCTGCGGTATGCATGTGTGCAAAGTGCACATTTGGCACGCACCACACATGGGCACTAACAGCGAAATTGTAGCGAAGCAAACCGGCAGCAGACTTCGAAGCATTTTATCCCTGCTGAGGAGGCCCATCCCTGGAATCCTGGCAGTTGTACTGGTCCATCCACTTCGGTTAACCAGGTTTCCTGAATGGCTATTACATCGAATCCAGAGAGCAAGTTCATTAGTACGTTATCAACCATCCCTTTCCAGTCAGCCACATTCTAGGTCACCGTCTGTATGGGATTCCTGGAGGCAAGGTGGTTGGTTCGCTTGGTTGGTTGGCTAAGTGGTAAGAATGCCGGATGTCAACTTGACGTTGGAGCTGGGTCGATATTAACTATGCTTCCCATATAGACATAGTTATTGTGAGGTTCGGTATTTCTCCTCATGAGTTGCAGATCTTGTTGTTGTTGCTCTATTGAGTGGCCTCCAGACATGGATAGATATGCTTCTTTTATATTTTTGGAAACATTTTGCATTTCTCTATGCTTATCAGAGTCTCTCTTTTTATCAGTTGGCAGATAGACGTCTGAGAACTCAACTGGAGAGAACAAACAGAGTTTATAATCACCTTGATAAAAATTGTGCTATGTTCCACCCTCTCTACAACCCAAATATATATCCCAGAGCCTTCTGCTGTGCCAGAGGAGATCTACTTTATCAACCTCAAGATCTCTAGTGCATCTTGGTAGCCAATTATATGTGTGACTTCTTGGGCCACCGGACTCGTGAGAACTTGTTGCTGTAATCTTACGATTTATATTGATTGTTTCCTAGTATGATTTGATTGCTTATTTGTACCTTATGACTATCATTAAGTGCCGAGGTGCCGAGGTGGCGCAGTGGTTAGAGTGCAGTACTGCAGCTACTTCAGCTGACTGCTAGTTCAGCAGATCAGCGGATCAAATCTCACCGGCTCAAGGTTGACTCAGCCTTCCATCCTTCCGAGGTGGGTAAAATGAGGACCCAGATTGTTGGGGACAATATGCTATTTAGTATACTGTCTTTAGTGTAAGCCTCCCAGGTCCTCGGAGAGTGGGGGGCATAGAAATATGACTAATAATAATAATAAAATAATAATAAGTGTTGTACCTTATGATTCTTAATGAATGTATCTTGTCTTTTTATGTACACTGACAGCATATGTTCCAAAGACAAATTCCTTGTGTGTTCAATCACACTTGGCCAATAAAGAATTCTAAAATCTAAAAAATCTAATCTAAAGTAAGCAAGTCATGGATCTGAGAGGATCCCAATCCCAAAGATTCAACTCCATGTGATTTCTGGATTTGTTCAGATCTATTCTGTTGTGAATCATCTGCTTCATTAGGAACTTTAATTCATATCTGCTCTAGCAGTCTTCCAATATTTGAGAGGCTGCCACAGAGAGAAAGGGGGCAAGCTATTTTTCAAGGCACCTGAAGGCCAGACAAGGAATAATGGATGGAAATTGAACAAGGAGCGATTCAACCTGGAAATAAGAACTTTTCTGACAGTGAGAACAATCAACCAATGGAACAGAAGTTGCCTTCAGAGGTTGTGGGAGCCTCATCACTGGAGGCTTTCAAGAAAAGACTGGATTGCCATCTGTCAGAAATGGTGTAGGGCCATGTGGCACACATAGGGCCAACCTACGCCTGCCACAGGTGGCATGTGAAGCCCTCTCTGTGGGCACATGAGCTGTTGCCCAGCTTACTCAACCACGCATGCTCACGCACCTCCCTCCGGCCACCTGACAGTGAGACAGTGAGAACAATCAACCAATGGAACAGCTTGTCTTTGGAAGTTGTGGGAAGCTTTTTAGAAGAGACTGGACTGCCATTTTTATCAGAAATAGTGTAGGTTCTCCTGCTTGGGTGGGTGGGGGGCTAGACTAGATGACCAACAAGTTCCCTTCCAACTCCGTTAATCTGTTATCTAAAAAAACCCCACCCAAATACTGTCTCTTGGACCTTAGTTTAGTCACCATTTTGATTTTCTTCATATTTCCCAGAGACAAGACTGCTCTACAGGCGCTGAAACAAATTAAAAGAATAATCTGAAAAAATGTGGTTACTGCAAGAACTCGCGGGAGCTCCCTGCTGAGCTTGTCGCTCAATGAAAACCTCATGATACTTGTTTTGTTGCATGTGAAAAGTCTGCAGGCCTATCACTAGGCCCCTGAACTTGTTTTCCTCTTTCTTTAATGATTGATTATTAAATATTCAGTCTGTTGTTGCCTGTTTTCATCATCCAGGCTTTTCCTCTATTTCACGCACTAAGACTCAACTTCTCCTGGCGATAATGACTTTTTCCTTTTTCTTTATCAAGCTGAGATAATTGCCCAGAATCTATTGAAAAGGGCCAAATGCATGCCTCGTGATAAATGAAGAAATACAATAGCCAGATACATGCGTGCACCTGCATGTTTATTTTAGAAACAGCTAGCTTAAAAATAAACAAAGAAAGCAAGCAAGCAAGCTTCAGGATATGTTAGTCCACATTTAATCCAAAACCTTTAAAAGTTTCTTGGATGGCTTAATTAAAAGGCAATTCCTTGCTGTATTGGCACAGTCTTTTAAAGGCCAATAATGTTGGAGTCTTAATTAAAAAAATAATGTAAATTTTAAGGATTTGCGGGAAGGGTATGTCTCCCCCACCACGACCACTTCATCGGAATCAACAGGAAGGATTACCCATCAAACTGTGAAAGTTCTCGATTCAGCTTTGGTTTTGTCCTCTTAAAATGTAAATCCTCAATTCAATGTGTTCGGTATTTCTTGATACACCCTCCAGACAAATTGTAAATGGCCTTGCAGCAGGATTTAGAGATGTCTATAAACATTTGATGTAAAAACTGGCACGAGTGAATGGTCTCTGCAACTGGTATAATAATCAAGTCAAAAAGAGTATCAGAGGGGCAACCTAACATCGAAGATAAAATGGAAAGGAAGGGAGAGAAACCTTTTGCAGGAAAAGATCTCAAAACAGGTAGCTCCCAGGACACGACTGGATTTAAATCTCTATGTCAACACGTTGAATTCAATTCCAAACTGACTGATAGTCAATGAAGATGCCACAGTTATCAGCTGTTAGGTCTCTCTCTTCTCCAACTTATGCTGAGCATCTCTTTTTACCCGCTTCAGCTTTGGAATCGCTTCTTAATAGAGCCCACTAGGGTTTTTACAGTTGACAAAATGCCCTGGCTTGTGAATATTTTTCTTCCTGAGAAATTCTTTCCTCCTTCAGGTTTTTATCTTGATTCCTGACAGCACTTTAGAAATCTCTTCAATAGTCAATAGTTTAAAGGCAAAGTAGAGCGAAAACTAATTGGGGAGTGGGGGGAACCCCTTCATAATATTCAAATATGAATTACACCCAAGAATCAAAAGCAACAGAAAGACTCCCAAGCGAAGATCAGTAGATAATTTGAGCCGTTGACACCTGAAGTGGGACAATGACATGAGACGGGAAATTTTGTGAGATATTCTGGACTAGTGTGGATGGTCTAAAACTTGTATCCTTATGATAATGAAGACTAACTGTGGTCTCTCTTTAGTTTAGAAGATAGTTGAACCAAGATAACCTAGCAGCAGATTCTCAAATCCTGGAGGAATCAAGAATGATTTCTTTGTTAGCTTGTGCCTTCTTGCTATCTTCAGTCATGGTGGATTATTCTGTCCCATTATCCATTATGAACCAGGATTCAACCTTCATAAAGTTGATAGCAGTCTTCCAATATTTGAGGGGCTGCCACAGAGAGGAAGGGGTCAAGCTATTTTCCAAGGCATCCAAAGGCCAGACAAAGAATGATGGATGGAAACTGATCAAGGAGAGATTCAACCTGGAAATAAGGAGAAATTTTCTGACAGAACAATCAACCCATGGAACAGCTTGCCTTTGGAAGCTGTAGGAGCTTCATCACTGGAGGCTTTCAAGAAGAGACTGGACTGCCATTTATCAGAAATGGTGTAGGGCAAGGGTGAGTTCTACTTATCTTTACTACCAGTTCACAACGGGATCGCGCATGCTTCTGCGCGTGGGCAGATCACCCATGATGACATTGTGTGGGTGGGCAGAGCCTCACACCGGTTTTACTACCAGTTCTATAGAACCGGTGTGAACTGGGAGCAACCCACCACTGGTGTAGAGTCTCCTGCTTGGGCAGGGGGTTGAACTAGATGACCTACACGGTCCCCTCCAACTCTGTTAATCTGTTAATATTTGTTAAGTTTGAATTTTTTCCATTAAGTGATAGAGCACTCTATCCTCACTCTAGTCAGTAGAAGGTTTTGGGCCATCCACACTGCTTCAGAACATCCCACAAAATTTTCAGTCTCCTGTCATTGTCTCATTTCAAGGCATCAGCTGCTCAAATTATCTACAGAACTTTCCTGGGGTCTGATGAGAAGTTCCCTCTCACCTCCTCATTCTTGGAGATACACTAAGCTCCACCTGGAAAAGTAAACTTGGATAAGCTTTGTCATATCCCCTAGAGGCAAAATGTTTAGCAATTCCGCATGGCATTATCAGGATTAAAAGCCTGACAGTGCTCCGTTTCATCGCAGCTGACATGAAAGCAGCTGACGATGGCTGTTCCCAAACAGCAGATAATTTGGTTTAGAAATTGCCAAGTTTAAATTATTAACAAACAGACAAACCCAGCAGGAAAAGGAAGGAGAAGTCTACACACACTCCTATTTCTTTCTCTAACGAAATATATTTATTGCCAGCCTAGCTCTTGAAATTGTCATCCTGTGGTAAGAAAGATTTCTCTGATGTTATTCACGCTAGGAAGGAACAATGGTGCCTACCTTCCCCTCATTTTTCCTCAGATGGGTCTTTTGTTTCAAGATCTGAAACATTTCAGTAATAATTGGAAATGGTCTAAGTTGAAGAGCAATTTTGTTTCTGCTTTTGCTAAGCTCAGGCGAACTAAACATGAAACACAAGGAATTACAGCAAGCAATTTCCTTCAGTTGAGTATAGCAAGATGTTGAAAGCTGAAATTATTGGGATTTGGAGGGGGGTGGACTCTAATGGTCTTATCAGTGCAAATCATGGGTGGGCGTGAGTGACAGGCTGAATTCCAACATCCGAATTGCATTTTTTTCCCAGTGGCAAGAAGTCTCTCTGACACTAATTGGCTGAGATGTTTCAGGATGTTTGTGAACATTGCAAGCGCTCAAAGAACAAGTTGTCGGCAGCCAAAACAGCCTCTGCCCCAGAACAAAAGCACAAGCGAAAGTTGTACAGTCCAGCTTTTGAGAAGGAAATATCATTTTTGGTTTGGATTAAAACACTCAACCGCTCTTAGGGAGAAGGTTTGGGAACGGGCCCATGACTCTGAGTCTCTTTTAGGGAAAGAAGGACTCACCCCAACTGTAATATTTCATCTGATGTTTGTATTTATTTATGTTTTAAATGTTGGAAAATTTTTGCTTCCAATTCTGGGCAGTGGCTTTAATTAAAAAAATATTCACTCATCAAATTCTATATTTGTATAAGACGTAGGCTTAGCACATCTAGATTGCTATAGTGCTCAGGGGTTCTTGACAATCTCAAGAGGTGAGAATTCCCCAGTGGTGTCATTTAACATTAAATTGATAGCAAATTAAAGATGCTATTTGGATATCAACATTCCAGGACATAAACACCTGTGATGTGAATTCCCTATTTGCTAAGTTGCATCCACTGAGGAATTGATGCTGTTTGTCATATATCCAGTCAAATTATTCTAGCCCTCTTCCTCCTCCTTCTCCTTCTCCTTCTTCTCCTTCTCCTTCTCCTTCTCCTTCTCCTTCTCCTTCTCCTTCTCCTTCTCCCTCTCCCTCTCCCTCTCCCTCTCCCCCTCCTCCTCCCCCCTCCTCCTCCTTTTCCCAAGGTGTATTTAGATGGTGGCAATGGGAACCATTAGGGCAAAACTTGGATCTTCTGAGATATGAAAAGATCCAGAGGGTTTCTAAGATAAGAAATTTGCGAACCTGGCTTTTCACCTTTATAGACTCAGGAAGCCTGCTACAACTTGCAAGTCGGTTTCAGCCTTCACTCTGTGAAAGAGATATTCCCTGCTTGTATGAACTCTTGCTATCAGCTCTATTTGAGGCGTAAGCTCATTTATTTTTGGCTTAGCTTCAGAGTACTTGAAATTGCAATAAAACTTTTTGGAAATGCTGTGATTCTGCAAAGCTGGTTGATTCCTTCATTTGTAGGTATGTTTTATACAGTACGTTTCATAGGTACGTCTCATACGGCTCAGTGGCTAAGATGCTGAGCTTGTCGATCGAAAGGTCGGCAGTTCAGCGGTTCGAATCCTTAGTGTGGTGTAATGGGGTGAGCTCCTGTTACTTGTCCTAGCTTCTGTCAACCTAGCAGTTCGAAAGCACATAAAAAATGCAAGTAGAAAAACAGGGACCCCCTTTGGTGGGAAGGTAACAGCGTTCCGTGAGCCTTCAGCGTTTAGTCTGCTGGCCATATGACCACAGAGACGTCTTCGGACTGCACTGGCTCTTCGGCTTTGAAACGGAGATGAGCACTGCCCCCTAGAGTCAGGAACGACTAGCACATATGTGCGAAGAGAACCTTTACCTTTCCTTTCCTTTGCAAGGAGGAATTTTAAAGGGGAAGGTGGTTCAATAGATTTGACCCTCTTTGTCCTAGGAACTGCCTTTATATTTTTTCATTCGCATATGATAAATGCCATTTGTTCCTTGTCCTCAACATTTTGGGGATGGGACAGATATACACAATGCTTTCTAAAAGGAATTGGAAGCAGCGGGGAATCACTCTAAATTGAACTGTTCTGTCATGGATAATTTTGGGGATAGAAGCAGTGTACAGTATTTAGGCTGCTGGGAGTTCAAGGGAAATCTGTATAATTAAAATGTAAAACATCCAGCAACCACATGCTTAATCACTGAATACATTCTGAACTCCACATGAATCTAAATAATTGATTATGGTCTACATCTCTCAGCTGAGAATGACCAAGTAGTTGGTACACATCCCATGGTTTCTCTACCTATTTATTTATGTTTTTTAGACTTTGAGACAGCAAGCATACATTAATTCTGCTTATCCCCCCTTGTCTTCCATAATAACAACCCTGTGAGATGAGTTGGGCTGAGAGAGAGAGATTGGCCCAAAGTCACCGAGCCAGATTTCAAGACTAAGATGGGACTAGAACTCACATGATGTCCTAGTGATGGCCACAAAATCACCCAGCTGACTTTCATGCTTGAGGGGGAACTAAAACTCCCAGTCTCCTGATTTCTCACCTGGGACTTTCACCACTACATCAAACTGGTTCTGTTTAGCTTTTTCATCAGTCCAGTGCAGCAGTGGGTTTCAGAAATGTTTACCACTGGTTTGCCATGCACACACATGCCTTCCGTGCATGCACCCAGCCTTCTGTGCATGAGCTTTGCTTGCGAGAGCTCCTTCCATGCCTGTGCCTGGCCTCAAAAATGTGGTGTCAGCACTTCAAGCTGCATTCACTCCAGTGCTGACATAAGGAGGAGAAGATGGGGTATCTGGCAAGAGGACGTTTGACTTTTCACCTACTTATTTTCCCTGGAGATGATATCCCCTAGGAGATGGGATGGGAGGGGGGAAATTCCTTTGAGCTGAAGTAGTAGATTACGGGCAGAGTGACTTGGAAGATGGCCAATGAGACGCAGAGGAGTGGGGAAAGGAAAGGGAGGGTTTCAGCCAGGAAGTCAGTGTTGGCTGCAACGGAGTCAGAGATCGATTGTTGTGCTTAATAAATGGAAGATTTTTTATCAAAGACTATTTGTTTGAAATGCAATTTGTTTGAGACGACATCGAAACCTGACATGTGGCTAAATAGAACATCTTTACGCCGGGGCAGGTGGGGTGGGGTGGGTCCACCAAAAGTCACCGCTACCGTTTCACCCAAACTGGCTGAATACCACCTCTGGTCCAGTGCTTCAATAACATGACAGATCTACAACAATGAAGATGATTTCCATAAAGTGGAAAACCGGTTTTCATCTTTTCATTCCAAAGCTATCACATTATTAATCATCTATGAGTCCTTATCCTTTATTTCCAGTAGTGAAATCTAAAATTTGTTACTACCGGTTCTGTGGGCGTGGTTTTGTGGGGGGCGGCGTAATGTGACTGGGTGGGCATGGCCATTTTTTTTTTAACTTTTAAAAGCATTTTTTTCTACAACCTCTTCGGTGAAGAGGTTGTAAAAAAATGCTTTCAAAAGGCTCTGATGATCCTACCTGAGTTGCCTGATTGGCAGAGGCTTTTTAAAAAACTCAGCTTGGATCGTCAGAGGCATTTAAAAGAAAAATAGGTTTTTTTTCTTTTAAAAGCCTTTGACGATCCCAGCTGAGCCGCGCGATCATCAGAGGCTTTCTCTTTTTACTTTTAAAAGCATTTTTTTGGCCAAAGAGGTTGTAGAAAAAATGCTTTTAAAAGTAAAAAAAAAGCCTCTGATGATTGTGCGGCTCAGCTAGGTATGGGGGGGGGGGGGCAGGGATTTTTGCTACCGGTTCTCTGAACCACCCGCCTCCATCGCTACCGGTTCAGGCGATCCGGTCCGAACCGGGAGCATTTCACCCCTGTTTATTTCCCAAATCATATGAAATGGACGAGGAAAGCAAGCAAAAATCTCCCCCCCCCTCTCTCTCTCTCACACACACACACGACTGCTGCTTCCTCCTCCTTCTCTTTTCCTTTTTTGAAATTGCACCTTCAGTTTAGGATGGAGGTGGGGAGAAAAGTATTGGGTGAAAACTGCAAGGTTTATCTTGACAACTGGCATGACTCTCTGGGATATAGAAGCTCTCACTTCTCATAACAGAGCATATTGATAACTTAGGATAGCTTTCTCCAGGCATTTTATTGTCTCAGTCAATTCTTTTCCCGCTTCTGAGATTTGAGGGTTTTTTGTTTTTTTTTTATTCACCTTATCTAAATTCTCTCCCTGGCCCCTGATTGCTGAAAATGCCTTTGAACTGTGTTTTGCTCAGGAATATTTAATATTGCATTGCTTCAGGTAAAATCTGGTGTTGAGACTATTTCAAATTAAATAGCGTCGATGGAAGAACTAACTCCCAAAGCTAAAGAGGTGAATGGGGAAGTCGAGGGATGATTATGCAAACGCAGAGACTTGAAAAAGGAAAACCTGTTGCTTCACAAGCAACTTTCATTATTTGTTTACACTCAACTTTTGTTTATCTGGTTCCCTCAAGATGTATTGGAATTTTAAACCACAACATTCTCAATTGGGTGAAAATTCTAGGAATTATAAACCAGGGATGTCAAACTCGCATCGTCACAGCATCATCACGTGATGTATTGGGTCTTTTTCCCCCACTTTGTTAAACTGGGTGGAGGTGGGGCCAGCACGATGATGCATCAGGCCCACGGGCCGCGAGTTTGACACCCCTGTTAAAGACCCAGCATCTTTGGACTGCATTAATGTTGACAAAATTGTTGTTCCTTCTTCTAAGTTCAGCTCAACAAATTTTTACTGAGAGTTGTTCTTGACCAATTTTTTTTTTTATTTATTTCCAGAATGCGGATATAGGGTAGCATCAATTTATAGTTATGGCATTTGGAGACAGTTGCAAATTCCATTCCTGACATCTGTACTTAAATCTGACAAAACATCTGTTTGAAATCTTAGAAACCCACATTAACCAAGATAGAAAACACCAGGCTAAATGTGACTATATACAATCTAGGTTATGAATATACTCTCGTACGGGACCTGAAAACAGGAAACCATCACTGAAGCATCAGTAAAGACAATATTGTTATATTGATACGTTGCTGTTAGCAAATTGGTTTAGAATGTGTTGTGGCCCGTCAGCAACCTGTGTGGATTGTAGCTGACAGTGAGGAGGCTGGTGTGGTGTTGCGCCAGCAGCCTGTGCAGCTGGCACTCGAGTCGGACAATGAGGAGGCTGGAGAAAATGTAGTGCCAGAGCCAGGGCCTTCAGAACCTCCAGAAGCTCCTTTAAATGAAGAGGAGGAGCCTCTTCTCGATGCACGGGCGCGCAGAGCTGCCAAAAGGCAGTAGTGGCTCCTCAGGAGGAGGTCTCCTCAAGAGTAAGGTTTGAAGCTAATTGGCCACTCCCATAGCCTATTTAAGGAGGAACGCCGACTGAAGCAATTTGTAGGGAACAACTTTAGTTCACTCTACTTCGCATCTGGATTCTCTGCAAATTGCTTCTGGGCTTTCTGCCAACCTTCATAAGATTGTGATTACTTTATCTTTTTTTTCTTGTAGGCTGTTAAGAAAGTTTATTAACAGCCTTTGTTTTGAAAAAGACTTGAGTTATATTAGTAAATTAAGTTTTGTATAAACTTTGTGTGTGCTGTATTCTTTGGGGTCTGTAGCTGGGGCAGAACAGAATGACACATAACCTCCCCATATGAGCATAACACCAAAGAGAATGCCATGAGATCCAGGTAGAATGAGACTTGAATCTGTGGCTCCCCAGTTCAACAATAACATCTAAAGTGCTACCCCACAAGACCATCACAGCACTCTCCCAGTCCCATGATCAAAATTTGGGTTTCCAGGCAAGCAGCAAATCATTTTTATCAGTGGTGGGTTTCAAATAATTTCACCACCGGTTCGCTGAAAATGTGAGCGCAACTTCCATGCATCTGCACATGCACAGATTCCACCACATGGCAAGGCTTGACTGAGCAGCCTTTCAGGGCCTGCTCGTCTCCATCTCTGTTCTCCGGGGAAGCAGCTGCTTCTCTCTGCACTGCTGGGACAGTGTCTCGTACATTTTAGCAGCTGTGAGCCACTGCTTTCCTCTAAGTCTCATCCAGAAAGCACTGCAGCTGAGAGAAACAGCATTCAACATGGCTGCTGCTTCTCTGTGCAGTGAGCGGGTGGAAGCTCCAGGGCAAGGCTGGAGCTGGGGAATGGCATGTTCCCCAATCTGGCTGCAGTGAAAGGCGAGCAGGCGGAGGCCCCGGGGCAAGGCTGGAGCCGGGGAATGGTGTGTCCCTGGGCCCCAACCTGAGGCGAAGGCAAGCGGGCAGCATGCTTACCTTTGGAGAGCAGAGCGGGCAAGGCGCAGAGGTGAGGCGCGGAGATTAGCTGGCCTGGGTGGCGAATGCAAGATATATAGGGCAAAGTGGGGTGGGGTGGGTGGGGCCAGCCAATGGTGCGATTTGCCAGTTCTCTGAACTTCAGAGAATCATTACTACGGTTCGGTAGAACGGCTGAATACCACCTCTGATTTTTATAGAAAATGGCTTGGACATGTACATGGAATCTAGAGCTGAGCTTATCTTTGTCTCTTATTTTAGATTTATTGAGAAGCAGAGATTCCAATTTCCAGCTGCTACACAAAACCCTTCAACATCATTAGTTTTGGCCTGTTGGCAATAGCTATGAGGTTCTCATAAGCAGATCACTCAAAATGAATGACATGTCTTGAGAAAGAGAAGAAAGAACGATCAATGCCAGCCCAACAGCAAAGGAAGCAAATGTATAAGTCATTTCAACATCTTATGGAATCATTCTAACAGTGCTACTCATTTGTGTGTCTGATTGCCCCTTTCATGGCTGAGAAGTATCTTGGCTTTTCGTCAATCTTGCCTACAGCGGGGGATCCAAGCTTGTTTGCCTTTTATCTCTGACCACTTTGCTCACATAAGCATTCCTGCTCACCTTTTAAATTCATCTGCATATAACATGAACAAGAAACACTCAACCCAATTCATCTGTTGAATTATCTTTAAGTGAGAATTGATGGCTGGGAATGGCATGTTCATTGGTTAGATGTCCCAGCATCTAAGGATAGAGTGATGTTTTAGGGTAGTGTTTCTTTAAGATTTACAACTTTAAGATGTATGTCCCAAAAGTGCTTTTTAAAAAGTCAACTGGACTTCCTGGATTTTCTTTGAAGACATTTTGCTTCTCATTCAAGAAGCTTCTTCAGTTCTGAAAAAGCACCTTTGGGACAACTATGACCTGGATAACTGAGAATCTTCATAGATTAATGTATGAAGTCCATACATTAAGATGTATGGACTTCAGCTTCCAGAATTCCACCCTAAATTGACTTTTGTTGATCAGGTTTGAACAAAGAGACTTTAAGTATTTGTTTATAGATAAGGGTGTGATATAGGAAGTGGTATTTTGAGGGTAGGTGATAAGTTACTAAAGGTGTTTATACTTGTAGTAAAGGGGAAGTAATTTCTTTGAGGTGGTCCTTTCATTTTCTGTAACATTCCTGTTTTTCTTTCTTTTCTATTTTTTTCCTTCTGTGTTTGCTTTTCTCCTTGATGTGCTTCCTATCTTTTTTCTTAAGATTGTATTGCTTTTCTATTCTTCGCAATTGTCATATTTAATAAAATGATTATTTTAAAAGTGATTTGGAAGGAGGTGGCCACCTTTGTGTCTTTCATGTAAACCGCCATTTAAGGAGAAGTTTCCTTTTATGCAAACAGCCTAGAGAGCTGATCCCTTAATTAGACAGAATGTCAAAACAATGATTGTGATCCAATCATTCATGCACGCAACGACTAAAACTGCACATGTGTCACCCAAGTCAAATTAAAAATGAATAAGATGCAAGCATTGATCAGACGTATGAAGAAGCTGAGGAAAAGAAATTCGGGGTAAAAAATCTGATCAAATCTTTAGAAGGTGGGTACAGACCTTCATTAGATATGCCCTTAACTAAATAGGGGTGGTGTGGAGTGATGTGACTATTTAATCCTTAAAAAGTAGAGCTATCATATCTGGATCGTATCATATCCCTTCCTTCCCTTGTAAATCATGTGCTTATTTAATATCACTGGTGACAGTCAGGCACACAACCGTACATGGAGAAAACCTAAGGCGTTACTACATCACTGAATACCTGATAAAAACTGATGCTGAGCTAAGTAACTTAGCAGTCATACCCCATTGCTTCTCCCTTATAGCTCAACTGGAAAATCTCCAAATGTTCGGGAAGGTAATGAAGAGAGGGGAAAGAGCCGAAGAGCTGTTGAAAACAACAAATAGCAAGGGCTCCAGGAAGGACAAAGCCTTGTTAGGATGATCAGATCTGGGATGCAAAACTCTATACAATCACTAGACCAGCAAAAAAAAAAAAAAGAATCCAAGTGATTTCTCTACTGTCCTTTAATGCAGGGGTGGGTTCTAACATTTTTTACTACTGGTTCTATGGGCATGGCTTATTTTGTGGGCGTGGTTTGATGGTCATGTGATAATTGTTTAGGATTTAGCAGAGGTACTGGTCTACCAGGCTTTTAACTGCTTGCAGAGCTGTACTGGTCTACCCATTTGTTCTTGGAGCATTCTGATCTACTCATTTGTTTTTGGAGGCACCGGTCTACTCATTTGTTTTTGGACGCATCGGTCTACTCATTTGTTTTTGGAGGCACCGGTCTACTCATTTGTTTTTGGAGGCACCGGTCTACCCATTTGTTTTTGCAGGCACCGGTCTACTCATTTGTTTTTGCAGGCACCGGTTTACCACCACACTGCCTTTTAACACTGATCGGCTGTAGGGCGGCCCTTTAAAGCCCCGTGGCAAGAATTTAAACAGTTTTTTTTCCTTCTAGCTGATCAGCTGGGACTCAGAAGGCAGCGAATAGATTGGGGGTGGGCCCAAATAAAAGGTAAGAATAAGGTGGGGGGGCGGGGGGCGGGAGGGCCCAGCTCCCGAACAAAGAGAACTGGTTCGGTGATATCATATTGTCACTGCTACAGGCTCGGCCGAACCGGGCCAAACCAGGAGGAACCCACCACTGCTTTAATGGTTTTCTGCATTTTACAGACCACGTCTGGCAGTTCTCACACTTGCATCAATTCTGTTGAAATGTCTTTACAAGATCCATCCAAAAAATTAACTGGAGTGATGGAGACTGGCGTGATGGAGACCAGCCAGTTAATGGGCATCCAGAAAAAAAAAAAAACCCAAAAAACAACAACAACCCAGAGATGTGATTCATTTCAAGTCCCTTTTGTACACAGATTTAAAAAAAAAAAAATGCAGGGAAATGTTTAACGCAACACCCAACTCTTGCATTTATTTTTATTCCACTGTCTGCCTGTGTGTTCATCGCTTTAAAGAATAATTATTTTTAGCACTGTCCAAAACTGTTGCTGTTCTATAAACCACTAAATGTAGGGCATTATCTTTTCTATAGCTTTTGGCTATCGGTGGGGGGTGGGTGTGGGGGGGTGGGTGTGGGAGGAGCTGCAACAGCCCACACATCCTTCATAGGCACTAAGGGTGAGAAGGTACTATTGTAAATTAGTTTTGATTATATATAGCATTTCAGCATGAATTGCAGCACGCAATCCTTCAATTCTGTTTATCTTGAAGAGCTTAGAGAAGTGCAATTCAAGCAGGGAATTTGGGGGAGGAGGGGGCGGAATTTAAAAATACATGTGCTTGTTTGATTCACCAAGCATACCGTATCTATCCCATTCCTTCTTTTAAAAAAATACTGAGCCCCCTCCTCCCTTTTAATTAATCTTTATTTATTGATTATCCCTTGGGCCATATCGAAGTGCAGAGTGTCAGCACATCAAGATGCATTTATCCTAGTGCTGAAATAAGAAGGAGAATGCAGGCGTCTGCAACGGGACGGTTGCCTTTCACCTACTTATTTCCTCTGGAGATAATGTCCCCTAGGAGATGGATGGGAGGGGGGAAATTCTTTGAATTGGAGCAGTAGATTAGGGGTGAATGATTGGGAAGATGGCCAATGAATGCAGAGGAGAGGGGGAAGGAAGAGGAGGGGTTTTGGGTCAGCACGTCAGTGCCGGCTGCAACAAGTCAGTGTAAAATGTGCTGTGTTTAATAAAATGGAAATTTGTTTTATAAAAGACTTTGTTTGCGATGCAATTTATTTGAAGACAGCCTGAAAACCTGACACAGAGTTTCAGAAACAAATGATTACTAAAATTTGATAAAAGCCATTTAAAATGGAATCGGATAAAGGACAATGTAAAATGAAATTGGAATAAAATACGGTCTAAAATGAAATTGGAATAAAATACAATAATGTAAGATATAGATAAAATATGATAAAATTATACTTCGGTGTCACCCCTGCAATCTACCCCAATGAGCCTTGGTGGCACAGCAGACTAAAGTGCTGTTAAATAGCCCCAGCTGCCTGCAATTACTGCAAGTTCAAATCTCACCAGGCTCAAGGTTGACTCAGCCTTCCATCCTTTCGAGGTAGGTAAAATGAGGACCCGGATTGTGGGGGCAATAAGCTGACTTTGTATAAAAAAGAACACTCCTTGGGGGGGGGGGGCTGAAAGCCCTACTAAGCAGGTATATACAAAAGTATGAAGGCTATTGCTTAATGCATTGTAAACTGCCCTGAGTCTCCGGAGAAGGGCGGCATATAAATTGAACCAATAAATAAATAAATCAGTCCCACATATGCAGATCTCAACTGAACCATTTTGCTTAAGTCCTGTGCTGTGTTAAATGTTATTTTCACATTCTGGCCACACATAAGGTAAGTTGTTTTGATATGGGGATCCCAATGGGTCCTTCATTTGGTATATAGACCGAGGGAGTCCCTCTTTTTAAATTAACAGTTTTAGGTCAAACACTCTCTGTTGACTTTCAACCACAATCCTGCCATTCTGCCCGATGCTCGTGAAATTCACTCATTCCAAACCTGCGTGTATTTGTGTGCTAAGGATGTAGGGCACCTTGGAATCAATCTGCAACACCCTAAAGCAACCAGAGCTGTGGTGGCGCAGTAGTTAGAATGCAATACTGCAGGGTACTTCTGTTGTCTGCTGTCTGCCTGCAATTTGGCAGTTCGAATCTCACCAGGTTCATGGTTGACAGAGCCTTCCATCCTTCCAAAGTCAGTAACATGAGGAACCAGATTGTTGGGGGCAATAGGCCAACTCTGTAAACCACTTAGAGAGGGCTGTAAATGTTCTGCCCCAGCTATGGACCCTAAAGAACGCAGCACACACAAAATCTGTACAAACCTTAATTTACTAAATTAAATCAGTCTTTTTCAAACAAAGGCTGTTAATTAACTTTCTTAACAGCCTACAAGAATCCAAAGAATAAATAATCATAATCTTACTATGGTTGGCAGAAAGCCCAGAAGCAATTTGCAGGAAACTGATAAGAGAACTAAGATCAAAACGTGAAGGAGAGTGAACGAAGTTGTTCCCTGCAAATTGCCTCAGTCATCGTCCTTCCTTAAATAGGCTAGGGGAGTGGCCAATTAGCCCCAAGCCTTACTCTCAAGGAGACCGCCTCCTGAGGAGCCACTCCTGCCTTTTGGCAGCTCTGCGTACCTGTGCATCAAGAAGAGGCTCCTCCTCTTCTTCCTCTTCACTTCTGGAAGTTCTGAAGGCTCTGGCTGAATCCCCGCCTCTGGCACCACACCTTCTCCAGCCTCCTCATTGTCTGACTCGAGTGCCAGCTGCACAGGCTGCTGGCGCAGCACCACACCAGCCTCCTCGCTGTCGGAATTAGCTACTACCTGATGCTGCTGACAGGCCACAACACTAAAACACTCTGAAATGGTATACAAGTCTAAGTGCTATTGCTATTGCTATTGCTATTGCTATTGCTATGGATTTTCTAGGGTAATGCAGATGCATAATGTCAGAGTTCCAAGTAACCAATGAATCAAACTCTGAGGATTGAGTTTCCTCAAAGCTAATTTTTATTAGGGATATCATATTGGCACATCTGGGACAGTGGTGGGTTGTTCCTGGTTTGCCCTGGTTCCCGCGAACCAGTAGCGGTGGCAGCAGGAGGCTTCGCAGCAGGAGGCTTCGTCACCCATTTTTGACGTCATCAAAAATGCTCTGTGCATGCACAGAAGCGACACACACTGGCAAAGCAAGTGTGTGCGCCCGTGCACTACCAGTAGCGAAACAGTAGCGCCGGGATTTGAAACCCACTACTGATCAGGGAAAACCGAAATCTGAGAGCTTCCGGGTTTTCCTCATGCAAGAGAAAGTTCAAGTCCTTGCCCCTCACCCACACGAACTAATCATGTACCCTCCGGAACAGAAGATGCCTCCTCATTCTTCTCAGCACAGCTGCAGGGCACAATGGCCTTGACTTTCTAAAAGAATTCTATTTTGACTACATATCTTCTTTGCTCTATACAATCCCCCTCCCATTTTCCCACAGTAGAATTTGTGGCAGACCCGAACCCCGAAGGCATAAAGGTAGAAGGATGGCTTCCAGGTCTGACAGCAGATGTAATTTAAGGCAGTGTTTCTCAAGTTGTGATCTGCGAACCCCTGGGAGGGGACGTTGTCATCACAGAGGGTCGATGAAGCCTTAAATATTATGATTTAAATCTTGAGTTAAGTCTTGGTGGGTCTGTGCCAGTGGTGTGTTTCAATTTTTTTTATTACCGGTTCTGTTGGCATGGTTTGGTGGGCATGGCATTGCTTGGTGGGTGTGGCTTGGTGGACATGGCAGGGAAGGTTACTGCAAAATCCCCATTTCACCCTGATCAGCTGGGACTTGGGAGGCAGAGAATAGATGGGGGCGGGGCCAGTCAGCATTTTTACTACCGGTTCTCCAAATTACTCAAAATTTCCGCTACCAGTTCTCCAGAACTGGTCAGAACTTGCTGAAACCCACCTCTGGTTTGTGCCCATGGTCCGTGGCCACAAAAAGATATTTAAAGAGGTCCATGGTGAAGAAAAGATTAAGAATAAACTGATTTAAGGTGTTGCAAGCAGTTGCCCTGCTTACACTACCACCACTCCAAAGCACTTTCTGGAAATTGAATCAGAAATGTTATCAGAGGACTGTGCAGAGTATGATCAAGACAGCTGCCATTGGAAATGTAAACAAAATCAGGGAACATATTACCACATGCCCCAAAGTAAAACAATACTGAAGTAAAATTAGAATATATTTAGAAGAGATAATCAGACAATGTATAGAGATGAAGCCAGAAATATATTTGTTAGGAATTCTTTCAAGGACATATGACAAAAAAATACAATATTTAATTATACATATTATAACAGCAGCAAGAATAATATATGCACAAAATTGGAAAAATAATAATACACCAATGGAAGAGAATTTGATTAGAAAAGTTTTGGAGTGTGCAGAAATGGACAAACTCACAAAAGAAATACAAGATAAGGAGGAAACAGAATACTACATGGTATGGGAGAAATGTTATGAATGATTAGAGGAGAGGTATAAAGGGCAAGGAAAGATTAAATGAGGAAGATATAGGAGTTGAAATGTAGCAACAAACAAGTGGAAATGGAACTGACACAGAATGTATGATTGAAATTAAGTACCTTGTTATTTTTATGTATATAAATCAATATTAGAAGCTGTACATCTCCACCCCGGACCACCCCAACGATGCCCTTGAAGTGATGTCCCGGTGCCTGGAGGCCGTACGGATCTGGATGGGGAGGAAAACAGGCTCAGGCTCAACCCATCCAAGACTGAGTGGCTGTGGTTTCCGACGTCCCGATATAGTCAGCTGGTGCCATCGCTGACTATTGGGGGCGAATCATTGGCCCCCACGGAAAGGGCTCGCAACTTGGGCATCCTCCTGGATTCACGGCTGTCTCTAGAAGAGCACCTGACGGCCGTGGCCAGGAGGATTTTTCATCAGGTTCGCCTGATTCGCCAGTTGCGTCCCTTTCTAGATCGGGACTCTCTACACACGGTCACTCATGCCCTCGTCACCTCTCGTCTGGACTATTGTAACGCTCTCTACATGGGGCTCCCCTTGAGGTACACTCGGAGGCTCCAACTGGCGCAGAGTGCGGCCGCGCAGGTGGTTATGGGAGCAACGTGGAGCTCCCATATAACACCTCTCCTGCGCGAGCTGCACTGGCTCCCGGTGGTCTTCCGAGTGCGCTTCAAGGTTTTGGTTACCACCTTTAAAGCGCTCCATGGCTTAGGACCTGGTTATCTACGGGACCGCCTACTACCACCAATAGCCTCCCACCGGCCAGTACGCTCCCATAGAGAGGGGCTCCTCCGGGTGCCGTTGGCCAAACAATGTCGACTGGCGGCCCCTAGGGGGAGAGCCTTCTCTGTGGGGGCACCTATGATCTGGAACGAGCTCCCCCCGGAGATACGGAGGATCCCGGATCTGCGCACTTCCGCCGTGCGCTTAAAACGTTTTTATTCCATCAAGCTGGCCTGGCCTAAATCTTCTCCTTTTTAAAATTTTTAAATTTTAAATTTAAATTTTAAACATGAATTTGATATTATGGGATATTTTTAAAATTTAGCCAAACTGTTTAATCTGTTTTAACCTATTTTAAATTTTGTATTTTCTGTGTTTTTATCTTTTGGCTGTTCACCGCCCTGAGTCCTTCGGGAGAAGGGCGGTATAGAAATCTAATAAAACAAAACAATAAAACAATATGTATAAACAATAAATTGAAGTAAGGGAGAAAAATGAATATGTAAGAAATGATTACTGATGCGAAAATGTTACAAAGAAGAAAATGGTAAACATTTCTTTCTTTTTTAAAAAAAAAAAACCCCTGTTTAATAGAAATTATTAAAAAAAAAAGAAGAAGAAGAAGAAGACAGCAGCCATGATGGTACAATTGAGTTACTGACTGTTCTATTTTTAAAAAAATAAAAAGTGGATCTGGGATCTGGGATCTGGGACAATGATGGGATGACAGAGCTTCAATGGTGGAAAGATAAGGGGTAGAAAAATCTTGGATTTCCATTGAAGATAGCTGTGGAAGTGGGACAATGGGTTTCAACCCGTCTACCTTCTCTGAGAACAACTGCCTCAAGATTCTAATGAGGATCAGAACAAGATTGTCTTCTTCTCCTGCTCCTTGTTTTTGTTTTTTTTGTTTTTGTTTTTGTTTTGCAAACCCTCAACACAAGGTCTCTCCTTGAGGCCTCTGATAGTTAAAAGCTCTTGGTGTGTTTGCATAAACTGCTTAGATAAATCTGCAGAGCCCTTTTGACACAGTTCTAATGTTATGGCAAATAATCCACCCTGCTAATAATGCTTAACACTTATGCAGCACTTAGCATCTCGAAAGCTCTTCACAAATGTTCACTAATTGCTCATTATCTGTAAAAGAGGTCCAGATTTGGGCTTTGCAAAGATATCATGATCAGCATCTTGAAAGCACAGTCTGTTCATGTGCAGTATGCCATGATGGAAATATAATTTACCACCCTCCACCTTAACGGTCCTAAAACTGTAGCACTTCTGTGAATGTTCTCTAGATCTTTGAAATGTCTTCTTGCATGTGTAGGAAGAAATACCCTTCTGGGTTCAGCTCAAAGATGGTTTAATGGTGGACAGGATCGCATAGTTTGAGTTCCTGAACAGAAAAGGGGAGAGACGCAGTGAGTCCCCAGATTTTATGCCCTCTCTGGCTTTGAACTTCCTAGGTCCCAGAAAGAGTATCCTGATTGGTTGTCAGACTCCCAGGGGGTGGGGGGTCTTAGCTAGCCTTGCTGGTTGACGTAATCTTCCCAGGTGCCAAGTGGTGAGTTTCTGTTGCTAAATGGGTCCCATTGTGTTGCAGATGATGGTCCATTGACAAAGATTGAGTTTCTGCCTCTGGCCCCTTAACAAAAGGGTGGGGGCAGGAAGGTGGGAGCTGCTTTGTCTTTAAAACATGCTTCTCCATTTCTCATACAGGAAACATAGTATTCTGCCTTTTTAATATTTCCTAAAATATTTCATTCTTCTAGGAAAGGGGTGGGTGCTAACTTCCTACATGTGCGCTGAGATGAGGATAGAAAAAAGAAGTTTCCTTGGCAAGTAAGGGAAAAAAGAAACCCACCATGTCTGAGAAATGACAAGAAAATTTTTAGCATGGCTTTAATTCTAGAATTTGGATCCCAAAAATGCTTTCTCAAAAGGCAACTGGGTTTTATTTGTTTTTCCTTGAAGACGTTTCACTTCTCATCTAAGAAGCTTCTGAGTTATGAACTGAAGAAGAGCTTCTGGAATGAGTGTCTATGGAGATTTTCAGTCATCCAGGTCATGGTTGTCCCAAAGCATCTTTTTCAAAAGGCAACTTGATTTTCTTTGTTTTTCCTTGAAGATGTTTTGCTTTTCATCCAAGAAGCTTCTTCAGTTCCTTCAGCACACTTAATTTTCTTTCTTTTTCTCCCTTTTTTCTTCTTCTGTAGCTATTTTAAGATTGTAAATGGGACTTTTTTTTTTTTAAAAGGCAGCTGTTTCCAAAAGCATTCCAACCACCACAAACAAAGAAACTTCATTCAGTATCAGGGAAGCCAAAATATCTCAGAAGATTATTATATCAGATAGTTTAATTTTTTATTATTATTATTATTTGATTTATATGCCGCCCTTCTCTGGAGACTCAGGGCGGCTTACAATGCATTAAGCAATAGCCTTCACACCTTTGTATATTTATACAAAGTCAGCTTATTGCCCCCACAAACTGGGTCCTCATTTAACCTACCTTAGAAAGGATGGAAGGCTGAGTCAACCTTGAGCCTGGCAAGATTCGAACCTGCAGAAATTGCAGGCAGCTGTGTTAATAACAGGGTGCATTAAACCACTGTACTACCAAGGCTCCTTTTTTGCTTTTTGCTTTCTTTTTTGCTTTCTTTTCACGATATTTTATTCTTACAGTTGGGCAGGCTTACGCCCGTTCTCCTCTTTTGAAATAAGGCTAAACTCATTTTGCATTGCTTTAAACAGGGTGCTTTGTTCGTGTTATATTTAGTAAGATGTTTCATGTGCTTTTTATGCAAAATATCAGATTTAATGTAAAAATATTTTTCAGGAGCAAGAGGGGCTGAGAAATCACTGACAATCAAATCCCAACTTTATTTAACTACCCCAAGTCTCTATTTAAAATGAATTTGCTTATTAACAACCACTTAATTGGGGGACAAGTCCTTAGGTGCCAATATGATGTTATGCATTTACCCAGAATGCATCGTCCATTCTACACATGGCTCCAGTGAAATAACCTTTTACTTCATTTTCAGGATTCTATCACAACAACCTTCTCACAAGAAACTTACATAATGCACTTAAAATATTCCTTAATTAACCTTCAGTTGCTGCTAAATTGTTCACCAATATCACTGAATTCGTGACAGGAACGAAGATGCAGTTCGTAGGGACTATTACTGTCTGGTCCCCTCTGTTTCTGTCTAGAATTTTGCCTCCCTTAACATCTTCTACGTGTGTTGAGACCGCTATAGTCAACCATCATCCCGGTAAATATCAAAGTTCAAAGGTTTAGCTGGTGCTGTACCTTACAATCATGAAAATATTGCTTGCGATTTTTATTAGGTATCTTTAATAAATAAATATGTTTACCATATTTTTTGGAGTATAAGACACACCGGAGTATAAAACACAGCTTAGTTTTTTGGGAGGAAAATAGGGGGGAAAAAATCTGCCTACCAGGTCAGGGGTGAAATGCTCTTGGTTTGGACTGGATTGCCCGATCTGGTAGCAATGGAGGCGGGTGGTTCGGAGAACCAGTAGCAAAAATCCCTGCCCCCACCCCATGCCCAGCTGAGCTGAGCTGCACAATCATCAGAGGCTTTTTTTCTTTTAAATGCCTCTGATGATCCAAGCTGAGTTGCCTGATCTGATGAGGCAACTCAGCTGGGGTTATCAGAGCCTTTTGAAAGCATTTTTTTTACAACCTCTTCACCGAAGAGGTTGTAGAAAAAATGGTTTTAAAAGTTAAAAAAAAAAATTGGCCATGCCCACCCAGTCACATTACCCCCCACGCCACGCCCACAGAACTGGTAGTAACAAATTTTAAATTTCACCACTGTACCAGGTATTCATCTGGCTAGCATCCTTAGTCTGGTCAGCTTCAGCACATTAGTTTGCTGGTTTTTTTATCCCCTGCTTTGGATTAGAAAGCAGCTTCTAAGGCACAGCTGAGAGGAAGCAGCAATGAGATAAGCAGGCAAATCACATGGGGGGCGAGGAGAGCTTGCTTCACTCGGCTAGCGTCTAGTTAGGGCTGAAAAAAAGCTTCTAAAGAACAGCTGAGAGTCGGAGCAAAGCATGGCGATTGCTTCACTTGCTAGTGGCTCGCTAAGGCACAGAGTCGAGGGAGCAGGCAAAGCTGGGAAGATCACTCGCTAGTGCCTTGTTAGCGCCTCGTTAGGGCTGAAAAAAAGCTTCAAAAAAGCTACATTCTGAGTATAAGAAGCATCCAAATTTTCAGCCTCTTTTAGGGGAAAAAAGTGCATCTTATACTCCAAAAAATACGGTATTAATTAATTAATTAATTTTTACAAAGAAAGCTTTTCTCATTTTTTTGTATTTATTGCATCCGGCCAAGCTTGTATGGTGGATAGCTGGAGACCTCAGACCATTTTTCCCAGAAGCCCTCTTGGTCTTCCCGTCCTGTCCCTGTCTCCTGGTTTACCATAACAGTTTGGTAGCTTTCCAGATGCCACCATCTATCTTCAAGGGGTCACCTTAACTGCTGTCCTCTTGCAAACTGCAAATTAGACAGATCATAGGAATAAAATTAATAATGTATTGTACCCAACCTAAGGTTTCATTCAAGGTCATCCCAAAAATTCAATTATCTAAATTTTGCAAAGAAATAAAAACAAGACTTAACACAGGATAGGAAATATTAATTCTTAATCCGAAGTGGAGGTCCCTGGAGAAATTTGTTGCCTCAAATACTTTGAAACAGATATCCCTCTGTCTCAATTATGTGGACATCCCACAGAGTCCTGGAAGTCCATTTTTTTCCCCCAAAAAAATGTTTGGAATGTTCTCATAGCTTTTCCCTCCATTTCTGCCTTTAAATGTTTTAAGAAAGGAGTGTCAAATTTAAGGCTTGAGGGTGGTGGATCCGGCCCACAAGGTGCTTAGATCTGCCCTGTGGGGCTGCCCTGGAAACAGTGAAGGACTGGCCCGTGGTGCCTTCACCAGCGAAAACAGAGTTCGGGAGGGTTGTGCGTAGCCCTCACAAGCTCCATTTTTGCCGGCAGAGGGTTGCAGGTGTCAAGATTCGGGTTAATGTCAGGTTCCAAGTAGCACCCCTAGCGAAAGAAGACTCAGAGGCTTGGAGTTCCTCAAAATTCCATTTTATAAGAGATGTCATATTGGCACATCTGGGAAAACCCGAATCTGAAAGCTTCCAGGTTTTCCCCACCCACAGGAAAGTCCAAGTCCTTGCCCAGCACCCACATGTCCACCACATGGTCCAATCAAAGCACCGTCCCAACTGGAGATGTCTCCCAATTCCAGCCGTCCAGGTGCAGGGCAAGATGTCCTTGACTCTCTGAGAAAGGAATGTTATTATGACTATATATCACCCTGGCTCCATACAATCCCCCCTCCCAGTTTCCCACAGTAGGAGATGTGGCAGTCCTGAAGGCCCAATGCAAAAGATGGCTTCCAGGCCTGGCAGCAGGAGGCCATTGCAGCCGAAAATGGAGCTTGGAAGCCCGTTTTCTCTGGCAGAGTGCTCGGGCCACCACAGGCATTCCCGACACGAGTGATGTTGAGCTGGCTTCGCCTCCTGCTCCCCCCGCCCAAGGTCAAACACAACCCTGATGCAGCCCTCAATGAAATCAAGTTTGACACCCCTGTTTTAAGGAGTCAAATTGTCTACATCCTGAAAAGTGGGAGAGCCTGGAGTACTTTTCTCTGTCTGTAACAAGCCCTGATTTTTCATGGATATCTCGATCAGGTGTGGGCAATTAATTTTCCCATGTAAATATCCATGTCTAATGTGGTGGGTTGAACCAACAGGTGCGTAGGCATGCACACAGACACATATGTAAATTTAAAAAAAAAGTCACCTTCAAAATAAAATCAGAACAATTGTATCGCATGCATGCTGTATACTTATTTACAGTTGATTTCCAATTGACCTCAGGTAGACAAGACAGGGACAGGTAAAGGGCCAGATGTGCCCTGGGGGGGGAACCATAAAATGCCCAGATCTGATTTAGGTGACCAGTCTGGCATTTGTTTGATTGCACAGAGAGGGTTGTGTGATTGTTAACCCCTGTGCAGGAAACAAATGGATAATTATTATCATTTAACGGTTTATAGGCAGGTTTGTTATTATTCCTGCTTAGGTTCTTATTTGCTGAATATTAGATCTGTGCAATTAGAAAATGTAATAGCAGCTCTAGCTGAAGTCACCTCATAGGGCAACTCAATGACTACCATTAAAAGTCAAACAGGTGAAAGGAAGGAATATGGTCTCGTTTAATCTGGTATCTTTCAGATATGCTAAATTATGATCCTCCATCATGGCAATCAGCATCTTGGCTGTTGCCTGTTTTTAGGGCAATGAATGGGGAAGCTAAGCAAGGTCTGAAAGATAGGAAGAAAAAAAAAAGAACAGCAAGAACAGAAAAAAAGAAGTTTGGATCAAAATCGTTCTGCTGCCAAATATAACATGTGCTGATTCAATCAGTCTTTCTTACTCAGGCTTCCCCATTTTACATTTCATGGGAGGTGAAATCCAGCAGGTTCTGGCGAACTGGTAGCGGAAATTTTGAGTAGTTCAGAGAACTGGCAAATACCACCTCTGGCTGGCACCAGAGTAGGATGGGAGTGAATATTTTGCAATATCCTTCCCCAGGAGTGGGGAGGGAATGGGGATTTTGCAGTCTCCTTCCCCTGGAGTGGGGTGGGAATGGAGATTTTTCAGTATCCTTCTCCTGCCATGCCCACCAAGCCACACCACGCCCACCAAGCCACGCCCACAGAACCAGTAGTAATTTTTTTTGAATTTCACCACTGGATGGAGGGGCATAGAATAGACAATATAAAAAGGAGTTCCTGTGGATTTTACTCCTCTAGTTGTTGCTGACTCTAGGGGTTGGTGCTCATCTCTATTTCAAAGCCATTGAGATATCCAAAGACATTTCCATGGTCATGTGTCCACCATGACACCGTGGAGTGCTGTTCCCCTTTCACCTATTAATGGTACTATTAATCTACTTGCATTTACGTGCTTTCAAATGGCTAGGTATTGGCAGGAGCTGGAGCGAGGACAGAAGCTCACCCATTATGTGGTGCTCAGGTCTCGAACCTGGGCTGTTGGCTTTTCCAACTGTCAAGCCCAGTGTCTTAACCATTGAGCCACCGCACCACTCAGAATAGACACTATAGAGCCACATATTTTCTGAGACAGATGGGTGGATGGCAAATGGATGGATAATATTTGCATTCATTTTAGCATCTTGCTGAGAACCTGGAGTTCATAAATGACTCCTAACTGAAAGCAGATACTACCAGTTTTCAGCCGGTAGCCATCCAGATTCCTGCAACTTAGGTTGAGTAGTCCTAGACCAGGGCTGGTATTCACTTACCTTCGCTACCGGTTCACAAATGTGAGCGCACACGCATGCGCAGAGCGTCAAAAATGGGATGTGATGACATCCGGGTGGGTGGGCGGAGCCTCCCACAGCTGCCGCTACAGATTCACTCAAACCGGATAAAACCAGCTGAATACCACCATTGTCCTAGACATTGTAGGATTAAGATGGCTGCTAATCCATTTTAATGGATAATGCCCATTGGCACCCATAATGCGGTGCCATCTGTATGCTGATGACACTCAGCTGTACATCTCCACCCCAAACCACCCCAACGATGCCCTTGAAGTGATGTCCCAGTGTCTGGAGGCCGTGCGGGTCTGGATGGGGAGGAACAGGCTCAGGCTCAACCCATCCAAGACTGAGTGGTTGTGGATGCCGGCATCCCGATATAGGCAGCTGGTGCTATCGCTGGCTATTGGGGGCGAGTCATTGACCCCCACAAAGGGGGCTCACATCCTCCTGGACACACGGCTGTCTTTAGAAGAGCACATGATGGCCGTGGCCAGGGGGGCTTTTTATCAGGTTCGCCTGATATGCCAGTTGCGCCCCTTTCTGAGTCAGGATTCCTTATGCACAGTCACTCATACTCTTGTCACTTCTCGCCTGGACTACTGTAACGCTCTCTACATGAGGCTCCCTTTGAGGAGCATCTGGAGGCTCCAATTGGTCCAGAATGTGGCCACGCAGGTGATTACGGGAGCGACATGGCGCTCCCATATAACACCTCTCCTGCGCGAGCTGCACTGGCTGCCGGTGGTCTTCTGAGTGCGCTTCAAGGTGTTGGTTCTCACCTTTAAAGTGCTCCATGGCTTAGGGCCAGGGTATTTACGAGACCGCCTTCTGCTACCGATAACCTCCCACCGGCCAATACGCTCTCACAGAGAGGGCCTCCTCAGGGTGCCATCGGTCAAGCAATGTCATCTGGCGGCCCCCAGGGGGAGAGCCTTCTCTGTGGGAGCACCCGCCCTCTGGAATGAGCTTCCTCCCAGAATATGACTGATCCCGGATCTTCACACTTTCCGTAAGGCCCTGAAGACATTTTTATTTCAGCAAGCCGGCCTGGCCTGAATAGGTTTCATGGGTTAGTTTTTAATTGTATAGCTTGGGGTTTTAAATTGGGAGGCCGATTAATTTAATTTATTTTTAGTTATCTTAACTTTTATATTGTATGTTATTTTAATTTTCGGCTGTTCACCGCCCTGAGTCCCTTAGGGGAGAAGGGTGGTATATAAATTCAATAAATAAAAAATAAAATAAATAATAAATAATCCACCCACCCACCTCTAAAAACAAAATCAGGGCCCCTTCAGAGAAAATTCTTCCCCCATCCCTGAGCTGGTGACAAGAGAAGATGTGTGAAAAATGAAAGGTAAGGGGAGAGAAAAACTCAGACACATTCTCAGGAGGGGGGGGAAATGGCTCAGCTTTTGTTTCCATGGTGTTACAGCAGGTGGGGAGATAAAAAAGCTTCAGTAGGATAACAGGCCAAATATATCACATATCAAAGCAACCAGAGTCCTCTTTTTCATTCTTCCCTGGAGAAATATCCCTTCATTTGATTTTAAGATTTCGCCTGCCATTAAATGCCTCTCTTTCTCTGTTTGCACGTGTGCTGTGTATGTAAATATCCATGTCTAATGAATTTTCAACGTCAAAATTTTCATTTTAGAAGCATGGATGTTTAGGTTACAATATATATATATGTATGTATGTATGTATATATATATATATATATATATATATATATATATATATATATATATATATATATATATATATATATATATATATTTATTTGCTTTCTTTTTAAAGGGCAAATGTTTGTATCTGGACTCATGCTAAAGATTTAATATTTATGTAATAGTGATCACTACCATCTCATCATGGACACTCTTAAAGGTTATAATTGTCCATAAGCCACTCTAAATCCTTACTACTGCGTCCAGAGGAAATAATAAAAGTTGTGATGAGATATATTTTGTGCCAACTGCCAAGCTCATTATCTTTCTCACAGATTATTGTTTTAACAACAAAATCAGTGGATAAATACTATTTGCCCACCCAGACAAACCAAACAGGAAACACGACTCTTCTAAATCCTCTTTGTTGTAGGGTTACATTAACAGAATCTTGCAAGTTTGAATCTTACAAACTTTCTGCTACCATTTTTTACTGCTTGATCCATTAGGGTGGGTCCTTCTCAGAGGTGGGTTTCAGGGGTTCTACTTATCTTTACTACCGGTTCTCAATGGGGCTGTGCACATGCACCGAAGCGTTCTGATGATGTCGGGATTGGTGGGTGGAGCCTCCCTCCTTTTACTATCAGTTCTATAGAACCAGCCTGAACCGGGGGCAACCCACCACTGGTGGGTTTCCCATATTCTTACCACCAGTTCTCCGCATGTGTGCACACTCATTTTGTATGTGCCCGGACTTCTGCACATGCACCCAGCCTTGAAAACATGGCTAAATAGGATGGTATTACGCCGGCCGCTTTCGGTTCACTTGAATCAGTCCGAACCGGCTGAAGACTACTACTCTTTCCTAAGGACTTTAAGAGAAGGACAGGAGCCTCCTCCCTTCTCTTCACCTGCAAAACATTGCAGGTATTCAGACACATAACACTGAACCAGAAATAAATCTATTCAGGTGTTCAACACTACAAAGAAGTAGACATTTTATTTTATTTTATTTATTAGATTTTTATCTCATTTTTATTACTTTATAAGTTATTCAAGGCAGCAAACATACCTAACACTCCTTCTTCCTCCTGTTTTCCCCACAATCGTAACCCTGTGAAGGGTGGGTTGAATGGAGAGAGAATGATTAGTCACCCAGCCAGCTTTTCCCCCCCAAGTTTTTCATTTTATTTTATCCATACCATGCATATTTTGTGGACAATGTATTGACTGGGTCAATGTCCTTTTTAAACAATGTTAACAATAATAATACAAATAAGTATACATAGTCCTAATCTTCCAACTTCACCAATACCATTCTCTCTTTTTAATTCTTTATTGTTTTTTCCCATTAATACATTTAAACTGAAATAACATTTCTTATGGGGGACAGGGTGGCTCAGGGGCTAAGATGCTGAGCTTGTTGATCAGAAAGTTCGGTTGTTTGATAGTTCGAATCCCTAGCACCGTGTAACAGAGTGAGCTCCCGTTCCTTGTCCCAGCTTCTGCCAACCTAGCACTTCGAAAGCATGTAAAAATGCAAGTAGAAAAATAGGGACCACCTTGGTGGGAAGGTAACAGCGTTCCGTGCACCTTCGGCATTTAGTCATGACAGCGCTGGCTCTTCAGCTTTGAAACGGAGATGAGCACCGCCCCCTAGAGTCGAGAATGACTAGCATGTATTTGCAAGGGGAACCTTTACCTTTTTAACATTTCTTTGCACCATTTATTTGTTATCTCCTACTAAATCACTAATATTTAATATTTAAAAATTACTCATTATTCCACTATAATTTCGATATCCCAAATGTCTAGGACTACTAATAAAGCCAAATATTTATCACTCCTGGGATTATATCTTAAAATCCCCACAATTTCTAATCCTTAAAAGTTTGAATTCACAATATATTTTAACACACTGTTAATCTTATAAACTTGCATCTTTTAACCTTAGCTTATTTTTAATTATAATAAATTTTATTGTCTATTAGTATATATGCTACTATTTTCCCTATTTATATTTTCTACTTTTCCATTTTATTAATATATTTTCTCACTATCCCTCATTTCTTAACCTTTTTGGAGTTCTGTCGTTTATTGACTTTTTAGTCATCCTTTTATTCCTCTCTCTTGGAATCTTATAACTTTTTTTGATATTTTTATATCCACTGAGTGTTCCCTTCGTATTGCCCTTTATCTCTTTCTGCTGTTTCATTTGAGCACCAATCCATAAATCTTACTTTTTTTAAAGAGATTTTTCTTTTTTAAAAATCTAAACCTTTCTCTTTTTTTGAAGAGATTTCCCTTTTTTTCTCTGTTCTATTATAAACTTTTAATGAATTATCTATTTGATTCCTACTTATCAATCCTTTCTCTTCATTATCTTTGTCTTTCTCCATCTCAATTTGATTTTTCTCTTCCACTGCCTCTTCTAATTTCTCATCCATTTTCTGAATATCATATTCATCTTTTCCCCCAGTTGTTGAGAAGCTTTAATACTCATTTCTTTATCTTTAGACAATCCCCTTGTCTCCTTATTGTTCTTTATAGTTTCATGCATGCTTTTGAGCATCAAAATTATTTCTTCATATCCCTCTATTATCTCCTGATAATAACTATCTCCTGATAGTCCATTTTGTAACAATTTGATATAAATTACTCAATATCCTTCTATAGTTCCAATGTCTTTAGTGTTTAAAAACTCCAACAAAGCCAATTATTAGTAAGATTTAGTCAATCCCATAGTTATATCTCCGATCCCCTAAATTTATAATCTGTAAAGTTCTTCAATTTTTTACGGCTTTTTGATTTTCCAATTATTTATCTTCCCAATTGTCCAGATTTTAAAGTCTTGTTTAACTTTTCTTCTTTTCTCTTTTCTTCTATCACCTTTCTTCTTTTGCCTTGGGTAATGTTCTATCAAATAGCATTAGTAATCCAAGTCCAAGTTAATCCAGTAGGTTTTCTCCAATCTTTCAAATTCACAATCCAGTAATCAATTTCAATGGAGTTTAATTATTTGCAATTTAAATTTGCAATTTTGTTCATCTTAAAAATTTTCAAAAAAGAAAAACTCACTGAGAATTTCAAAATATCCAAATCGTATTCTAAAATAGACTTAAGGTCAAGCCGCCTTCCGAGTGCTGATTACTTTCTTCTTTTATATGTATTAGACATAATACACTTTCATTGAAAATTCTCCCACTGTCATGCTCTTCTTCTTCCAGTAGATGTCTCTCCTACTTCCAATTCCAACATTAAACAGTATGTCAAAAAGAGTTGATTCTCTGATAAATCCAGTGGATTTAAAGATACAATAAGAAAGACAGTTTCTCAGAGTGTGCCGAGATGGATAAATTAACAAAAGAGCTTAAAGAAAAAGAGGATATGGAATATTATATAATCTGGCACAAATGGTATAAGTGGCTGAAGAATAGGAATAGGAATAACAGGGGTGAAATGTAAAAAAGGAAATAATGAATATGTCAATGTATAGAAAATATAAAGTTAATAGGGGTCTTAATAAATACACTGTAATTAAAAGAGAGGGGCAAGAAGAAACTGGAATAATAATAACTATAATAATAAGAAACTGGAAAAGGGAGAAAATGTAAATACTAGAAGATCATCACAAAATAGCTGTTAAGAAAATATATATATAAATGTTGTATGTCTTGTAATGTCATTTTATGTTATAATAATAAAAAATTTAAAAAAAGAAAGAAAGACAGACAGTTTCTCCCAAAAATCACCTTTCAAAATGTTTAAGCTTTTTTTTTTTTCAGTTTTCTATATTTTAAAGCTGCCTTTGGGCATTTCTTTCATCTCTTAATTTTCAATCTTTAATCTTCTCCATAACTTCCTTAACACTTGGAGTATTTTTTGAAATTCTTGTACTTAAGTTAAGCCTTTAAGGTAAGAGTTGGAAGTTATTTCACCCAGCTTCAATGCTCTGTCCACAGAACTCTCCAGCACAAATCTTGTGGTCCCGGTTGTCCCAGCTTGTGACTAGCCAAAAATGGCCATCGTCCCTGCTGCTGCTCAGGAGAGCTTGCTTCGGACCTAACGATGAAATTGCAAGTTTCTCATAGTCCATGAAGCACATCTCCTTTCTTCTCCATCCCCACAAGGCGGCTTGGACCCCTTAGGGTCTCCCGACAGCAGTTGCCGTCTGGATTTTGCAGGTCTCTGCAGCTGTTCTCACCATGACATCAACCGGAAGTCCCAGCTTTTGTGCCTAAGGTAGGACAAGAACTTCCAGTCTCCTGGTTCTGAGTCAGCACTTTAACTACTATGCTAAATACCATAATTTCTCTACCAGTTTAGTCTCTGGAACTTGATGAACAAATGGCAGGTTGACTAGATTTGTAATTTGGATAGCATATATTGTTTTCTCCCCTTCCAATATTCTCCTCTCAAACAACCATGCCAGATAAATTGGGGTTAAGTACAATGATTAGTCTATTCGTCAACACATTACAGAACTGAGTGGGAGATTCAAACTCTAGTTCAGTCCTTGAGCCACTTCATCCCATTGGATCTCTGTTGTATTATAATAACTACAGTACATTTCAACACCTATCAAATCCTGCACCTCTTAACAATGGTGTCCCCCAAAACTGTCAAGGACCTTAGAGTACTCATTTCTAATGATCTATGTGCCAGAGCCCACTGTAACAACATTGCCAAAAAGGCATTAAGAACTGTTAACCTAATCTTGCATAGCTTCTTCTCTGGTAATATTGTACTGCTAACTATCATACAAAACATTTGCTAGACCAATTCTCGAATACAGCTCCTCTGTCTGGAACCTGCACTGCATATCGGACATTAATATAATTGAGCGAGTCCAGAGATATTTCACGAGAAGAGTCCTCTATTCCTCCACTCGCAACAGAATACCTTATGCCAACCAGACTTGAAATTTTGGGCTTAAACAACTTAGAACTACACTGCCTTCAGACTGACCTAAGCATAGTTCATAAAATTATCTGCTACAATGTCCTACCTGTCAATGACTACTTCAGCTTCAACCACAACAATACACGAGCAAACAATAGATACAAACTTAAAGTGAACCGCTCCAAACTCAATTGCAGAAAATACGACTTCAGTAACAGAGTGGTCAATGCCTGGAATGCACTACCTGACTCTGTAGTTTCTTCCCCAAACCCCCAAAACTTTAACCTTAGACTGTCTACTGTTGACCTCACCCCATTCCTAAAAGATCTGGTAAGGGGCGTGCATAAGCACACCAATGTGCGTACCGTCCCTGTCCTACTGTCCCCATTTTATTCATATCCATTTCATGTATTCATAATCATGTTTATACTTATATCTGTTAGCTAATACATGCTTGGATAAATAAATAAATAAGTAAGTAAGTAAGTAAGTAAGTAAGTAAGTAAATAAATAAATAAATAAATAAATAAATAAATAAATAAATAAATATTTCCACTGCAAATTTTCTGGATAGACTAGATGATGCTGCAGGGGCAAAATTATATAGTGCATGTTTCTATGTTTACAGAATAGAAGTAACCCCCAAAGGTTTTCACATGGTTAATTAGAAATAGGGAGCTTGGGAGGTTAGCGAGAGAATTTATCCAATGTGTTTTTCCATGTGATTAAGTCAGTTGGACCAGTCTCTCCGAGCTGTGTTCCCCGTATAACATAATGTCCAAGCAACAGTAAACGAACTGCCCAGCCTAAGGCCTCTTATCAGCTGCTTCCACAACATTAATTCGACTTATGAATAGACATGAAACTAATCTCTTCTGATTTAAACCAGTGCCTTGCCTGGGATAGCATTGTTTCCAGTCTCAGCTGCCCAACCTGGCTGATGTGGTCCCTCAATTCACTGGAAAGGCTTGAGCAATGTCACTGAATGCCAGTTTTTGTTAGCTGTTATTTAAGGGAAACAAAGCAGGGGCAAGAGAAGAAGGCTGCTGGGAGTCAAGCCTGTAAGAGAATAAATTTAGCCCCTCCTAATGAGGTTTGGTGTCAAGGATTCCTAAAGGAATGGCACTTGTATATTTCATATCGACAGGTATTATTATTATGACATGATGTATGTCATGCCTTTTGCAAGCCTTAAGGCGTGTTAGCAAATTACAAGCCATTAGAGCTAGCAGAGCTCAGCAATTTTCCTTCTCAGGGGATCTGCAAATACTCACTTTGGTTTTGATCCAGCGGAGTTTTCCATCTCTTCTTCAGCAGGTAAAAGAGAGGGCGGCAGTGCGGGGGAGGGGGGGAGCAGGCAACGATAACTGCAACCACACAAACGTAATTCGAGGAAATCCATTGGCTTCCCCATGTTTCACTTGGGTATGTCTCAACCCACATGTGTCTAGGGCATGTTCTGCCCCAGCTCCGGATTTCCGAGGATATTGACACACACCAATGGTCCTTATCAAATTTATTAAGTAGCAAGAATAAACAAGACCGGCAAAGGTTGGCAACCAGCCCAGAAAACAAGATATGATAAACCAAAATACTCTGATAATAAATACGAATTGTTTCTAGCAAGAAACTTACTAATGGTGTGTGACTTAAATAGGCTAAGGGAGTGGCCAATTATCCTCAAGCCTTACTCTCGAGGAGACCTCCTCCTCCTGAGGAGCCACTCCTGCCTTTTGGCAGCCCTGCGTGCTCAAGCATTGAGGAGAGGCTCCCCCACTTCGCTCTCTCCACTGGAAGGAGCCTCTAGAGGTTCTGAAGGCCCTGGCTGAGTCTCTGCCTCTGGCACCACATACTCTTCAGCTTCCTTACTGTCCAATGTGAGTGCTGGCTGCGCAGGCTGCTGGTGTGACACCACACCAGCCTCCTCATCATCGGGATCAGCAACAATCCGCGCAGGCCGCTGGCAGGCCACAACAGGGCAGGGGTGGGCAACTGTGGCTCTTTTACAACCTTAGGACTTCAACTCCCAGAATTCCTGAGACAGCCAAGCTATTTTAGGAATTCTGGGAGTTGAAGTCTACAGGTCATAAAGGAGCCATATTTGCTCACTCCTGGTTTAGGGAGATTCTCAGACATCCAGGTCAGGGTTGTCCCAAAGGTTCTTTTATTTCAAGAGGCAACTGGACTTTCTGGTTTTTTCTTTGAAGAGGTTTCATTTCTCATCTGAGAAGCTTCCTCAGCTCTGACTGGATGGTGGGACATGGAAGGATTTATATTCCTTGCAGGCAGTTGGTCATTTGCATTCTTTTTAGAGAGTCATTAAGGCCACCTTAATGTGGCCTTATCTGTATGGTCAGGGTCATTTGACAAGTAGTAGCATCCACAGGTTCATTTGAAAGTTCTTGAAGGCAGGAAGGTTACTCGGAGAAGATCGTATTCAAGCTTTAGTGACAGATTTTTCTACATTATCCCTTCTCTCGTTTTAGGTCTATGAAGAGTAATTTTATTAGATGGCATCTAAGTGCTTTTTGGATGAATATTAGGATGAAGCTTGAGAGCTGACAGGATGATGGTTTGTCTAACTTAGAATTCAAAATGTAAAATTATAGTATGGATTATGCTGAGAGAACTTCTCTATCTTAAATAATAGTGGGAATATTTCTTGATATAAAAATATCCAAGGATATTTGGATCTTTCTTCTTTTCAAAAATATCCATTAAGGCCCTTAGTCTTTTCCTTCTTTGAAAAGCCAAACTGCTTACAAGTTCATAGCAATCCAGTATTCTCTATAGTTTCGTTGCATTTTCTGGAACGACCATATGGCATCCTAAATAAGAGTTCTGCTAATCCTTTTCATTCTGCTGATCAATACTGCATATCTTCCCCTTCTTAGGTGGGAAAATGTTTGAATTTGAAACATGGCCAAAGGGAAAAGAGTTAAGCACATACAAGGAGATACAAAAACTCATTTACCATTCCATCTACATAATTTTGAAAGCGATCACATCCAATTGTTCAGCTTCGAGAATCTCTAGTTTGGTTATTCATTGCATTAAATTTGTATCTGCTATTTCTGCATTTCCTCTTGATGCTTTCAAATAGCAACTGGTCATGGGGAGAGAGTGAGTGAGTGAGTGGGAAGGAGAGACAGACAGACAGACAGAGACAGAGACAGAGACAGAGACTCAGAGAGAGAGACAGACACAGACAGAGAGAGAGACAGAGACAGACAGACAGACAGAGACAGACAGAGACACAGACACAGAGAGAGACAGAGACAGAGAGAGACAGAGACAGAGAGAGACAGAGACAGAGAGACACACACAGAGAGAGATGGAGACCTTGATTAACATTGCAAAATACTAGAGTCCAGTGGTGGAATTTTTTTGCATAGGGAAAATCACATTAATCTTGGTGTTTGTTGGATGAGAAATTTCTGTTTACTGTGGATTCTTCTTTCTGTTCATTATTTCACTCCATATGAGTGCTTTGATGCTCAATGAACACGAATCCTGATCAATTATGTACAATCTTATTTTTCTATTTCCAAAAATGGAAATAGGAGGGGTGGGGTGGCATTGGGTGGGGGAAAAGAGGAGAGAAAGAGACGGTCCATAGTTTATAATTCTTCTGAACAATATGAGGAAGAAATATTCAGACCGCAGATCAATGGGATATTTTAAATTATTATTTGTTGGGCAGGTTGCAACTCTAGTTTTCTTAACCATGAAGGCTTTAAGATGGCCAACCATCCAAAACAATGCAAAATATAAAATTGTTAAAGTTCAGTAACAGCAATACCCGAATAAAATGATTGTCACTCAGATCCAATGGAAAGTGCAGATTCTTTTTCTGAAGTTGGGCAGAAGAGACGCTAAGCACAACACCCAAGGGAATGAGCTCCATAGCTGGGAAGTGATGAAGAAAGACTGACTTCCTTGCTAACTTTATGCTCATTAGGTTCAATGAGATTACAAATTCTTCTAGATTGACTTTAAGCATTTAGAGCTCCACTGATTAAAGCTAACTTCCAATTGAGTTGAAAAAGCTATTTACCATTGTGGACTTTTCACAAAGAATCTTAGCCTGCTCCTGTGTACTCATCACCAAATGAGATGCTACATTTTGCACCAACTGAAGTGTCCAGGTGTTTTTCAAGGTAGACCCACACAAATAGCAATAGCACTTAGACAAGCGGTGAAATCCCCCTGGGTCTATCTGGCTCGCTGAACCGGTAGCACCGGCGGCAGGAGGCTCCGTCCACCTGCTGGGATGTCATTACGTCCTGGTTTTTTACCATCTGTGCATGTGCAGAAGGTTCTGTGCATGTGCATAGCACACGTGCCTTCCTGCGCGCTCCTGTTCTCGAACCAGTAGCAAAGGTAAGTGGATTTCACCACTGACTTAGACTTATAAACCGCTTCACAGTGCTTTACAGCCCTCTCTAAGTGGTTTACAGAGTCAGCATGTTTCACCCAACAATCTGGGACCTCATTTTACTGACCTTGGAAGGATGGAAGTGTCAGGTAACATCCAAGTAACATCCCTAATGAAAGAAGACTCCAAGGCTAGAGTTCCTTGAAGTTCCATTTTATTAGAGATGTCCTATTGACACATCTGGGAAAACCCGAATCTGAAAGCTTCCAGGTTTTCCCCACCCCAAAAGAAAGTCTGAGTCCCTTCCCCTGCACCCACATGTCCATCACATGGTCCACTCAATGCACCATCCCAACTGGAGATGCCCCCCAGTCACGCCACTCCAGGTGCAGGCAGAATGTCCTTGACTCCCAGATAAAAGAATGTTATTATGGCTAGATATCTCTATAACTCCATGCAATCTCCCCATCCCAGTTCCTCACAGCACTAAGTGTGGCAGCCCCGAAGATCCAAAGAAAAAGATGGCCTCCCGAGCTGACAGGAAGGCTGAGTCAACCTTGAGCTTGGTTAGATTCGAATTGCCAAAGTGCAGGCAGCCAGCAGTCAGCAAAAGTAGTCTACAGTATTGCATTCTAACCACTGTGCCAACACAGCTCTGGATTCTAACCACTGCAGTTAGTAGTGCATTCTAACCACTGCGCCACTACAGTACAAACATTGTACCAGCCATGGTGCTGCAGTGGTTAGAATGCAATACTGCAGGCTATTTCTGCTGACTGCCAGCTGCCTGCAGTTCTGCAGTTTGATTCTCACCAGGCTCAAGGTTGACTCAGCCTTCCGTCCTTCTGAGGTCGGTAAAATGAGGACCCAGATTGTTGGGGGCAATAGGCTGACTCTGTAAACCCCTTAGAGAGGGCTGTAAAGCACTATGAAGCAGTATGTAAGTCTAAATACTACTGCTATTGTATTGCAATGCATTTGTGTGAGCTATCTTGAAAAACCTGGACACTTCCACTGGTGCAAAATGTAGCATCTCAATTGATAATGAGTACACAGGATCAGGATAAAATTCTGTGCGCAGTACACTAGTGTAACTGTTGTCACCAAGTAATGGATAAAAATTGCTTGTTGACATGACTCAAAGTGTTGTGACTCCGACCCCTGAGCCCGTCTTATCGGAGGAAGAAGACTCCAAAGGTGAAGGAGAGGAGTTGGCCAGGCCTCCCTCTCCAGGACCCTCCTCTCTGGCAATGCCTCAGGTGTCTCCTGAAGGAGAAGAGATTGGCCAGGAGCCAGGTATTTCCAAACAGTCGTAGTCGGACAGTGACGGAGATAAGTCTTGGCTGGATCCACACCAGTGTCGGAGAGACAAGCGCACGCAGCAGAAAAGTAGGCATGCCAGAGATTAAGCTGAGTCACTGGACCACACCCCGCAGGGGATAAAAGGGGGTGTGGTGGCCATTCAGGCTCTGTGCAACTAGCGAGTCGCATTGTATCTCTGAAACTACGTTATCTGCCTGCCTTGGATTTAATACGGACTGGACTTGAGAATTCTGTGGCTTTGTGTATTTGTTTTGGTTTATCTGACGGAGGAGGAACACCTCCCTCTGTGAGTAAAGTTCTTGGTAAGCAGCTACTGGGTTGCTGCCAATCCTGTTATCGAAGGAATTTATTGTCTGCAAGTTTTATTTAACTCCTGGCTGACTGTTTGTGTGCGTGTGTGAGACGGGGACAGAACACAAAGAGAGAAGTCTATCTTGAACTAAATTACAACTCAGCAGAATTTAGAAGAACGTTTGGGAACAAGTGTCGGCAATAAGACATATTGGCTATTGGAACTATTACACAGAACAGTGGCGTGTTTCTCTTACTGGAGGGCTTGAAGAAGAAACTGGACAGCCAACTTTTGGGAAGACACAATTCTAAATTTCTTGACTTTTTCCCATATATTTTTGTGGCTGTTTGTATTAAAAAACAAGTTAATCTGTCTCCTGACTGAAAGCATAGTTCAGGATTTGGACCAGTTTAGTTTAATTTAATTTAGATCCTAAAATAGTGGTGGTGAACCTTTTATTCACCAAGTGCCAAACAGGTAAGTGCTTTGCCCGTTTTCATGCTTCGCATGAGCATCTGCCACCCGCGCTAACACATTTATTTTATTTATTTTATTTTATTTTGAATTTGTATACCGCCCTTCTCCCTGAGGACTCAGGGTGGTGAACAGCCAAGTAAAAACATCAAATACAAATATTAAAATACAGTTAAAAATATACATATATAAATTTGGCCCCGTTAATTAAAAACAATAAACAAAACACTTAAAAACGCTTAAAAAATTAGGCCAGCCCGGTTTGCTGGAAAAGGAAATTTTAAGGGCACGGCGGAAGGCACTGAGGTCTTGGATTCTCCTTATCTCTGAGGGGAGCTGATTCCAGAGGGTAGGTGCCCCCACAGAGAAGGCCCTCCCCCTGGGGGTCACCAGCCTACACTGGCTGATGGCACCCCGAGGAGGCCCTCTCTGTGGGAGCGCACGGGTCGATGGGAGGCCGTCGGTAGCAGCAGGCGGTCTCGAAGGTATTTAGGTCCTATGCCATGGAGCGCTTTAAAGGTGGTAACCAACACCTTGAAGCTCCTCCTCGTGTGCTGTATGCAATGCTGTGCATACATGGCTTTTGCATGTGCCCCCCGTGCACTGCGTGTGCAACCACACCATCTGTGCATGCACACGGTCTTCATGTGGCTCCCCCATCCACTGCATCTGCAATCGCACCATCTATGCATGTCTGTGGTTTTCACACACACAATGCATATGTGTGAATGCCATCTGCGCATGTGCAGGCTACAGACAAGTACTCTCGCATGCATGCACAAATGTGCACGCATGCGCAGGAGAGCTCCAATTCAGGGTCCTCTGAATTGCATGCATGCACCCCAGAGGCCCGAACACCAGCTGGGGCGCATAGGCATGCACAGCTGCAGGTGAGTTGGGTGACGGCTCAGGTGCCCAGAAAGATGGCACTCACTGCATGCCACCTCAGCCATGCGTGCCATAGGCTCACCATCACAGTACTACACCAATGTGTCTTTCCCCAAAAACCATATCCATAGGTTTGGAACTGAATTATTGGGGAAGGAGAGTTGGTGATGGAGAATACTATTGGTTGGAAACTTGTTGGGTCAGGAGGCCACCTGCATTATTTCACTGCAGGCTGTTTGTTAAAAGAACATGCAAAACCATCAACCCAACAAAGAATTGGGTTGGTCACTGTTGGTCAAGAAGGTAGCTCAGAGTGATGCTTCCTGTCAACTCTGAAGCAAATCTCACTAAAGCCATCTTGTGCTGCCTCATAGTTGCCACCAAACCTGAGAAGGGGAAGGGAGGGGGGGAAGTAGATAGCTCGGCTAGCAGTCAAAACAAAAAGTTTTCCTGTGGGAACCAAGATCATCATAACAGGTGGCTGTTGAAGGAGGAGACGAGCTTGCCATCCATCCTCATTGGACAATGTGACCGGTGACATCCGAGGGGGGGGGGATTTTATTCTTTTAATTATTGTACTTTTCTGAGTATAAGACATACTTTCCCCCCCCACCACACACACACACAAAAGAGGGTGGAAATGTTGGTGCATCTTATACATCAAATACAGCCATTTTTGGCCTCTCGAAACTTTGCCCCACCTGTTTTTGGCAAAAATGGGGCATGCCGAGGGTTTGGGAGGCCTGCAGAGTGCTCCTGGGGGCTGGGAAGGGCAAAACTGCGATGCATGGGGAGTTGGGAGGCCAAAATCGAGCCCATTTTTTGCAAAAATTGGCTCATTTTTTTTGCAAAAAAACTGGGGTATTTTTGCCCTCCCCAGGCCCCAGGAGCACTCTGCAGGCCTCCCAAACTCTCTTCATGTTCTGTTTTTGCGAAAAATTGGCCTGTTTTTGGCAAAAACAGGACGCGCAGAGGATTTGGGAAGCCTGCAGAGTGCTCCTGGGGGCCGGGGAGAGCACAAACTTTTTTTTTTTCATGTTTATCTCTTTGAAATCTTAGTGCTGGTGTGACTTTCACTTAGTCTGAAAAATATGGTAGGTAAAAACCATGGGAAACATTAGAGTTGGTTTTTACTGGCTGTGCCGACATGATATATCCAATAAAGATGTTCTTTGAGGAATGTACCTGCCTCGGAGTTCTGCTTTCAATGGGTGTGTTACTTGGTGTTCTGTCTCCGTCTCTCTCACACACACAAACAGACAGCCAGGGGTTAAATAAACTGGCAGACAACCAATTCTTTCGATAAGAGGATTGGCAGCAACCCAGTAGCTGCTTGCCAAGACTTTACTCATAAACAAAATACACACAGTTCAAGAATTGTCAAGTCCAGTCCGTAATTAAATCCAAGGCAGATAATGTTGTTTCCAAAGATGCAATGTGACTCGATAGTAGTTAGTTTTGTCCATCACAGAGTCTGAATGGCCACCTCACCCCCTTTTATACCCTGTAGGGTGTGGTCCAATGACTCAGCTTAATCTCTGGCACGCCTCTTCTTCTGTTGCGCGCGCTTATCTTTGCGACACTGCCGAGGATCCAGCCAAGACTCATTTCCCTCATCACTGTCCACCTGTGGCTGCGTGGACATGCTTGGCCCCGGGCCTATCTCTTGACCTTCGGCAGACACCAAAGGCATTGCCAGAGAGGAGGGTCCTGGAGAGGGAGGCCTTGCCAACTCCTCTCCTTCACTCTTGGAGTCCTCTCCTGCCAATGACACAGGCTCAGGTAACGGAGCCACAACACTTGGAATGTTGAAATTTTCATTGTGAGAGAAATGATGGTTTGGAAGGAATGTTACCTGCAATCACACCATTGTGTTGTGTATCAAAGTATGTGTGTATTTATGTATATGCATTCCAATTTCTTATTCACACACCCTTCTTTGGAATAAATATTCCACATTTTGAAAGACATGCGTAGGAGGAAAAGACCTCATATTTTATTAAGTAGAATATTTATCCACAGCACAAAGGTAGGAATGTTGTGCTATTATTATCCTACATTGCTTTCTTGCTTGAATGCAAGCATTTATTTTCTAACAAACAACCCTTAAAGTTCAAGGTTTTAGGCTAGTTATGACAGAAGCCAATAGATACAAAGCTCCTACTGGTTTTGTTTTATGTTACAATTTTTCCTTTTTTGCCTCTTCTCTACCGTATTTTTTCGCCCACCACCCAGATTTTGGAAAGGATGACATGACATATTCACTGAAATCATTGGGGAAAAATTTTCTACTCTACAAAAATCTCAATAGTCACGTTGAACTTTTAAAGATCAACAGAAATGTAGAAGAGATTCTTTACCCCCTCCTCCTCAGTATTGTAGGACAAATGTGCAAATTCCATGTGTTCTTATCATGGATATTTTCCGAAGCAGGAGAAATCCATGCCTAACATTGTTTCTATCACATCTGCCGTGCTATGGATCTGCTGGGAGTAAATTTGTCCCTTGAAGAATTTGTAGTAGATTAAAAACACACACAAACACACACATGCAGCAACGAGTTGGGTAGACCAGGGGTGGGCTGCTGGGGGTTCACAGAGATTCGGGAGAATCTCTAGCTAAGATTCTGTGCAGTTCAGAGAACCCCCAAATCCCACTCCTGACTGGCCCCGCCCACCGCTTCCCTCCCAGGAGTCCCCACACGGCCTATTTTGGATGCAGGTAAGTGCAGGGCACCTGTGGAGGCTCGGGGAGGGTAAAAAACGGGCCTACCAGAAGTTCGGGAAGGCCAGAAATGGGCCTGTTTCTGGCCTCCAGAGGGCCTCTGGAGCCTGGGGAGGCCGTTTTTGTCCTCCAGAGGTTCAAGGAAAGCCTCCGGAGCCCAGGGAGGGCAAAAATGCCCTCCCCCCCTGTGGTTCAGGAGGCTGACTAGGCCACACTCACCATAGCCACACCCACCCAGCAACTGGGCAGAGAACCCCTTGCTAAAATTTTTGAAGCCCATCCCTGGGGTAGGCCCAGTTACAGTGCCAACGAGTGCACCATTGGAAGAGCTGAAAAACCTTATTAAGGAAAGATTGTCATGGAGAATCCATATCTATGTGGGTCACTAGGAGATGGCAATGACCAGATAGCACAGCATTAACTTATTTCCTTTCACAATTTTTCTGATCTAAAGTTCCAAATAGCATTAGACATACCTCCTTTATGAATGTTTTACTAAGAGCTGCATTGAATAACTAGACTACTAACTACTACACTAATTATGTCGAGCATCTTATCCTGGCCTTTGTTTAATGCAGCTACTCTTGATTCGTTCATGACTCCAACTGAAAGCATTGGCTTTTATGCCTTTATGAATCAAGTGCAGTCTACTTAAACTATTTTCTCTATTTTCTCACTTGTTTGCATTTTGAAAGCTCCTTCAGAGAACATTGTCTAAGTTGCCGTGCCACCCAAGATAGAAGGGGTGACTACGGAAGAAATAGCGATGGCATCAACAGCCTTAGAAGAGCTCCCGTACAGTGTCTCATCTCACATTCACTCTGATGTCTTTCTGAAAACAAAGACTGTTTTTTACTGTTCTCAGGCTTCTTTTAGAGTGTTTTTTTAAAAAATAAACTTTTTCATAGATTTGTTTATAAATTGGTAGATTTAGTTGGTTTTCATTTCTTCTATTAAGGTGTTTTGCATATACTATTCTCTTCCCAGTTACAGCGTCTGAAGGGAAGAATGCAGGAAAGTCAACAACATTCTTACCTGCAAACAGGTGATGTTGTGGCCCGCCAGTGGCCTGCGCAGATTGTGGCTGATCCCGACAACAAGGAGGCTGGTGTGGTGTCTCGCCAGCAGCCGGCACAGCCAGCGCTCGCGTCGGACAGTGAGGAGGCCAAAGAGGATGTGATGCCAGAGGCAAAGACTCGGCCAGGGCCTTCAGAACCTCCAGAGGCTCCTTTCAGTGGAGAGAGCAAAGTGGAGGAGCCTCTCCTCAATGCTTGGGCACACAGGGCTGCCAAAAGGCAGGAGGAGGTCTACTCGAGAGTAGGGCTTGAGGATAATTGGCCACTCTCTTAGCCTATTTAAGTCGCACGCAGCTAGTGCTTTCTTGTTAGAAACAACGTCTCATTACTACAGAGCATCTTGGAGAGCGAGCGACTTCTCATATCTGGTTTTCTGGGCTGGTTGCCAACCTTTGTTGGACTTTGTTCTTAATAACTTTGCACGGGAAGCCTGCATTCTTGAAAGGGGTTTGTTTGGAATTAAATAGTGTTTGCGAAGCTTGGTGTGTGTCACATTCTCTGGGAATCTGAAGTTGGGGCAGAACAGGTGATCTTAGGCAAGCTGAAGGCAATTGCTTGGAGAAATCCCAGCAGTTTTCTTGGTGAAATCTCAGAAGCGGTTTCACAGATTTAACAGAGTTGGAAGGGATCTTGGAGGTCTTCTAGTCCAACCCCCTGCTCAAGTTCTTTACCTGGACAGAGCAATTTGTTCCTGTTCTCTCCTACTTCCAATATTTCTTTTAACTTCAACTTTTGCTCTCTCACCTTATGAAGAAATGTGCGGATTTTGGAAAACACATTGCTAGTTGCAGTTTTGTACTAGTTTTGTACTATTCTCTTTTGATCCCGGCTTCTCTCCATGTTTAACCTTAAAAGAATGAGGTACACTGTATTTAGAAAAAGAAAGAAAAAAAACCTTGATATTTAAGCTATATATATATTCTCCTCAAGGCTTTAAGCCCGCCCCTCCCATAACAGTGGAAAAGGATGCACCTAAATAAAATGGATAAACTACAATTCTGAGTTGAAATCCATGTTTGACTATTATATGTCAGGCTGCAAAGCACTAATTATATTTCATGCCAAAGTTACACAGCAATTAAGGAAAAAAATTCAACTTCCAAGGCTGAAAGGAACTTCACTTGTATTAAAAGAGTTTCTTTTAGGTTGCAGCAAAGAAGCATGATAAAATGGAAGGCCAGGCTTCTCACAGGTCTGATTCCTGTTGAATCATATTCACCAATCTTTGACAGATGAACTAGGAAGTATATTTCCTTCCATATGAGAGTCTCTCTCTCTCTCTCTCACACACACACACACATACACACATGCCACAGGTGGCACGCAGCGCCCTCTCTGTGGACACGCGAGTCATCGCCCTAGTTAAGCTCCACCGTGCATGCACCCACTCCTCCCGCTGGCCAGCTGGTCATTGGGTCTCTGTTGAGCATGCACAGGGCGCATGCAGGGGGCCGGAACACACATGCGCATGGAGGTGCATGTTTGGGGGGCACATGTGCATGTTCAGGGTGATGCACATACATGTGTGGGGGGGGCGCATCTGCATGCACAGGGGCCATGCAGGGGCCATGTGTGCATTGCATTTTGGGGTTTAGCCATCACTGCCCTATACCATTCCAGACAAGTGGCTGTCCAATTTCCTCTTAAAAACTTCCAGTGTTGGAGCACCTACAACTTCTGGAGCCAAATTTTTCCACTGCTTGATTGTCCTCACTGTCAGGAAGTTTCTCCTTAATGTCAGGTTGCTTCTTTCCTTGATTAGTTTCCATCCATTGTTTCTTGTCCTGCCTTCAAGGTGCTTTTGGAAAATAGGTTGACCCCCCTCTCTTCTTTGTGGCAGCCCCTCAAATATTGGAACACTACTCTCAAGAACTAGGGGTGACATGATAGCCATTTCCTTCTTCCTAGGATTGAGAGAGAATGACCTAAGTGGCTTTGTGCCTAAGGCGGGACTAGAACTCACAGTCTCCCAGTTTCTACCATGTTTCCCTGAAAATAAGACCCTGTCTTATATTTTTTTAAACCCTGAAACAAGTGCTTGGCCTTATTGCCATGTGCCCAAAAGCCTGATTGGGTTTATTATCAAGGGATGTCTTATTTTGGGGGAAATGGTAGCTGGTACCTTCACAACTACACCGAACTGGCAGTCTCACAAATGGACTGCTCCTGCATTATTGCCTCCAAACTCAATGAAACAGATGACCCTGTTTAGCGTCCCCTTGATTTCCAGACTGTTTCTTGAATTATAAACCAGAAAGTGGCAGCTTAGGTGCCTCCTAGAAGGCACTGCAAGGGATGCAGTGGCTCAGTGGCTAAGACGCTGAGTTTCTCGATCGAAAGGTCGGCAGTTCAGCGGTTCGAATCCCTAGTGCCACATAATGGGGTGAGGTGAGCTCCCGTTACTTGCCTCAGCTTCTGCCAACCTAGCAGTTCGAAAGCACGTAAAAAATGCAAGTAGAAAAATAGGGACCACCTTTGGTGGGAAGGTAACAGCGTTCTTTGCGCCTTTGGCATTGAGTCATGCCAGCCACATGACCATGGAGACGACTTCGGACAGCGCTGGCTCTTTGGCTTTGAATCGGAGATGAGCACCGCCCCCTAGAGTTGGGAACGACTAGCACATATGTGCGAGCGGAACCTTTACCTTTACCTTTAGAAGGCACTGCACTGAATTAACCAGGCTAAGCTTACTTTACTTTGAGTCCGTCTCTGTGTACGGAGAGGATTCTGGAATCCTATTCCTCTCACTTCCCTTGCCTGGAATTGCAGATAAGCTTAGCAAGTTTCCTGTCTCCAGGGAGAGCATCCATCACAAGCAAAGCCTCAGTCTACTGAAAATGTCTGCATATATCACCACCCGCCTTGCAAGCAAGTCCATTATTCAACTCAGAGCCCAGCCTCTGTGCTTTGTGACTGATGTCTGAATGAATATGCAAAGCTATGGGGCTGGGCTTCAGTATTCATCAAAACAATGACCTAGAAAGAAACAATGGAAAGAGCTATTGTATTAAAGTCACATTTAGGATGCAGAAGTTTAGATGACAGCGTTTCCTTTGTAGGGAATTAAATGTTACATCCAAGACATTGTACATTCTCCCAGAGGTGCTTAAAATAGAGCTTTGTGCAACTAGTCACTCAACATTCTCCATTCTACTTAGCGCCAGAGGAATTGGAAGATATTTTTGACCAAGGCTGTCCAAGGTAGAGATAAATCCCCAAATTGTTCTCCAAATGGGACTCCCCAGGACCATTGGGAGAAGTATCCTTCCTTCCTTCCTTCCTTCCTTCCTTCCTTCCTTCCTTCCTTCCTTCCTTCCTTCCTTCCTTCCTCCGTCCCTCCCTCCCTCCCTCCCTCCCATTCTTCCTCCTACCCTTCCTTCCTCCCTCCCTCCCTCCCTCCCTCCCATTCTTCCTCCTACCCTTCCTCCCTCCCTCCCTCCCATTCTTCCTCCTACCCTTCCTTCCTTCCTCCCTCCCTCCCATTCTTCCTCCTACCCTTCCTCCCTCCCTCCCTCCCTCCCATTCTTCCTCCTACCCTTCCTCCCTTCCTCCCTCCCTCCCATTCTTCCTCCTACCCTTCCTCCCTCCCTCCCTCCCTCCCATTCTTCCTCCTACCCTTCCTTCCTTCCTCCCTCCCTCCCTCCCATTCTTCCTCCTACCCTTCCTCCCTCCCTTCCTCCCTCCCTCCCATTCTTCCTCCTACCCTTCCTTCCTCCCTCCCTCCCTCCCATTCTTCCTCCTACCCTTCCTCCCTCCCTCCCTCCCTCCCTCCCATTCTTCCTCCTACCCTTCCTTCCTCCCTCCCTCCCTCCCTCCCATTCTTCCTCCTACCCTTCCTCCCTCCCTTCCTCCCTCCCTCCCATTCTTCCTCCTACCCTTCCTCCCTTCCTCCCTCCCTCCCATTCTTCCTCCTACCCTTCCTCCCTCCCTCCCTCCCATTCTTCCTCCTACCCTTCCTTCCTCCCTCCCTCCCATTCTTCCTCCTACCCTTCCTTCCTTCCTCCCTCCCTCCCATTCTTCCTCCTACCCTTCCTCCCTCCCTTCCTCCCTCCCTCCCATTCTTCCTCCTACCCTTCCTCCCTTCCTCCCTCCCTCCCATTCTTCCTCCTACCCTTCCTCCCTCCCTCCCTCCCATTCTTCCTCCTACCCTTCCTTCCTCCCTCCCTCCCTCCCATTCTTCCTCCTACCCTTCCTTCCTTCCTTCCTCCCTCCCTCCCATTCTTCCTCCTACCCTTCCTCCCTCCCTTCCTCCCTCCCTCCCATTCTTCCTCCTACCCTTCCTCCCTTCCTCCCTCCCTCCCATTCTTCCTCCTACCCTTCCTCCCTTCCTCCCTCCCTCCCATTCTTCCTCCTACCCTTCCTCCCTCCCTCCCTCCCTCCCATTCTTCCTCCTACCCTTCCTTCCTCCCTCCCTCCCTCCCATTCTTCCTCCTACCCTTCCTCCCTCCCTTCCTCCCTCCCTCCCATTCTTCCTCCTACCCTTCCTCCCTCCCTCCCATTCTTCCTCCTACCCTTCCTCCCTCCCTCCCTCCCTCCCATTCTTCCTCCTACCCTTCCTTCCTCCCTCCCTCCCTCCCATTCTTCCTCCTACCCTTCCTTCCTTCCTCCCTCCCTCCCATTCTTCCTCCTACCCTTCCTCCCTCCCTTCCTCCCTCCCTCCCATTCTTCCTCCTACCCTTCCTCCCTTCCTCCCTCCCTCCCATTCTTCCTCCTACCCTTCCTCCCTCCCTCCCTCCCATTCTTCCTCCTACCCTTCCTTTCTTTCTCCCTCCCTCCCATTCTTCCTCCTACCCTTCCTCCCTTCCTCCCTCCCTCCCATTCTTCCTCCTACCCTTCCTTCCTTCCTCCCTCCCTCCCATTCTTCCTCCTACCCTTCCTCCCTCCCTTCCTCCCTCCCTCCCATTCTTCCTCCTACCCTTCCTTTCTTCTCTCCCTCCCTCCCATTCTTCCTCCTACCCTTCCTTCCTCCCTCCCTCCCTCCCATTCTTCCTCCTACCCTTCCTTCCTCCCTCCCTCCCTCCCTCCCATTCTTCCTCCTACCCTTCCTTCCTTCCTCCCTCCCTCCCATTCTTCCTCCTACCCTTCCTCCCTCCCTTCCTCCCTCCCTCCCATTCTTCCTCCTACCCTTCCTCTCTCCCTCCCTCCCATTCTTCCTCCTACCCTTCCTTCCTTCCTCCCTCCCTCCCATTCTTCCTCCTACCCTTCCTCCCTCCCTCCCTCCCTCCCATTCTTCCTCCTACCCTTCCTCCCTCCCTCCCTCCCTCCCATTCTTCCTCCTACCCTTCCTCCCTCCCTCCCTCCCTCCCATTCTTCCTCCTACCCTTCCTTCCTCCCTCCCTCCCTCCCTCCCTCCCATTCTTCCTCCTACCCTTCCTTCCTTCCTCCCTCCCTCCCATTCTTCCTCCTACCCTTCCTCCCTCCCTTCCTCCCTCCCTCCCATTCTTCCTCCTACCCTTCCTCCCTTCCTCCCTCCCTCCCATTCTTCCTCCTACCCTTCCTTCCTCCCTCCCTCCCATTCTTCCTCCTACCCTTCCTTCCTTCCTCCCTCCCTCCCATTCTTCCTCCTACCCTTCCTCCCTTCCTCCCTCCCTCCCATTCTTCCTCCTACCCTTCCTCCCTTCCTCCCTCCCTCCCATTCTTCCTCCTACCCTTCCTTCCTTCCTCCCTCCCTCCCATTCTTCCTCCTACCCTTCCTCCCTCCCTTCCTCCCTCCCTCCCATTCTTCCTCCTACCCTTCCTCCCTTCCTCCCTCCCTCCCATTCTTCCTCCTACCCTTCCTCCCTCCCTCCCTCCCATTCTTCCTCCTACCCTTCCTTCCTCCCTCCCTCCCATTCTTCCTCCTACCCTTCCTCCCTCCCTCCCTCCCATTCTTCCTCCTACCCTTCCTCCCTCCCTTCCTCCCTCCCTCCCATTCTTCCTCCTACCCTTCCTCCCTTCCTCCCTCCCTCCCATTCTTCCTCCTACCCTTCCTCCCTCCCTCCCTCCCATTCTTCCTCCTACCCTTCCTTCCTCCCTCCCTCCCTCCCTCCCATTCTTCCTCCTACCCTTCCTTCCTTCCTCCCTCCCTCCCATTCTTCCTCCTACCCTTCCTCCCTCCCTTCCTCCCTCCCTCCCATTCTTCCTCCTACCCTTCCTCTCTCCCTCCCTCCCATTCTTCCTCCTACCCTTCCTTCCTTCCTCCCTCCCTCCCATTCTTCCTCCTACCCTTCCTCCCTCCCTCCCTCCCTCCCATTCTTCCTCCTACCCTTCCTCCCTCCCTCCCTCCCTCCCATTCTTCCTCCTACCCTTCCTCCCTCCCTCCCTCCCTCCCATTCTTCCTCCTACCCTTCCTTCCTCCCTCCCTCCCTCCCTCCCTCCCATTCTTCCTCCTACCCTTCCTTCCTTCCTCCCTCCCTCCCATTCTTCCTCCTACCCTTCCTCCCTCCCTTCCTCCCTCCCTCCCATTCTTCCTCCTACCCTTCCTCCCTTCCTCCCTCCCTCCCATTCTTCCTCCTACCCTTCCTTCCTCCCTCCCTCCCATTCTTCCTCCTACCCTTCCTTCCTTCCTCCCTCCCTCCCATTCTTCCTCCTACCCTTCCTCCCTCCCTCCCTCCCTCCCATTCTTCCTCCTACCCTTCCTCCCTTCCTCCCTCCCTCCCATTCTTCCTCCTACCCTTCCTCCCTCCCTCCCTCCCATTCTTCCTCCTACCCTTCCTCCCTCCCTCCCTCCCTCCCATTCTTCCTCCTACCCTTCCTCCCTTCCTCCCTCCCTCCCATTCTTCCTCCTACCCTTCCTCCCTCCCTCCCTCCCATTCTTCCTCCTACCCTTCCTTCCTCCCTCCCTCCCTCCCATTCTTCCTCCTACCCTTCCTTCCTTCCTCCCTCCCTCCCATTCTTCCTCCTACCCTTCCTCCCTCCCTTCCTCCCTCCCTCCCATTCTTCCTCCTACCCTTCCTCCCTTCCTCCCTCCCTCCCATTCTTCCTCCTACCCTTCCTCCCTCCCTCCCTCCCTCCCATTCTTCCTCCTACCCTTCCTCCCTTCCTCCCTCCCTCCCATTCTTCCTCCTACCCTTCCTCCCTCCCTTCCTCCCTCCCTCCCATTCTTCCTCCTACCCTTCCTCCCTTCCTCCCTCCCTCCCATTCTTCCTCCTACCCTTCCTCCCTCCCTCCCTCCCATTCTTCCTCCTACCCTTCCTTTCTTTCTCCCTCCCTCCCATTCTTCCTCCTACCCTTCCTTCCTCCCTCCCTCCCTCCCTCCCATTCTTCCTCCTACCCTTCCTTCCTTCCTTCCTCCCTCCCTCCCTCCCATTCTTCCTCCTACCCTTCCTTTCTTTCTCCCTCCCTCCCATTCTTCCTCCTACCCTTCCTTCCTCCCTCCCTCCCTCCCATTCTTCCTCCTACCCTTCCTTCCTCCCTCCCTCCCTCCCTCCCATTCTTCCTCCTACCCTTCCTTCCTTCCTCCCTCCCTCCCATTCTTCCTCCTACCCTTCCTCCCTCCCTTCCTCCCTCCCTCCCATTCTTCCTCCTACCCTTCCTCCCTTCCTCCCTCCCTCCCATTCTTCCTCCTACCCTCCCTCCCTCCCTCCCTCCCATTCTTCCTCCTACCCTTCCTCCCTTCCTCCCTCCCTCCCATTCTTCCTCCTACCCTTCCTTCCTTCCTCCCTCCCTCCCATTCTTCCTCCTACCCTTCCTCCCTCCCTTCCTCCCTCCCTCCCATTCTTCCTCCTACCCTTCCTCCCTTCCTCCCTCCCTCCCATTCTTCCTCCTACCCTTCCTCCCTCCCTCCCTCCCTCCCATTCTTCCTCCTACCCTTCCTCCCTTCCTCCCTCCCTCCCATTCTTCCTCCTACCCTTCCTCCCTCCCTCCCTCCCTCCCATTCTTCCTCCTACCCTTCCTTTCTTTCTCCCTCCCTCCCATTCTTCCTCCTACCCTTCCTCCCTTCCTCCCTCCCTCCCATTCTTCCTCCTACCCTTCCTCCCTCCCTTCCTCCCTCCCTCCCATTCTTCCTCCTACCCTTCCTCCCTTCCTCCCTCCCTCCCATTCTTCCTCCTACCCTTCCTCCCTCCCTCCCTCCCATTCTTCCTCCTACCCTTCCTTTCTTTCTCCCTCCCTCCCATTCTTCCTCCTACCCTTCCTCCCTTCCTCCCTCCCTCCCATTCTTCCTCCTACCCTTCTTCCCTCCTTCCTCCCTCCCATTCTTCCTCCCTCCCTCTCATCCAAATAAAAATTTTCAGAAACACTGTGAAGGAAGGAAAAAAGGCATTCAGCAGGTTTTGAAAAGGCAAATCTTTTCCTAGTGTAAATGAGGAGAAAAAAATAAAAATCTCATGGCATATTCTGAGAGGAAAACAGAAAATAAAATAAATTTCTGCATACACGAAGTGAAGTTTGTGTCCTTCATTTCTCCCCATTAAAGGAGTTCAAATGCAACCTTCATAAGCTATTCCAGCAGAACCATTCTGTTGTAATGTGTTATCAAAATACACATATCTTACAGGTAATTGAGCTGCTGCAAAGAGCACGAACCAATTCTGAAATTCATTTTTAACATTCTCCTTAAAGCTCTTGAGAATACCACGGATAGCCAAGAAAACAAATGCATCATTAAACAAATCAACCCAGGCTTCTCACTTGAGGCACAAATAAGCAGACTCAAATTATCTTACTTTCGGATGTATTATGCAAAGACTTAGCTCTCCAGAGAAGACTCTAATGCTGGGAAGGGTGGAAGGAATGAAAAGAGGATGACTAGCAGCAAGTGGGGATGGACTCAGTTATAGTGGTGATGATGGGACCCTTGGAAAATCTAATGAAGTAGATTAGGAACAGATAGTCATGGAGAATGTGGTGGCTAATAGTTGACATTGACCTGAAGGCACAAAATCAATTGAGGATGAGGAGGAAGAGGAGGAGGTGGAGGAAAAGGAGGAGGAGGAGGAGGAGGAGGAGAGGAAGGAAGGAAGGAAGGAAGGAAGGAAGGAAGGAAGGAAGGAAGGAAGATAGGAATGAGAAAGAGGGAGGAGATGGGGCTGAGAAGGAAGGAAGGAAGGAAGGAAGGAAGGAAGGAAGGAAGGAAGGAAGGAAGGAGTTCCAACATTACCAGACTCTGTCTGCCTAAACTATAGTTAACGTCATGTGATTTGGCAATATTGTTCTCTCATCTTTGGCATGGCAAGACTGTACAACAAAAAGAAAGGGGAAAGTAACTAAATTTTGCAGTTCTATCTCCAGAATCTTACATTTATACCTCCTGTAGTGCACTTTCCGTATCTATTTATCACTTTCCCTTTTCAATGTGATCGACACTTGTACTGGAAGGTTCAATACAAGTGTTATATATTGTTCCTCTATGTGTCAGTTTGAGGCTCATGATAGAGTAGGGGAAGCTTGGTAACTGTTTGCAGAAGCTTTCAATCTCTCAACTCTGATCCCTTTATTTTTACACCTTCCCCGCCTTCCTTTTAGTTAAATTTGTCTTTGTCACATCTGTAAACCCGGATAGGAGAGAATGATTTAATTGTGTGGCTTTCAGTCCTCACTGTTACAGCAAGATGCTCTCCTGCTTCAATAGAGTTTGCTGAAAATCATCTTCATAAAAGAGAGCGCTTAAATATCAACTCCAAAGAAAACAACACTCCAGCTAAACTTGCTAAAATTAATTTCTCCCTGGGTAGCCTATAAAAATGGTTTTAAAATAAGCCTTAATATTTATTCCATCGCCTAGAATAGGGTTATTCTGCAGAAATGTGGTCAAAAATCATTAAGAGAGTGCAAAGCTCTGACTGATTTTCTTTCTCTTTCTCTCTTTTTTAATGTGCAGTGTACATTTTCAGTTGGAGTGGTGGAGCTCTTGCCTCACAATCAGGAGGCTGTTAGTTCGATCCTAGGTAAAGGCAGATATTTATCTCTCTGGGCATGATGACAATTTATCTGCTGAATGTAACTCCGCATTGGTGATGGGAAGAGCATCTGGCCAGTAAACAGTCGGCTCCATTCAGTTGCCCAGACTCCACTCTGCAAGGGATTATGGGATCGTTAAAAGATGATGATGATTGTACTTTTTCAGCTGCCACTCTGACAATGTTGACCAAATTCTGCGGACACTCTTGACCTAAAAGGAATCCCAAAGTAGAAGAATAATCTAGAGTTTCTGCCTAGTCCCAGGGTGGCAGTAGAGAAACAAAGAGAAAGGAGCGAAACAGCCTTAATTGTACAAAATATGCATTAATAAAGTGGTAGCCAACCTTGTACAAATTAATTTTTTAATTTTTTTTTTCCTGGGACAGGTGTAATTTTTTATGTCTGGCAAACATCCTGGAGTCTTGAGGATGTCTGTCTCATGGGACCAGAGATGAAATGCTCCCGGTTCGGACCGGATCACCTGATCTGATAGCAATGATGGCGGGTGGTTTGGAGAACCAGTAGCAAAAATCCCTGCCCTCCCCACCATGCCCAGCTGAGCTGTGAGATCATCAGAGGCTTTTTTTTTTTTTTTTTACTTTTAAAAGCATTTTTTCTTCGGCTTTTAAAAGTTAAAAAAAAAAAGCGTCTGATGATCGCTGGGATCATCAGAGCCATTTAAAAGCATTGCTTTTAAAAGGCTCTGACAATCCCAGCTGAATTGCCTGATTGTCAGAGGCTTTTTTTTTCTTTTAAAAGCAAAAAAAAAAAAAAAAAGGGACTCCCCAGGACCATTGGGAGAAGTATCCTTCCTTCCTTCCTTCCTTCCTTCCTTCCTTCCTTCCTTCCTTCCTTCTTCCTTTCTTCCTTCCTTCCTTCCTCCCTCCCTCCTTCCCTTCCTCCCTCCCTCCCATCTATTCTTCCTTCCATCCTTCCTCCCTCCCTCCCTCCTTTCCTCCCTCCCTCCCTCTCTCCCATTCTTCCTCCTACCCTTCCTTCCTTCCTCCCTCCCTCCCTCCCATTCTTCCTCCCTCCCTCTCATCCAAATAAAAATTTTCAGAAACACTGTGAAGGAAGGAAAAAAGGCATTCAGCAGGTTTTGAAAAGGCAAATCTTTTCCTAGTGTAAATGAGGAGAAAAAAATAAAAATCTCATGGCATATTCTGAGAGGAAAACAGAAAATAAAATAAATTTCTGCATACAAAAAATGTTTTTAAAAGAAAACAAAAGCCTCTGATGATCAGGCAACTCAGCTGGGATCGTCAGAGCCTTTTAAAAGCATTTTTTTACAACCTCTTCGGCCGAAGAGGTTGTAGAAAAAATGCTTTTAAAAGTAAAAAAAAAAAATGTTGGCCACACCCACCCAGTCACATTACCCCTCACCAAGCCACGCTCACAGAACCAGTAGTAACAAAATTTACATTTCACCACTGCATGGGACTATATTTATGAAGACACTTCCACACAAGATGTTTGTGTTTTTCACATTTCAGTTTTGTGTTCCCATGCGGTTATATTTCATTGGGGGCTGAACTCTGCTAGGCGCAAGATGAATCATTCCAAAGGCAATTTCCAATGGTGACGTAAAGCCTACTAACCAGCGGATCTATCTGGTTCGCACGAACCGGTAGCGCCGCCCACCCGTCGGGATGTCATTAGTCCCATTTTTGACCCTCTGTGCATGCATAGAAGAGGCGCGCGCATAGCACACGCACTCCCGCCCGCTCCCATTCCCGAACTGGTAGCAAAGTAGATTTCACCGCTCCTACCAACCATCTAAAGTGCAGACAATAAGAAGATGACATTGATGGAGACATGCAGGAACTGTGACCTAGGCATATAATCCAGAATTTCAATATGACATTTTATAAGCCGCCCAGAGTTTATTAGAGTCGGTGGCTGTAATAAATTTAAAACAACAATAACAAGAAGTAGCTCAGGCATATTGGCCTAGGGAGATGCCTCCTAATTGACTGAACTGTAAGAAGGAGGAAAATATGCAGCAAAGTCAGATTTCTCAGACTCTGTTATTGTAAGTGGTGTCCATAACAGTAGATTTATTAGCCTTGGTGAGAAGTTGATTTCTTAGTTTGATCCATCAATTGGGACTGGCATAAAATGACATCTTCCATGTCCTTATTCCCATACTTTTCTCTGAAACTGCAAATAAGAATAATAGAACAACATTGCTTCTTGTCCTGCCTTCTGGTGCTTTGGGAAATAGGTTGGCTCCCTCTTCTTTATGGCAATACCTTAGATATGGAAACACTGCTATCATGTCACATATCACTCCATGTCACTCCTAGAGAGATGGCGATGCCATGAACTGTCTAAATCGCAATGCGATCACAATCTTCTCTCATCTTGCAAAACTAGCAGTCTTTTGCAGAGACCTATGGTGATGGAAATTAGTCGGTCCTGCTTGCATTTCAGCCTGGGAACCCAGATAATGCCAGGGTACGCTTAGAGGTGAGTGAATCAGTCTGGCTTCATATCTCAGGTTGGTTCTTAATTTTTAAACGCCTCCGAAGTTGGAATAGGAAAATACTTAGATTTATTACACAGAGTAACCTTTAAAATGTGTCTCATTACACTTCAGTTTCTTACCCTCTGGCTTTCTTTTTTCTAGAAATATGAAATTGGGGGATTTCACAGCAAAGTAGGGAAATGGTGAGAAATTGTAGTATTTAAATAAGAACAGCGGCAGCAGTCGCATTAATAATATGAACACTTTCAAAGAAAAAAAAAATCCACACACACTATTCTTCTTTTCAAGGTATGGATAGTAAAAACTCTCATCAGAATAGTCTCAAATTGTCATGTCTGAAAAGTCTTTTCCCTAGTTCAGAGGTCGGCAACCTTAAACACTCAAAGAGCCACAAAAGTCCTAACCGGAAGCCCCCCCATTCAATTCTGGAGCCAACCGGAAGTCCACTTCCCCAATCATAGAGTCTCCTCCTAGTATGGCATCCCTTTTCCTCTGCCAACCGGAAGTTCGGTTCCCCCCACCATAGAGTCTCCTCCTAGCATGGCATCCTTTTTCCTCTACCTGTCCTAACTGAGCTGACTGGTGACAGGGAGCCGCAACAGAGGGATGAAAGAGCCACATGCGGCTCCAGAGCTGCGGGTTACTGACCCCTGCCCTAGTTAATCAGCTGTGAATCCTAAGTAATCTGAGTAATTGCATAAAAACAGTGTAGTTGCTGCAAGCGCATCCACAAACACAAACTAACATTTTTGCAATCATGTTGTTTTTTTTCACCTTGGGGAATTGTGGAAGGAAAGTCTTGCGATGGTCAATATGATGGTTGGGGAATTCTGGGAGTCGAAGTCCACGAGTCTTAAAGTTGGGCACTTCTTCATTAGAGCCTGAGGAGCCTGAGTGGTGTAGGAGGCTAATGCCTCCTACTAAGGCAGCATTTAACATCCAGCTGTCTGCAATTACTGCGAGTTCAATTCTCACCAGGCTCAAGGTTGACTTGGCCTTCCATCCTTTCTAAGGTGGGTAAAATGAGGGCCCGGTTTGTGGGGGCAATAAACTGACTTTGTATAAAATATACAAAAGTATGAAGGCTATTGCTTAACGCATTGTAAACCACCCTGAGTCTCCGGAGAAGGGCGGCATATAAAAATAAATAAAAAAATATTTTTTTAAAAAAAAAATTAAAAAAAAGAGTGTGGGTGTGTTTGAGAGCAGGTTTGTGTTATGTGGGAGAGCAGAAAAAGAAGATATTGCAGCTTAGGGAAAGTAGCAGCTGCCAGCTCAACAGATGTGACAGTGGAGGAGGAACAGGCATGGACTGCACCTCACCAGCAGAAGATAAATTGAACCGAAAGGCAGAACACACCTTTTCAGAGAAGTGCGGAGAAGCTGCAACCAGCTAGCAGCTGGTAAAGCACCTTTTTTTTCTCACCTTGGCATAGACTGAGAAACTGCCAAGCCCATAGTTTAGAACAGCAGTTGATAGCAACAGAAGCCATAAGTCTGTAGAGATTCTCTGTCATCCAGGTCATGGTTGTCCCAAAGGTGCTTTTTCAGCAGGCAATTAGACTTTCTTGTTTTTTCTTTGAAGACGTTTCACTTCTCATTCAAGCCCTAATCCTTTGAATGGTGTGGGAGTAGGAATGGATTTCCAGAGGAAAAATTACAGACTACAAGGGACCATTAGCACTACTCAGGTGACCCTGAGAACACAGATAAACCTCCAAGTGCTTTAACAACCCTCTAAAATGATGCAAATGACCAAGGAATGCAAGGAATATAACTCCTTCCATTCCCCACTATCCTGTCAGAGCTGAAGAAGCTTCTTGGATGAGAAGCGAAATGTCTTCAAAGAAAAAACAAGACAGTGCAGTTGCCTCCTGAAAAAGCACTGTTGGGACAACAAAAGCCATCAGTGAAGTGGCCAAAGGCTTTGGAGGAAGCTCAAGCAAACAAAGAGAATGGAATTGTTTAGGTTGTTTAGAGATAGGGTATATACAGTAGATGTTAGGATGAGCACAAGGTAATATAGAATAGGCTTTGCAATAAGTGATTAAAGTAGATATTTTGGTGAAGGTGGGGTACAGGTTTGCTAATTTTTGAGATAAATCTTCCCTAAAGGAGGGAAAAACTTTTTCTCTGGTCTACACCCTTTTCCTAAAGGCCCCCTCCTCAAAAGAGTGAGCAAAGAGCCAAGAAAGAAAGAAAGAAAGAAAGAAAGAAAGAAAGAAAGAAAGAAAGAAAGAAAGAAAGAAAGAAAGAAAGAAAGAAAGAAAGAAAGAAAGAAAGAAAGAAAGAAAGAAAGAAAGAAAGAAAAGAACCCTTGTCGACTTTTGCCATCCTAAGACAAAGAGGAGGAGGGATATTGGCTTCAATGTATGGTGAAATGAACCGGGAATGATGGCAAGGAGGAAGCTGTAAGACTGAAAGAGGGAGGGGGGATGATATTCATACATCTGTGCTTGCCCACCTACGCTTGCCTTTTCCGTCGATTTTTGTATTTCCTCCAAACGCATTTGAAGGAAGCTTGGTGCTGGCTTGCATTATTCATAAGCCTGAGAGTTTTGACAAGAACTTTGTTTTTCAGGGAGGGGAAGGGGAAGAGCTGAGAGGGAATGTGTCATTATAAGATGTCAGTATCCAAAATGTAACATCCCTGGGAGAGACAGTTTTTTGTACAAAGTGCCAAGTTCTTCCCACTCATCCAGAAGAACCCAGGAAGGATGATCATATTGTAAAATAAGAGGTTTTGGGGGAAAAGCTTCTAAAATTGGGGGCGGGGGGTGTTTCTGCCTTCAGTTGTTGAAGTTTGCAGCCCTGGCCACTGCGAGTTCAGGACTAACCTAGTAAGTTTGCAGAGGGGGAGATGAGCCCTTTGCCTTATCTAGCTCGTATCACAGTCTCAAAAAGTCTTCTCCCCTTTCCCTCCTCTGCCATCTGCTGCTTGGGAGAAGCAGAAGGCGAGGGACGTGAGTGGGAGAGAGTGGAGCCAAAGTGGGTGTATCTCCACCCTTTTTGGCTCCAATCGCTCATTGCTTCAGCCTTTTTCACTATGCCAAGCATCCATGAGGTCACCGAGAGGAAAAAGTTGCACACGTCCAATCTAGGATCTAGAAAGGGTCAAAGCATCCAGACTTGGGTGCTCCATCACTGGAAAGTTTTTAAACAGAGATTGGACAGCCATTTAAATGTCTGAAATACTATAGGCTTCCCTGCCTTGAGCAGAGGGTTGGATTTGAAGACTTCCAAGGTCACTTCCAACTCTGTTACTCTGACTTTAAACATGGCATGTTGAGTGTTTCCCTCCCCCCTCCCAAAAAAATCAGGGCAACCTGGTCTACCCAAATATGGGACACTTCTGCTTTCTCCTTTCAGCCCCAATCCAGGGGCCTTTGCAGGCAGTCACTTTCGCGACAAACTATTTTTGTGTGGGTGTGTTGAATTTATGTTTACCAACAAAAAAATAAAGGGAGACTAGTATAGATCTATTTCAAGCTATTTAGCTCTCATCAGCTAGTCATACCCTTCTGGGATTTGAACCTGGGCTGCTTGCATATTAGGTAGATGTATTAACCTCTAAACTACAGGCTCTCCTTGCTTTGTCGGCTATACCAGGGGAGAGATTAAGTGGTTTTTTTTTTTCTTATCAGGGCAACCTGGGCTACCCAAATATGGGACAGAGCCAGAGGTGGGATTCACATATTGTAGCAAATGGTTCACCCAGAACCAGAAATGTGAGCGTGGGTGCGTGCGGTGCACGAGTGTGGCCTCACAAAACATGGCAATTTGCTCATGTGCACCATCTGCACATGTATGCTAAGTCAAACAACATGGCAATTTGTGTGTGTGTGCCATCCACACATGCATGTGGCATCAAAAATACAGCAAGATAGGATGGGATTGTGCCCAGGCGGGTGGGTGGGCCACTCACAGGTCACCACTACCAGTTTTCCCAAACCAGTCTGAACCGGCTGAATACCATCTCTGGACAGAGAGTACTGCTTCCACTTTCCCTTTATTTCTTTGTCGGTAAATATTAATTCAACATGGCATGTTGAGCCACACACTTTTTTCCCTCTTATGAACTTTCATGGTCCATGATCATGAACTTCTCTGGTTTTTGATCATGAACTCTAAAAGAGCCTTGGTGGCGCAGCAGACTAAAGCACTGTTAAGCAACACCAGCTGCCTGCAATTACTGCAAGTTCAAATCTCACCAGGCTCAAGGTTGACTCAGCCTTCCATCCTTCCGAGGTAGGTAAAATGAGGACCCGGTTTGTGGGGGCAATAAGTTGACTTTGTATAAAAAAGAACACCGCTGGGGGGTGGGGGCACGAAAGCCCTACTAAGCAGGTATATACAAAAGTATGAAGGCTATTGCTTAACGCATTGTAAGCCGCCCTGAGTCTCCGGAGAAGGGTGACATATAAATCGAACCAATAAAAAAATAAATAAACTCTCAGGATGCATGAAATCAAATGGATACAAGAAAAAAAAAAGATAAATAGCCTGTCCCATTAGATCTGGCAAAGGGGCATGCTTCAAGACCATCTGCTAGGAACTGATACTTGGTGGATCCACTCTCTGCCACAGTGCCTGCCTAATGGAATGTCCTCCCTTCATTCCACATCACCCCAAAGTCAGGTAAGTTGCATCCCCATTAACGGTCCAGCAATCTCTCAAGATCTGATTGTGTCACCAAATCTGGGTGTGCCATGGATCTGGAGACATTCTTAGATGGCTCCACTGTGTCTTGTGGCCTGACCCTCCAGCAGCTGAATCAGAGGAGGAGGAGGTATGGGAGTCAGAGTCAGCATCAAGGTAACCTGAGAGCTCTGAGGGGGAAGAGGGAATAGAGCTGGCAGAGAGAGAGAGAGAGAGAGGCAGAGCCTGGGGTTGTCGGCAGCCCTCAGATGTAGAGTCAACAGCCTCCAGGTCTGGAGGTGGCTGATGAGGAAGAGGAGGAACATCTGGGTCCAGTGCCTGATGCACTGATGTGCAGAAGGCAGAGGAGAGGAGAGCAGTGGAAATCTATGGGCCGATCCTTGGGATGGAAGAGCCACCGCTGCAAGCGAAGCCCCACCCTAGCTCTAGGGATAAAAGGAAAGGGATGAAGATGAATAGATGTGGCAGACAACTATTCATCTCCCTGCCAGACAGACTTGTTAGCCTGTGGTGAGAGAGAAACTATTTACTGGGGCTGCTGGCACTCCTAATAAAGGAATCATTGCTTCAACTACAGAGAGTTTGTCATGTTTGGGGAGCTGGATCAAAACACCTTGATTGATATATTCACCATCTCTGTGTCGTGTGATCTGTATATGTTAAAATTTCAGTGATATTTTGATTTTTTTTTAATATAATTGTTTAATATTTTAGGGTTTTTAATATGGTTCTTTCGATTGTTTTTAAGCTGCCGAGTAGGATGGGCAACCATATAAATTTGATAAATGAATAAGTAAAACAATGTAATCACTTTCCTCAAAGCAACATATTGCCCATTTTCTCCCTTAAATCAAGCTAATTACAGACTCGCACATGAAATGAATATTACAATCTTGTCAAACACACCTGTGTATGTGAACTTAAAAGAATAGGAATGGCTTTGAAAGATAGCAAGTTATGTCTTTATTATTCTCTCAAGTGGTCTGTATGGGCTGCCTGAGTGTGCATGTGTTGTTGTTTTTTTTAAAAAAAAGAAAATACGGTGCCAGAATTTAGATCATTTTAGAGGTGAACATCTGCTTTTTCATGTCTGTAGCACATCTGTCAGTGGAGGCAGGGCAACTTAATTAGCAAGCAAAATTTAGACTTTCTCCTGTATGTATTTGTAATTCTTAATTGTATACTTGCTTTATATTTTTATATTTGTATATGAAACTTTTTTTTCCCCTGTTGCCAAATTTTCCTTCAGTGGGAATTTGAGATCATGAATAAGGACCAAATCATTTCCTACCTAATAGCTGTTGTGGCCTGTGCAACTAGTAGCTGATCCTGACAGTGAGGAGGCTGGTGTGGTGCTGTGCCAGCAGCCTGTGCAGCTGGCACTCGAGTCAGACAATGAGGAAGCTGGAGAAGATGTGGTGCCAGAGGCAGGGATTCAGCCAGGGCCTTCAAAACCTCCAGAAGCTCCTTTAAATGAAGAGGAGGAGCCTCTTCTCAATGCACGGGTGCGCAGAGCTGCCAAAAGGCAGGAGTGGCTCCTCAGAAGGAGGTCTCCTCGAGAGTAAGTCTTGGGGCTAATTGGCCACTCCCTTAGCCTATTTAAGGAGGAATGCTGACTGAAGCAATTTGTAGGGAACAACTTTACTTCATTCTCCTTCGCGTCTGGATTCTCTGCAAATTGCGTCTGAGATTTCTGCCAACCTTAGTAAGATTGTGATAACTTTATCTTTGTTTTCTTGTAGGCTGTTAAGAAAGTTTATTAACAGCCTTTGTTTGGAAACGACTGAGTTATTTTAGTAAATTTAAGTTTTGTACAGACTTTGTGTGTGCTGTGTTCTTTGGGGTCCATAATTGGGGCAGAACAATAGCAGCCAGTCTCAGATCATCAGGGAAAAGTGCTGTACTCCAGTGGTGGGCTGCAACCGGTTTAACAACCGGTTCGATGAGCGTGCGCTTTGCGCGCGCATGTGTGCACATGTCCAAAATGCAGCAATTTGAAGCTCAGTTGCTTACCTTCTAAGGCAGCCCCGGTAAGTAGAACAGCGGAGGTGCGGAAATCAGCTGTGCTGCGCGAATCAGCTGAGCCAAAAAGAAGGAAATATAGGACAGGATAGGGCGGGGTAGGTGGGCGGGGCCAGCTGATTGTCGGAACTATTGGTTCGCCTGAACCGATCTGAACTGGCGGAATTCCACCCCTGCTGTTCTCTGTATCCTTGCTCACATGTTGTGAAATGGAAAGGTATGCAGTTTTCGTGATAAACCACACGGGTATAAGAGTCTTAGCTTTGCCCACAGATATTGTGCCCAAGACACAATGCATGTCACCTCTTTTTAGAAGAATCTTAGGTACCATGAACTTTTAAACTTCCCACAATCCTTTGCCCATTGGTAATGCTGGATGGGGCCAATCACCTCCCAAAATACCTCTTGATATCAGTTTTCTATCCTTTGTGAATTTCTTATGTTCACTTTGGCACAAAGACACAAAGAATAGAGGAGAATAGATGTAGCTCAAGGTTCAACTGTGGAGTCCTTAGAGCTCTCTGGGCTTGGTTGTTTGCTTGTAGACTTTTCATTATTCAACTAGTGAGCACTGATGATGTTACTTAGTCGGGTAATGAAACATTAGGAGCCTGGTGGTGCAGTGGACTAAACTACTGTTAAAGTAGTATTTAGCTGCCAGCTGCCTGCAATTACTGCGAGTTCAATTCTCACCAGGCTCAAGGTTGACTCAGTCTTCCATCCTTCCGAGGTAGGTAAAATGAGGACCCGGTTTGTGGGGGCAATAAGCTGACTTTGTATAAAAAAGAACACCGCTGGGGGGGGGCGAAAGCCCTACTAAGCAGGTATATACAAATGTATGAAGGCTATTGCTTAACGCATTGTAAGCCGCCCTGAGTCTCCGGAGAAGGGTGGCATATAAATCAAACTAATAATAATAATAATAATAATAATAATAATAATAATAATAATAAACAGAAAGCTTTATTTTGGCAGCTCAAGAACAAGCCCTAGCCACAAACTGCATGAAGGCAAAAATTCAACATGTTACCACCAACAGCAAATGCCGCCTCTGCAATGAGAAAGATGAGACAGTCGACCACCTGATCAGTAGATGCAGCAAAATTTCACAAACTGACTACCTACAACGCCATGACCGTGTTGCTAAGATCATTCACTGGAAATTGTGCCAGAAGTTTGGATTTGAGTACAGCAAAAACCATTGGGAACATCAGGTTGAGAAAGTTTTAGAGAATGAGAAACTCAAGATCTTGTGGGACTTCAGGATTCAGACTGACAGGCACTTGGTCCATAACACACCTGACATAACAATAGTTGAAAAGAAAAAAAGTATGGTTCATTGACATTGCAATACCTGGTGATGCACGGATTGAAGATAAGCAGCAGGAAAAAATCACAAAGTACTGGGATGTGCAAATTGAAGTTGAGTGACTGGAAAAAGAAATCGTGTGTTGTCCCGATTGTAATTGGAGCCCTTGGAGCAATACCCAAAGGGCTACCCCACTATTTAGAAATTCTAAATTTGCCAGACTTGAACATTTTGACTCTACAAAAAACCACCTTACTTGGAACAGCTTACATCCTCCGACTATATCTTAACAGTTCCTAGGTCCTTGGTTAGGACTCGAGCTGCTGAGCTATTAACCAGCCTCAAAGGCTGTGAATCTCACTAAAGATTAAATAATAATAATAATAATAATAATAATAATAATAATAATAATAATTTGCAGGTAAACAACCAAGCTCCCAGAGCACCAAGGACTTCCCACGAAGACTTCTTAGCTGTTAATACCATTGGAATCATGGAAATACATCAACATCTCCAAGAAGAACAAGGTTTTAACTACCTCATAAGCTTAAATAAAACCATCAATTTGCTTCTAGATTTACCAACTGGGCAGGATGTACTGAAAAGGCAACTTTTAGAATTAACAGCCTCCAAACTGCCTATTGCTAAGAATTCGGGAAGCTGTAAGGGGATTTGGAGGAAAATCCTAGCCATCAAAAATCCATTATAGATTCACAGAATAATTCAGAGATTCTACTAACCCTTAAAGTGGCTTGTTTCATTTTGGATTAGATCACCATTTGTGTATACCCAGCCAGAGTAATAGTATCTACTCATAGCTTACGGTACAGCAAGTTGAATGGCCCCAAGCAACTTAATAAACCATGATTAAATTTTAAATAAACCTATAGCTTGACGCAATATGAAACCCAGCACATTAGATTTTTTTTATTTCTGCAGAATACAGTTACAACAAATGAGCAAATTCATGAGTTTGGATGAGGAAAGATGGGAGGTTGGAGGAAGGTGCCAATGATTGATTAATGTAATGAAATATTGTCACTCAAATGCAAAACCATCAAAGGTTTTGCCATTGCAGAATTATTTTTGCTATTACTTCAAATGACTACATTGCTGATTAGGTATTGAAAAATCTTGATGTGTATTATACCATTTTAAAATCTTATTTTCTAAATGACTTTTCTTAATACGGCCAGTTCTATTGATGTGGATTTTGTGTTCCTTGGCTTGGCACACCATCAATATTTATCAAAGACAAACAACTGTGTTGCAGATTTGCTTAGGCTAATATAGATACTTGTTTACGCCAGATTCAATCTCTGTGTGGGAAAAATAAAGGGGGAAATGTATAAATTGGGTCCCCAGAAGAATTTAATCCTAAACTGAAAATAATTCATGCAAAAAGAAAAGAAAGGGGGAACCATATTTCTCTCAGGTATAAATTATTATTATTTTTTTTCTGCAAGGACAGTGAATTCCCACATATAGGTCACTCTGACCCCAGAGTGGGGTGGGAATGGGGATTTTGCAGTATCCTTCCCTTGGAATGGGGTGGGAATGGAGCTCTTGCAGTATCCTCCTCCTGGGGTGGGGTGGGAATAGAGATTTTGCAGTATCCTTCCCCTGCCACACCCACCAAGCCACACCATACCCACCACACCACGCCCACCAAGCCAAGCCCACAGAACTGGTAGTAAAAAAAAAATTGGATTTTACCACTGATTGCATTGCCTTTTTTGGCTGCTGTTGTACACCGTTGGCTGATTTTTAATTGGTACAATTAGCTCTGACCACTCAGAAGAATAAATAAATAAATAAATAAATAAATAAATAAATAAATAAATAAACAAACAAACAAACAAACAAACAAACAAATAAATAAATTTCTATACCGCCCTTCTCCCGAAGGACTCAGGGCGGTGTACAGCCTATTAAAAAACACAAAGACAAACATTAGTTAAAAATCATTAAAATTATTACATAATTTGGCTGAAATTTAAAACCCCAAAAATTTAAAACCCAATTTAAAAATCATTAAATTAATAGCCCGGCTTGGCGGAACAGCAGGATCTTGAGGGCACAGCGAAATACACGGAGGTCGGAGATCTTGCACATTTCTGGGGGCAGTTCATTCCACAGGGCAGGGGCTCCCATAGAGAAGGCCCTCTCCCTGGGTGTCACCAGCCAACATAACTTGGCAGATGGCACCCTGAGGAGACCCTCTCTGTGGGAGCGAACTGGCCTGTGGGAGGCTGTTTGTGGCAGAAGTCGGTCTCGAAGGTACCCGTGTCCTATGCCATGGAGCGCTTTAAAGGTGGTAACCAACACCTTGAATTGCACCCGGAAGGCCACTGGGAGCCAGTGCAGCTCGCGCAGGAGGGGTGTCACTCCTCCTGCGCGAGCTGTCAAGAAATAGAACAATCTCACTTTCTGATCAATTAAAAAGGAAGAGATATGGAAGGTTCCATTTTGTCCCCTAGGTATCTGCCAGCCTTTCATAAGAAACACACAGAGAGGAAATGTAGATCACAATGTCTCAAACCTGGTCACTCTAAGGTGGAAAATGGAGAGGGTTGCCTGGGAGCAGTTCTCACATTTTAAAGGCACCGAATTTCTCAAGCAGATTTCTCAAACTTGGTTGTGGAAGGGCAAGTGATTAAAGATTAACGATGAATGAAAAGAGATTGAATAAAAGATAAAGATAACGAATACATTTAACTGGGTAAATAAATTCTAGCTGGCCTATATTGGTACCAACCTATCTAGAATTTCATGCTCAACCCTAAGGATAAGTAGAGACCATGAGAAATGGAGAAGATCTAAATTGGCACCAAGTATAACTAGGCTATGCTTAGGAAGTGTTCTCTTTTACAAAAATCTATGGGCATTGATCACAGGGTTCCTGATTCTACCTTAACCATCTAGGATTGTGGGCTGCCAACCTAATAAGCCAAAGGAAACGAAATCCTCACTGATCCTTAAATCTAAATCAAAGCACCTTTAAAAGAATAGATAAAACAGACGTAAATAAAAGCACAAAGAAGCAAAAGTCACAACCTTTCACAAAGAAACCAAAGATAGAGAACAAGGAAGGAAAGTGGAATAAAGTTATCACAGAAATGGCAGGAGCGCAAAGCTAGAAAAAGGAGTCACAGAGGGATCTCAGGTTGACCCCTAACAAAGTTATCAGGAGATTGACAGGTAGAGTTCCATTGCCAAAATGAAGGAAAGAAAATGTTTCTGGCTGTTTTTTTTTTTTTTTTTAATGGATTGTAAGTGAATCTCTCTAGACGAGAAATTCTAATAACAGGAAACTGAGATTGGTGCAGACGATTGTGATCGCTGAAATTATTTATATCCCAATTTTGCATTTCAGCTTTCAGCGGCTCTTACAGTTTCACAATGAAGGGGCATATTAATTCCTGGAATATTTTTTGCATAACTTGGATTTTGAGAGGAAACAGAGAATAGTGTGCATTTAGGCTTACCTGGCCCTCCACAGGGAGAGAATGTGATGTCAGATGCCTCATGTTATTCAGGCTTGAGCAGCATGCTAATGACATAGACGATGTGTTTTGTAAATCAGGGTATCCAAGTTCAGTAGTATAATGGATGATGCTTGTTGATTATGCATTTTTCAGCAAAATATAGTTTTAAAAAAAAACATTTTTTTTTTGAGAAAACATGATATTGCCCTAGCCATGATAAGTGCACACATAGAGTCACAAACAAGCCACTCGTATGACTCTTTTTATTAATGAACTAGGCCAGTGTGATTTGAAAATGGCTCAACAGATTGAGATCTATTATACCACTATCAAGAAATCAGATAGAAGGGTTAGTTGGGTTCATGAAACAGGCTCACAATTAACCCAGTTTTCAACACCATCTGCGAAATCACAAATGAACCACTGGCTTTAGCTTTGCTCTAACTATCATCTAGAGCAGGGGTCACCAACCTTTCAGACCTCAGGGACCACTAAATTCATAATTTTAAATCTGTGGCTAAGTGGTCGTGTGACTGGGTGGGTGTGGCCAACTTGATGTTACTCACATCAAGGGGTGCCTCGCCAGCCTCTACTCACCCCACCCTTCTCAGCCACTCCTCGCCTCCCTGCCCAGGCTCCTTAGGGCCCCAACAGGAAGCAGTTGTTGGAGCTAAGCAGCCACCAGGAGAAAGAGTTGGCAAAACAGTTCAGCTCAAATTGGATCTGACTGAGAAGGAGGCTCAGTAGAAGCACCTCACTGAGGACTACGAGCATAGGCTTTCCAAGCAGAGGGAAGACCTGTGGGAGTGCAAGGCCAGGTATAGGCACCTGGAGGCTCAACAGGCTGAGATGAACAGCCAGTTCCAGGCCATGATGCAGTCTCACTGGAATAAGGTCCTCCAGCTCTTTGCCACCAGCAGCATTTCCCTCCAGCCTTCGCCCAAGCCCTGCACCAGGAGGCTGAAGCAGACCCCAAGTCGGAATTTCGGTCCCCCTCCAACCCACACAAGGAGACCCTGAAGGGGGAGAGTCTGCAGCAACAGCAATATTCATTGCACGTATCTGTCCCTGTTTGAGGACCCCTGATTTAATGCAATATAAAAAATGTGAATAATTTTTCTCTGGACCACCAAAATTTTCTCGTGGACCACCAGTGGTCCACAGGCCACCAGTTGGTGACCATTGATCTAGAGAGCCGAGGTGACACAGTGGTTAGAGTGCAGTACTGCAGGCTAGCTGCAGTTCAGCAGATCGAATCTCACCAGGCTCAAGGCTGACTCAGCCTTCCATCCTTCCAAGGTGGGTAAAATGAGGACCCAGATTGTTGGGGCCAATGCACTGACTCTGTAAACTGCTTAGACAGGGCTGTAAAAGCACTATGAAGCAGTATATTTATTTATTTATTTATTTATTGGTTCGATTTATATGCTGCCCTTCTCCGGAGACTCAGGGCGGCTTACAATGCATTAAGCAATAACCTTCATACTTTTGTATATACCTGCTTAGTAGGGCTTTCGCGCGCCCCCCCAAGCTGTGGTCTTTTTTTATATACAAAGTCAGCTTATTGCCCCCACAAACCGGGCTATTCTAGTGAAGAGAAGGACCAGGGGAGACATGATAGCAGTGTTCCAATATTTGAGGGGCTGCCACAGAGAAGAGGGGGTCAAGCTGTTTTCCAAAGCACCTAGGGCCAGACAAGGAATAATGGATGGAAACTGACCAAGGAGAGATTCAACCTAGAAATGAGGAGGAACTTTCTGAGAGTGAGAACAATCAATGGAACAGAAATTGCCTTCGAAAGTTGTGGAAGCTTCATCACTTGAGACTTTCAAGAAAAGATTGGACTGCCATTTGTCAGAAATGGTGTAGGGCTGTGATGGCGAACCTATGGCACACATGCCACAGGTGGCACACGGAGCCATATTAGTGGGCACGCTAGCTCAGCTCTGGGGCGCATGCGCGCGCTGGCCAGCTGATTTTCGGGCCTTCTGGGCCCACCAGAAGTAGGGAAACAGGCTGTTTCCTGCCTCTGGAGGGCCTGGGGGCGGGGTGGGGAAGGTCCGTTTTTCTTTCTTACCTGGCTCCAGATCCTCTCTGTGTATCTGGGAAGGGCGAAAACAGCCTTTCCCACTCCCTTGGAGGCCCTACGGAGGCTGAAAGGGCCCATTTACTGACTCCCAGTGGGACAGGAAGTGATGTTTTTTCCTGTCCCCAGCCTCCAGAGACTTCTAGAGAGGCTCCTAGGGACTCCTAGAGAGGCTCCTAGAGACTCCTAGAGAGATTCTGGAGGCTGGGGACAGCAAAAAATGTCACTTCCTGTCCCACCGAGAGTTGGGAAATGGGCCCTTTCAGCCTCCGTAGGGCCTCCAAGGGAGTGGGAAAGGCTGTTTTCGCCCTTCCCAGATACACAGAGAGGATCTGAACCAGGTAAGAAAGAAAAACGGGCCTACCAGGCCATCATGTGCCAGGAGTGGGGAGCGGGGAGGGGGTTGCGCATGCATGCACGTGGGCACGTGCATGTGCGACCCTCCCCCACCCCCCCTCTCCTGGCATGCGATGGCAAAAAGGTTAGCCATCCCTGGTGTAGGGTCTCCTGCTTGAGCAGGGGGTTAGATTAGATGACCTATAAGGTCCCTTCCAACTCTGTTAATCTGATTCATTTCTGCAATATTGCCTTAAATAGCATTCCATGTCTATTGGAAAGATGTTTTGAGAGTAAACAGTATTTGACAAGGAATAAATATTTGAAGGATAATTCTCTCTGCATATAGTATAAGCCCTGTTATTACAAAGTTTAATTTCTCTCAGGGTGAGGGGATTGCTGTTTTCCTTTTAAAGCGATCAATTTCCAAATGCATCAAGGCTGGTGGCAAAAAAAATGTTTATCTGTTGTTTTAGCCCATAGGAATTCCCCAGTGCTTAGACTGGGTTTGGCTGTTAGGTAATGTGTGCATGTGATTATGTATATATGTGTACGAGTATGTTGGTTAAAGAAACTGGTATAAGGTAGGTATGAGAACCTGGCATGAGGGTTGAGTAAGGAATAGGAATAGGAATAGGAATAGGAATAGGAATAGGAATAGGAATAGGAATAGGAATAGGAATAGGAATAGGAATAAGAATAGGATTAGTGTAGTGTAGTGTAGTGTAGTGTAGTGTAGAGTAGAGTAGAGTAGAGTAGAATAGAATAGAATAGAATAGAATAGAATAGAATAGAATAGAATAGAATAGAATAGAATAGAATAACGAAAAAAGGAACGGAACGGAACAGAACAGAACAGAATAAGGAAAAAATAAAAAGGAATTGAATTGAATAGAATAGAATAGAATAGAATAGAATAGAATAGAATAAGGAAAGAATGAAAAGGAATTGAATTTAATTTTTTTTATTTATTTATTTGATTTATATGCCGCCCTTCTCCAGAGACTCAGGGTGGTTTACAATGCATTAAGCAATAACTTTCACACTTATATTATATGTATATTTATACAAAGTCAGCTTATTGCCCCCACAAACTGGGTCCTCATTTCACCTACCTTAGAAAGGATGGAAGGCTGAGTTAACCTTGAGCCTTGGAGAGATTTGAACCAGCAGTAATTGCAGGCAGCTGTGTTAATAACAGGGTGCTTAGACCACTGTACTATCAAGGCTCTTTTTGAATTGAATTGAATTGAATTGAATTGAATCTAATAGAATAGAATAGAATAGAATAGAATAGAATAGAATAGAATAGAATAGAATAGAATAGAATAGAATAGAATAAGGAAAGAATGTAATGGAATGGAATGGAATGGAACGGAACGGAACGGAACGGAACAGAACAGAACAGAACAGAACAGAACAGAACAGAACAGAACAGAACATGATTGCCGGTGAAAAAAGTATTTAGAGTGGTGGGTACACTAGATGTAAAGTGCCTGGAAAATCTCTCCCATTTATCTTGGGTATGATTTCTGGTTCAAGCAAATGAAGTTTGCATTTTCCCAGACTTTCTATTTATCAGTCCCATGTATATTTCTTTGAACCTCTACTGTTTGTTATGCTGCTTTTATATATGTGTTAATGATTTTTTATTGAAACACATTTTTAATTGCTTTTAATGCTTGCAGCAAGGGGCACTGAGGACTATATCATATAGTATCACACAGAGGAGACAAACAAACAACATTAAATTGGTGTTTCTGTTGTATCTGATTAAAATATCTCTGTTGGGAGGGGGAGAAGTCAAGTCTCAGATATACAGTATAACATTTAATGCAATAGCATTCTGTCTGTTCTAATAAGAAGTAATGTCTATTTACTGAAACATAATTTTCCACTTCAGTTATGCACTAATGCTCCTCAGTTAGCTTGAAGAACTCAGATACTAGTTAGCTTCTGCCTCTTTAAATATTGTTTCTGTCCTGTAATATGTCACTGGGTGAATGTTCAATCTGGAAGTGCAATTTAAAGCAATCTGGTTGAAACATTAAATCAAATCACCTTGACCAATGAATTCAGAAAGCTGATTTGAAGCAATGAATCGGATACCGCTGATACTGCAAAATATTGGTTTAGAAAGCTGACTTGATCTGATTTAACAATTTGGTCTATCACACCAAAAATGGAGGCAGAGTTGGCGTCGTGACTTCACAGTGTGATTTTTCTCTGGAATCAAATACAGTGGTACCTTGGTATTCAATTGCTTTGAAACTCATCGAATTTGGTACTCTATGTATTTTGATGCAAAACTTTGCCCTGGTACTTGTCATTTGTTTGGTACTCAACGCACAAGCTAGAACTTGTGTCAGAATGTATCTTGACCATGTGTCAGAATGGTCGTGCATTTGGCAACTCCAAATCTCAACTAATAAATGCTCTTATTGGCAATAAAAATCAGAACACCAAATATATGTTGGGTGGAAACGACCATGTAGATGACCCTCATTCTGTCAAAGACCTAGGAGTACTCATTTCAAATGATCTAAGCCCCAGAGCTCACAATAACAGCATTGCCAAAAAGGCATTAAGAATTGTTAACCTAATTTTGCGAAGCTTCTTCTCCGGTAACACTATATTACTAACTAAGGCATAAAAAACCTTTGCCAGACCAATTCTCGAATACAGCTTGTCTGCCTGGAATCCACACTGTATATCAGACATTAATACGATTGAGCAGGTCCAGAGGTATTTCACGAGAAGAGTACTCCACTCCTCTACTCACAATAGAATCCCTTATGCCACCAGGCTTGAAATTTTGGGCTTGGACAATCTGGAACTGCGCCGCCTGCGGTCTGATCTAAGCATTGTACACAAAATTCTCTGCTACAATGTCTTACCTGTCAACGACTTCTTCAGCTTCAACCTTAATAATACATGGGCAAACAATTGATACAAACTCAAGGTAAACCGCTCCAAACTTGATTGCAGAAAATATGACTTCAGCAACAGAGTGGTCAACGCCTGGAATGCTCTACCCGACTCCGTTGTTACATTGATCTGTCCCCGTCCTCACACACACACAAACACAGCCAGCCGAGGGTTAAGGAAACACTTTGGAACGCACCCAGGTCTTATCTCCCACTTGGCAGCGATAGACACACCGTCTGCCAAGTGACTTTATTTTCACAGTAAAACAGAAAGATAAATACTCAAGAGTCCAAATGTCCGACACTATAAATCTTTCTCTCAGCAGTTCCGGACGAGGCTTTAGTGACTATCCAAGGTTTGCTTTTGTTCGTCACAAGGATCCCTGACCACTACCCTCTATTATATAGTCTCTGGGGTGTGGTCCAGTGACTCAGTTCTAATCCCTAGCATGCCTCCTAAGCTGCTGCAATTGTTTATCATGCCTTCGGAGGCGTGCATCCAGGAATGATGTTTCTTCGTCACTCTGAGACGAACCAGCTGTCTCCCTGCTAATCTCCTCTCCCTCGGCCGGCACCTGAGACAATGCCAGAGGGGTGGGGCCTGGAGAGGGAGGCCTGGCTGACTCTTCTTCCTCATGCTTGGAGCTTTCTTCCTCCGATGGGACAGGCTCAGAGGGCGGGGCCACAGCATACATCCTCAAACCCTCACAACTTCAAACTCAAACTGTCTACCATGGACCTCATTCTCTAAGAAGTCCATAAAGGGGGCGTGCATAAGTGCACCAGAGTGACTACCGTCCTCGTCCTACTGTCCCCATTTATTTGCATTCATTTCCTTCATTCATGTCCATGTTCATACAGTATTCATACCTGCTATCTTGTACATGTTTTACAAACTAATAAATAAAATAAAAATAAAACTTGTCGGTGTCAGCTACCTTGTGAGTCACTACATTATTCCTTATGGGAAAATTTGTTTGGTACTCATTGCGCCTCCATAACCAATTAACAATTAGTACCAAAGTACCAGTGTAGATATTTCAAATCCAATCTGGCTGGCTTTGTAAAAGCCTAACAATAGAAAAGAGAGCACGGGCACATGTCCAGCAACTGATGGTTCTTAGCCTTTAACCACAGACCATGAGGAACCTTAAGGGATCCTTTGATTTATCAGCTATCAGTGGGAGATCTTTTGTCTGTCCTCAAGCCTTCAGCAAGGCTGGCATAGAAGAAATGGCAAGGTTTCCAGCAATCACAATTTGTGCCCATCTTCAGTTGTGAGTAGCCATATTGACTCCTTCCTCTGAGCCTCCAGCAAAACCCCAGGTTTAAACAGCAGAGGGACACACAAGCCAAGCTTCCTTTTGATTGAATTATAAAATCTGCCATGATGGCTAGTCCTTCTTATGTGCCAAAGGCATGAACAAGTGCAAAAGATAAAAATAAGCAAAATAAGCACATACACTGTTTATGTTGTCTTCACCAATGAAGTAAGAGAAAAACAAAATACTTGTTATATTATGAAGACTACCTATGTCACACTGAGCAACAAAACCTATCCCTGTTCTTTGTGAGCAGTTTGCACTTAATGGTGTTAGCTAGCTGTGTGCTATTTTGACAAGAAAACACTGTGCCAGGTGGTATAATGTGAGTATTTCAATCTGAAAGGTCTATAGAGGACATGGCCATCAATTTAGTGCGGTAGGAGACAGCTTCAGCACCATAATGTCAAGAGGGGCAGGGGGAGGAGGAAGAAGAAGAGGAGGAGGAAGAGGAGCAGGAGCAGAAGTAGAAGCAGAGGGGGAAGCAGAAGCAGAAGCAGAAATGAAGGAGAAGCAGAAGCAGAAGCAGAAGCAGAAACTAAGGAGAAGGAGAAGCAGAAGGAGGAGAAGAAGCAGAAGCAAGAGAAGCAGAAGCAGGAGAAGCAGAAGCAGAAACTAAAGAGAAAGAGAAGCAGAAGGAGGAGAAGAAGCAGAAGCAGCAGAAGCGGCAGAAGCAGAAGCAGAAGCAGAAACTAAAGAGAAGGAGAAGCAGAAGGAGGAGAAGAAGCAGAAGCAGGAGAAGCAGAAGCAGAAACTAAAGAGAAGGAGAAGCAGAAGGAGGAGAAGAAGCAGAAGCAGGAGAAGCAGAAGCAGAAACTAAAGAGAAGGAGAAGCAGAAGGAGGAGGAGAAGCAGAAGCAGGAGAAGCAGAAGGAGAAGAAGCAGAAGCAGCAGAAGCAGAAGCAGAAGCAGAAGCAGAAGGAGGGCTAAGAAACCAAGATTGAATCCCTGGACTTACTGATAAACAAAGGCACAAAAGTGAGGGAAACTTACCTGCTTGCTCAAAAGCTGCACTGATCATTGCATAGGAAAACAGTGCAGAGAACTATAGTTTTAGTGTAAGACAGAAAGGAAAGAGGGAAAAAAACAGAGATATAAAAAGAAGAATAATGTCAAGTTTCCAATTGACGATCCGAACTTAAGCAAGCATGATGGAGACGATCCAATCTCTTCATGAATATACTCTTTATTGAGTACATCATTTTCAGCACAAATGAAGCACCTTGACGAATAGAAAGGAAAGGAAGTTTGGAAATAATAACATCAGAAATGAGTAGGATCAATAACGGTACTTTAGAACTGGAAAACCAATTATGTGTCTCTCTCCTTTCCTCCTCCTCCAATTCTCTATGAAAAAAAAGTGGGGGGAACAAGGAAAGAATAAATACCCATCAACTTGAATACGCAAATGGGAGGGATTCGACCGGAAGCGTTGTGACGATATAGTAGGAGAATAGCGGGCTCTGATGAGCCTTGCAAAAACCCAGACTGACAAACCGCTGTCGGGGGGGTCTCCAGACTAGATCTGTCCTGTAGGGACAGAGAAGGAGAGGCACCTCGGAAGACCAAGAGGAACAGGCACGTTCCTCGGAGGTCAGAGGAAAATCTTCAACTCGGCGGTGGGGGCGGCGGCCATTGCAGACACCATTAACCTGGGGCAACCAAAATAAAGTTTTGAGCAGGAGTGGTGATTTGGATGGAGTACTGGTACTGGGTCAGCTAACAGGTAAAAAAGAAATATTTTTAAATTACTAAAAGATACCCCAATGAAGAAACAGCAGCTAATGGGTGGTGGGGAATGTTAATGGAGAGAGAAGAACAAAGCAGAAGTTTAAAGTGTCAAAGCCAAAAACGGAACTTGAGTTTTGGTTTAGAATTTGTCTGGAGATATTTAAATTATTAGAAGAAGAAACCCAAAACAGCAGTGAGGATTGGAAATAATCTTAAAACTTTTGAACATTGAAGGAAAAACAAAGAAACAAAGAAAAGTTTAAAATTTAAAACAATAAGAAGATTGAAATTGGCAAATATTGGTAATGTGGATTTAATAAATAAATTGGACATTTTTCTAACGTGTTGACTGGAAGTGTCGATTGGAGAGAGACATCTACAGGTGGAAAGATACATTACAATGATTAACTCATATTTTGGATTTTTTTTCTTAAAGTGATAAGAGTGGTGGGAACTTTTGAAGAGGGTTTGTTTTTGTTTAAGCTGTTTGATCTCGACATTCAAAGAAGGTAGAGGATAACAAAACTTAAAATTGGAATAAAGACAACTTAGAAACAACAAAATGATGCAGGAACTAATTGAAATGATTAAAACGATGCACATATCATTCAAATTGGAAATAAATGAATGCTTACAACGATGCATGGAAAACCTAAACTGGATGAACTAGAGACTGTGCTGGAACATACCCGAGTAGAAGAAACCAAGAATGAGAAGCAAGAAAGTAGTATTAAAAATAAAGATATTGATTATGAAAAATTAAATTATTATGGTGGGAGTAACAATGGAAAAAAGAGAGGATTTAGGAAAAAATTAATGGGAAAAAGGAAACAAATAAAGGGAAGAAAAGGAAAAGGGAAAAAGTTAGAAATGAAGATGAACTTTAAAGATTACATTGGGTGTCAGCACTTCAAACTACATTCGTTCCAGTGCTGACATAAGGAGGAGAAGAGGGGGCAGCTGGCAAGAAGCTGCTTGACTTTTCACCTACTTATTTTCCCTGAAGATAATATCCCCTAGGAGATGGGTTGGGAGGGGGTACATTCCTGGGAGCTGAAGTAGTAGATATGGGGAGAGTGATTTGGAAGATGGCCAATGAGACGCAGAGAATTGGGGAATGGAAAGGGAAGGTTTGGGGTCAGGAAGTCAGTGTTGGCTATGACATAATTGGGGACAGATTGTCGTGCTTAATAATTGAAAGATTTCATCAAAGACTATTTGTTTGGAAATGCAATTTATTTGATGACTACATTGAAACCTGACAGGGATTAAGAAGGACAAAAATAGAGGGATTAGAAAGAGACAAGGAGAAAAAGAAGAGGGGAAGAGACAAAATATAAAAAATTCAAATGATTACACTGGGATTAATAGTGATAAAGCAAGAAAGGTGAATAGAGGAAAAAGGAGGAGAGCAGTTGGAAATACAGGGCAAACTAGGAGAGTGAGGGGCTGAAAAATTGGGGGGGGGGAAAAAGAGGATGGGATAAAGGATAGTAAGATTTATTACTATAAATGAATGATAGCAGGTTTAATAGATGTGATTATATTATTTGGAATGTTTTTTAATGGTAATAATGGAATTCAGTTAAAACATCTGAAATTATATTGTATTGATGTAGAAATGAATGACTTTAAAGTGAATTGTAGTAATATATTTGAATGTAATATTTGGATAAATTGGGGGGGGAGAAATGGAAAAGAGGGAAGGAAATGGGCTATATATGGAAAAGGGTATGAATATCAAGATTTATGATTGGAATATTGGTATTTGGGGAAAATATCTGAATATATATATATATATATATATATATATATATATATATATATATATAAATGAATGGAAAATTGGGTTTATATATTTAAGTAAATTGTAGTATTGTATTATTTGGTTAATCTGATAAAAAAGAAATGGACAAGAGGGAAGGAAATAGGTTATATATATATAAATGTATGAATATTAAATATTTATAATTGGAATAAAAGAATTTAGGGAAAATATTTGAAATTATATTATGGTTAAGTTGGAAAAAAGAAATGGAAAAGAGGGAAGGAAATGGATTATATATGTAAAAGTGTATGAAAATTAAGATTTATAACTGGAATAATGGAATCTAGGGAAAATATGTGGAAACTGATAAAAAAAAAGAAATGGAAAAGAGGGATATAAGTAGAACTGCTGAATACTAAATACTTATGATTGGAATGATGGAATATAGGGAAAATATCCAAAATTATAATATATTGTGAAACGGGAGTAATGGGAGAATATTTGAATAAGATAATTTAGAATTAGGTTTAGATTTTAGAAAAATGATTGATTTCAATTTAAAGGGTTTCAATTTGAAAAAAGTAAAGAGGAGAGTGGAAAAAGAAAAATTGATTAAGATTAGGGCGAATGGTAATATTGTTTATATATTAGAAGAAACAGAAGGAAAATAAAAAATCAGAGAGAAAGAATTTTATGGTGAAAAGTGAAATATATAAAATGGTGTTTGAGAAAACTAAAGTGGAACAAATTTTGACTCGGCCAATGCTTTGTTCAGAAAAAATGCATTGTTTGTGTGTTTGTATGTGTGTTTGAAAACAATAAAAAACTTTTATAAAAAAACCCTTGAATACGCAGATGGCAATTGATTAAAATTTAAATTGCAGCATGCCTCATCATAATAGCAAAGATACTGATCAAATTGATTTACTTCTTTCATGAATGATACCTCTGAAGAACTCACTCTCGTGTCAATTAAAGACTCTATAGGACTTCCTCTTAAAAATCTTTCTTCCAGAATAGGAATTTTCAAGCATTTTCAGGATGCGGAACTTGCTAATTGAGGGAGAAAGAAAATAACCATCATTATCTCAGAACCCCTGCTGGCCGCTTCTCAGAAGCATACCTATTGATGAGTTATTATGAACACAGATGCTCCCTGAATTTCAGTGGATAATCCCACTAAAAAGGCTATGGATGACTCCTTGTTCAATTGAACTGTATTTAAAGGTAAAGGTTCCCCTCGCACATACATGCTGGTCGTTCCTGACTCTAGGGGGCAGTGCTCATCTCTGTTTCAAAGCCGAAGAGCCAGCACTGTCTGAAGACGTCTCCATGGTCATGTGGCCGGCATGACTAAATGCCAAAGGCGCACAGAACATTGTTACCTTCCCACCAAAGGTGGTCCCTATTTTTCTACTTGCATTTTTTACATGCTTTCGAACTGCTAGGTTGGCAGAAGCTGGAACAAGTAACAGGAGCTCACACCGTTATGTGGCACTAGGGGTTCAAACCGCTGAACTGCTGACCTTTCGAACAACAAGCTCAGCATCTTAGCCCCTGAGCCACTGCATCCACCAACTGTATTTAGTTTCTCACTAAACCTTATGAAGTTTTTGCAGACCTCTGGGCTCCCACGGAACACAAATTGAAAGGACCGACCTCTGTAAAAAACAGAAGACATCTCCGTCTTACCTAAAAGTCAATGGAGATTCTCAGTCATCCAAGTCATGGGTGCCTCAAAGGTGCTTTTTCTAAAAGCAGCCAGACTTCCTTGTTGTTGTTGTTTTGCCTTGAAAACTTTTCACTTATCCAAGAAGCTTCTTTATCCTCTTAGAGAGTTAACCACTGACCCTCAGAGTGATATATGACAAGAACTGCAAAGAATATAAATTCTTCCGTTCCCCACCATTTAGTCAGAACTGAAGAAGTTTCTTAGATGAGAAGTGAAGTGTTTTCAAGGGGGAAAAACCCCCCAAGAAAGTCCAGTTGTCTTTTGGAAAATCAATATGTCCTTTGGGACATCTTACCTGAAATTTCTGCATAATTTCCAAAGACTTGTAGGTTTTAAACAAGATAGGAAAATCGTGGTTTCTAAAAAAAATTTCCACCCTGTATATAAGGTATAGCTACTGGAGGCAATTTAATATAATTTATTCAATATAAATTGAATAAATAAAATAAATACCGCCCTGGATCTTCGGAGAGGGGTGGCATATAAATTGAATAAATAAATAACATAGTTGGAAGGGACCTTAGAGGTCTTCTAACCCAACAACTCCCTGCTCCCTGCTCAAGCAGCCATTTTAGACAAATGGCTGCCAAATCTTTTCTCAGAAACCTCCAGTGTTGGAACACCACAACTTCTGAAAGCAAGCTGTTTCACTAATTAATTGTTCTATCAGGAATTTTCTCCTTAGTTCTAGGTTGCTTCTCTCCTTGATAATAGAATAGAGTAGAGTAGAGTAGAGTAGAGTAGAGTAGAGTAGAGTAGAATAGAATAGAATAGAATAGAATAGAATAGAATAGAATAGAATAGAATAGAATAGAATAGAATAGAATAGAATAGAATAGAATAGAATTCTTTATTGGCCAAGTGTGGACACACAAGGAATTTGTCTTTGGTGCATATGCCCTCAGTGTACATAAAAAGACAAGATACATTCCTCAAGAATCATAAGACACAACACTTAATGATAGTCATAGGGAAACAGTCAATATAAATCTTAAGGATACCAGCAACAAGATTACAGTCATACAGTAATAAGTGGGAGGAGATGGGTGATAAGAACGATGAGAAGATTAATAGCAATGCAGACTTAGTGAATAGTTTGACAGTGTTGAGGGAATTATTTGTTCAGCAGAGTGATGGTGTTTGGGAAAAAACTGTCCTTGTGTCTAGTTGTTCTGGTGTGCAATGCTCTATAGCGTGGTTTTGAGGGTAGGAGTTTAGTTCAGTTTCCACCCATTGCTTCTTGTCCTGCCTTCAGGTGCTTTGGAGAATACGTTTGACAAACGCACAGCCTCTTCTTTTTGGCAGCCCCTTAGATATTGGAACTATCTTATCATCCCTAGTCCTTCTTTTCATTAAACTAAACCAATTCCTTCCAATAAAAAATGCATATATTTTATCTTCCAGTCCCCTAAGATGAGTTCTTCTGTGTAATGAAATAATAGGTTTTATCTGGGTGTGCCTGTTTCTATTTTTTCCTTGGATACATTTCTTTATGTTATGCTGGGAAGCACAAGACACAAGCTACAGGTATGCCATTCTGGGTCACATGATCAGAAAGGATACAGCAGGTTCTGACAGTTTCTGGAGAACTGGTAGTGGAAATTTTGAGTTGTTTGGAGAAATGATAAATACCACCTCTGGTTGGCCCCACCCCATCTATTCGCTGCCTCCCGAGTCCCAGCTGATCGGAGTCTCAGCTGATCAGCTGGGTGTTCTGTTGTTAACCCTGCACAGGAGAAGGGAGCTGGAAAGCAGGTTAGTGGGGTGAAGAGCGAATGGGGATTTTACAGTATATCTTTCCACTGGAGTGGGGTGGAAATGGAGACTTTGCAGTATATCCTTCCACTGCCACGCCCACCAAGCCACGCCCACAGTAGTAAAAAAAATTGAATTTCACCACTGATGTGGCAGGCTTAAAATGCAGCATTCAGGAACATTTCAAGCCACTATTCACTGTCTCTCTCTTATCAGGATGCAATGAGGGATTTTTTTCTGGAATATTTTTCTTCATAGCCTTAAGCTAGATCCCGGCTATTAAAACAAAATAAAATGAACTTTCCATCTTTATTCTGTTATCCTGCTAATGGATAGAATCCAGCATGTGGCACTGGGGAAAAATCCATTTTTCCCCTAATATTATTCATAACTTGGAACAGGTTAATTATCTCAAGCCCAAAAACAATAAGAAACCTGTCTTTTGTTTTCATTAAACTTAACCAGTGGGTATTTAAACTTTCATTTATGGATACCAGGAAACTTTCCAGTGAGATACTTTCAAGATGTGAGAAGCCTTTTATGAGAGAAGGAAAAATGGATTCTACCAACAAGTATGTTTCCTCATCCCCAGCTCAAACATTACCTTGGTTGCTCACTTCATTACCAATCTATGTCTGAAAGCTGGAAGAAGGGATGGCTGGATGAGTTTTCACACTAATGAATTCCCACAGGTAGCTTAAACTAACAACTGCTCCTGTGGCAACTTAAAGACTAACAGTCATATCCTCTCTTGCATCTGGAGCTCAACAAAAATTTCTAGAAAATTGTGATGCAGCCACATGCACTAAGAGCATTTTAACTTAAAAAAAATCTTATGAGAAAAAAAAATCCTCCAGAATTTCATACTTCACGATGCAGATGAAATTATAGGATCATAGCACCTTATGAAAAAGGAGGATGATGGAATTCAACTGGATTGGAACAATCCCTTTGCGAAGAGATGCCACTGGTACCACATGCTCGTTTTTGAAGAGGGCCTTGGTCTCAGTGAAATGTTGTGATTTATGGACCTTGTGAAACTCTCAATGCATACAATAAACAATAAACCGATCTAAAAGTTTCTGAGAGTATTTGGCTGTATTTTAGAACTTTGTTGACTTGCTGCAGAAGACAGTGCATTAAATTATTTTCTGGGAGAGGATGTTGCAAATAATTCCTACTCCACCTGGAAGGGATAGGAATCTTGAATGTCTTGGAGTACTTAGTAACCCATTTGCCTCTATGTAGAAAGAACACATTTCTTCAAGTCAAAGAGTTCAAATGAAAATAGGATGGAGGCAGGGAAATGGAAATGGGGAGGGCAGAAGATGCCCTGTACCACTGTTGGGATTGATTAGGACCTTGATGAGTGCTTTGTTTCACTATATATCTTCACCTGGACTTGACGTAGCAAACTATCCTCCAAAGCACCAGAAGGCAGGAAAAGAAGCAATGGATGGAAACTAATCAAGGAAAGAACCAACCTAGAACTAAGGAGAAATTTCCTGACAGTCAGAACGATTAATCAGTGGAACAACTTGCCTCCAGAAGTTGTGAATGCTCCAACACTAGAAGTTTTTAAGAAGATGCTGGATAACCATTTGTCTGAAGTGGTGTAGGGTTTCCTGCCTAAGCAGGGGGTTGGACTAGAAGACCTCCAAGGTCCCTTCCAACTCTGTTATTCTATTCTATTCTATTCTATTCTATTCTACCCTACCCTACCCTACCCTACCCTACCCTACCCTACTCTACTCTTTCCTTATTCTATTCTATTCTACTCTACTCTACTCTACTCTACTCTACTCTACTCTACTCTATTCTATTCTATTCTATTCTATTCTATTCTATTTCTATTCTACTCTACTCTACTCTACTCTACTCTACTCTACTCTACTCTACTCTACTCTACTCTACTCTGCTCTTTCCTTATTCTATTCTATTCTATTCTATTCTATTCTATTCTATTCTATTCTATTCTATTCTCCCATTTAAATACCTTTTACTCCTTGTACAAGAATTGAGAAACAGGCTATGGTATAATCCAGACATCTGCAAACTTGGCAACTTGAAGAAGTCCACACGCAGGGCCGGATTTAGATGAAAAGAGGCCCTAGGCTATTCCACTTATGAGGCCCTTTCACCTATAGTGAAAGTGTAATTTTAATTTTGCTAACAATTTGAATGTAGGGAATGTAGGCCCCTCTTGATCTTGAGGCCCTAGGCTGAAGCCTAGTTAGCCTATAGGAAAATCCGGCCCTGTCCACACATCTTCAAATTGCCAATTTCCAGGCCTTTGGTTTAATCTATCCATTTGTTCCTTAAAATCATATCAATATCACCTCTCTCCTTACTCCCCCACCCAAAAAAAAAAAAAGTTTCAAAATGTTAAGACTATCAATTCTGGAGACCAGAAAAAGATGTATAAATAAAAGGGGAAAAAAGAAAAATAAGAAGTGAGAAGAACTTTTTAAATTTGGACTGGGCTTTAAATATGAAAAATATGAATATGAAAAATATCATATTCTCAATTTAAAAATATGATATTTTTAAATTGAAAAAGGAAAAAGAGAAGTCAAGTAAGATTGTGATGTAATGGAAACAAAATGGATACTTATTAAGCAATCGGAAATTGTGGCTTGCAGAGAGACACCATCTGGAGTAAAAAGGAACATTGCAACTTAGTTCTTTGTTTTGGAAAATTGTGAACTTTACAGATAATAACCGTGAGACCTTGTGGAGGAGGATTTTCTTGTCTACAAGAGGCTTGACTTTTGGAGGAATAAAAAAAGAAATAGAAGGGAATACAATGGAACTTTTATAATTGGAGCAATTATTTGACTTGGAGAATGGAAATAAAAGAAATAATTATAATGTTGCACAGAGGACAAAATTTGAGGATATAAAAATTGAAATGGAGTATACATGTGTGGACAAGAAAATGAAGATGGAGAAATAAGACATAGAAGCGGAAAATAAAGAAGTAATGATATTGTGATTAAATATGAATAAATAATTGAACATGGGAATAGTAATAATAAAAAGGAGGTATCTAGAGATTGTATTGAGATTAACAATAACATAATGATGACTATACTGAGCTTAATAATAATATAATGATGATTATATGGAGATTAATACTGAATGATAAAAGAATAAAAGGTTGGAAAATATTAATGAATTTAAAGAAGTCCAGGACCTGGATTTATAAAATGATTATATTGAGATTAACAAATATGAGAAGAATTATGTTACAGATATTTAGAAATGAAATAGGGATTGAAGTTAAAATATATAGAAAATAGATTACATTAAAAGAAATATAGCAATGGATATAATGAACCAATTTTTTATTAAGATGCTAAAAGATATTACTTGAGGAAATTGATGGTTATAATAACTGGGATATTGTTTAAATAGCTATAACAATTGTTATAATTTGAATATTTGTAATAATATATCTACAAAAGTAAAAGATGATTATGCTGGAATTAACAGTGAGAAAAATAAAGATAATTATACTGGGATTAACAGTAACTAAAATGATTACACTGGGATTAACAGTGAGGAAAATAAAGATGATTACACTGAGATTAGCAGTGAGAAAAATAAAGAGGATTATGCTGGGATTAACAGTGGAATAAAGATGTATTTTGTATAATGGGATTAACAGTGGAAGGATAAAAGAAAAGGTTAAATTAGAAAATTGATAGTTATAATAATTGGGATATTGTTTAAATATGTATAACAATTGTGATAATCTGAACATTTATCACCTAAGTGAAAAAGAAAAGAAAACTGAAACAATATATGATTATGATCTATAAATAAAAATTACTTAATTGGTGTTATATAACTAGTATGGTTTGATAGATAGAATTTAGGATAATTGGGAAATTGCATTAAAGAGCATTATTTGAACTAAGAACTATGTTTAACTGTTAAATTGCTATATTTTTAAAATTAAAGATAAGATTTAAATTTGATAAAGTAATAATGGAATAAAGATTTAATGAGCATAATGAAATATAAATATGTTTGTTAACTGTATTGTCAATAGTGAGGATCTTAGAGTAAGAATTGTTGTATTATGAATTATTAATTGAATTAAGAATTAAGGTGGGTTAATAGAAGGGTAATTGTTTTGATTAAGTAAATATGTGTTAATTTTTTTAAGATAGTATTAGTTGAATATGTGATTTAAGATTAAGAAATAAGTGTTATGGCAAAATAGAATAGATAAAATTTTGTTAAAGATTTTGTTAAAAATTGAACAAAGTGATGACCGGATCAAAGCTCTGTTCTGAAAGGATGTAATTTGTATGTTTGGGGAAAAAATAAAAAAAATAAAAATTTGCAAAAAAAAAAAAAAAATGTGCGGCCCACGGACCGGATGTGTCATGCAATGGCCACACTCACATCCAGTTTAGTGAAGGGGAAAAGAAGTCACGATATGTGACATGATGACACCATGACAACCTGAGTTTGACACCCTTGGCATAGATGGAAGATATACAGGTGATACTAGGATGCTGAGGAAAACAGACTAAGCGAAAGCTGTGGCACTTCTTTTTTTTTCTTTTTTCTTTTTGATTTGATTTATATGCCGCCCTTCTCCGAAGACTCAGGGCGGCTTACAATGTGTTAAGCAATAGCCTTCATACTTTTGTATATTTATAAAAAGTCAGCTTATTGCCCCCACAATCTGGGTCCTCATTTCACCTACCTTAGTAAGGATGGAAGGCTGAGTCAACCTTGAGCCTGGTGAGATTTGAACTTGCAGTAATTGCAGGCAGCTGATGTTAATAACAGTGCTTTAGTCTGCTGCGCTACCAGGGCTCATTGTTCACTTCTGTCTCATTGTCAGGAAAGCTATATATGGGTAGCTTTATAGTTTTATGGTTTTGTAGTTTTAGTGCTGTTGTGAGCCTCCCAGAGTTGTGTTCTAAGATGGGCAGTTACACAAATGCTTTAAATATATAAATGACATCACTAGGAGTCAACATTCTTTCTTCAGTATTTTCTACATTTAGTTAACCAAAATAATTTTAGCAGTTGGGTTAATATTTTCAGATTGCTTCCATCCTATTTATAAATTATGTAAACATTTTCAAGAATAGTCTACCCCTATGCCTGAAGAGAAAAGTTTTCAATCAATGCCTGCTACTTGCCTGAGAAACATAGACACTAACCTCACAATCGATACAAAAGCTGTGAGTGTCGCAAAGAGCCATGGAAAGATACATGCTCAGCATCACAAGAGAAGATAGAAGGACCTGCATGTGGATTAGAGAACAAATGAAAATATAGGATGCCATCAAAAGAGTAAAAGAAATTTCAAAAGAATTGAAATGGAAACGAGCTAGTCACATAGCAAGAAGAACTGATGGTAGGTGGACTAGGCAGTTACAGAATGGATTCCTCTTGATAAAAAACTTCCACAAGAGAGACCTAAAACAAGTGATGACATTAGCAAATATTGCGGGTCCAGCTGGTGAAAGAAAGCTCAGGACTGGATTGGTTGGGAACATGCATAAGAGGTCTTTATCCTGCAGTGAATAGACAATGACTAAAATGATGATGATGATGGAATATATGTAACTGTGCTATAAAACCCTTCCTGAGTAGGCCCTCCTTCCAGAGGTGGGTTTCAGCAGGTTCTGACCAGTTCTGGAGAACCAGTAGAGGAACTTTTGAATAGTTCAGAGAACCAGTAGTAAAAATTCTGACTGGCCCCACCCCCATCTATTCTCTGCCTCCCAAGTCCCAGCTGATCGGGAGGAAATGGGGAATTTGCAGTATCCTTCCCCTGGAGTGGGGTGGGAATGGAGATTTTACAATATCCTTCCCCTGCCATACCCACCAAGCCACACCCATCAAGCCACACCACGCCCACCAAGCCACACCCACAGAACCAGTAGTAAAAAATTTTGAAACCCACCACTGCCTCCTTCCATCAACTAATTGGCTGATTATCCAGGGTGCCAAAGACAACAATTCTTATAATACAGGTTGTTTGAAAGTTCATGTTGAACTATTGGTGGAATTATGTTCCTTCTTATGACTGGAAGGAGGCAACTATGAAAGCCAATCCTACTGGGAGATGTTTAGGTCAACAGGAAGGCTTGTATATCAAGTCACAAAATGATGGAGCAAGTTAGAAAAGGATAAGCTCTACATCTCCTTGGTTGTGGGGGTCTCCTGTTTGAGCAGGAGGTTGTACTAGAACAGTGATGGCTAACTTTTTCCGGATTGAGTGCCCAAAGAGTGCATGCGTGAGAATGCGGGCACATGGACCCAAAACCCCAAAATGCAATGTGTGTGTGCCCCCTGTACGTGTGCCCCACCCCCTTTGCATGTGCGCATGCCCCCCACATGCCCCTGCCCCCATGCATGCATGCAGCCCCCCTGCACACATCCTGCACATGTGCAGCAGAGACCCGACAACCAGCTGGCTGGCAGGGGCATGCATGCACAGTGGAGCTGAACTGGAGCGACGGCTCGTGTGCTCTCAGAGAGGGCACTGTGCCATAGGTTTGCCATCCTGGTACTGGAAGATCTCCAAAGTTCTTTACAATTCTATTTTTCAATGTTCTATATACAACACCAGGAGTTACCCTCAGAGCTCAGTAAGATTCTCCATCCCCCAATGAATCAGATTAGCAGAAGTGAAATGGATTTCCTGCCTACCTGATGGAAATTGACTGTGAATGCCGGATGGCATCTCATCTCCGAGAGCAGCTTGATCACAACAGCAGGGAAATTAAGGGTAAGTGTAATCATTGATGACCACTTATTAGTTCAGCGTGGGAGACATGGCATTCACACTGTTTGTTTTCAAAGTCTTTGAGATTCACAGGCAAAAAAAGAACTTTTGTGAGGCTTCTGAACTATACATTCAATATCTCGGCTTCGGGAGAAGTAAAGTGTTCTCGGCAATAAATGGTGGGAGAAGAGATGTAAACAGGAAATGCACCTTTCTGTCTTTGGGTAGTGTGTTTGGCCTGGCCTGATAGGGCAGGTTGCTAGTGTCTGCTTTTGCTAGTGTTGTGGCCCGTCAGCGGCCTGAGCGGATTGTGGCTGATCCCGACGATGAGGAGGCTGGTGTGGTGTCGCACCAGCAGCTGGCACAGCCGGCGCTCGCATCGGACAGTGAGGAGGCTGAAGGGGATGTGGTGTCAGAGGCAGAGACTCACCCAGGGCCTTCAGAACCTCCAGAGGCTCCTTCAAGTGGAGAAGGCGAAGTGGAGGAACCTCTTCTCAATGCTCGAGCACGCAGGGCTGCCAAAAGGCAGGAGTGGCTACTCAGGAGGAGGAATTCTCCTCGAGAGTAAGGCTTGAGTATAATTGGCCACTCCCTTAGCCTATTTAAGTCACATGCCCTTAGTAAGTTTCTTGCTGGAAACAACTTGTAATTATCATCAGAGCATTTTTGGAAAAGTCTTATTGTATTTTGTTTTCTGGGCTGGTTGCCAACCTTTGCTGGACTTTGGTTTATTCTTGCTACTTAATAAGTTTGATAAGGACCGTTGGTGTGTGTCAATATACTCGGAAATCCAGAGCTGGGGCAGAACAGCTAGTTTCTACTAGCTATGCCTTATCATCATCTTCATTTAATGATCCCATAATCTCTTGCGGGGTGCAGTCTAGGCAACTGAATGGAGCTAGCAGATGTTTTAATGGACAGATGTCCTTCCTGTCACCAGTGCGGAGTTTTGTTCAGCAGATATATTCTCATTGTGCCCAGAGAGAGAAATATCTGCCTCTACCAAGGATCAAACTCACAGCCTCCTGATTGTGAGGCAAAAGCTCCACCTCTAGTCTTATACACTGTTTAAATAGAGCTATGGCTGTAGTAAATCCAATGGAAAAACTCCCTCTTCAATCCTTATCTGGAAACACATACTACTACTACTACTACTACTACTACTACTACTACTACTAATAATAATAATAATAATAATAATAATAATAATAATAATAATAATAATAACTTTATTGTCATTGTATGGTTATACACAGTATACCCATACAATGAAATTCACTTAACACCCAAAGATCAGGTCCAATACACATAACAATCCCCAAACACACTCCCACTCACCACAGTTCCCCACCCCTAAACTACCCAAACATCTACACAACAGACCAAGTAATACAGTCCAACAGCTCACTGATGATGGCCCTTTAGTTCATTGTTGAGTGCAATTATAGCTCTGGGATAAAAACTATTCTGAAAACGTGTGGTCTGAGTTTTAATTGTTCTGTATTTTCTGCCAGAAGGCAACAGTCCAAAAAGATTGTAAGCAGGATGGGAAGAGTCTCTGAGAATGTTATGCAACTTTCTCAAACAGCGAGATTCGAAGATGTCGTCCAGGGATGGTAGCTGGAGCTCAATGATATTCTGGGCAGTTTTAATAACTCTCTGTAGAGCTTTTCTGTCTGCTACAGAGCTGCTCCCATACCATGCAAGAATGCCGTATGTCAGGACACTCTCAATGGTGCTGCAATAGTAGGACAGAAGTAGATGCTGAGATAGATTTATCTTCCTGAGCATTCTCAGGAAGTACAGCCTCTTCTGTGCCTTCTTCACGAGCATGTTAGCATTCATAGTCCATGAGAGGTCCTCCGAGATATAAGTGCCCAGAATACACATCTCTATCTGAACAGAAAAAAAGCCATCAGAACACAAGGTTCCCAATCAACCAGGTGATGCAACACAAGTTGCGACTTGTGCTTACCACATCATGGAGGACAATTTTCACATGACCTCTAATCCAGCTCAGTTGATCCAGGGTGTTTGGCTCAAGATGGATTCTTCTGTCACCTCTGTTGCTATCCAGATAAAGTGTCACCAATCAGTTGTTCATCTTTAATACAGGTAGTCCTTGACTTACAACCACAATTCAGCCCAACCTTTTCTATTGCTAAGTGAGACATTTCTTGACTGAGTTTTGCCCCACTTTACGATCTTTCTTGCCACAGTTGTTAAGTGAATCACTGCAGTGGTTAAGCTAGTGACATGGATGTTAAGTGAATCTGGCTTTGCTTGTCAGAAGATCACAAAAGGGGATCACAGAACCCTGGGACACTGCAGCCGACAGAAATATGAATTGGTTTCCAAGCATCTGGATTTTGATCATGTGACCATGGGGATGCCGTAACAGTCATAAGTGTGAAGAATGGTCATAACCAGAGGTGGTATTCAGCCGGTTCATACCAGTTCAGGCGAACTAGTAGTGGACATCGTGGGTGGGCCTGCCTACCTACCTCAGCTCTCTGTCGTCCTATTTAGGCACGGTTTTGAGGCTGGGTGCAAGCACGGAAGGTGTGTGCATGTGCGAAGTGAGTGTGCAATCACACGGCGAACCAGTGGCAACAAAATGTGAAACCCACTGCTGGTCACAAGTCACTTTTTTCACTGCCATTATAACTTCAAATGTCATTAAATGAGCTGTTGTAGATTGAGGGCTATCTGTGCCTTCAAACCAGTGGTGAAATCTAAAATTTGTTACTACCAGTTCTGTGGGCATGGCTTGATGGGGGGTGGGGGGGGTAATGCTTTCAAAAGTCTCTGACGATCCCAGCTGAGTTGCCTGATCGGCAGAGGCTTTTTTTCTTTTAAAAGCCTCTGCCGATCAGGCAACTCAGCTGGGATCATCAGTGGCTTTTAAAAGCATTTGAAGATCCCAGCTGAGCCGCACGATCACAGAGGCTTTTTTTTTTTTTTACTTTTAAAAGCATTTTTTCGGTCGAAAATGTTGTAGAAAAAAATGCTTATAAAAATTTAAAAAAAGAGCCTCTGGCTTTTGTGCAGCTCAGCTGGGCATGGGAGTGGGGGGGAGAGGGATTTTTGCTACCAGTTTTCCGAACCACCCGCCTCCATCACCCCTGCTTCAAACTCCTGTGGCCTGACCGACATCCAGCTCAGACATCCCCACAGCTGCTCATTTGATCTTTAATTACAAGCCATTTTTTCCTTCCCCTCCCTTTCACTTTCCTCTCCTTCCCTTTCACTTAAATAAATCTAGCAATTTACTCAGCTTTGTAATTAGAATCAATGATTAGCAAATCTTTTTTAACAGGGCCGTGAAGTTTTTCCTTTTTTTTAAAACGGAAAAAAAAATAAATAAAAATAAAATAAATAGACGGAAGGAGAGAAGCGAAAAGTGGGCTGCTCAATTAACTCAAGCCCTAGAATTAAACAGATTATATCTCATTATTTTCAAATGGGATTGTGTGTGTTATGTGTGTGTATGTGAGTTTAAGAAGGGGAGGGGGGAGAGAGAGAGAGAGAGACCCAGTGCCTGACGGAAGCAGCCGCCACATCTGCAGAGGAATACCAAGAGGGAAAGCGGCTTGACAATTTAATGGTTGCACAGGAGCAACTTTTTAAGGGAAATGAAATAAATAACATTGATCTGCCGAGCCTGACGTCCTCTTTTCTGAAAAGTCCCCCCAGTATCTTTGCTAGACTGTTCACATGCCTAAGTTACAGGGCGAAGATGCCAAGTGACAACAGAGAGCCAAAAGGAGATGGGGAATTCTGATGGAATCTGACCAAAGCATCTCTGCATGAATGAGCCTGCTTCAGAGCTCTGAGAAGCAAGACAAGCTGGCCGGCACAGACACAATTTGGCAGACATTTCTCTCTCCTCCTCCCCATCCTCCTCTGTTTGATTCTTTCTTTTCTTTTTTTTTTCTTAGATGATAATCCATTTTCTCTCTCTCCGTGTGGCCTCTGGGTTTGGAAGAGCAAAAGGTTGAGGATTTGTTTCCCTTGATGCGAAGTTCACAGTGAACAACATTCTCAGATTAACTGAGCAGAAAGAAACCCAACTTTCAGAAACGGGTTGCTTAGACCAGGGGTTTCCAACCTTGGCAACTTTAAGACTTGTGGACTTCAACTCCTAGAATTCCTCAGCCAGCTGGCCGAGGAATTCTAGGAGTTGAAGTCCACAAGTCTTAAAGTTGTCAAGGTTGGTGACCCCTGGCTTAGACCAAACTTGCAACTGCTGATGAAATTTTAAGCTGAAGTGAAGCCAATTTTTCTACGACGGTGAAACTTTGGACTAGTGTTGAAGGCATCAGAGTAGGAGTCAAGAAACTGAGTTCTAGTCTCATCTTAGGGACAAAAGCAGTTGGGTGATTTGGGGCCAATCATCAGGAGACTATGAGTTCTAGTCCCACCCTAGGCATGAAAATTGGCTGGGTGACTTTGGACCAATAACCAGGAGACCATGAGTTCTAGTTCTGCCTTAGCCATGAAAGCTGGCTGGGTGACTTTGGGCTCAACACACATCACAGTGTGGTTGTTGTAAGGAAGAGAGGAGAAGAAAGGAGTAATAGATATGTTTGCCACCATTTATAAAAATGATAGAGGCAGGACTTTTTTTTAAAAAAAAAAAAAATCTAATAAATAGAAATATTTCATCACTCCTGATGGGAGACTTCCATAAAAGCTGTAGTCACACCTAGATGTCAGAAACATCTCAGAAAAAAGATAATGAGAAACCATTTCTGTACTGATTATCAGGAAAACTCCCTGATCATGAATTCAAAACATGGTTAACTCAAGGGACACTTTATTTTGACTTATATCTCAGGGATCTGGATGGGATCCAGGGGATCAGGGATCCAATTCTCCATAGGAATTGGAAAGTCTACTCCTTTTCAGTGTCCTTGTTTAAATCTCCCCCCCCCCCTTCAGTTGAGTACAAAGTTAAAAACAAATTAACAATGACAGAGCTGGAAGTCTTCTAGTCCAACCCATTCCTCAAGGAGGAGACCCTATACTAGTCTATACTGTCCAATCGCTTCTTAAAAATCTCCAGTGATGGAGCACTCATCATTCCAGGAGGCGAATTGTTCCATCAATTAATTGTTCTAACTCTCAGGAAATTTCTCCTTAGTTCTAGGTTGGTTCCACCCATTGCTTCTTGTTCTGCCCTCAGGTGCTTTGGAGAATAGTTTGGCCCCTTCTTTGTGGCAGCTCCTCAAATATTGGAATTCTGCTATCATGTCACCCCAAGTCCTTTTTTTCATCAAACTTGTTGTTGTTGTTGTTAGTTGCAAAGTTGTGTTCCCCCCATCGCAACTCCATGGACAACGTTCCTCCAGGCCTTCCTGTTCTCTACCATCCTCTGGAGTCCATTTAAGCTCACACCTACTGCTTCGGTGACTCCATTCAGCCACCTCATTCTTTGTCATCCCATTCTTCTTTTGCCATCAATCTTTCCCAGCATTAGGCTCTTCTCCAGCGAGTCCTTCCTTCATCAAACTAGACATACCCAGTTCCTGCAACCGTTCTTCATATGCTTTAGCCTCCAGCCCCCTAATCATTTTTGTCACTCTTTTCTGAACTCTTTCCAGAGTCTCAACATCTTTTTTTTAATATTGTGGTGACCAAAATTGGATGCCATGTTCCAAGCATGTCCTTACTAAGGCTTTATAAAGCAGTAGTAGTACTTCAGGTGATTCATTGGTCCCGATGGATTTTGCCTCTTTTCTGCATATTTTATTCATTTTGTAAATCAAATAAATTAATAACCTGAACAACCTATATTTTCCCACTATCAGTTCTATTCTTCAGGCTTCCTAGCTAACAGTGAAAACTTTCAGGGTAGGCTCCCCCTTTCTGCTCTCCAACTCTATTATTACATCAAAAGATTTCATCTAGTCCTGAAGTAAAAAATAAATGAGGAACTGGGTAGACATCTAGGACAAGAGTTTGGGTATCGTCACATATACAGAAGTGCACACACAAACACACAGAAGCCTCTCCTGTGTGAGAAATGTAGATAAACTCGGCAGGAAAATTGGGCATCCAAAATCTGTTGTTGTTTTTTCTTCCCCTGTTCAAAATTTCTGTGGTTAATAGAAAACAGTTTCTTTTTTTTTTTTTAAGAAAACCCATCTTCTCTTCTTTTTCTGTTGCTGTGAATTTACTGATAAATGCCATAGGCATTTCCTGTCCATTTAAAGGCCATAGCTAATCTGATAATGGATCTAGAGAGTACACTTTTTCTTCAGTGTCAACATTTGTTATTTTCCTTCAGCTGTTTGTGCACTAAACAAGGTCTCTGCCTCTGTCACTCTGTCACTTCGTCTCCCTCTCTCCCTTGTGGGCATGAGCTGATTTGACTTTACTACCTACCATCAAACTTTAAAATGCAATAAGTATAGCTTAATTCCAAGGCACCGGATAGAATTATTCATCCCAGACTAACATCATGGGAGGAAAAAAAATCAGGTGGTTTGCCTTGGGAACTTCATTGAAAAAACCTTCTTCTCCTGATTGACAGGCCAGAAAACAAATAAACAAACAAACAAAAAGCAACAACAACAAAGAAAAACAACAACAACAACAACAAAACCAAACTAATTGCTTCCTCCAAGGCTTTGTTTTAAAAACTCTACATGATGTTTGGCTTACACCCAAATGGGTATCCGTGTATCTCCTCAGACAACAAAGAAACATCACCATTTGAGTGACAATAAGCAAGGCAGTGAAACACAGTTATGTTGCTGGAGCACAGGACACAAACTTTTAAGCAAAACAGACTGAAAAATATATAGGTAGTCCCTCAACCTATGACCACAATTCAGCCCCAAATTTGCATTGCTGAACAAGACAGTTGTTAAGTGAGTTTTGTCCCATTTTAAGATTTTTCTTACCACAATTAAATGAACCACTGCAAGTTGTTAAGTTAGTAACATGGTTTGGTGCTTTTTTCAAGAGGCAACTAGACTTTCTGGTTTTTCTTTGAAGACGTCTCATCCAAGAAGCTTCTTCAGCTCCGACTGGATGGTGGGGAATGGAAGGATTTATACTCCTCACAAATGTCCAGTTGCAAGGAGTATAAATCCTTCCATTCCACATCATCCGATCAGAACTGAAGAAGCTTCTTGGATGAGAAATGAAACGTCTTCAAAGAAAAACCAGAAAGTCCAGTGGCCTCTTGAAAAAAGCACCTTTGGGACAACCATGAACTGGATGACTGAGATTCTCCATAGACACAGTTGTTAAGTGAATTTGGCTTCCCCATTGACTTTGCTTGTAAGAAGGTCGCAAAAGGAGTACCTTTATCCTACTTTATACTGATTGTCCTTGTCCTCTTTTGCCTGTTCAGGTATCTGGTAGCCCTAAACTAGGAGTTTTGCCCAGGGGTGGACTTCAACAATTTTAGCAATGGGTTCTCTGCCCGGTTGCTGGATGGGTGTGGCCTAGTCAGCCTCCTACACCACAGTGTGGGGTGTACATTTTTGCCCTCCCCAGGCTCCAGAGGCTTTTCTGAAGCCTCCAGGAGGGCGAAAACAGCTTCCCCAGGCTCTGGAAGCCCTCTGGAGGCCGAAGATGGCCCATTTCCGGCCTTCCTGAACTTCTGGTAGGCCCATTTTTCACCCTGCACTTACCTGCATCCAAAATGGGCCATGTGGGGGCTCTGGGGAGGGAAGGGGAGGAGTGGGCAGGGCCAGCCAAGAGTGGGATTTGGGGGTTCTCCAAACTGCACAGAATCTTAGCTAGAGGTTCTCCCGAACCCCTGCGAACCCCCAGCAGTCCATTCCTGGTTTTGCTCATGACTTACACCAGAGCCTAGGAGTTAGCCATTTTTTGAGGTAAATTGTCACAGAGTTATTTTAGGATTTTCCTTGTTGTTTTAGATCAGTGTGTTTCAAAACTGGAAACTTTAAGATATGTGAAGTTCAGCATGTTGTCTGGGGAACTCAGAAATGACCCCGGGACACTGCAACCGTCATAAATATGAATCAGTTGCCAAGCATCTGAAGCATCTGCAGCATCCCCATGACCATGGGGATGCTGCAGCAATCATAAGTGTTAAAAACGGTCATAAGTCACCTTTTCCAGTAGCGTTGTAACTTTGAAAGGTCACTAAAAGAATGGATGTAAGTTGAGGACTTCCTGTGTAGGGGAAATCTAAAATCAATGTAGGAATGGCCAATTTTTTTGAGTAAGGACTGTGCTCAGCATTTGAAAGATTTGCTGGAAACTGCAGTGCCCTCCAAATGTTTGAAGCCAAAACATTATTGCACAGACAGGATAAAAGTGTTGGTTTATCCAGAGTCACTTTGGATATGAGATGGGCGGCCATAAATTCAATAAATAAATAAAGTGGTAAAAAATAGTCTCCGGAAGTCAAGCGGTATATAAATTGAACAATAAATAAAACCAATAATCCCCAATATATATACTTTTATACTGGTGCACATTACACCTATGCTCCAAAAGTTAATATTTTGTGTTATGTTTTGTATTGTTGTTTTTTTTTTTTACTTTGCACACAACTTAGAGTCACATATGTAGGATTGGCAGCTGTATAAATTTACCAAATAAATAAGTAGATAGTTAAATAGAAAAAAAAAAAGATGAAATGATACAATTCCTACATTATTGATCATTTGGTCATTCCCCACACATCAACTTTCTTTTCCTTTTTTCTTTCTCATCAAGAATAACACTTTTGTGGCAATCTTTGGAGGTGGCTGTAATAATGGGATCCAAGGCTTTTTTGCGGGGTGGCAGTGGGATGAGTGAGTCTGATTAAAAAACCGCCTCTAATTCTGATTCCAGCTCAACACAACTTCCCCCATACAATTTGAGCAAGGCAACCTTTCCCAACTCTACCAGATGCCAGTATTAGCAGTTACTTGAATGGGCAAACAGCAGAGCCATTTCTATTTTTAAGATCCTGCCATGAGTTATGTGACTAAGTTAACCAGGTGGCAAATTAAAAAGAAAAGAAAAGAAAGAACATCCACTGAACAGATACCTGAATATTCCCAAATAATGACGAGGAACCTATGGCCTGGTAGTACTGAACTCAGTGGGCTTTTTTTAGGAGAAAGCATAATACTCTTTTTTATTATAAAGTATTTCAGTATAAATATTGAACATCTCTCTCTCTCTCTCTCTCTCCCTCCCTCCCTCTCTCTCTTCTATCTATCTATCCATAATATATAAGAAGGGCTGAGACAATTACTACAAACCCTTCACATCCTGGACATAAACTGTTTCAACTCTTCCCCTCAGGATGCTGCTATCGGACATTGCATGCCAAAACAACTAGACACAGGACATTTTTTTTCCCTCGTGCCATCACTCACACTCAGACCTACAGTAATCCTCACAGTACTGTCTTATGTCTAAGTATAGTCACCCATGTTGTATGTCTAAGTATATTCACCCAAGTTGTGTGGCTGCAGTATTATTATTATCCTTCTTATCTTCCTTACGACCCCCTATTAATGGTATCCTTATTATGATTATTACTCTGTTTCTTTGCATGTACACTAAGAGCTTCTGCACCGGAGACAAATTCCTTGTGTGTCTAATCACACTTGGTCAAATAAAGTCAACTCTCCTCTCCTCTCCTCTCCTCTCCATTCCATTCCATTCCATTCCATTCCATTCCATTCCATTCCATTCCATTCCATAATTTGCAAATCAAATAATAATTATTTCTTTCAAATAAAAGAAGAGCAGGCATCTTTGCAAAGCAGCTGATTAGTTATGCTGTATCAGATTTTTGGAGAGAGGCTGAGCATCTCTAATCCCTCTTTCTCTTTTAAGGGAACATCCCATATGTCCTAGCAACATGTGCTTAGTGCTATGGGTCTTTCAAAACATCCATGTACCGCTATCCACCAGCAATGTTCTACTTAGGTTCCAAAATACCTATGGGGATCCTGACTCAATCACACATGTTAATGAGTGCATCACTAAACATGTAGCAGTGGCGAGAGCAGTTTGTGTTGGTAACAGAACCAAAAACTGTCTATCATGTCTCAGCTGATCTCACCTGCATATTCCAGAATGGTGTATGTGCTAAGTGAGGCCAAACCTCACTGCTGTGTGTGAAAACTGGAGTCATTCAGGAAACCAGGATGAACAACAACAACAATAATAATAATAATAATAATAATAATAATAATAATAATAATAGCAATGTCATTACAGCAATGTCATTTTCTATTCCAGGATGTGTTTTACATATCTTGCAAAGGAGACAGTTCTACAAATGTAAAGGAATTGTAGTCAATAAGAGTAGGAGAGGAAAAAAAAAAAGACGAACCAAACTCACACTTTGATAATAAAGGAACAGTATTAATAGCACTATAAACAAACAAGTTACATTCGTTTACACATTCACTGAAATAACTCCCACGTTGCTTCCAAGTTCTTATGGCCCCTGACAAAAACACAGCTATGTGCTTAGAATGCTATTGATCAGCCAATAAGTAACATAAACCTTAATCGATCATCTTAGTAGCAAGGCTAATTGTTATTTCTGACAGAAGGATAATTGCAGAATAAAAATTGCGAAACCAAGAAACACCATTTGCATCTTTTGGTTGCTAAATGGATAGGTTGTCTTGTGTAGATCTGAGTTTTGCCAAGCCTGCAGTCATTTTGGTGAACCATGGAGAGTTGTGTGAGAAATTGTTCCCTCTCTCCAAGCCTCTCTTCATATCAATATTTCAGGCTTTCAGTTTCGTTTCTGGATTCTGGGCAGCCTCCCCTGGTGCTCCTTTAATTCTGCCCTTTCTTCTTTTTTAATCAGTTCTTACAGACAACAAATTTTCAGCCAGAGGGCCCATGCAGCCATCTGGAGCTCTGTCATTTCACTGAATGGCTAAGAGGAGATATTGGCTGGATGTTCCTGCTTTGAAATCCCTGGCAACTTCAGCCTTTGCAAAATATCATTGTTCTAGGTCTTTTCGGGAAAGGAGTGGGGGGAGAGGAATTGCCGGCTAGATTAAACCATTCCCTAAAAAGGGCGTATTTTGCAGATCATTTCTGTTCTTAGCAAAAAGTCGTCTTGTGAGATACAAAACGGGACATTCTCGGAGAATATGTTTTCTTGTTGGAAGGCGTTTATTCCTCCTGTATGTATTCACTCCTAAATGACAGAAGAATGACATAATGTAGAAGAGGCAAAGGAATATTTATGATTGCATAAGGCAGTGTTTCCAATCTTGGCAACTTTAAGCCTGGCGGACTTCAACTCCCAGAATTCCCCAGCCAGCTGGCTGGGGAATTCTGGGGTTAAAGTCCGCCAGGCTTAAAATTGCCAAGGTTGGAGACACCTGATATAAGGAATGTCCTTTCCTTGTAGCCTAAGGTCCAAATTTTGCTAATTCTTTTTTTTAAAAAAACGAGACTATTTAGCCAATTAGGCCATTATTTGCATTGCTGATTGCCAGGATTACAGAGAAAGATCATTTTGATAAATTATGACAAAATATTATTTTATGTACTTGGGCTTCAATCGGGTGGTTTACTTGTACAATATTACCACCAGTTGCAAGTACACCTGAATGGATTGAATGGATATCTGACAATTTATTTTAGTTAATTAGGTTGTAATTCCCTTTTCGCACATTTGCGACTCTGTGTGAATCTTTTTTTTCTGTATTTATATGAACTACATATCCTGAATTAGATTGGGTTTTTTTTTTCAACCATTAATTAAAAGACTGCCTTTTTTTGTCTATAGAGTATTCAAGACAGCTAAAAATTAAATATAGGTAGTGCTTGACATATAATCATTCATTTAGTGACCATTTCAAGTTACAATGGCACCAAGAAGTGACTTATGACTGTTTTCCACTCTTATGACAGTTGCTCATGATCAGACCCATAAGTCACTTCTTTCAGTGCCATAGGAAGTAAGAAATAAATAGAACAGGAAATAGGAAATAGGAAATGGAAATGGGAATAGAATAGAATTATTATTATTATTATTATTATTATTATTATTATTATTATTATTATTATTATTATTATTATTATTATTATTTCTATGCCGCCCACTCTCCGAGGACTCTGGGGGCTTACACCAAAGACAGTATACTAAATAGCATATTGCCCCCAACAATCTGGGTCCTCATTTTACCCACCTCGGAAGGATGGAAGGCTGAGTCAACCTTGAGCCGGTGAGATTTGATCTGCTGATCTGCTGAACTAGCAGTACTGCACTCTAACCACTGCGCCACCTCGTAGAGTAGAATAGAATAGAATAGAATAGAATAGAATAGAATAGAATAGAATAGAATAGAATAGAATAGAATAGAATAGAATTCTTTATTGGCCAAGTGTGATTGGACACACAAGAAATTTCTCTTCAGTGCATAAACTCTCAGAACCAGTGTATATAAAAGATATAAGTGATAAATCACGATCATGGTCATCATAAATACATTTTTCATGAATCGTGAGATAGAACACTTAATGATAGTCATAGGAATACTGTGACTCCAAATCAAAAACAGCTGTATACAAGAAAGGTAAGACTAGATAAGTACTTGTAATCTAGACAAGACTGAGATTTTCAGGGAAAATTCACCCAAATATCCCAATGTAATTTAATTTAATTTAATTTATCGTATTTCTATGCCACCCAACTCCCGAGGGACTCTGGGCGGCTTACAGCAAAACTAATATGAACAATGAACATAGAAAAATTATTTAAAAACATAAAAACATTTTAAAAACATTAAAAGCCCATGCACACCATTCATGGCCGGATCTCGCAAGATTGCAACAGCGAGATCAACAGCCCCAGGCCTGCCGGAAAAGCCAGGTCTTCACCGCTTTTCGGAAGGCCAATAGGGTGGGGATGGTCCGGACCTCAGGAGGTAACTGGTTCCAGAGAGCTGGGACAGCAACAGAGAAGGCCCTCCCTCATGGGCCCGCCAGCCGGCATTGTTTAGCTGATGGGACCCGGAGGAGACCAACTCTGTGGGATCTTACTGGTTGCTGGGAGCTATGCGGTAGAAGGCGGTCTCGAAGATAGCCTGGCCCTGAGCCATGTAGGGCTTTAAAGGTAATAACCAACACCTTGAATTGTGCCCGGAGACCAATAGGGAGCCAGTGCAGCTCACGGAGAATTGGTGTAATGTGGGTTTATCTAGGTGCACCCACAACAGCTCGCGCAGCTGCATTCTGGACCAACTGTAGTCTCCGAACACTCTTCAAGGGTAGCCCCATGTAGAGTGCGTTGCAATAGTCTAACCGTGCGGTGACAAGGGCATGAGTGACTGTGAGGAGAGCCTCCTGATCCAAGTAGGGTCGCAATTGGTGCACCAGGCGAACCTGTGCAAAGATCCTCATTTACCCACTACTTTACATGTAGGCATGTAAAGTAGATTGAAATGAGCATTGTCTTCAGCAGCTATCTTTGACAGCTCCCTCCAGGTTCATCTCAAAAAAAAAAAAAAAAAATCCACCACAAAACAATGACCACATTCTGCAGATCATTTAAACTGAAACCAAGGTGCCACTTGTGGTTTGGCACAGAACCTCTGAGTGCAATGTGAACAAACCACAGGATTGTTGTCCTCGGGTTGGGTTTACCTGCATTCATTTTCTAGCAAAACAAAAAGGAAACATCTATTTGAAACAGGTAAATTGATAATAATTCTTAATTTGTGTCAATTAAGTTCACTCTATATAGATATTCCCTAAGTTATTGATAGCTTGTTCTGATAGCTATCAGAACAAGCTACAAACCATCAAAACATACCCCTAATCAGCCACAGAAACACGCTAGCTATTTTTGGGTTTAAATCCCAGTCTTTCACCAGGTATCCAAGCCATCTGTCTGGTAGATTAATTTTCTACCCTTGTTACTTTTGAAATACAAATCTGTCTCTTCCTATTTATGAAAGAATGCATGACTTTGGGTAAAAATGTATTTTTAAAGTAAAAAAAAAATCATCCATCCATAACTTTTACAAGGGCCTTATTACTCAACCTTACAAACGTGGGGGGGGGGGGGAATCCGTGAAAGAGTGGAGCCGATGGCGTTGGCGGGTTATTTAGAAGAAGTGATGGCAGAATCTCTGTCTAAATTTGATGGCAGCTCTGCAATGTTGACAACATCAGAATAAGAACAGTCTTTTATCTCTTTTCCTCCCTTTTTCTTTTTCTCTCTTCAAAGCTGTATTTCGCACCTCTATAAATCAGTATAGTGTGTGTGTGTGTGTGTGTGTGTGTGTGTGTGTGTGTGTGTATAGGTCTTTGGTTATTCGGGTCTTCTCCCGCGTAAAATTGGAGGTGTCTTGGCAACGTTTCGACAAAGTCTCATTCGTCATCTTCAGGCTGGTGTTCTCGGCTTCGCCAAGACACCTCCAATTTTACGCGGGAGAAGACCCAAATAACCAAAGACCTACATACAAACACCCGCAAAAACCTCAGAAAACAAACAAATATATATATATATATATATATATATATATATATATATATATATATATATATATATATATATATATATATATATATATATATATATATATATATATATATTCTTACTTCTTCGTAGGGTCTATGTGTGTTTTTCTTCTAGCCGGGTTTTCCCTACATAGCCAAGGTTTTTTTGTAGCTCCAGCTCAGTAGAATCTCATCTACTCGGTTCTGGGCTTTTTTCCTTTCTAACACCTAGCAAGCTCTGACTGCTAGGTGGGAGACCTAAATAGATCCATTTCTAGCTCGTTAGCTGTCGTCAGTAGGCCACACCCACCTCCTCCCTGTAAAGGCATAGTATCAATTTTCTTACTTCTTCGTAGGGTCTATGTGTGTTTTTCTTCTAGCCAGGTTTTCCCTACGTAGCCAAGTTTTTTTTGTAGCTCCAGCTCAGAAGAAGAAAAACACACATAGACCCTACGAAGAAGTAAGAAAATTGATACTATGCCTTTACAGGGAGGAGGTGGGTGTGGCCTACTGACGACAGCTAACGAGCTAGAAATGGATCTATTTAGGTCTCCCACCTAGCAGTCAGAGCTTGCTAGGTGTTAGAAAGGAAAAAAGCCCAGAACCGAGTAGATGAGATATATATATTTATATATATATTTCTTACTTCTTCGTAGGGTTTATGTGTGTTTTTCTTCTAGGGAGGGAAAACCTGGCTAGAAGAAAAACATATATATATATATATATATGTATGTATGTATGTATGTATGTATGTATATATGTATGTATATATGTATGTATGTATGTATGTATATATATCTCAGCTATTTAACTTGATGACAGGGCTACCATATCTGGGGTGGAAACATCCAGCTGACCATTAGATGGTAGCAAAGATCTCTGGACTACAGAGATACTTACAACTATACTGAACGGAAGGAGGAAAAAAACCTTTTCTATGTAATTAAACAGAACAGAACAGATGGGGATGGAGGCAATCGATATATCTTATACATGTTATATGTGTGTTTAGAGTTTTACACAAATGATTTTTAAAGACGATACAGGTAGTTCTCAAGAGTGGTGCGGTGGCCTAGAGGTGGAGCTCTAGGTAGAGGCAGATATTTCTCTCTCTGGGCACACTGAGACTATATCTGCTGAACAAAACTCTGCATTGGCGACAGGAAGGGCATCTGGCAATTCTCTGCTAGCTGCATTCAGTTGCCTAGACTCCACCCCGCAAGAGATTATGGGGTTGTTAAAAGAAGATGATGATACAGGTAGTCCTCAATTTATGACCATTTGTTTAACAACAGTTCAAAGTTACGATGGCCTCAGAAAAAGTCACTTACGATTTATTGTTGCACTAACCTCTGGTCACATGATTTCTAATTCAGGCACCTGGCAACTGGAGCACATTTATGATGATTGCAGAATATTTAGCAAACTCAATTGGGGAAGCCATTTAATGCTCATGGATAACTCACTTAACAACCATATCACTTAGTGACTGAGTTCTGCTATCAATTCTAAGTCAAGAGCTACTTGCAATCACATTTTAAATACAATAATCCATACATTATCTATGTAAGTAAGTAACTTCTTCATAAGCCACAAAACACTGGATGTTGATCTAGTCAGCAATCAGGGCCCGATTTTTATATTTCTATTATACTTCTATTTAAGAAGAGTCAAGACAGTCACTTATTTAAAATGGTGTAGGTTCTTCTGCTTGAGCAGGGGGCTGGACTAGAAGACCTCCAAGGTCCCTTCTATTCTATTCTATTCTATTCTATTCTATTCTATTCTATTCTATTCTATTCTACTCTACTCTATTCTATTCTATTCTATTCCTTTTCATTCTTTCCCTATTCTGTTCTATTCTATTCTATTCTATTCTATTCTATTCTATTCTATTCTATTCTATTCTATTCTATTCTATTCTATTCCTTTTCATTCTTTCCTTATTCTATTCTATTCTATTCTATTCTATTCTATTCTATTCTATTCTATTCTATTCTATTCCTTTTCATTCTTTCCTTATTCTATTCTATTCTATTCTATTCTATTTTATTCTATTCTATTCTATTCTATTCTATTCCTTTTCTTTCTTTCCCTATTCTATTCTATTCTATTCTATTCCTTTTCATTCTTTCTCTATTCTATTCTATTCTATTCTATTCTATTCTATTCTTTTCCTTTTCATTCTTTCCTTATTCTATCCTATCCTATCCTATTCTATTCTATTCTATTCTATTCTATTCTATTCTATTCTATTCTATTCCTTTTCATTCTTTCCTTATTCTATTCTATTCTATTCTATTCTATTCTATTCTATTCTATTCCTTTTCATTCTTTCCTTATTCTATTCTATTCTATTCTATTCTATTCTATTCTATTCTATTCTATTCTATTCCTTTTCATTCTTTCCTTATTCTATTCTATTCTATTCTATTCCTTTTCATTCTTTCCTTATTCTATTCTATTCTATTCTATTCTATTCTATTCTATTCTATTCCTTTTCATTCTTTCCTTATTCTATTCTATTCTATTCTATTCTATTCTATTCTATTCTATTCTATTCTATTCTATTCCTTTTCATTCTTTCCGTATTCTATTCTATTCTATTCTATTCTATTCTATTCTATTCTATTCTATTCTATTCTATTCTATTCCCTTTCATTCTTTCCTTATTCTATTCTATTCTATTCTATTCTATTCTATTCTATTCTATTCTATTCTATTCTATTCTTTTCCTTTTCATTCTTTCCCTATTCTATTCTATTCTATTCTATTCTATTCTATTCTATTCTATTCTATTCCTTTTCATTCTTTCCTTATTCTATTCTATTCTATTCTATTCTATTCTATTCTATTCTATTCTATTCTATTCTATTCTATTCCATTCCATTCCATTCCATTCCATTCCATTCCATTCCATTCCATTCTATTCTATTCTATTCTATTCTATTCTATTCTATTCTATTCTATTCTATTCTATTCTATTCTATTTGTGAATATCACACTTTTGAGCAAGAAGAAGGGCACATGTGTTGGGGAACACATTTCCACTCCCCAGTCATCATTTTTTTATCTACTGGGTATGTAATTCAAAACCATAAGGACTCCCCCAAATATTAAAATCTGCCTCAAATTCAAACGAATGTATAGTAGACCCAATGGAGTGAGATCCCATTAGTTGCTCTAGCTCCTGCCCATCTAATAGTTCGAAAGCAGGCAAATGCAAGTAGATAAATAGGTACCACTTCAGTCAGAAGGTAACAGTGTTCTGTGGGACTTGGCATCTAGTCATGCTGGCTACATTGTCCAAAGATGGAAGCAGGTGAGTAACCCCCCGCCCCTCAGAGTCAGACACGACTGGACAGTGGAAACCTTTACCTGTTTTGTTTTGTTTTCCCCCATAGTTCTACCTGATTCCAACCCTTTCAAACAACTCTGCTGTCAGGTCTGGAAGCCATCTTTTGTATTGGGCCTTCAGACCTGCCACATTGACTACTGTGGGAAATTGGAAGGGGGGATTGTGAAGAGCATGGGTGATATATAGCCATAATAATGTTCTTTTCTCAGAGATTCAAGGACATCTTGCCCTTCACCTGGGAGGCTGGAACTGGGAGGCATCTCCAGTTGGGATGGTGCTTGCATTGGACCGTGTGGTGGACATGTGGGTGTTGGGCAGGACTTGGACTTCCCTTTGGGTGGAGAAACCCTGGAAGCTTTCAGATTCACGTTCCTCCTTAAATAGGCTAAGGGAGTGGCCAATTAGCCCCAAGCCTTACTCTTGAGGAGACCTCCTCCTGAGGATCCACTCCTGCTTTTTGGGCGCGCTGCGTGCCCGTGCATCGAGAAGAGGCTCCTCCTCTTCGTCCTCTTCACTTAAAGGAGATTCTGGAGGTTCTGAAGGCCTTGGCTGAATCCCTGCCTCTGGCACCACATCTTCTCCAGCCTCCTCACTGTCCGACTTGAGCGCCAGCTGCACAGGCTGCTGGCGCAGCACCACACCAGCCTCCTTGTTGTCGGAATTGGCTACAATCTGCGCAGGCCGCTGACGGGCCACAACACACATTTGCATTGTCAGCTCAAACCTCTCCATTTTTTGTTTGATCTTGAGGGTCGGAAAGGAAAGAAGAGAGGAAAAAGTTGCATCGGTCACCTCTAGCCTACCACTCCCACCGTTGGCTTGATTTGTTCTGTTGAGCACATTCATTCCATCCAGACTAAGACACCACACATATCAAGGCAGGGAAATAGAGAATCTTCTAGCGACACTAATGGCTTCAGAGTTTCCCGGGCCCTGAGCATCCATTAAAGGTTGATGCCCTCCAAGGGACTTTGCCATTGCCATTGTCTGTATCCGCAGTGCAATTCACACACCTCCGTGTGGCCATTCACTGACCTCAACAGTGTAAGTTAATGCCGGAGTGTGATAGAAACAGACAGTGCACTAAGCATTTTTAATTGGAACTCAGGTTCTTTATTGATTTCTCCCTTCTCCCCTTCTCCTGCCCTTGTCTGAAAAGAATGTTTTCATTAACAAATAGCGAAATATTTAAGAGCCTAACATTCCCAGAATGCTTTTGTATTTGTAATGTGCATTAGATGCAAAGTTGCGTCCGCCCTTAATAGGCTCAAAGAGGAATGGCTGCACTTTGGCTAAACCAGACAAGCTGATTGCTGCTTAAATAACTAATTCATCTTCATAGCAAATGAACCACCAGAGCTAGGGGAAAAAAAAGCAGAAATAGCCAAGGTCATACCAATTAGTAGAACAAAAACAACACAAAACCAAAAGAAAACATTTGTGCGGTGGGAATTAGTCTCATTTGTGTGTTTCCTGGGCTATTGGAATTGTCCTTTAAATGCCAGGATTTCACATACTCTGAAAAGATCACCCGTTGTCTCGTTATCTCTTTTACGGTCTTATTTCCACACGTACCAGGAATTGTCTTCACATATTCCTCTGAATGGATTTGGATGAAAAGTACAGGTAGTCCTTGACTTATGACGGCTTCCAAAGTTACAACCTATCTGAAAAAGGAAAGTTGCGACCCAGTTATGAAGTTTTAATGGTTATCTCCTCACCCCCTGGAGTTATTTGAAAGCACTTTGGGTGTTTGGTAACATGGCTTATATTTATTGCTTTCTAGCATTCTTCATTATGTGATTGCATTTTATGACGGTTTTTCCAAAACATAAATTATATATAGGTAGTCCTTGACTTTACAACAGTTTATTTATAAACTCTTATTTGAATAACAGTTATCCAACAGAGTTATCCAACAGTTATCCAACAGAAAACAGAGTTGGAAGGGACCTTGGAGGTCATCTAATCCAACCCCCCTGCTCACGTAGGAGACCTGTACTAGGGATTCGAACCGCCGAACTGCCAATCTTTCTGATCGACAAGCTCAATGTCTTAGCCACTTGAGCTACCTAGTCAGGCTATATATTTATTTATATAAATTTATAAATTTATATAAATATATATTTATTTATAACCCTTCAAAGTTACAATGGCACTTTAAAAAGGGGGGGAGGGGACCTTTTCACACTTACGACTGGTGCAGCATCCCCATGGTCATGTGATCAAAATTCAGATGCTTGGCAAATTGTAATGGCTGTAGCACTTAGACTTGTATATCGCTTCACAGTGCATTACAGCCCTCTCTAAGTGGTTTACAGTGTCAGCGTATTGCCCCCAACAATCTGGGTCCTCATTTTACCAACTTCGGAAGGATGGAAGCCTAAATCAACCTTGAGGCGGTCAGGATCAAACTGCTGGTAGCTGGCAGAATTAGTTTGCAATGTTACAGTTTAACCACTGTGCACCATGGAAGGAAGGGAGGGAGGATGGTGAAAAGTAGTGTCAGCTCCAGCGCGCTGTAAGCACGGAGCTGCCATTTATGGGGGAGGAGTGCACAAACCTCATTTCAGCCCAGCATCTGCTTCGTCTTGCGTCAAGCCTCCCAGTCAACCGGAGGGAATAGCTGGGGGATGACATCATCATGGCCAGCTAGAAATAACAAGTGGATTAACTGTTTAGATGCTGGTTGTAAATCTTCAAGAATTAAACATTAGCCCACTTCCGGGTCACATGGGAGGGAGCAGCATGCATGATTGGGTGGGAGGTGATAACTAATGAATAAATGGTGGCGGGAAGCACAGGGCAGTAGCCCTAACAAGATTTTCATTTGCGATTGTCAGTGAGTGCATGTGGCATGACATTTCATGAAAGCTAGAAGTGGCTTTATGAGTCCTAAAACACCCATTTTGGACCTGAAGTAATTTCAAACAGTGATTAAGCAACATCGTAAGTCGAGGACTAGTAGTAAAATCTTAAATCTGCTCTTTTCCCAATGAGAAAGTTCTCGGGAAGAATTTGATGCGTACAAAAGCCAATTTCATATTTCATATTTCTGTATCTATAATTATAGATTTATAATTATTATTATTAATAATAATAATAATTGAAATACGGCCACAGTAATCATTTCGCATTAGTAGTCTGTGTTGTTTACCTAGCAGCTTTGAAAAGCCCTCAGTTTTGCTTTCAACTGGAATTTGATAAAGCAGATAAATTGATAAAGTTGCTACTGATAACCTCCTGTGGGTATTATTTTTTTTCCTTCCTATTTTCTATTTTCTTTTCTTTTTTCTCTCTCTCTTTTTTTGTCACATTATGACTGAAGCGCTGTTAACGTGCATTTGTCTTTTGTGGTCTTTGTTTGCTGGGAGCTACTCCAGGCTTAATTTGATATTTTTTTTAAAGCTCTGTCAACTGCTGCTCTTGCTTAATAAGTAGTTAATCAATTCTGTGAAACTGCCATGACCCCGTTGCTTCCAGCAATGCTAAAATAGGACACTGTGATTAATTATGGGTGCTCGCTTGCCAGCACGGCATTCAGAATAATTCTTAATATAGTGACTCTGGGATATCTGAATGCACATTTATGGGGGTTTTGGGTTGTTTTGCCTCTTGGCTAGTGATCAGTTTGAGAGACAATGCATTCCGGGATGAAACTGTCAACGGCAATGTAGAAGGTGATTAAAGGGGGGAGATTTGGCTCTTTGAAAAAAAAAAAAGAAAGAGAGAGAGAATTCCTTGGCCATTTAGGGAGTTTCTGGAGCCGATTTAAAACAGGGTTTGAATGCCCAGGTGATACAGAACCCCATAAAAATTGCACTCCATGTGGCGGACTTGTAAGAAAGTGAAGGCTTTTTGGATAAAAATTTGGTGGGTTATGCAGAATGTTTTGAAGAAAAAAAATCAGTTTTCTCCACAATTGTTTTTATTGGGTATAGTTAAGGGTTTTACATTGGGTGAAGTAAAGCTGATATTGTATATGGTAAGGGCAGCGAGATTACTGATAGGTCAATATTGGAAAAATGAAGCTATGCCCACTATTGAAGAATGGACTTTGAAAATGGCCAGTTTTGCAGAAATGGTGAAGATCTCAGCATATCTAAAAGATCGGACACAAGAGACTTATGTATGGGAGTGGAAAAAGTGGATAGATTATGTGCAGAATAAATATCAAACTAGGAAATATCAGATAGCTTTTAATTGAATGTATTATATAGGGATAGAATAATTGAATTTTGTGAAGATTTGAATAATATATAGGTTCAAGTTTTATATTGATAAGATTTTGATTTGGATTATATTTTGTGGAAGTTCTGGGGGGAGGGGAGGGTGGGGGGGGTTAGGGAGGGTGAGGGGGGGAAACTGGGGAGAAAATGTATTTGTAAAACTTTTTCAATTAAAAAAAAAATTGCGCTCCAAATTCAAAAATGGAATCCTTGCCTGTCTGGATGAATCTGCCATGCAGGCTAAGGGTTTGGTTCAGTGGTGGGTATCAAAATTTTTTACTACCGGTTCTGTGGGTGTGTCTTGATGGCTTGGTGAGCATGGCAGGGGAAGGATACTATAAAATCTCCATTCCCACCCCGTTCCTGGGGAAGGTTACTGCAAAATCCCCATTTCCTCCTGATCAGCTGGGACTCGGGAGGCAGAGAATAGATGGGGGCGGGGCCAGTCAGAATTTTTACTACCGGTTCTCCGAACTACTCAAAATTTCCAATACTGGTTGTCCAGAACTGGTCAAAACCTGCTGAGACCCACCTCTGGTTTGGTCATGTTATAATCAGGGGTGAGCTTCTGGGGGTTCGGCAGGCTTTGGCTGATCCTCTTAGCCAAGAATCACCAGGGTTCAGCAAACCCCCAAATGCCACCCCTGGCTGGTGACACCCACCCCACCCCGTCCCTCCCAGGACTCTCTACGCGGCCTGTTCATCATTTCAATTAAGTGGAGAGACTGCACAGAGGGTCTGGGAGGCAGTGGTGAAATCCAAATTTTTAAATTACTGGTTCTGTGGATGTGGCTTGGTGGGCATGGCAGGGGAAGGATACTGCAAAATCTCCATTCCCACCCCACTCCTGGGGGAAGGATATTGCAAAATCTCCATTCCCACCCCACTCTGGGGCCAGCCAGAGGTAATATTTGCCGGTTCTCCAAACTACTCAAAATTTCCGCTACCGGTTCTTTGAACTGCTCAAAATTTCTGCTACCAGTTCTGCAAAACCTGTCAGAACCAGATGGATTTCATCTTTGCTGGGAGGGCAAAAAACAGGCCTACCAGAGGTTCTGGAAGTCTGGAAATGGGCCTGTTTTTGGCCTCCGGAGGGCCTCCAGAACCCAGAAGAATCTGTTTTCACCCTCCTGGAGGCTTGAGGAAAACCTCTGGAGCCCAGGGAGGGCAAAAAATCCCCGCTGTGGTGCAGACGGCTGATTAGGCTACATCCACCATGGCCACGCCCACCCTACAATGGGGCAGCGAACTTGTTGCTAAAGGATCTGAAGCCCATTCCTGGTTATAATCAAAGCTGTATGATATTTATATAATTATGCAAGTGGTTCTCGACTCACATTTAATGGCCATTAGAAGTGACAACGGGACTGAAAAAAGTGACCTTTGACTGATCTTCACACTTACGACTGTTGTAGCATCTCCATGATCACAGGATCAAAATTTGGCCCCTTGGCATTATGTTTGTGATGGTTGCAGCATACTGTACTGACCCAGCCTTCGCAAGCAATGAGAAATCTCTTACTTATGAGTAAAACAAACCCCTTCTTTTTCTTAAAACAGGGCACGGACAGTCTTTATTCATGATGGATAGACAAAACCAAAAATAGTTAGTCACAAATGAAAGTGTCAACTCGCAAAGCATCCCTGGCCTGTTCTCAAGTTGCCGTAGGCAAGGGGGATGGGAAAACGTCAAAGCAGCATGGCAGCAAAAACAAAAGCACATTCCAGACATATGTCTCTCAAGGCTGTCTCCCAGGCTTACCCACAGTGGCCAGTGGGGAGTGATCTATACAACCCGCAAAATTGCTCTGTTGGTGAATGTGACTGATAACAAACCCTGGGGAAGGGGGGAAACAGGGTCATGCCTGGGTGGTAAATTAAATGGGGTCAGAGTTGGCTTCTCTTGGAACATGCTGACATGAAGCTCCTAATAAATAACTGGATTTCTTTTGAAGTGTGGCTCAAGGCTCATGATTTAATTAGGGCATCCATCAGAACCCTGACAGCAAGTCTTTTCCCCTTCTGAAACAGGTCATTTACATGAGAACTCAAGATTAGAAAATCCTTTCAGTGAGGCCCCATCTGTTCTTTCCTTCACTCAGCTCAGGCCCTGAAGACAGCTGACCTTGGGGAGGATGGAAGGCCCCACCTCTGTCTCTGATGCTGTTCCCACATCAGAGCCTTCCAAAGGCTCTGAAGCCGGCCCAGGCACCCCCTCCACCTCCTCTTCGTCTGACTCTGCTGCTAGCTCTGCTGGCAGCCAACAGGCCACAATACATCCTGAGGTCATGTGATCACTGTTTGCAGCCTTCCAGGATAGCTTCCAACAAGCAAAATCAATGGGAGAAGCCAGATTAACTGCAACCAAACTGCAGTGAGTCTTGCCAGGATTTAATAATCCTGGCAAGATAGTAAAATTGGGTGTGGCTCACTGAACAATTGCCTTGCTTAGCAACAGAAATTCTGGTTCCTACAATTGTAGTCGTAAGTCGAGGACTACCTGTATTGTCAAATGCAAAAGCATTTCTGTTTCTGCCTATATTTATCTGCTTTTAACATCCAGAGGAGAATGTTTATGTGATTTTTAATATACACATTTGGAATGCTCATTTTCTATGTTATTAAGCTAATTTATCCAGCAAAATGTATTTTAATGTAATTTTCACCTGTGTTCACATTTCTAACAGTTCTTTACCCATAATTTATAATTGTTTTGGTTGGAAAACTACCTTATAAAATACAGGGGGGGAAATGTGAATATTGAAGGATAATCATTCTGTGGTTCAATTATTGGTTTGGGAAGCACAAATTAGTCATTTGCTAATAGCCATTAAGAAAAATTTCTTACCTCAGTTGATCAGAGATGCATACAACCTCTCTTCATTCATTCTATTGATGTAACAAGAGTATTTTTGATTATTGCAGGTATTTTCCATCTTAGTTTCAGTAAACTTGGTTTTCTATTCCATGGTGCTTACATTTAGTCTTTTTTTTTTTTTTTAAGGGAGCACTCCAAGCCTGAAATCTCTCTACTTCAAACTGAATTGACATCGTCTAAGAGATTGAGGTAGTGACAGATTTTATTTTCCTGGGCTCCAAGATCACCGCAGATGGGGACTGCAGCCAAGAAATTAAAAGACACTTGCTCCTGGGAGGAAAGCTATGGCAAATCTAGACAGCATACTAAAAAGCAGAGACATCACTCTGCCAACAAAAGTGTGTATAGTCAAGGCTATGGTTTTCCCAGTTGCAATGTATGACTGTGAAAGTTAGACCATAAGGAAGGCTGAGCGCCAAAGAATTGAGGCCTTTGAACTCTAGTGATGGAGAAGACTCATGTGAGTCCATTGGACTGCAAGGCAATCAAACTGGTCAGTCCTAGAGGAGATCAACCCTGACTGCTCTTTAGAGGGCCAGATCCTGAAGATGAAACTCAAATACTTTGGCCACTTAATGAGAAGGAAGGACTCACTGGAGAAGAGCCTAATGCTGGGGAAGATTGAGGGCAAAAGACGAAGGGGACGACAGAGAACGAGGTGGCTGGATGGAGTCACTGAAGCAGTTGGCATGAGCTTAAATGGAGAGGATGGTAGAGGACAGGAAGGCCTGGAGGAACGTTGTCCATGGGGTCACAATGGGTCGGACATGACTTCACATCTAACAACAAGAAGAAGAGATTGTACATAAAACATATAATTCCTCTGTATGCTTAGAGCAAACTTTTAATGGGTAGAAGAAAATAATTATTTATTGTGCTCTTTATTTAGTTATTATAATATCAGGAAACAAGAGAAAGCGTTAAAACATGTTGACAATTAAAAATGACTAAATTGAGAGAAAAACACATGTTATCTCTCTGTCTCTGTGCATTGTATCAGTCTCCAAGGGCTCATAAAAAGACAAATGATGGATAAATTGACAGCTTAAACAATGCATTTTTTGGATCAGCTCAGTGGTACAGAAGGGCCCCACTTCTGCTGTTTGCTATTTATTTAAGGGGGATGAAAGTTTATAGCAATTCTAGCTTTGCTTATCCAAACAATGGGGAAGAAATTTCAAAATCCACTTGCAGCATCGAGCATGCTACCAAACTTTAATAGTTTATGAATACAGAGAATTTAATATGAATTATAGGCTCCTCTTTGGCAAAATAGGGAGAGGAAGAACAGAAGAGAACCTGGAACACTTTTAGCTGACAGATCAACAGCAGTCACAACTTATCTAAAAAACATGATATAACATAAAAATATATTAAACTTGGATTTACTCGAAACTGAATGTTTGAGACACATTTGTAAGCAATGCAGAGACGAGCTCAGTAAAACTATTTACATCTTAAAGCTGCAGTGAAGCAGAAGGAAGAGTAGAAGGAGTTAGGCTTCCCTCTTCCCCAATGTTTTATCTATGGCTATAGTCTGCTGTGATTCTATTAGGTAAGATCATGTAAGACACTGGACTTTAGGATTGCTATGTTGGCCAAAGTGCAGGTTGGTCCAGACACATGCTGGGATTATTACTTGGTATGATGAAGCCAATTATCACATAAAGTGGGAAATTGTAACCTGTTTATTCCATACAGGTAGTCCTCAACTTATGACTAGTCACTACGACCAGTTGAATTTATGACCCATCCTCGAAATTATGAGAGCTGTACCCCCCCCAAGTTAGCTAGCTAACTAGATGATAGATAGATAGATAGATAGATAGATAGATAGATAGATAGATAGATAAATGATGATGAAGAAGATAGATAGCTAATGATGATGAAGAAGATAGATAGATGAAGAAGAAATATAGATAGATAGATAGATAAATAGATAGATAGATAGATAGATAGATAGATAGATAGATAGATAGATAGATAGATGGAGATGGAGAGCGAGAGCGAGAGAGAGAGAGAATGATGATGAAGAAGATAGATTAGATAGATTAGATAGATAGATAGATGAAGAAGTAGATAGATAGAAGATAGCTAATGATGATGAAGATAGATAGATAGATAGATAGATAGATAGATAGATATGAAGAAGACAGATAGATAGACAGATAGATACCATAGATAGATAATGATGACGATGATGAAAGATAGACAGATACTGTAGATAGATAATGAAGATGATGAATATAGTTAGTTAGATAGATAGATCGATAGATCGATAGATAGATAGATAGATAGATAGATAGATAGATAGATAGATAGATATAGACAGATGGACAGACACATGATACATATAGATGAGTGTATTTTATTTAGCTTTTATCTATTTTTATTGTAAGTCACTCGAAGTCATATATGTGAGATTTGTGGCAATACAGATCAATTGAATAAATAAATGTGATGCAGCAGGATTCTCTATTCGGCTTCCAGCAAAGGAGACTTATATTTCTTGCATTGATTGCCCCAAATACGGGAAATGATAATGGACAGAGCACACTTCTGAATCCCTTTGTAATGATTTCTGTGCTGATATGGAAACAGCCATTTTCATAATCTCACAGGATTTGTTTACTTTCCCTTTTTATTCTTGCACTCAGCTTCTCCCAAATGGCCAGATAATACAGAGTCCCGCTCCCCTGAATTTCAAAAGAGACAGTTGTGAAAGATTAATGGTTCAAAATCCTTTGGGGGTGGGGAGGTGTGTACATGCTGGCTTTAGTTGCAAGAGAAGCATGTTGGAAAGTATGCAGATTGTGATTAAAACAGCCCCAATTTTCTGCTGAGATAATGTCTCCTTGATGAAGATTTTAAAATGGACCATGGCTTATTGATGGAACAGATTGTATTGTCTGCAAACAGCCTAAAATACAAAATGAGATTTCAAGTTTAAAAAAAAAGGCTGACAGGCACTACAGATTAGAATAGATAGATAGAATTGAATCAGGATGTTTCTTTATATGTAAATGAGGACTGAGCCAACATTTCTTAGATTTCTAGCACAGTTAGGGATTTCTTTTTAGTTTGGTGGGAACTCGAACAAGGAAAAACATTGATAGAAGCCTATGCATTCATTCATGGCATGGGAAATTGTGGATAGAGGGAATGTCTCTATCTCCCACAGCGCTAGATTAAAATTAAAATTAAATGTGGAGGGATTTAGAATAGATAAGAGAAAATATTTCTTGGTATGAAGTATAGTTAACTGTGGAATTAGCGAATAGAATAGAATAGAATAGAATAGAATAGAATAGAATAGAATAGAATAGAATAGAATAGAATAGAATTCTTTATTGGCCAAGAATGACTGGACACACAAGGAATTTGTCTTTGGTGCATATGTTCTCAGTATACATAAAAGAAAAGATACGTTCATCAAGAATCATAAGGTACAACACCTAATGATAGTCATAGGTACAAATAAGCCATCAAATCATATTAGGAAACAGTCAATATCAATATAAATTGTAAGGATACAAGCAACAAAGTTATTGTCATAGAATAGAATAGAATAGAATAGAATAGAATAGAATAGAATAGAATAGAATAGAATAGAATAGAATAGAATTTTTTATTTGCCAAGTGTGATTGGACATACAAAGAATTTGTCTTGGTGCATATGCTCACAGTGTACATAAAAAAAAGATACATTTGTCAAGAATCATAAGGTACAACACTTAATAATAGTTATAGGGTACAAATAAGCAATCAAATCATATTAGGAAACAGTCAATATAAATCTAAGGATACAGGCAACAAAGTTACAGTCATACAGTCATAAGTGGGAGGAGATGGGTGATAGGAACGATGAGAAGATTAATAGTAGTGCAGACTTAGTAAATAGTTTGACAGTGTTGAGGGAATTATTTGTTTAGCAGAGTGATGGCATGGGTGAAAAAAACTGTCCTTGTGTCTAGTTGTTCTGGTGTGCAGTGCTCTATAGCATCCGTTTTGAGGGTAGGAGTTGAAACAGTTGATGTCCAGGATGTTAATATTTGGGCTGGGTGGGTGATGGGCAACCTTTCAAGCAGTTTTCAAAAGGGACTTATTAATGGAGGATTGAGATGTCATGATTAGTAATCCATGTGGTATTTTTATCCTCTTTATCACAGGTAAGATTAGGGTTAGCTATTGAATGCAACAGAACCCCTTGTTTTGTGTTAGTTGGTTGGTTGGTTGGTTGGTTTAAAGAAAGAAGAAAGGCTTATTGTAACAGTTATTGGTAGCCATAGTAAGTCCCTTCTATAATGTTTATACAATTTTTTTTGATGATTCCAATTGGAGCAGATGTAGGAGTTGGCTTGAGTGTCTGACTAAAGAGCCAAAATACAAGGATGATTGATTGATTGATTGTGTGCCATCAGGTTGTTTTTGACTTTCTAATAATCACATAGAATTTCTCCATGATTTATTCCCTAACCTAGTCTTTCAGGACTTTCAAACTTCTATCATCATTGTAACTATCTGTCCACCTTGCTTCTGGTCATCCTCTTCTCCTTTTTCTTTCCAGTTTTCACCACATTAGAGCCATCTCCAGAGACCTAAGTCTTCACCTATTGTGTCTGAAGTACAATAATAGATCTCAAATGATTGGCTGATTTGTTCAAGGAGCCATTGGTTTGTTTTCGTGGCTCTTCATGGAGTCTTCTCCAACCCAAAAATTCTTTCTATCTTGCTTCTTCAAATTTTGCTTTCATAGCAGTGGTGGGTTTCAAAACTTTTTACTACTGGTTCTGTGGGTGTGGCTTCATGGGCGTGGCATGGCATGGCTTGGTGGGCGTGGCAGGGGAAGAATACTGTAAAATCTCCATTCTTACCCCATTCCAGGAGAAGGTTACTGCAAAATCCCCATTTCCTCCCGATCAGCTGGGACTTGGGAAGCAGAGAATAGATGGGGGCGGGGCCAGACAGAATTTTTACTACTGGTTCTCTGAACTACTCAAAATTTCCACTACTGGTTCTCCAGAACTGGTCAGAACCTGCTGAAACTCACTTCTGTTTCATAGAGTATTCATCAGGAATATGATGGCTGGCAAGATTCTGATTTTTTTAAGATAAAGACACACCCTCACATCTGAGTGACTTTTTCAAGACGTTCATGGATTATTGCCTGTTCCAATTTATTCACTGTTATCTTATTAGTTAGAAATATGGGATCCAAAGTATTAAGAAGAAATAAGGAACAAGAGACATCATATTACAAACGTGGAGCAAAATTCTTGGTAGTATCAGGAATGCAACAACATCCTCAGAAATTCTAGGAAGGACTGATGGCTGTTTGCAGAGGCATTAGTCTCCCTTCCCAACAACTGTTATCTTTCCTATACGCCTCCTTCTGCATTCTGCATCAACTTTTCAAAGACAGAAAAGGATGTGTCAGTGGAAATGAATGTAACAAGAAGGTTGACATCCTTTTAAATAACATTTGATTGGTGTTTGGGATTCAAATTGCAGTTGGGACACTCTAGATCAGTGATGGATAAGCTTTTCTGGACCGAGTGCCCAAAGAGCTCGTACACAAATGCACACATGCGCACCTGAACCCCCAAAATGCATGCCCCTGTGCATGCACTCCTGGCACGACCCCCATGCATGTGTATGTGCCCCCTGCATGCACCCCCTGCATGTGTCTACAGACCCCCTGCACGCACCCTGGGTATGCACAGCAGAAACCTAACAACCAGTTGGCCAGAGGGAGGCGCGTACACATGCATGGCGAAGCTGAACTGGGGCAATGGTTGATGTGCCCACAGAGAGGGTGCTGTATGCCATTAGAGCCTCGCCATTACGGCTCTAGATCTACACTGCTCCCAACTCTTAATTCTCTCTGTCTCTCTCTCTGTCTCTCCCTCCCTCCCTCCCTGCCTCCCTCCCCCCCCCTTCTCTCTCTCTCTCTCACACACACACAGAGGGGAGAGACAGCCAGAGAGTCTTGGTAAATTGGGGAGTCTCTGGAGTAGCTTCTGATACCACACATAGAAGGCTGTTGAGAAAATTGATACAAAGAAGTATTTTAGTAGTATACCCTGAAGTTTGGAATTCTGAAAAGGACCGGTAGAAAATTATAATTATCAAACCGTAATGAACTCACATTTTATGACTTTGCAATCTAATCTTCCAAGCCTTGCAAAAATGACTGAAATGTTATTAAGCCACTTTCTTATGGATAAGCTAAACTTCAGTATATTAACTCAATTATCTCCCTCCGAGTTAATACAACCATCTTTGCAAAATAGATTTCTACCAGCCCTTGAAAGAAGTTTGTCCCTAGATGGTTTGACTAAAGCTGTGTTGCTAAATATTTCACTCCTAATATGCAAATTAATGACAAAGGAGGAAGGGAGGAGGAAGGAAAGAAAGAAGGAAGGAGGAGGGAGGGAAGTAGGGAAGGAAGGAAAAAACTCTCAGGCATATCACCTGAATGCCTCCTGTATTTGATGAATTAATTTTCCAGACAAAACTGCAATGCTGATATTGCTTGATAAATTCACTTGGATTTATTTTTAATTCATTCTAAAAGAGGTTTTATGCTTTTTTCCCCCTCCCTGCTCCTGTGCTTGTCAGTATACCTATTATGTACACTCATAAAAGCTTTGGATAATAAAACTAAGGCGTATAGATTGGTGATAAAAATAATGCGTAGATAATGAAATAATTATGAAGTGCTCCTTGGTGAAGACAAAATAGCATTTTTTCCCCTTCTTTCCTCTTTTACAACATTAAATAGACATGTGTTAAACCTTACCAAGACTATAAAACACCTACCCTGAAGTGCAATAATTTGAGCTATTTAAAAGATAATACATACCCTATGAGAATATATATATATATATATATATATATATATATATATATATATGTATTCTCTTTAGTAGGAACTCACTGATAGCAACTCATTCTACATTTGAGTGGTAGTAGGTGTGAAATCCAGCAGGTTCTAACAGGTTCTGGAGAACCGGTAGCGGAAATTTTGAGTAGTTTTGAGTAGAGAACCAGCAAATACTATCTCTGGCTGGTCCCAGAGTGGGGAGGGGATGGAGATTTTGCAGTATCCTTCCCCTGCCATGCCCACCAAGCCACGCCCACAGAACCGGTAGGGAAAAAATTGGATTTCACCCCTGAGTAGTAGCAACTTTATATGTGTGTGTATGTGCATGCACACATCTATATGTATATGTATACTAGCTGGATACCTGTGCTTCTCTACAAAACCATGTGATGGGGCTTGATAAATCGACACTTACAAGCTTGACAATTAATGAGTAGTTATGATCTGCCTCTCCTCTCAGCTTCTCTCCCTCAGCCTTCCCCCATAGAACCCTATCCTATTCTATCCCCTTCTCTCCCTCATCCTTGCCCCACAGAAACATCTCCTATCCCCTTCTCTCCCTCAGGTTTAAGGCTCCCCTATCCTATCCCCTTCTCTCCCTCAGGCTTGCTGCACAGAGGCTTTTCCTCTCCTATCCCCTTCTCTCCCTCAGCTTTGCCGCTCAGAAGCCTCCCCTATCCTATCCCCTTCTCTCCCTCAGCCTTGCCCCACAGAAGCCTCCCCTATCCTATCTCCTGGTTGCTGCTGTGAAAGTAAAACTGAAAGTGAAACTCCTCTCCTCTGCTTGTGTTTTGCATTTGGAACAGATTTCTTTTCAGGTCGGCAGGGGGAGTAGAATCCTTAGCATCAGAGCATGTTAATAATAATATAGGAAATACTAATTCTCTGATCGTCATTTCGAAAAATCCTTTCTTAGTGAGCACCTAGAAGCCAAGAGGAACATACGTGGCCAATTTCAATTTTGTAAGCTTTACCGTTCTGTAGATTTCGTGATTACGGCATGAGTGGTTTTCGCTTTTATATATATAGACGTAAAGCAACTTTCTCTAGGTACCTAGGATGTGTAGAACAATGGAGACATGATCAGATGGAGAATAAAAGATAACACTTGTGTCTTATTATTTGCCTCTTAATATCCTGAAGTGCAGTGAGGTTTTATGTCCATGAATGCCTTCAAAGATAGAGACCAAAGGATAGTCTAAATACTTCAATTGAGATCAATGAGTTGCTCCTAAACATATTTAATTCCCACTGGGAATTTAGTGAAGTTCAGTTCCAAAGAAGAATCTATTGATTTAGTTAGCATGGCTCTGTAGAGATTCCATGAAATTTCCATCCATACCTTTCTATCTTTTCATAGGCTTGTATTAAAGATGGACAACCAAGAAGTTATAGCTTTTTAAAAGAACTAAAACCTACCTAGATATAGATCAGTGGTGGGTTTCAAAATTTTTTTACTACCGGTTCTGTGGGCGTGGCTTGGTGGGTGTGGCATGGCTTGGTGTGTGTGGCAGGGGAAGGATACTGCAAAATCTCCATTCCCTCCCCAATCCAGGGGAAGGTTACTGCAAAATCCCCATTTCCTCCTGATCAGCTGGGATTTGGGAGGCAGAGAATAGATGGGGGTGGGGCCAGTCAGAATTTTTACTACCGGTTCTCCGAACTACTCAAAATTTCCTCTACGGGTTCTCCAGAACTGGTCAGAACCTGCTGAAACCCACCTCTGATATAGATGTCAAATAAAAACACTTCTATGATTCTAATAAATATCCATCTTATTACAAAGAAAGTGACTGAGACTACACTTCAGCAACTACATCCACTCCTATAATTTAGAAGGACTAAGACCAGCAATTCATTTTTCTGTATCAAACTTGATAGAAAGATAATTAAAGAGAGAAGCTCATCTGGCATATGTAAGGAATCTAAAAGGTTTATCTGCAAGTATTTGCAGCTTAAATGACCTCTTAATTGGTTGCCTGTTTTGTGAAGTTAGCAAAGTTAAAGAGTCCTGGTGGTGCAGCAGTTAGAATGCGGTATTGCAGGCTAACTCTGCCAACTGCCAGGAGTTCAATCCTGACCAGCTCAAGGTTGACTCAGCCTTCCAACCTTCCAAAGTTGACAAAAAGGGGAGCCGGATTGTTGGGGGAAATAGTCTGACTCTGTAAACCACTTACAGTATTGGCCAAAATTGTGGAAACCTTTTGGGGAAAGTGTATTTTTCTAAAACTAGCTAATAACGCCACTTTTTTTTTTTTTTTTTGGAATAGTACCGTAAAATTATATAGCAATATAAAGATAATTTAATCAAGAATGTAATGCAATAACTTTTATGAAGGATTTGCTATTGAAATAATAGTTACAGTATAAAGAAGAGAAGTAAATCACATAGAAAAAATGAGATATACAAAAATTACCACCATAGAAAAAAATGAAATATACAAAAATTATCACATCAGTTAATACTTAGTTGGGTAACCTTTAGTATGAATTACAGCCTTACAATGTCTTCCCATGGAGTGAACCAAGTCTTTTAGTTCTGCAGCTGTTCTAATGGGAAACCAAGATTGAATGATTGCTTCTATTAACTGGGTTTGATTGCTGGGTCACTTCTGACTAACAAGTTTCTTTAGTCGGCTCCATAGATTTTCAATTGGGTTAAGATCTGGGCTATTCCCAGGCCATTCCAGCAGTGGAATAGTATTATCTTGAAACTCAAAAAAAAAAAAAAAAAAAAAAAAGTGGTGTTATTAGCCATCAAATCTCAAAAATACACATTTCCCAAAAGGTTTCCACAATTTTGGCCACTACTGTAGAGAGGGCTGTAAAGCACTATAAAGCGGTATATAAATCTAAGCTATTGCTATTGCTAATCTTCAGTTAAACTATATTTTACTATTATTTCTGAATTCTGAAACTTCAGGTGGGATAAAGGTAAGCTGGTTGGGTGAACCAAAGCTGCATTTTTTATACCCGCTGGTATGAGGGTATCATAGAGCAGGGGTCTCCAACAGTGGTGGGTTTCAAATTTTTTTACTACCGGTTCTGTAGGTGTGGCTTGGTGGGCGTGGCAGGGGAAGGATACTGTAAAATCTCCATTCCCTCCCAACTCCAGGGGAAGGTTACTGCAAAATCCCCATTTCCTCCTGATCAGCTGGGACTTGGGAGGCAGAGAATAGATGGGGGCGGGGCCAGTCAGAGGTGGTATTTACTGGTTCTCTGAACTACTCAAAATTTCCACTACCGGTTCTCCAGAACTGGTCAGAACCTGCTGAAACCCACCTCTGATCTCCAACCTTGGCAATTTTAACTTCAACTCCCAGAATTCTTCAGCCAGAGGAATTCTGGGAGTTGAAGTCCACAAGTCTTAAAATTGCTAAAGTTGGAGACCCCTGTCCTAGAGGATATAGTTTACTTGGCAGAGACTTTCTTTTGTTAACTTTCATGGCTTCGCTAAAGGATGAGCGTTGCTTCCATCCCTTTTTTGCATGCTTAGCATCTTTCCAGGACACTAGGCGCAGAGGAGGTTGTAGAGGAGGGAAGATTAAGTGTGGCATTTATTCTGAAGGCTGGAGGACTATATTAGCGTGGTTTCAGGAAAGAAAGATTTATGGCCGTGTTTAATGAATGCTAATTGTCCTGTTATCGAGTCGGAACCATGCAAACATTTGTCTGTACTGTAAAGGTAGGAGCCTGACTCAAAAGTTAAGGAAGGATTTGTTCTTGAGAACTTTTTATTCAGTTGGAGGCACAAGATCAGTGGTGGGTTTCAAATTTTTTTACTACCGGTTCTGTGGGTGGTAGGCGTAGCTTGGTGGGCATGGCAGGGGAAGGATGCTGTAAAATCTCCATTCCCACCTCACTCCAGGGGAAGGTTACTGCAAAATCCCCATTTCCACCCAATCAGCTGGGACTCAGGAGGCAGAGAATAGATGGGGTGGGGCCAGACAGAATTTTTACTACCGGTTCTCCAAACTACTCAAAATTTCTGCTACCGGTTCTCCAGAACTGGACAGAACCTGCTGAAACCCACCTCTGCACAAGATGGACCTCAGGGATGAGACACCACTGCGGGTAATCCTCAACTTGCAACCACAATGGAGCCCCAAAATTTCTGCTGCTAAGGGAGACGTTTGTGAAGGGAAGTTTGCCCCCATTTTATGACTTTTCTTGCCACAGTTCTTAAGTTAGTAACATGGTTGTGAAGTGAATCTGGCTTCCCCATTGACTTTGCTGGTCAGAAGGTTGCCAAAGGGTATTATGTGATTTCTCCCCCCAGGACACTATGACCGTCATAAATACGAGCCATCTGCCAAGCATCCAAATTTTGATCAAGTGACCAAGGAGATGCTGCAATGGTCATGTTCTGACCCAGCTCTCCAAACACGACAAACCCTCTGAAGTTAACTCAAAGATTCCTTTATTAGAAGTGCCAGCAGCCCCGGCAAAAATGCCGGCTAACACGTCCTTCCAGCAGGGAGATTAATAGTTGTCTGCCACATCTATTTATCTCCACCCCCTGCCTTTTATCCCCAGAGTAGGGTGGGGCTTTGCTTCCAGCGGTGGCTCTTCCGTCCCAAGGACCGGCCCATAGATTTCCACTGCTCTCCTCTCCTCTGCCTTCTGCACATCTGCACATCTACACATCAGGCACTGGACCCAGATGTTTCTCCTCCTCCTCATCAGCCACCTCCAGACTTGGGGTCTATTGACTCTCCATCTGAGGGCTGATGGATGGCCCAGGCTCCACCTCTGTTTCTCTCTCTCTCTGCCAGCTCCATTCCCTCTTCCCCCTCGGAGCTCTCAAGTTGCCTTGATACTGACCCTGATTCCCACACCTCCTCCTCCTCCTCTGATTCAGCTGCTGGAGGGGCCGGCGGCCGACAAGCCACAAGAGGTCATAAGTATAAAAAGCAGTCATAAGTCACTTTTTTCACTGCTCTTGTAACTTTGAATAGTCCTTAAACGGACTGTTGTAAGTCGAGGACTACCTGTACGTCACTGGTTGCTGGGAAGTAACAGGTTTTGCACGAGTTCTTACCGCAAAACTGATCAACGAAAGCACGTGGCAATGAGTTCGGCTTTTTAGCTGGCTTCTGGCAAAGCCTGATGCTAATTTGAGCTGAGGGGAAGTCAGAATCTCTCTCACCTTGGGCCTAAGAAAAGGTTAGCACCTGGTCTTCTGTTATCCAACTCCACCCTGCTGACTCTTGAATGCTGGAAACTAATTAAAGATCAGGATTTCTGATACGGTATTATATGACCTGGAGATGCACATTTGGCAATGAAGGGGATGAAGGGAGAAACAGGAGGCCAAGAAATGGCACGGGGGTGGGGGAGAGAGAACTACTGAGCCACGCAGTCAATTCTCTGTGTTTATTCTCCCTGCGTTTGTTTTGATGGCTGAGCTCTAATGTTATTCCCGCCGTCGCGATAGAGAGCAAAGCAGGCTGAGTGTCTCACACTGGATACCCTTTTTGTGCGCCTTTTAAACTCCCCTTTTATCAGCCATCTCACCGCTTTTGTGCTTCACAGAATGACAAAGCACGATTTAATCAAAGCGCCGGCTCCCGCTTCCATTAAAAACTAAACTCAACCGCTGTTCATATTTACATTGTTCCTTTCAGTTGCGATCATCCTATTTATTTATCAATCAATAACCGTTTGAGAGGGTTGGCTCCCATAGGGGCTCGTGGCACTTCACAAACACATTTTACATCTCAACAAAAGGACACCTTAAGAACTGCGACATTTCCAACTGAACAGAAAGAAAAATAAATTGCAAAGAAAGGCGAACAAAATTATTATGGATTATCTTTTCCCAGGCATTAATTGAACCATTAAAGCTTTAACCAGTTGGGAAAACAGCCTGGCCTTTCAGGTAGTCCTCAATTTACAACAGTTTGTTTAGTGACCGTTCAAAGGTACAAAGGAATTGAAAAAAAGTGACTTATGACCGTTTTTCACACTTTTTACAACCTCTGCAGCATCTTCATAGTTGCGTGGTCAAAATTCAGCCATTTGGCAAGTGGCTTCTATTTATGATGTTTGCAGTGTTCTGGCATCACGTGATTCCCTTTTGCGATGTTCTGACAAGCAAAGTTAATGGGGAAGCCATTAATTTAGCAACTGCAGTAATTTATTTAACTTGGGCAAGAAATGTTGTAAAATGGAGCAAAACTCACTTAAAAACTGTCTCATTTAGCAACAGAAATTTTGGGCTCAATTGTGGTTGTAAGTCAAGGTCCATCTATATCTATTATCTATCTATCTATCTATCTATCTATCTATCTATCTATCTATCTATCTATCTATCTCCCTCAGGATCCCTGAAAAATTTCAACAGGTCATAACTAATTAATTTATATAATCAAATTATAACTAAGTTATAATTAAGAAACAGTGGCTGTTCACCTACCCCCTCGGATACTCCTATGGGAAGGGTACCCTGAGCATACCTATTTGGAAGATATGGAACAGATGGATATATTATATTTTCTTTCTTTCTCTTTTCATAATCAGACACAGAATGGCATTCATAGAATCTACCTCTTAAAGACTGTTATTTGCCATGAATTGCTAAATAAGCTATATCCATATGCTTTGGGATTCTCTGATGATGACAGCTCTTTCTCTCTCATTAAGTTAAGGGCTCCTTGAAGAATGTTGTCATGGCAACATCTCAGGGAAGGGAAACTTTTCCCTTCTTTTTTTTTTTAAAAAAAAAACCAGGTCACCTCATGCCAACCCAGGTGTTACATATACATCCATCCATTCATTTAATGACCTTTCAAAGTTGAGCAGGGGGTTGGACTAGAAGACTTCCAAAGTCCCTGTTATAACTCTCAAAATAACTCTGTTATTTTGTTATTCTGACTTACAACCAGCCCTTGCACTTATGACCATTGCAGCATCCTCAAGGGTCACATGATTAAAATGTGGGCGATGGGCAACTGGCATGTATTTGCAATGGTTGCAGTACCCTGGGGTCAGGTGTTCACAATCTGGAAACGTCCTGGCCAGCTTCTGACAAGCAAAGTCAATGGGGAAAGCCAGCTCACTTAACCACCGTGTCAAAAATAAAAAAAATAAAAAAATCAGGTGTGCTCACTTAACAACTGTCTTGCTTAGCAACTAGTTGTGACATAATTGTGGTTGTAAATTGAGAACTAACTGAATCCTGAGGGGTGGGGGGGAATCCACGTCATGTTTTCTTGGATCTAAGCAACTGTTATAGCAGCATCTCCTTCTTCCACCAAAGAGGCCTCTTCAATCTCATCTGCTTGCTACCTGAGTGAATGAACAATTCATCAGTGAGGAATGAGACGGCCACCGATTAAAATGCTGAGCAAAAAGAACTCGGCTCCACTAATCTTACCGCATGTGGAAAGCCAGGATTGAAGTTAAACTATCAAACCAGGGCTTGTCACCTTGCTTTGATGTGTTTCTGATTTTCAACGTAGACCCCAGTGTATAAGCTTAGATAACTCCTCCTCCTCCTCCTCCTCCTCCTCCTCCTCCTCTTTTTCTTCCTCCTCCTCCTCTTCCTCCTCCTCCTCCTCCTTCTCCTCCTCCTCCTCCTCCTCCTCCTCCTCCTCCTCGTCCTCCTCCTTCTTCTCCTTCTTCTTCTTCCTCCTCCTCCTCCTCCTCCTCCTGCAAGTAAGGTGACCAATTGTCTTCCTTTAGGGAGGACAGTCCTTCTTTTGTAAATTCTGTCCTCTCTCGAAAAGTGTCTGCCTACATGTCCTCCTTTTCGATATTTGAAAACTAATCTGTAAATCTCCGTATTCGATCGATGCCGATCCAATCCATTGCGTGTGATGTGACATATTTGTATTTGACATGACGATTCGTCAAGGCTCGGTACAGTGAGGTGAGACGCGATTATGAGACACATGCACTCAGCACAGGAGAATTGTTTTGAGAGAGTGTGCCGTGCGCAAGTGGCTTTGTTTACTTCTTACCGAAACATGACACGGCACACTTGCACGTGTCCTCCTTCTCATTGTAAAAAAGTTGGTCACCTTATTGAATGCCATTTTGCATTGTCAGCTGCATCTCCAGGGCGCAGCTTAGATAATTGGGAAAAAAATGTTGAAGAATGTTTGGGATTCACCCTGAAAAAAACCACATCCACTGCTTTGATAGATGCAACATCTAGAGCCTGGGTGGTGCAATGGATCAAGTGCTGTTAAGTGCTAGCACTTAGCTGCCAGCTGCCTGCAATTAGTGTGATTTCAAATCTCACCAGGCTCAAGGTTGACTCAGCCTTCCATCCTTTCGAGGTAGGTAAATTGAGGACCCAGATTGTGGGGGCAATAAGCCAGCTTTGTATAGAACAACACCGCTTAGGGGGGCCCGAAAGCCCTAATAAGCAGGTATATACATACAGTAAAAGTAAGAGCCTGGATAGCTCTGCAGACAAAGGCACTGTAATTTAACACCAGCAGTCTGCAATTAAAGTAAGTTCGAATCATGCCAGGCTCAAGGTTGACTCAGCCTTCCATCCTTTCTAAGGTAGGTAAATTGAGGACCCAGTTTGTGGGGGCAATAAGGTGACTTTGTATAAAATATACAAAAGTATGAAGGCTATTGCTTAACGCACTGTAAGCCGCCCTGAGTCTCCGGAGAAGGGCGGCATATAAATCAAATTAATTTTTTTTAAAAAAAAGTATGTAGGCTATTGCTATAATGCATTGTAAGCCGCCCTGAGTCTACGCAGAAAGGCGGCATATAAATTGGACTAATAAATAATAAAATAAATAAACATTAGGCTGAACTCTGCAGTAACCAAGGTCGAGAGGATTGTGTTCCAGTCTTACAGTATTTAGCAGTTGTAATGTCTCTTAAAACAATGGGACAGGGGCTTTGTTTTTTATTTTTATTTTTTTAAAAAAACCAGTCCAGACTGTGCTGTTTTCCGTGATTACATATCCATGTGTCACATTTCTTCAACTGCAGCTGAAGATTCTTCTGCGTCTTGGCCTCCATCAAACCAATGACTGGCACTTCTGTCTAGGGCAGGCAGATGGGTGGAGAGTCGGCCCCTTGGGTCCAATCTATAAAGGCTGACAAAAAAAAAATAAATACCCAGTACAAATTGGCTTGTCATAGAGAGAGAAGGCTGCCTGGCTCTTAATGGATATAATAGCAGATTTCCTGGTCTTGGTGTCATCCCACAGAAGCAAAGGCAGGATTGAAAGTATCTAATATGTGGAATGGTTAAAAAGAAGGACACCCGAATGAGGTGAAAATGTTTTGCCTCTCCACCACTTTCTGACTTCAATAGAATGATAATTGATACTAAGAGAGGTTATTTGAGCATCAGCAAAAGACTCTTACATTTAGATTATAAATCACCCTTGGTTTTTTCCACATTTGTCTTTAAAAATAATATTGTTACGCTAGCTGTATTTTATTCCATGGTGACCTGCCCATTATTCTTAACTTCAGCATTTTACCTAGATAGTTAATTTCTTTTCTTTCTTTCTTTCTTTCTTTCTTTTTTTTTTTTTTTTGACTTTGGAAGTTTATTTAAATATCCGATCAATGTTTCATTTCTTGATTGCTTAGGCAGCTTGAATTTCTGGCTTCTTCTACAAGAGGGATTTGATTTTTTGCCTTCTCTGGAATTGCTAGGGCTTGCTTTAAAAATAAGGGTGCTAATTAATAAAGATGCAATCGCAGTGAAATATCTTCCTCCCAGATTTTATCTCGTCCAACTCCAGCAATTTTGACAGGTAGCCCTCCCACCTTTAATCCACAGCCAAGTTGCTGTTCCTCTTAGAATGTTTCTACTAAGTTTTAGGGGTAATTTCATCCCTGAATTTTCTACCAATCAGTTCTTCTGCTACCTTTTGAGGGTAGCATCTGTTCCGGCTTTGCTATGATAGGCTGCCATATGTTTGAGGACAGATGTCCTGTCTTCTCTATTCCAAGTTAAACATAGTCAGCTTCTTTGGTATTTTTAATTGGATTTTTTTTCTACACTCACCGCCATATTTGATGCTCTTCTTTGACCAGAAAAAGGCTGTCTTGAAAGTGGGTAGGCGCTTCTCCAGAAATGCTAAAGAAAGACTATGATGGGAGTCTATCACAACTTCAAGGGATGTTGGATATTTAGATGGCCTTCAAGATTCCTTTTCACCCTCTCAATCTACAATGTCAATAAAAGATTAGAATTTAATAATATGGGGAAATCCCATTTGAATTGTAAGATATTTCCATATGTGGAGTGCTAATTTTCAAGAGATAGGTTAATTTGGGAAACTGTGAAGGAAAGGATTAAAAATAAGTTTGATCTCCCTTTTTCTTGAGATGTTCTCAGGAGTGGGCTGCTGGGGGTTTGATGGGGTTGGGAGAACCTCTAGCTAACATTCTGTGCAGTTCAGAGAACCCCCAAATCTCACTCTTGGCTGGCCCCACCCATCCTGCCCCTCCCATCCCAGGAGTCCCCACACGGCCCATTTTGGATGCAGATAAGTGCAGGGTGCTCACAGAGGCTTGGAGAGGGTGAAAAACAGGCCTACTGAAAGTTTGGGAAGGCCGGAAACAGGCCCATTTCTGGCCTCCAGAGCCTGGGGAGGCCATTTTCACCCTTCCGGAGGCTCAAAAGAAGCCTCCAGAGACCGGGGAGAGCAAAAGCTGTCATGGGTAAATGCCTTATTCTTGAATGGAGGAAATGTATGTTCATAGAATATCAAGGGTTAATTTATTCTTCCTTTCCTAATGTATTCATATGTAACCACTCCTACCTCTAATCCCGCCTTATTGATATAAAAGGGGATACACGCTCCTCCTCCTTGCTTCTATCTGCAATCATTCAGAGAATATAGAATGCCTACTGTAAATAAACAATACTTTGTTTGAATACTACATTTCTGAATCCTTTATTGAGTCCGATCCTCGAATTACTGCAACAATCTGGTAGCAGAGGATGGTTGGCTGACTCAATAAAAAACAGACATGCCAAAGAAAGAAAACTCCAGAAACAAAAGATAAAGACCCAACACCAGGGCACACAACAAAGAAATGGAAACAGATCAAGAAATGATCAATGAATCTACAACTATAATGACAAGGGAATCTGAAACTCCACTACAGACAACGAAGAGGTAATCGATGAACCTGACGACCAAGAAGTGAGCGAGATTTTAGAGAACGTAGAGGGGGCAGAGATAACTCAAGAGATAGAAAGTTTGGATCATTAAATGGATTAGATAAGTATACCATAACCAAAAACCAAAACTCAAAAGATAATGCCTGGCTCATTGATTCTGGGGCAACAAATCACACAACACATGATAAGAAAATATTATCTTCCTTCATAGAAGATAAATTTGTAATTAAAGTAGCTAATCAAGAAGAAGTCCAAGTTATTGGAAGAGGAAGTGTAAATTTACCTGGTCTAGGGAAAATAGAGGGGGTTTTATTAATACCCGAAATACCTCATAACATTCTTAGTGCAATAAAGTTAAGCAGGGACTCTGACATAAATATAGTGTTCTCAAAGGGAAAAGCAATTCTAGAGAAAAACAAAACAAACTTAGGTAATGTGGTTATCAAAGGAGATCTACCATACTTAGTCACAGAAGAAAGATGGCTACACAACATTGATTCAAACATGGAAAATGACACTAGCATAGAAAATGAAAATAACAGTGACAATGAGGAACATGAAACAAATCATAACCATGAAACCACATCTGTTAACGACACACATAATAACAAAAGACCAATAATTGGAAAACCAATCCATGATGAATGTGCACATATATTACATAGAAAATTAGGACATGCTAGTTTTCCTGTAATACAAAAAATGATTGAACATGCTGAAGGTGTTAAAATAAAAGATTGTAAACATTATTTGGAATGTTCAGTATGTAAGTCCTCAAAACTCAGAACTAAACCCAGACCAAAAAAGGCAATAAGATCATCAAATCATATTTTTAACCTGGTACATATGGACCTAGTTGGTCCATTAACCCCATCAATTACATACAAAAAACAATACTTTCTTACTATTGTAGACGACTATAGTCGTTATGGCTTTGTCTATACTTTAAAACACAAAGATGAAACATTTCAAAAGTTTAAAGAATTTTATAAATGTGTAGAAACACAACACAATGTAAAAATAAAGCAGATCATGACAGACAGGGGATCTGAATTCATGTCAAAAGAATTCTCTCAATGGCTAAAAGACAAAGGAATGTTACACTTCACCTCTAGCCCTTTCTCTGCATTTCAAAATGGAGTAGCAGAACAAAAGAACTCGACACTACAAACCATGATTAGATGTACATTAGAAGATGCTGGTTTAGGCAAACAATTCTGGTCAGAAGCACTATTATATTCCAATTATACTCTAAACAGAATTTGGTCTAGTGTCATAAATAAAACACCATATGAATTGATGTATAATAAAAAACCCAAGATAGCCCACATGCATGTATTTGGAGTTACAGCAGATGTACATATACCAAAACAATTGAGACGTAAGGGGGATAATGTATCTAGAAGGCTCAGATTCATGGGATATGAAACAGGCACAAAGGGATACAGATTTATTGACAATAACAACAAATTCATAATTTCTAGGACAGCTGTATTTCACGAACAGGCCAATTGGTCTAAGATACATCTTAATGAGATATTTCCAACTACAAAACCAGACATTGAAAATCAAGATAAGACAGAAAGAGAAGAACATAACCACAGTACACAAAAGAGCAACAATAAAACATGGATAGGAAACTGTCCCAAAATCAAAACAGATTCATTAACAAAAAAGGAAGCAAGATACTTACACGATAATGATAACAGACCAGAAAGAACAATTAGATGTAACAGGAACCAAGTACCAAATAAATATAAGGATTACATAATGCACATAAATGATGATTCATCAACACCCAATACCTCTGAGGAAGTATTAAAACTCCCCACAGAAGAAAGAAAAAAATGGGAATTAGCCATGGCCAAAGAAATGGACAGTTTGCGAGAACTAAACGTATTCACCCCAACACCAGCCCCAAAAGACAAAACAATTATTGGCACTAGGTGGATATTTAAAATTAAAAATCTGGAAGAAGGCAACACATTATATAAAGCAAGACTAGTTGCACAGGGCTACGCTCAAAAGTATCCTGAGGATTATACCGACACATATTCTCCCACTGTAAGAACTGAAAGTGTTAAGACAGCTTTAGTAATAGCATCAGCCCTTAATCTTGAAGTCTTTCAATATGATATACAAACTGCATACCTACATGCAAAACTCAATAAAGAAATATATGTAAGAGCTCCTCATAGCCAAAACACAAATAGAAATGAAACTTGGTTACTAAACAAAAGTTTGTATGGATTAAAGCAATCCGGCAAACGTTGGTATGAATGTTTGGTCAACGTACTCAAAGCTATAAACTTCAATGCCACAACTGCAGACAATTGTTTCTTTGTTAGGAGGGATGGTGATTCACTAGAATTTGTGTTAATTTATGTGGATGACATTTTGTATATTGGCAAACATAAAGAGAAAAGAGATACATTTGTAACAAAATTAAATGAACGTTTTTCTTTAAAATCATTAGGGAAAGTAAATAAATATCTTGGAGTTCAAATTAGTAAGACTAAAAAAGGATTTAGATTGTCTCAGAAAGATAAGATTATAGAACTCTTGAACAAATGTAATATGAGTGATGCAAAGCCTTGTGATACTCCAATGCAAGCTGATTTTTTAAGAAATATGAATGAATCATCTCCTGAGTTTAATGATAATACACTTTACAGATCAGTTATTGGTTCCCTTTTGTATATCTCTAATTGGACCAGACCCGATATTGATCTACCCCTTAATTTATTATCCAGATATGTCAGTAAACCTTTAATGTATCATTGGGAAGCCATTAAACGAGTGCTAAGGTATTTGAAACACAGCTTAGATTTCTGCCTACTATTAGAACCCAACGATGTTAAAGAGCCTATTCTCACTTGTTACGCTGATGCAGATTGGGCAGGTGACACTAAGTGCAGGAAAAGCACTTCCGGCTATGTATTCTTTCTTAACAATTGTCCAGTCTACTGGTATACTGGAAAGCAGGATCTAGTAGCTACATCAACAACTGAGGCAGAGTATATTTGCTTGTCAAAAGCCTCTAATAACCTTGTATGGTTCAATGATCTATTATCAGACATTTGGAAGAGTCCTTCATTACCATTTGTTATACATGAAGATAACAAAGCTGCAATAGAGATATCTAGAGCAGACGCTATTGGTCAGAGATCTAGACATATAGATTTCAAATTCAAACATGTAAGACAATTATCTCAAGATGGATTCATTAAAGCTATTCATTGCGAAACCACAGAACAAACAGCTGATATATTGACTAAGCCTTTACAATCTAAGCAACATAAATATTTAACTTCAAAATTACAAGTTTTATATTGTTCTGAATCTGAATGTAATTACTGTTGTATGTCGAATCAACATTTAGAGGGGGATTTGTCATGGGTAAATGCCTTATTCTTGAATGGAGGAAATGTATGTTCATAGAATATCAAGGGTTAATTTATTCTTCCTTTCCTAATGTATTCATATGTAACCACTCCTACCTCTAATCCCGCCTTATTGATATAAAAGGGGATACACGCTCCTCCTCCTTGCTTCTATCTGTAATCATTCAGAGAATATAGAATGCCTACTGTAAATAAACAATACTTTGTTTGAATACTACATTTCTGAATCCTTTATTGACTCCGATCCTCGAATTACTGCAACAAAAACACCCCCCCCCCCAGTGGTGCAGGAGGCCGACTAGGCCATGCCCACCATGGCCACGCCCACCCAGGAACCGGGCAGAGAATCCCTTGCTAAAATTTTTGAAGCCCACTCCTGGATGTTCTTAACAATCATAAGTCATTTTTTTTTCATTGTCATTTTAACTTTGAATGGTCACTGAACAAATGATTGTAAATCGAGGATGACCTGGACTTCAGAACAGTAATAGCCTGAGCAAAATAACTCAGAATAGAGTTGTGATTCCAGTGCATCTCTCTTTTCCGTAATCCAAAACTAAAGAAAAGCAACCTGGCTGAATAAAAAAAAAAGAAATACATCAGAACCTGTTCTTAGGGATAGATGTCTACAGAGATTCTCAGTCATCCAGGTCATGGTTGTCCCAAAGGTGCTTTTTCAAGAGGCAACTGGACTTTCTGGTTTTTTCTTTGAAGACGTTTCACTTCTCATCCAAGAAGTTTCTTTGGGATTTCTTAGGGATAGATTTTGCTCTATCTGGAGGCAGCTCATGCTTTTTTTTTCTTTTTTTTCTTTTTTTTTCTTTTTTTTTTTCTTTTTTTTTCTTTTTTTTTTTTTTTTTAGTAATCCAGTGACGGCGAACCTTTTAGACACCGTGTGCCCAAACTGCTCGGATGCATGCCCAAACCAAAAGGTGCACATGCGCAGACATGCACGCACGGACATGCACGCATGCACAGCAGAGACCTGAAGACCAGTTGGCCGGTGGAAGATGGGGCATCCCAACACTGGCAATGCAGCAAGAAGTAAGATCTTTTTCTTTCGTGAGCTTCTGTTTCATCGTTTGCAGGGAAAGAGAAGCTCATGAAAGAAATGCCAGGGAAATCTGACCTGGGCGACAGCACACACGTGGCCACCAGAGAGGGGTCTGCAGGCAACCCCTGGCACGCGTGGCATAGGTTCGCCATGATGGTAATAATCTATACCCAATATCTCAGGGGTTGCCACAAAGAAGAGGGAGTCAAGCTATTCTCCAAAGCACCTGAGGATAAGATAAGAAGCAATGGGTGGAAACTAATCAAGCAGAGAAGCAACTTAGAACTAAGGAGAAGTTTCCTGACAGTGAGAACAATTAATCAGTGGAACAACTTGCCTCCAGAAGTTGTGAAAGCTCCAACACTGGAAGTTTTTAAGAAGATGTTGGATAACCATCTGTCTGAAGTGGTGTAGGATTTCCTGCCTGGGCAGGGGGTTGGACTAGAAGACCTCCAAGGTCCCTTCCAACTCTGCTATTCTATTCTATTCTATTCTATTCTATTCTATTCTATTCTATTCTATTCTATTCTATTCTATTCTATTCTATTCTATTCTATTTTTTGTTCAGGGCTTATTGCATGCATTGGCACCAACCCTTTAGATCCTTCCCATTGCCCCACACCTAGTACGTTTCTGTGAGGGCGAAATATCAACAATATTGCAAATTAAACCTGCTATATTTCTTTTTGCTTGGCATGAACTCTAAAGAATATGAAAGTGTTAGTCCTATTTGTATTGTTTTGTTTCAAACCTACATCTCTCAAGCTCTTTCAATCCCCTGAATTCATTTGCAAAATACGTTAAGTTCTTACTGGATCAACTCTACGTGCATTTGAACTGTTGGTGTCTTTTGAATGACGTCCACATTATGGACAGTTGCTGTTTGTCTGCAACAGATGTTCTTCATCATTCTTCTGTGTCTTGTTCCCGACTGATAGGAGTGAGAATAGAGACAATAATCAACTGTCTCCAGATGTTTGGACAACTTCACTTTCTTTCATTTTGACCTTTGTGCTGTTTGATGCTCAGTTACTGCAATGAAACACAGTTTCCTCTTCTGGAAGTGATTCTGCTCTGCTTCTCAGCTGAATGTGCTACTCGGAGTTCAAGAATCTTCTTTCTGCTTTTGTTTTCTGCCACGATATTTATAGCATACTGTTTGCTCTCCTTTTCAACCTTCTTTCCTCTAGTATTTCATTAAACTTTGGGATCGTGGCTTTAGAAGACTTCCAATAAGACGTACGGTATCAACTGCCAACATATGATGGGATGGAGTCTTTTTTTTTTTTGCGGGGGGGGGATCGTTCCCCTCCCTACTCACCCACGTTTCTAAGATATCTTTGTTACTATGGAATTTTCATAGCCACATGGGTTCCATGGCATGGTGAATAAAAGATTTTTCCCATTTAATACAAGAATAGAAAATCACTCATACAGATCAGAGAATTAAAGGCCTTTCCCTAGGTCTTCCCAAGCTGATGACAGATCCAAGGAATGATGATGGTGGTAGTTCAGGGGTGAAATTCAGCAGGTTCTAACAGGTTCTGGAGAACCGGTAGAGGGAATTTTGAGTAGTTCAGAGCAAATACCACCTCTGGCTGGCCCCAGAGTGAGGTGGGAATGGAGATTTTGCAGTATCCTCCCCCTGGAGTGGGGTGGGAATGGAGATTTTGCAATATCCTTCCCCTGCCATGCCCACCAAGCCATGTCCACAGAACCGGTAGGGAAAAATTTTGGATTTCATCCCTGTGGTAATGGTGATGATGGTGGTGATGATGATGATGATGACGACAATATTTTATTTATTTATTTATTTATTTATTTATTTATTTATTTATTTATTTATTTATTTATTTATTTATTTATTTATTTGATTTACATGCTGCCCTTCTCCGGAGACTCAGGGCAGCTTACAAGGTGTTAAGCAATAGCCTTCATACTTTTGTATATTTTATACAAAGTCAGCTTATTGCCCCCACAAACTGGGTCCTCATTTCACCTACCTTAGAAAGGATGGAAGGCTGAGTCAACCTTGAGCCTGGTGAGAATTGAACTCGCAGTAATTGCAGGCAGCTGGAAGCTAAATACTACCTTTAACAGTAGCATTAGTCTGCTGCACCACTCAGGCTCTTTTTTGATGGCGATGATGTTGATGTTGATGATGATGATGATGATGATGATGATATCCATTCAGTTGTGCTCAACTCTTGGTGTTCCACAGGTGCTTTTTCAAGAAGCAACTGGACTCTCAGAAAGTTCAGTTGCCTCTTGAAAAAGCACCTTTCGGACAACCATGACCTGGATGACTGAGAATCTCTGTAGACATCCAACTCTTGGTGATTTTATTGGTCAGGGTGTCTATGAAGATTCTCAATCATCCAGGCCATGGTTGTCCCAAAGGTGCTTTTTCAAAAGGCAACTGGACTTTCTTTTTTTCTTGAAGATCTTTGCCTTCTCATCCAAGAAGCTTCTTCAGCTCTGACCAAATGGTAGATAATAGAAGGATTTATATTCTTTGCAGTCATCTGCTCATTAGTATTCTTTCTGAGAGTCATTGAGGCCACCTGAAGCTATCTGTGCCCTTAGGGACACCTGAATAACGCAAATGGGTGTGGAACCTTCTTGGAACTGTTGAAAGGATTGTGTTGTAAACAGGAGATAGGTGGTGCCTATCCCTTCCCCTCTCTTGAGAGAGGGCTATTCAGTCCTCTTTCAAACCAGCAGTCCTCTCTATGAGCCAGGTCTCTCCACATCTTCTGACCTTGCACTACTTCTTTGAGTGCTTCTTTGCTCTGGTTGGTGTCAGCTTTGATAGTGTCCAGCCATTGTGTTCTTTGATGTCCTGGTTTCCTTTCACCGCTAATTGTTCCAAACAGAACTGCTTTCGCCATCAAATTCCCCCGTGTGACATGGCCAAAGTAAGTAAGCCACATTTTCATGATTTTGCGTTCCAGAGCTAAGGGATACCAATTATGTTAATCTATCAGTCATTTATTTATTATTGGTCCTGCTAGCTTTTGTATCAAAGAATTGAGGCCTTTGAACTCTGGTGCTGGAAAAGACTCCTGTGAGTCCCTTGGACTGCAAGGCGATCAAATCAGTCAGTCCTAGAGGAGATCAACCCTGACTGCTCTTTAGAAGGCCAGATCCTGAAGATGAAACTCAAATACTTTGGCCACCTGATGAGAAGGAAGGACTCACTGGAGAAGAGCCTAATGCTGGGAAAGATTGAGGGCAAAAGAAAAACGGGATGACAGAGAACGAGGTGGCTGGATGGAGTCACTGAAGCAGTAGGCATGAGCTTAAATGGACTCCAGAGGATGGTAAAGGACAGGAAGGCCTGGAGGAATGTTGTCCATGGGGTTGCGATGGGTTGGACACGACTTTGCAACTAACAACAACAAGCTTTTGTATCTGTTTTGTTTTAACAAGAAACAATCTTCCCATTTTCATTCCTGCCTCCATAGACTCAGGCTGGGAGAAATCATTAGTTAGGAGAAGTAATCTTATTAATTACGCAACCTATTTATGATATCTTCTGCCAACAACAGAGGAGAATGTGTATATTTGATTTCAAACATAGTGTGGGAATCTTGAATAACAAAGATGTTCAGAAACACATTGGCAGTTGTGAAATATCAAACTGTTCTGACTAAGCACTCTGGATGGTGTGACTATTATTTTCCATTAATTCATATTCACTACTATCTAAATTTGCTTAGGGCTTGTTAGAAGAGGCAGCAGGAAGCCAGGTTGGGGGACAGCCAGATTAAGGTTTACCTCTGGAGGAAAATGAAGAAGTGTGTGTTTGCTATTAGACTAACACTGAATATTCCTCCCTTTTTCTTTTAGCTGTGAAAGTTCAGAACAGCTGTATTAAATGAGATTAAATCCCCTGAGATGCACCCGGAGACTCCAGCTGATCCAGAATGCAGCTGCACGGGTTGTTACGGGAGCCCCTCATTACTCCCATATAACACCCCTCCTGCGTGAGCTGCACTGGTTACCAATGGTTCTCCGGGTCCGTTTCAAGGTGCTAGTTCTCACCCATAAGGCCCTACATGACTTAGGTCTGGGATATTTGCAGGACCTTCTCCTGCCTGCCTCTCACCATCCTGTTCGCTCACAAAGGGCCGCCCTCCTCAGGGTTCCGACAGCGAGCCAATGTCACCTTGCTGTGCCCAGGGGTAGGGCGTTCACTGTGGGTGCTCCCACCCTCTGGAATGAATTACGTACTGAGCTCCGGACGGCTCCTGATCTCCGTTCCTTCCGTCGGGACTTGAAGACTTGGCTTTTCAAACAAATAGGCTGACTCTGATTCCGGGTTTTATTATTTTCTACTAATTGATTATTTGGATTAAAATGGGATTTTATTGTACTTGTTTCTTAACTTGTGTTCGCCGCCCTGAGTCCTTCGGGAGAATGGCGGCATATAAATACATGTAATAAATAAATAAATAAATAATAAATACACTGACCTCCAAATATTCACATGGCTTTGATATTAACACCCTCCTTCTTCTTTTCTTTTCTGGTTTAGGAGAGCTGAACCTTTTAGTCATGGTGGATAGTATGTGTCCTTGAAGATTAAGCATTAGATCTGGCCAGGGGTGCTGTTCAGCAGGTTCTGACAGGTTCTGGAGAACCGGTAGCGGAAATTTTGAGTAGTTCGGAGAACTGGCAAATACCACCTCTGGCTGGCCCCAGAGTGGGATGGGAATGGAACTTTTGCAATATCCTTTCCCCAGGAGTGGGGAGGGAATGGGAATTTTGCAATATCCTTCCCCCAGGAGCGGGGAGGGAATGGTGATTTTGCAGTATCCTTCCCCTGGAGTGGCATGGGATTGGAGATTTTGCAATATCCTTCCCCCGGAGTGGGGAGGGAAAGGGGATTTTGCAGTAGCCTTCCCCCAGGAGCAGGGAGGGAATGGAGATTTTGCAGTATCCTTCTCCTGCTACTCCCACCAAGCCACACCCACCAAGCCAGGGCCACAGAATCGGTAGTAAAAAAAAAAGAATTCCACCACTGTATCTGGCCCCCAGTATGCCAGCCAGGAAATAGCAAAGACTGGCCTGTGGTGCCTCTGCTAGTGAAAATGGAATATTGTGGGGAGGGGGCTGCAAGTGCCCCCTCTTGCCCCATTTTGGCCAGCAGGGTGCTGCAGGAGGCATCCATGCCGCCTGCTGTCCGTCCCGTCTCCCCCACCAGACTGTCCCGCGGAGGACAACTACAATGCTGATCCGGCCCTTGAAGAAATCCAGTTTGACACCCCTGATTTAGAATATAGGTAGTCCTCAACTTACAAGAGTGCATTTAGTGATCTTTGAAAGTTCCAACACCACTGAAAAAGGTGACATGACCATTTTTCACACTTAGGATCATTGCAGCATCTCCACGGTCACATGATCAAAATTCAAATGCTTGGCAACTGGCTCACATTTATAACATTTGCAGGGTCCCGGGGTCATGTGGTCACGTTTTGTGAAGCCGGATTCACTTAACAGCCATGCTAGTAACTTAACCAGTGTAGTGATTCACTTAACCACTGTGGCAAGAAAAGTCGTAAAACTTACGTAACAAAAGTTTTGGTTAGCAACAGAAATTTGGGGCTCAGTTGTGCTCATAAATCAAGGGGATGATCTGCATAGCAAAACATTTCCCCCCCTCTCTGAAAATCCTTTCTGTTGAAAATAAGTGTTGGAATATTTTCGAACATCTGTGCTGTCTCAGGGTGTGAAAACTGTTTGATATCAGGTATCTGCCAGGCTTCCTAGCTACCTGGAATAGTTGTTACCATTAAGAAAGATTTTACATGGATTGGGAGGGATAAGTTTTAAATCTGGGCTTACCAATGGCCTCACAGAATGATTAACTTTTTCATATTCCTCCTCTCCTTGAAATCTTTCCACTCGGTCAATATTTAATAACTAAATTGATGCCTGATCTTTTTGAACATGGAAAGTCCTCTGCTCAACACATCCTTAATTTAATGTGAACATATCTGGTGGTCTTTTAGTTGAAGAGAGAACTCAGAACACCATCAATCAATAATGGGAACCTCTTCTGCCTGATTCATTAAAGAGCTTCACCCCCCGCCCCCCTCAAGAGCCCCCCTCCTTTTAAAGGAAGGTCTATTGAAATTTGAGATTTGTTCAGATCAACAGTCTGGGACTCTAGTCTTAGAGAGAAAAAGAGGGAGAAATAGAAGATGACTGATGGGAAAAGGAGGCTTATAAAATGAGCCAAACTATTAGAAAAGTAAATAGAAGGAAGATTTTTATCCATTTCATAATATTTCAGATTGGGGCCTTCTTTAGCAACTGATTGGCAGGATTGGCTGATTGACTGGAATGACCAAAGGGAGAACTTCACCTATATATCCACAGATGTACATATAAAATATATTCCCTTCCATCCTCTTTGTATTGGCTAGAATGGAAAACCGAGTTGGAAGGGACCTTGGAGGTCTTCTAGTCCAACCCCCTGCTTAGGCAGGAAACCCTACACCACTTCAGACAAATTGTTATCCAATCTCTTCTTAAAAACTTCCAGTGTTGGAGCATTCACAACTTCTGGAGACAAGTTGTTCCGCTGATTAATGGTTCTCACTGTCAGGAAATTTCTAAGTTGCTTCTCTCCTTGATTAGTTTCCACCCATTGCTTCTTGTCCTGTCCTCGGGTGCTCTGGAGAATAGTTTGATTCCCTCTTCTTTGTTGGAGCCCTTGAGATATTGGAACACTGCTATCATGTCACCCCTAGTCCTTCTTTTCATCAGACTAGACATAGACAGTTCCAGCAACCGTTATGTCACTGTGTTTTTGTATTTACCAGCAGAGCTCATTATTTCTGGACTGTCAGACTTTCCGTAGCTTGCCAAAATTTCCTATCAGTGACTGATATTACGTGTATCCGCATTCCTTTCTTTCACTTCACACTTTTCTTTGTTCTCTTGCCAGAAAGGTCTGGCTACTGAGAAGTAGCCGATATGAACTTTGTAAAAATGTAACAATTAAATTTTTAGATAGTTAGATGTTTTATTTTCTTTACAATAAATATGAGTTTATTAGAAGATGTATTCCGTTTTTATTTTAACAAGGAAATGCCACGATCCAAGCAATTACCCCCAGGAAGATAACGGGGCTAATTGCCTCTGACACGTTCTTTATATGTTTTAGCCTCCAGTCCCCTAATCACCTTCGATGCTCTTTCTAGAGTCTAGAGCACTCTTTCTAGACTCTCAACATCTTTTTTACATCGTGGCGACCAAAACTGGATGCAGTATTCCAAGTGTGGCCTTACCAAGGCATTATAAAATGGTATTAATACTTCACGTGATCTTGATGTGAAGTTTCCGAAAGATGCCCTAATTAATTAATTAACTTGACATTTGATTCTATCCCTCTGTTGATGCAGCCTAGAACTGTGTTAGCTTTTTTGGCAGCTGCAGCACACTGCTGGCTCCTATTTAAATGATTGTCCACTAGGACTCCAAAATCCCTCTCACAGTTACTGCTATTGAGCAAGATACCACATATATTGTACCTGTGCATTTTGTTTTTCTTGCCTAAACGCAGGCTAGGAAGACTTAGAGTATGCTGATCCCACTTGACGTCATCATTGGTAGTCCTGGGTGCCAAGGACAATAAACTGACAATGGGAATGGGTTGGTCTGCTGCTTCGTGCAAACACAGCCATTATGTTTCAAGGAGAAACAGGCTTTGACTCAACCCTTCCAAGACCGAGTGGCTGTGGCTGCCGGCATCCCGGTATAGCCAGCTGACGCCATTGCTGGTTATTGGGGGCGAATCATTGGCCCCCATGGAAAGGGCCCACAACTTGGGCATCCTCCTGGACGCACGGCTGTCTTTAGAAGGGCATATGATGGCCGTGGCCAGTGGGGCTTTTCATCAGGTTTGCCTGATACGCCAGTTGCGCCCCTTTCTGGATTGGGACTCCCTACGCACAGTCACTCAAGCACTCGTCACCTCTCGTCTGGACTATTGTAACGCTCTCTACATGGGGCTCCCCTTGGGATACATCCAGAGGCTCCAACTGGTGCAGAATGCGGCCGCGCGGGGGATTCTGGGAGCGACTGGGCGCTCCCATGTGACTCCTCTCCTGCGCGAGCTGCATTGGCTTCCGGTGGACTTCCGGGTGCGCTTCAAGTGTTGGGATCACCTTTAAAGCGCTCCATGGCTTAGGACCAGGGTACTTACGGGACCGCCTTCTGCCACCAATAGCCTCCCACCGGCCAGTTCGCTCCCACAGAGAGGGCCTCCTCAGGGTGCCGTCGGCTAGACAGTGCCGGCTGGCGACCCCCAGGAGGAGAACCTTCTCTGTGGTGGCACCTACCCTTTGGAACAATCTACCCCCAGAGATACGAGTGATCTCCAACCTCTGGACTTTTCGTCGGGCCCTAAAAACTCATCTCTTTCAGTTAGCCGGTCTCTCTTGATTTTATGATTTTATGGTTGGTTTTAAATTTTGATATGGATTTTAAATTGATAAATTTTAAACTATGGGCCAAATTTAATTATTTTAAATCTATTTTTAATCGTATTTTATGTATAAATGTTTTTATTTTGGCTGTTCACCGCCATGAGTCCGAAAGGAGAAGGGCGGTATAGAAATTCGAATAATAGATAAATAAATAAAATAAATAAATAAATAAATAAAGGACCACTTAGGAAAGTAAGAGGAAATGCTACAAAAATTTATTAAGTATGCGAATGCATACATGCAAATTAAATTTAAAAAGAGTCATCATGAAGAAAGGTAAAAATCTGCATCTTCATTCGGATACAATATGTTAATGTCTAGGGCAAAGTAGCACTGTTATCTAGAACCACCGTAGGGGTTCCTGAGTGCTTCCTTTTCAAATGAAGGCCATAGTCATTCCTATGTTGAAATTGCAGGCTGAGAATGTGAATATGGGGAGGGGGTAGAGTAATGCACCTCTCTCTAGAAAGTGATATATTGCACTGATCTCTAGCACCACCTTTGTGCATGTCTTCATTTAGGGATATACCCAGGGGTGGGATTCAGTCGGTTCAGACTGGTTCAGGAGAACCAGTAGCTCTGATGATCAGCTGGGAGCGAACCGGTTTGCTCCAACAATCAGGTGGGCCTGCCTGCTCCTGTGCTTTACTTACCTTTATCCTCTCAGCTGATTCACGCAGCAGAGTGGATTGCGGCACCTCAGCTGTGTTACTCTCCAGAAGTAACGTGGAAGGTTAGTTTTGTTAAAACTGCGCACACACAAAACACGCAATCACCGAACCGGTTGTTAAACCAGCAGGATCCCACCACTGGATATAGCCAAAATACATTGGAACTGGGCACTTGCCAAGGACCCAAACAATATTCCATGGTCAAATCTGGATATTGCATCTGGAAAGTCCCAACTTCAATTCATGTCACCTGTAGTAAAATGGGTCAAGTAGGAGAGGAGGGAAAGGTCTCTATCTGATATCCTGCAGAGCCACTTCCAGTAGATGGCTAAATAATCTGGTTTGGAATAAACCAGTTCATGTGTCTCCTGAGAAACACAGAAGCAGGGTGAAAGAATTCCTGATTTCATGATCCACTTCCCTCTTCTTAAGAGACCCACTCCAAATAGCAACAGCACTTAGACTTACTGTATCTATCATCCCACATTGCTTTACAGAAGTCTCTGAGTGGTTTACAACATCAGCATATTGCTCCCACAACCTAGGTCCACAATGGCGAACCTATGGCATGCTTGCCACAGGTGGCACACAGAACCCTCTCTGCGGGCACACGAGCCATTGCCCCAGCTCAGCTCCACTGCGCATGCATATGTGCTTCCCACCGTCCAGCTGGGTTTTGGGTGTCTGCCACGTGCGGGGGACAGGCTGCATGCGGAGATGTGCGTGCATGCACGAGCGAAGCACCCACATGGTGGTCATATATGCATGCACAGTGGGGGCAGGGTACGCATGCGTGGGGGGTCACGTGTACATGCATGGGGTCACATGTGCATGTGCAGGGATCACATGCACATGTGTGGGGCAGGGTGCATGCGGAGTAGTCACACACATGTGTGGTGGGCGAGGCATGCATGGGGGGTCGCATGCACATGTGCAGGAGCAGGGAATGCATGTGCGTTGTGTGTGCATGTGCGGGGGCAGGGTGTACGGGGGTGTCACACGTGCATTGCGTTATGGGTGTGTGTACGCACATGTGCACTTTCGGCACTCGGTGCCGACGAAGTTAGCCATCACTGACCTAGGTCTTCATTTTATTGACCTCGGAAGGATGGAAGGCTGAGCCAACTTTGAGCCACTCAGAATCGAACTCTCAACAGCAGACAGAATCAGCTTGCAATACTGCATTATTACCACCGTGCCATCAATATGATGTTCTCTGCAAAAAAAAAAAAAAAAAAGATACCTCATCCATTCCTCACAATATTGGACATCCAACAAAATGATGGGTTTTACGGGTCTGCGGCCTACAATTCCGTTCTATCTTGGGCTGATCAAAGCAGCTGTTTCTTTCCCTCAAGAAATACATTTGCAAAGGAGTGTGAAGATTAGTAGATCTTGATCCATCTCAGCTTTGCTATATTTGTGTTTTTCTGCTCTGCTTCACCCCAAACTTACCGGGAATAGCTTTTTCAGAGACATTACATGTCAGAAATTCATTAACTAACTTCACATTTTGATGCTGCGTGTCGGGGAGAGAGAGAAAAAAGCCATCTGCTACGTGACGCCTGCAATTTCTAATCTGCTTAAATCCTGCTGAATCTAGCCAATGTCACTTAGGCGAGTTGATCCTCTGTTCTCCCCCCCCCCTTTTTTTTTTTTTTTTTGTTATTAGAAAATTAAGATAGCGGTCCTGCTGCTGATTTCATCTTCTAAATCGTTTAAACGCTGTATTGGGAATAGCAGGAACCCTGATTGGACCAGGATATAATTTAGCCATTAGCGTTAATCTCTTGCAGTCCATAATGGTCTATCAACAGCACATGTTCTTGAATTCTCCATTGTACCTTATTTCTAAGTCAATCAAAATATGTTTCTTTATCAGATAGTCTTGTTGGAATCTAATTAGACAGCAGCCCAGAAGAGCACTGGTGTAATATCTTTCCCTCCATCAACTTCATTTAAAACATTTTGGGACAGAAGAAGCTTTCTCAAATTGCTTTGTTTCTCCCTCACCCCCACCCCCCACAAATGGAAAACTGAGACAATAATTAAAGTTTGCTACTCAGTTGTCTGGGACGCAGTGGCTCAGTGGCTAAGACGCTGAGCTTGTCGATTGAAAGGTTGGCAGTTCAGCGGTTTGAATCCCTAGTGCTGTGTAACGGGGTGAGCTCCTGTTACTTGTCCCAGCTTCTGCCAACCTAGCAGTTCAAAAGCACATAAAAATGCAAATAGAAAAATAGGGACCACCTTTGGTGGGAAGGTAACAGCATTCCGTGCACCTTTGGTGTTTAGTCATGCTGGCCACATGACCACGGAGACGTCTTCAGACTGCACTGGCTCTTCGGCCTTGAAATGGCTGAGATGAGTATCATCCCCTAGAGTTGGAAACGACTAGCACAGATGTGCAAGGGGAACCTTTACCTTTACTCAGTTGTCTTAGTGTTGAATTTTGAATAAAAATTAATTTAAATCCGGTCAGAAGGCAAATACAAGAAGTAAGGTTCATGCTTTGATCCAGTAAGCATTAGTTTATCACTTTAAAAAAAAAATAGATGGTGACATTAATATTTAGGTAAATGTCTATGGAGATTCTCAGTCATTCAGATCATGGTTGTCCCAAAGGTGCTTTTTTTTCAAGAGGCAATTGGACTTATTTTGTTTTTCCTTGAAAATGTTTCTCTTCTTATCCAAAAAGCTTCTTCAGCTCTGACTGGATGGTGGGGAATGGAAGAATTTCCATTTTTTTGAGAGCGAGTCTTTTAGAGAGTCGTTGGAGCCACCTGAGCTGAAGAAGCTTCTTGGATAAGAAGTAAAATGTCTTCCAAGAAAAACCAGAAAGTCCAGTTGCCTCTTGAAAAAAAACACCTTTGGGGCATTAGTATTTAGGGTTTTACAAATGAGCACCAGGAACAGACAGGACAGGAAGAAGGCCCCATGGGAAAGCCATGTACACAGTGTGCATCTGCACACATGAAACAACATTAATATCACCAACAATGAAGCAGTAAGCTTAGTCAGAAGTTGTTACAAACTAATTGAGAAAATAGATCCTCTCGTTGGCATTGCCCCACCTAAGATCAGAAGAGAAGTAGCAGCAGATGCTAAGAGAACTAAGCAAGAGAATGATTCTCAGCAATCCCTTAATGGACATGTGCCCCGCACCTACTGACTCAGATCTAGGAACAGCTTTATGGCAAGATGTCCATGGAGATTCTCAGAAACTCAGCTCATAGTTATCCCAAAGGTGCTTCCCTCCCCACACCCAAAAGGCAACTGGACATTCTGGTTTTTCTTTGAAGATGTTTCGCTTCTCATTGTTGTGTCCTAGGCCCAAGTCGTTATTACCAGATACAATCAGTCCTAAACAAACATATTTTATTAGAACAGCTGGGAATTACTTCATTCCCAGTTTAGTCCAAATTAATTCCAAAACAAGTCCTTCAGAAAAAGTCCTTCGGCCTTATCACAAACTTTTGTCTTCTTTGGCACCCTGCCAAAGCCTTTTCTTGGCAAAGCTCCACAAAGTTCAGAAACAAGAGACGCCAACTAGAAAGCAATGTAGCAACATTGCTTTCCTACAAAGAGCCCGAGAGCCGTTGCTGCTCTTTTAAGCCTTCTGGGAGGGGCCAATCATCTTCTGGCTTTACTCCTGAGACATCCTTTTGGCTTTAGCTGCTCTTGCTTTCTGGCAGCTCTTCACATGTGTGCACTAGAAACAGGCTCCTCCTGTTCCTCTGCCTTTCTGCTATCTGCCTCTGGAGGCTCCAGAGTCCGCGCATCACTCCCAGATGGTGCTGGCCCCATCTCTGCCTCCAATGTAGAGCCCTTGTCCGGGCCTTCCCCAGATTCCAGGACTGGCCCATTGTCCTCCACAGCCTCCTCACTGTCTTGGATTCTTGGATGAGAAGCAAAACTTCTTCAAAGAGTCCAGTTGCCTCTTGGAAAAAATAAATAAAAACACCTTCGGGACTTTATGGCAAGAGCAAAGATTCTTAAGGGTGCACAAGAACAAAATCAAATTAAAAGATGGAGGAAGGAAACCATCAAACAAGGAATAACATTAAAGGCGTATATGTCTGAGGGAGCCGACCTCCCTTATACTACTTGGAGGACTCTAAATAGGTTGAGAGTTGGAGTGCCTAAATGTAAAACCAATATGCTCAAGTGGAGGTTCTTAGTGGATAACAACGTGCTATGTGAATGTGGAGAGATGCAGAACCCAGCCATCAGCTGGCTATATCAGCTACTAGCAGAAATTTGTACCAATAATGACTTATGTTTTTGGCCACTGACAAAGCCAAGGAGGTGGCTTCATTCTGGCAGTTTAAAGTTTGATCTAGACACGGAAGAAGAAGTGCCATTGTGTGAAGGAGATGGGTGAGATAGGAACAGGGGTGGGAGCTGCTGAGGGTTCGCAGGGATTCGGGAGAACCTCTAGCTAAAATTCTGTGCAGTTCGAAGAACCCCCAAATCCCATTCCTGGCTGGCCCCGCCTACCCCACCCTGCCCCTCCCAGGAGTCCCCACACAGCCTGTTTTGGATGCAGGCAAGTGCAGGATGCGCGCGGAGGCTCAGGGAAAAACGGGCCTACCGGAACTTTGGGAAGGCCAGAAATGGGGCCATTTCTGGCCTTCAGAGGGCCTCTGGAGCATCGGGAGGCCATTTTGCCCTCCCGGAGGCTCGAGGAAAGCCTCCAGAGCCTGGGGAGGGCAAAAATGCACCCCCTGCCATGGTGCAGGAGGCCGACTAGGCCACGCCCACCATGGCCACACCCACCCAGCAACCAGGCAGAGAACCCCTTGCTAAAATTTTTGAAGCTCACCCCTGGATAGGAAATGTGATAAATAAATATGCAGAAATTTGGGGGTTTTCTAAAACTCATCTTTTACTTCCCTGATTGCTAGTGAAGGTAGGAGGTGAAAGATTTCAGTAGGATATGTCCTACAAATAGGGAAAGGAAAAAAAGAGGAACAGAGCGGAAAGGAAGGGCCTATAATTGAAGAAATGTGTACAAACAGCTGTATTTTCATGTGTACCTTTCTTATATTATTTATAAATTATGAAACCCCATAATTTTGAATTTGTCTGAGGAAAAATTATTGGGGGAAGAGCAAAACAGATTTTCCCATTCTTATCTGTCAGTTACCAACCACGGAGAGGAAGACATTTTCAATTGCCACTGAAGCTATTACCTTGTTAAGAGTTGAGACTGTAGAAAGAATCTGACACAATTGTGAAATTGTAAAATTCATCTGGCAGAATGCTTAAATCCAGAAGTGGTACTACATTTCAGTGCTTTAGCTCCAATGAAAATGTTTGTAAGGAAGATATACTAAGCAAATTGGTGGTAATCATTTAGTTACATACCTAATCCTGCAGTGTGCTTATTCTTGCCAGTTATGTTCTAAAATTAAAATGATTCCATTCTCTTAAGCTGACAATTTATATGCTTCTATTTCATTTTCTTTGAAAGAACATTTTGAAAGGACCCTAAAATCAAAAGAGGGGGAAAGCCATCAAATTTTAGAAATTCATTCTTTTCATTCATTCTCCAGTAACGGAGCCACAACACTTTTGTCTATGACAGGGAGATAAACATTTCTAATTTGGATTTCAGGGCTCTCAAAATGAGTGAATATTTTTTATGGATCAAGCGTTCAACAACTTAGTGGTCCAATTAAAACATCAACACTATTTTCCCACATGCAGTAGCAACATGAGTACAACGTGAACACAATGTCCATTAATACATTTGTTGCATATTTACAAACTGTTAAGGATATTGTTGTGTTACCAGCCAGCAGAGTAAGTGCACAGAAAAACGGTACTGAGAGCAATGAATACAATACATACAAACTGGTTTAACATAGCTTTTACTTTGTAGTGAAAAACAAGTGCATAGTCCTTTTTATCAATCCAAGTCTTTAGCCATTCAAATCAATCCAAAGTTACAGATATCTTCTTACCAGACAAACAGCAGTAATTCACGCTGGTAACAAATCACGATGGTAGCAGATCCATCCACGTCTTCACACACGACAGTAACAGTTTCAACCAGCAAGTCAAGCAGCAAGTCAAGCAATGAGGAAAGCAGGTCCAACAATGACTATAGCTCGGCTTCCTCCTTATATACAGTTTACACTAGTAATTATCCACTTAAGATAAGTGAAGTCAGCAGTGCAATGGCTCAACAGTACAATTAGGATAATTGCAGTCAGCATTCAGTCAACAGTCATTAGTCATTACAATGACTTAGCACTGCATCTTAGAGTTACAGAATACATTTAAAGTTATAGAACACATATATTGCCTGGACAACTTGTTAGACTTACACCATATCCTAACACAAACAGTTGTGCCAAAGGCCAAACACATATACCTGGATATTAAAAGTATAGCATATTCCAGATCTTGAAAGTACTGGTACTATTCCAACTGTTCTCAAAATCATCAACAGCAATTTGACATTTACACAGTTAGTAAAGAAATGAGCAATCCAAAGCCTTTCATATCGTCAGGCCGTAAAGACCAGGTCCACCTAGTGAAGGCCCAATTAAACTGGCTTGTGACTAATCATGCCTATGCATAAGAACCTTCTCAACTAACCAATTTGTTCAAACTGAAGAAGCTGCTTGGATGGGCAATGAAATATCTCAAACCAACAACAACAACAACAACAACAACAACAAAAAAGCCCAATTGCCATGGACTTTCCAGACAATTCTACCTGGATGACTGAGAATCTTCACCTTCATGGCTTATTTGCTTAATCAATTTGTATTAAAAGTTAGACCCAATTAATTTATACCTCCAAAGATTACAACCTGCCATTGTAGCTTTTGGAGCCAAGATCAAAAATGATACCACCAACCCTCTAGAACAGGGGTGTCAAACTCCAGGCCCAGGGGCCAGATCCAGCCCGCGGGTTACTTAGATTTGGCCCATGGGGCCTCCCTGAAAACAGCAAAGGACTGGTCCATGGGGCCTCTACCATTGAAAATGGAGCTTGAGAGGGTTGCACACGGCCCTCCCGAGCTCCATTTTCACTGGCAGAGGGTTGCAGAAGACCATTGCAGCCGAAAACGGAACTCAGGAGCCTGTTTTTGCTAGCACAGTGCTCGGGCCACCACAGGCACTCCCTATATGAGTAACGTCGAGTTGGCCAAGCCCACGCTGGCCACACACACCCCAGTCCCCCACCCCCCGAGGTCAAACACAACCCTGATGCGTCCCTCAATGAAATCAAATTCTGACACCCCTGTCCTAGAAGTTTCTCTGATCTTCCAGCATCTGATGCAGGATTACTTTGTGGATGCCACATCATCAATCTTGCTATCTTCAGAGTATATTTTGAACTAGTCTGAATTAATGCGATAATTAAAATGAGAGTGCTCAATCTAACTGTCTAGCATGGTCAGAGGTGGAGGAAGAGGAGGAGGAAGAGGAAGGAACAAGCATCGTAAATGAATGGGTTGCTGAGATCTTGCCAATTTGGACTTTATTACTATGGTTGGCCACATAGTCAGTCAGATGTTTGGACTGGATTTGCAATGTTTATCCACCTATTGCAAGGACTTCAGATAGGCAGATGTTGTTTGATGGTGTGAAAGGTCTTGTTGCAGGATGTAAGCTATTCCAAGTAAAGCTGCCTTTTGCAATTGACTGATGGTCATTTTGTCAGTGCTGATGTTGTTCACGTGTTCCAGATGTTTTAGAATTGCACCCAAGAAACCTATTACTATTGGCACTTACTTTTGCCACAGTCATTTTACTTCTAGATACAAAACTTTGTTCTTTTGTGATTTTCTTTCTAATCTGTACATGGATCCTACTGGCTTGTCTGTCTATGTCTATACAGAAAAAATAATACTGACTTATTTATTTATTTATTTATTTATTTATTTTATTAAATTTCTATACCGCCCTTCTCCCGAAGGACTCAGGGCGGTGAACAGCCAGAAGATAAAACACAGGAAATACAAAATCTAAAATAAATTAAAGCAAATTAAATAATTTAGGCTGAATTTTAAAATACCCCATAATTAAACAGATTAAAATTTATGTTTAAAATTTAAATTTAAAAGAGGAGATGATTTAGGCCAGGCCAGCTTGATGAAATAAAAACGTTTTAAGCGCACGATGGAAGGTGCGAAGATACGGGATCCTCCGTATCTCCGGGGGGAGCTCGTTCCAGATCGTAGGTGCCCCCACAGAGAAGGCTCTCCCCCTGGGGGCCGCCAGTCGACATTGTTTGGCCGACGGCACCCGGAGGAGCCCCTCTCTATGGGAGCGTACTGGCCGGTGGGAGGCTATTGGTGGTAGTACTTGTACTGAGATACAGATTAGTTTCTCACAAGGTTAGGTGATGTTCATGCTGCAACTTGAGTTTGACACACAAAGCCCTGGAGAAAACTCTCCCTGTTTTCTGAAGTTCTACTCCTCTGTTTTCTGAACTTTTCTGAAGTTCCACTTCTCCTACCCCATTCTGTGTTTCTTATTTTTATCATGCCAAAAGGAAACTGAACCATAGATCTTTATGTGCAAAAGGAATATATAAATGTGTATAGAAGGACAGGAGGTCTTCCTGCCAACTGTATGCTCTGATCTCATTCATGATACCGACACAGCCCAATGGAATACGAACTATCTGCTCACTTCTCTCAAGATGTCCAGTAGCATCATTACTGAATGCTGCCATTCTGTAATCACCTTCATATCTCTACTGCTATGTGCCATGAGCTCTATCTGTAAGTCGGCTTTCAAAGTAGGAGAATTAAAAGGAACACTTTGCAATGATGGTGGTTTTATGTTTTGCCATTTCAGCCTACTGGTCCCAGAAGCTATCTTCTGGTACCTAACCCATTTCGCTGATAATAACCAAAGGAAACTGGAGCCAAAGAATTCCTTATAAATTCATCCAGCCAGGTGTTCTCATTGGGGCTAGATGGATACATAAATGCAATATATTACCACTATCCCAAAATCTCTAGCTTTTATATAAGCAAAGTACTTAGCGACTCTGAGGAGTGATTTGCTTTGCCTAATGAGTAAGGTCTTGGTAAGTGATTAACAGCGGTAAATGAAAGTCAACGTTCTTCCTACTTTCCATCTTCAGATCATCTCCCCTCCCAGTTCCCATAAGCCAAGGTTGTCTTTAAACATAGATTTCGTTTCCCCTGGACCAATAGACCTAATGATTCTAGTTCAGATAAAACCACGAGGCATTAATGTAGATGCAATGCACAAGATTGAGAAAGGTAAGTAGAGCCATAATTGCCTCATTTGCATTCTTCATTCCTCTGAAATGGAATTACTAATGACTTTATTTGGAGTGGGACTGAATCAGTGAAAAATAAAGCTTGCAGATGCTCATCAGCAAGCAGGAGCCAAGGTGGCATCCGATGAAGCCGTGGAGAGCCAACCCTGCAATGGAACAAAAGCAACTTTCACAATAGGCTTTGAAAAAATGATTAATCATCTGGCTTTTGATCAACTGTTTCTAAACCTTAACAAAACCTCACCAAGGATTATTCTGGAGTGTTGTAAAAATATTTTTTTTTTCTGATGATTATGATAGCTATAAGAATCATCCCAATGATAATGATAATGGCAACAGGACAAAATGTTCATTGTAACATTACAAGACGTAAACTAGGGAAACATAACTAGACAAGCTATTTAATTATAAGGTTACATTAACAGAATCTTGCAATCTGAAACTACAAACTTCCTGCCTTCCACTTTTAACTGCTTGATCCAATAGGGTAGATCCCTCTTTCTCTGACCGTTCAGTACTAGGGTGTTCCCCTCTCTCTTGTCTGTCTGCTTCACATCCCCCAAGGTAACCCACACATTCCATTGCAGGAGCTATAATTGAAAGTGTCTGGGGCTGATTGTTAGAATTGCACTTCAATTGGTTGACTTTGGGAACATGCCAATTTTGTTATTCAGTTATGTAAAAATAAGCATCCTTTGGGTTGAAGGACTTTCTAACTGGGAAGGGAGGGAGGGATGGAAGGTGGGGAGGGAGGGAAGGGAGAAGCAGAAGGAGGAGAAGGAGGAGGAAGAGGAGGAGGAGGAGAAGGAGGAGAAGGAGGAGGAGGAGAAGAAGGAGGAGGAGAAGAAGGAAGAGAAGGAGGAGGAGGAAGAGAAGGAGGAGAAGGAGAAGGAGAAGGAGGAGGAGGAGGAGAGGGAAAAGGAGGAGGAGAAGGAGGAGAAGGAGATACGGGATTTGTACAATACATTGAAAAAGCATCTCAGAATGGGGCTATTTGGTTGGGTCAAGTTGGAAGAGAAAAATGGGGATTATTAGAATATCCCTAAGGATTCTTCAGAAGAGAATGTTGCTTTGTATTTTCTGACAATTGTTCTTAAAGTTATGTGGCACCTTATGATTTCCCCTTGTTTCCCATCTCTCTTTTCTACAAGTCCATGACAGTAATTATATGGCAGCATTTTTTTACTTGCACCTGTTTTTTCCCACTTGCCTCTGGGAATTTAATAGCATGTTGAAAGCTCTTGTAGAATAGAATAGAATAGAATAGAATAGAATAGAATAGAATAGAATAGAATAGAATAGAATAGAATAGAATATTTTTATTGGCCAAGTGTGATTGGACACACAAGGAATTTGTCTTGGTGCATACACTCTCAGTGTACAGTACATAAAATAAAAGATACGTTCATCAAGAATCAAAAGGTACAACACTTAATGATAGTCATAGGTTACAAATAAGCAATCAGGAAACAATATCAATATATAGTAGCTAGTTGGGCTTTCGAAAGGAAAGGACGAGTTTTCTGAGAAGAAGAGCCACATACAAAGAGAACTGGGAGAAAGATATTGCCAGTTTTGATGGTTGCTTGATTCTTCCCATTTGCCTTTGACTGCTAGAGATCCAGGGTCATCATGGGTGATAATTCTCCTAGGTCACAGGATCAAGTGAAGCAATTTTGAATAAATTGTGATCACTTCCTACTTTTGCATTAACTTTTATTTATTTTATTATTTATTTATTAATCAAATTTCTATACCGCCCTACTCCCAAAGGACTCAGGGCGGTGAACAGCCAAGATAAAATACAGATAATACAAATACTAAAAAATCCCTTAAAATTATTAAATATTTCGGCCGAAACACAGATTAAAACACCCAATTTATAAAATCACGAATTAAAAAAAATTAAAAATTTAAAAGATGGGAGTTAGGCCAGGCCAGCTTGCTGAAATAGAAAAGTTTTGAGAGCACGGCGAAACGTGCGCAGGTCCGGGATCTTCCGTATCTCTGGGGGGAGCTCGTTCCAGATGGTAGGTGCCCCCACAGAGAAGGCTCTCCCCCTGGGTGCCGCCAGTCGACACTGTTTGGCCGACGGCACCCTGAGGAGCCCCTCTCTATGGGAGCGTACTGGTCGGTGAGAGGCTATTGGTAGCAGAAGGCGGTCTCGTAGATACCCCAGTCCGATGCCATGGAGCGCTCTAAAGGTGGTAACCAAAACCTTGAAACGCACCCGGAAGACCACCGGGAACCAGTGCAGCTCGCGCAGGAGGGGGGTCACATGGGAGCCCCCTCCTTTGAACTTTTGGAGCTCCAAACTCCTAAAACCAATGGCAATGCGCACTCAAGAGGATTTGCATTTATTTATATCTACAGACTCTGACAAGTCAGAGCGCATGGAGGATGAGAATGAAAGGGGCACATTGTCATTCCCCTTCACATTATTCTTGATCATGTTCAGGCTTTCAGGTTTAATAATGGAAAACAATAATGGAGTAACAATAGAAAATAATATCCTTTGTTCAATCAAGGTGAGAGCCCACTTAAAAGGAAAAAAACAATCAAAGTTATTTTTCTAAAAAAAAAAAAAGTTTTAAAGAGCAGGATTGTGAAAATACTTTTCTGCATTGAAATAATTAGCAAGATGGATCAGATTCTTGCCCTCTTTTATTTTTAAAAAAAATATCAATTCACTTTCCATTGAGTCCCAACTGATTAATCTCCACATTGAGGGGATTGTAGGTCTGTAGCATTTAAAGCAAAACAAAATTTATTCTCAAAGAAAAGAAAGTGAAAATACAAAATAGTTCTAGTTATCTTCCCAGTAAACTATATTTCCTAGGATTCTGCTGAATCCAATGACATTTTATTTTAATATATGCTAATTAGTGTACATTTAAAGTGACAATAAAGTTCTATTCTATTCTATTCTATTCTATTCTATTCTATTCTATTCTATTCTATTCTATTCTATTCTATTCTTTCTTTCTACTCTACTCTACTCTACTCTACTCTACTCTACTCTATTCACCCTACCCTACCCTACCCTACCCTACCCTACCCTACCCTACCCTACTCTATTCTATTCTATTCTATTCTATTCTATTCTATTCTATTCTATTCTATTCTATTCTATTCTATTCTATTCCTTTTCATAACAACCACTATATTTTTATAAGTCTTTTCTCCATTACATCTGTTCACTTGGCCTGTGAACTTCAAACAACACTATTAGGAAGCCTGTATATTAAGTCACATTTCCCAGTAATGAGACCTGTTTGCTTGATTTTTGGTTTACTTGCCCATCTCTTGTGATTTGTAAACCATGCTTTATGCCTTGATTTTGTATATCAAAGAGTTAACTATGGCTTCTTTAAAAAGTAATTCTTAAAAGATGGTTTAATAAGGTGTTTGAAATCAATTTTAATTCAACGATTCATACAATTTTAAGGTCCTTCTCTCTATCCTCATGATTCTTTATAGTTAAAATGGACCTTGGACCAAACAGACACAATTCAATTTTCATAACAGTTGCATTTGACTCATCAAGAATGATATTTCCCAGTATTATAAGCTTAATGGCCTGGAAATATGCACTAGGCTCAGTTCCTCAGTCTCCCCAGCCAAAGTCCAATCAGCTAATTTTGTTATGTTACTATTCTCTTTGGATTAGCTAGTCCAAATAACATAAATATTAAGCTACAAATGGCTGCTGTTGGGGCTCAAATTGATCAATATGCCTCCCTGCAATTTGGAATATTTGGGTTGATATACAGTAGTGGCCAAAACTGTGGAAACCTTTTGGGAAAAGTATATTTTTAAGGTTTGATGACTAATAACACCACTTTTTTTTTTTTTTTTTTGAGTTTCAAGATAATCTTATTCCACTGCTGGAATGGCCTGGAAAGAGCCCAGACCTTAACCCTATTGAAAATTGATGGAGCCAACTAAAGAAACTTGTTAGTCAGAAGTGACCCAGCAATAAAACCCAGTTAATAGAAGCAATCATTCAATCTTGGTTTCACATGATAATATCTGCAGAACTAAAAGACTTGGTTCACTCCATGGGAAGATGTTGTAAGGCCGTAATTTATGCTAAAGGTTACTCAACTAAGTATTAACTGACATGGTGATAATTTTTGTATATCTCATGTTTTTCTATGTATTTCACTTTTCTTCTTTATACTGTAACTGCTATTCTAATAGCAAATCCTTCATAAAAGTTATTGCATTATATTCTTGGTTAAATTATTTTCCATTGATATATAATTTTATGGTACTACTCCAAACACAAGTGATGTTATTAGCTAGTTTTAGAAAATACACTTTTCCCAAAAAGTTTCCACAATTTTGGCTACTACTGTAGTAATGCCCCAAGGATGCTAGGATACCATACTGTATTGTTGTTGTTTTTTTAAATCAATGGAATATATTTAAATTGAGAGCATCTTCAAATGGACAAATGTTTATGGAGATTCTAAATCATCCAGATCATAGTTGTCTCAAAGATGCTTTTTTTTTTTTAAAGGCAACTTGATTGCATTTTCTTGAGAAAGAAGAAGAAGAAATTTTGCTTCGCACACAAGAAGCTTCATCGGTTGTGACATCATCAAATGGAATAATCCTCTCAAAAAGCCTCCAAATTAAGGGATGTAAATGGTAAAGTGTAAATCTCTGAAAACTGAATGTAAAACTATCTCCATCTCAAGGATTCAAGGCAAATGTTCTGACCCAGGCTTCCTCAAAAAGCACGTAGCAGAATCCTGGTCCCGACAAAACCCCTTTTATTCAACAAACAGTGAATTCCTCTCATTCACCCTCAGCAAAGGCCTGGCAAACAGTCTTTCAAAGGTGAATTTGTGACTACAGACTTTATCTGGCTTGGAAAGCTGCCATGTAAATATTTTCCAAACTTAAGGAAAGGCTTGGCACAGAGTCTCTGGGATTCACGGACAGATCTTCACACTCCTGAAATGACCGACAAATGAATTGTTTCCTGCAAAAGCCCACTCCCCTTTCGCTCCTCTTTTATTCCCTCTGGAGGGGCCATTCATCATCCACCTGTGGCCTTACTCCCAAGTCAACCCTTGTTCTTTAGCTGTTCCTTTCGTTCGGCAACTCTGTGCATGTGCACACTGAGACAGGCTCCATCTGTTCTTCTGCCTCACTGATGTCTGACTCCGAAGGCAGCTGATAGCTGGCACCTGACTCTGGCTCTCTCTCTGCCTCCTGTGCAGAGCCCTCATCAGAGCCTTCCCCAGACTCCAGGACTGGCTCATGTTCCTCCCCAACCTCCTCACTGTCTGAACCTGCTGCCAGCACCGGCGGCCACTGGCAGACCACAACAGAAAAAGCCCAAGCCTCCAAGTAGAAAGTTACTGTTGAAAGCCATGGATATCTGTTTCTTAACTTCATGTTTGTTTAGTAGATTTCATTTTTGAAAGTTAAGAAAAATATACATGTTCGTGCATAGTTTTTCTTAATCTACACATTTCCTCAAGCTCTTTCGCTGAATATATGCGTTTTTTGTCAGCACTTTCTCCTAATAATCACATTTTCTATGTTTTTAATGCATTGCAGAATTCAATATGATATGAGTCTCAGACAGAAAAACTCAAAGATGAAAAAGCATCCTGTTCCGGATGATTAAACAGAGCCATGCTGAGAAGGAAGCCAATCTAGAAGTTTAATCAAAGTGCAGATGCCTTATAAGAACTCGGATTCAGGCAGGAATCAGTCTCAAGCAAGAATTTGGGAAGACGGCTCTCAGAGAGAGTGCTAATGACCAGATGACTACTTGAGGAAAAAACAGTGCAGTTGCCTTTTGAAGGAAACAAAACAAAACAAAACCCACCTTTGAGAATTCGGAAAGAGTTGAACTAAAGAAAATTCAGACTAGAAATCACCATAAGTGCAATGTGAGCATTCAAATCATCCTTCTTCTACTTGTTGGTTCTCCAGATGACGTGCATCTACGTTTCCCCAAATTCCTAACTAATATACCTTCTAGATGGTATAAGTTGGGAGAAGAGTAATGCACCCTGTGCCTCAAAATACAAATGTTTTGTTCTTAACTTCCAAAAACAGTTGAACCTCAGCATTCTGAGATGTTAAAGCTAAAGAAAATGCCATGACTGGTAACTCTATCTAACCGCATCTTTGTGAGCATCACCTTGGGGAATAAAATTGGCAGCATCAATTGTCTAGGAAAGCACAAATGTTTTCTCTGCTTGTTCATCTATATAAACAGGCAATTTCTTTTATCTAGGTTAGAGTATAAGCGGGAGATTGTTATATTTGACCCTCTAAATTTAGAACCAGGAGCTTATCAACAATGCAAATGTTGACATTTATATTTAGCCTATAAGTTGTTTCATTTTGAAAGTACATCAACAACATTCTAACCTTTTTTAAAAGTGGTAATTTTTACAAGACCCACTGCTACCTTCTTCATCTTCCTCATGTTGCTTTTCTTTTCATGTCTTCCTTTCAAATATCTCTTAGCTTTCTGCTCTAGAAAGCTGAGAGAGGCCACAATGAAGTCAAAATGAAACTCGGCTAATCCTGACTTGAGAATTCATCATACTTCTAACTACTGCACCACCACAGCTCTGGTGCAGAGGATAGAATAATGCAATATTGCAGACTAACTCCTGGCCATCTTAAGGTTGACTCAGACTTCCATCCTTCCCAGGTCTGTAAAAATAAGGACCCAGATTGTTGAAGGCAATATGTTGACTCTGTAAACTACTTAGTAAAGGTAAAGGTAAAGGTTCCCCTCACATATATGTGCTGGTTGTTCCCAACTCTAGGGGGCGGTGCTCATCTCCGTTTGAAAGCTGAAGAGCCAGCGCTGTCCAAAAATGTCTCCGTGGTCATGTGACCAGCATGACTAAATTTCAAAGGCACACAGAACCTTCCCACCAAAGGTGGTCCCTATTTTTTCTACTTGCATTTTTTACATGCTTTCGAACTGCTAGGTTGGCAGAAGCTGGGACAAGTAATGGGAGCTCACTCCGTTACGCGGCACTAGGGATTTGAACCGCTGAACTGCTGACCTTTTGATCGACAAGCTCAGCATCTTAGACACTGAGCAACCGCTTAGAGAGGGCTGTAAAGCACTGTGAAACAGTATATAAGTCTAAGTGCTATTGCTATTGTATATTTGACCTTATCAAACACTCTACAAACACTCTACTAGGATAAAATTATTCCTTGCATTCCTTCATCAATATTATCCCCATCCCATTTGATGCAGGCATGACTGTCTTTCTTGCCAAGCTTTTGACAGGTTTTCAATCCTTATACTTTGCAAAGCACTTAAAAAATCTATCAGCCCTCCACACTCCAAGGAGCAGAAATTGAAAAGAGATGGAATTGACAACCAAATTTCTGACCAGATCCACAAAGTTGCAGTGAACCTCAACCTTCCCATCGTACCAGAACCATTGTTCCATGAATACTAATAAGGAGTTTAAGTACAAAATGTGTTATGTGCAGGCTGGATTTCATCGTGACATCTGCTTTCCAGTGCCTTAGGCTAAAATGCTTCACAAATTCCCAAGCACAATGAAAAATAATAATACTAGCTTGGAAGACAATTGTTTTGAACAGAGGGGAAGGGAGTGGGGGAGACAGAGAAATTCCTTGTTTCAGCGAAGTAAAAATAGAATGCTCATATGTTCCTGATAAATTTGGCATGGAGCTGAGATGTTGGTGTCTTGCAGGCAACCAAAACATGTTTGCCAGCTTCATAAAGTCAGGCATTTTAAATTATAGTTGGAGCTTTAATTATAAAGGAGAGCAATGAACTTTGTGTATACATGGGGGAAAAAAAACTGAAATGCAATAGGGATGGTTTGTTGGAAGCTTAAATTGAAATGTATCATCGGCAGACTCCTTCCCTTCCCACCCCCTGCAAGATTATCACTATTACTACAGTATTATTACTACAACTGCAATATATCTTACTCAGTTCCTCTCTTTACCTTACGAGGTTTCTATTATGTACTATGTCACAATGCCCAATTTTCAGCTAATGTAAGTCAAACATAGGCCAGGCAATTTCAGTGAAGTGCATTGATGGATATGTGATATTCAGTCCAAATGTTTCCATCTCATCACTTATTAATGCAGGTAGACTGTTCTTTGTTTTCCAAAGTAGAGACAAAATGTACTTGGAACAAACAGCTCCGTAACACAGAGACAAAGCTGCTGGTGCTGTAACAGCAAATATTATAATACAGTATATCAATTTGCAAAAAAAAATGGAAGAACATTTAACACTCCTTCACCCCCAGTGCAGGTAAGTTAGCACCACAACACAATCAGAACAATGAAAATTCTACCTGCATTTATTATACCAATTGCCAGCACCTAGCTAATCTTGGCTGATACTGAAAAAGCTAAGCAGCTTCAGTCTTAGTTACTATTTGGATGTGAGAACTGCAGGAAAAGGCCCTTTCCTGGACCAACAATCCCTAGTCATGGTCACTCATGCCCTAGTCACTTCCCTTCTTGACCATTGCAATGCTGTCTACATGGGGCTGCCCTTGAAGAGCATCCGGAAGCAAAATGCAGCTCCCCGCACGGTTTTGTGCAGACCTCGGTGGGCACATGTATCACCTGCGGGAACTGCATTGGTTGCCGATTTGCTTCCTGGTGCAATTCAATGAGCTGGTTATCACCTTTAAAGCCCTCCATGGCTTGGGACCAGGTTATCTGAGGGACCATCCCTTCCCAGTCATATCTGCCTGACCCATCAGAGTGGGGAGGCAGGGAATGTTGCGGGTCCCATCCCCGAGGGAGATACACCTGGTGCGACCCAGAAGAAGGGCCTTCTCTGTGGTGGCTCCCTCTCCCTGGAACATCATCCCCCCAGAGATTAGAATGGTCTCCACTCTAACACTCTTCTGGAAGGCGCTGAAGACCTGGTTCTGCCAGCAAGCCTGGGGAACGCAGAGCGGGATGGAGCCCATTAAATGGCTCATGAGATGTGTTGTCGCTGGGGTGGGTTTTTTTTATTTTATTATATTATTTTATTAATTTATTATATGATTAATCTTTTTTATTAGTTTTATTGTTTTATATGTGAGGTTCTTATATTCCTGTAAGGCGCCTTGAGTTGCTATGTGCGAATAGGCAGCAATATAAATTTAAATCAATCAATAAAACAAATAAAACCAATAAATAAATAAATTTTAAAAATATATTAAGTGCGAGAGGTAAATCTTTTAGATAGCATCAAAAAAAAATTGTATGGACCAGCCCATGTAGTTATCAAAAGTTGAACTAGGGTAGGACAAGAAGCAATGGGTGGAAACTAATCAAGGAGAGAAGCAACTTAGAACTAAGGAGAAATTTCCTGACAGTTAGAACAATTAATCAGTGGAACAACTTGCCTCCAGAAGTTGTAGATGCTCCAACACTGGAAGTTTTTAAGAAGATGTTGGATAACCATTTGTCTGAAGTGGTGTAGGGTTTCCTGCCTAAGCAGGGGGTTGGACTAGAAGACCTCCAAGGTCCCTTCCAACTCTGTTATTCTATTCTGTTCTAATTCAACTTCAGACACATTCCCTTTTAAAGAAAGAAGATCTTAGCAGATGTCAGCCTCTGGCAGTTGTTGCCCCCACCTGGAAGTTCAATACAGGCAGTGTATTGGTGGCCTTACCGCCATTTGTTTAGTGATGGTTACAAAGTTACAATGGCAGCGAAGAAAGTGACTTTTATTGGTCCCTGCATTTACAACCTTCAAAGCATCCCCAGGATCATGTGACCAAAATTCACATGTTTGCCAACCGACATATATTTATGATGGTTGCAATGTCCTTGGATCATGTGGCCGTCGTTTGTGACTTTCCCAACTGGCTTCCAACAAAGTCAATGAAGAAATAGCAATAACACTTAGACTTATATCTGTTCTGCCCCAGCTACAGACCCCAAAGAATGCAACACACACAAAGTCTGTACAAACCTTAGTTTACTAAAATAAAATCAGTTTTTTTCCCCAAACAAAGGCTGTTAATTAACTTTTTTAACAGCCTGCAAGAATCCAAAGAATAAATAATCTTAATCTTACTATGGTTGGCAGAAAGCCCAGAAGCAATTTGCAGAGAACTAAGATCAAGGCACAAAGAAGAGTGAACGAAGTTGTTCCCTGCAAATTGCTTCAGTTGTCATTCCTCCTTAAATAGGCTAAGGGAGTGGCCAATTAGCCCCAAGCCTTACTCTCAAGAAGACCTCCTCCTGAGGAGCTACTCCTGCTTTTTGGCAGCTCTGCATGCCCGTGCATCAAAAAGAGGCTCCTCCTCTTCATCCTCTTCACTTAAGGGAGCTTCTGGAGGTTCTGAAGGCCCTGGCTGAATCCCCACCTCTGGTACCACATCTTCTCCAGCCTCATTGTCCGACTCGAGTGCCAGCTGCACAGGCTGCTAGCACAGCACCACACCAACCTCCTCGCTGTCCGAATCAACCACCAGCCGCACAGGCCGCGTACGGGCCACAACAATATCCCATTTCACAGTGCTTTTACAGCCCCTCTCTAAGCAGTTTACAGAGCCAGCATACAGCCCCCAACAATCTGGGTCTTCATTTTACCCACCTCAGAAGGATGGATGGCTGAGTTAACCTTGAGCCTGGTGAGATTCGAACTGCCAAATTGCAGGCAGCCGGCAGGCAGCAGAATTTTTTTTATTTTATTTTTATTTTATTTTGAATTTGTATACCGCCCTTCTCCCTGAGGACTCAGGGCGGTGAACAGCCAAGTAAAAACATCAAGTACAAATATTAAAATACAGTTAAAAATATACATATATAAATTTGGCCCCGTTAATTAAAAACAATAAACAAAACACTTAAAAACACTTTTAAAAAAATTAGGCCAGCCCGGCTTGCTGGAAAAGGAAGGTTTTAAGGGCACGGCGGAAGGCACTGAGGTCTTGGATTCTCCTTATCTCTGGAGGCAGTTGGTTCCAGAGGGTAGGTGCCCCCACAGAGAAGGCCTTCTCCCTGGGGGTCACCAGCCTACACTGTTTGGCTGATGGCACCCCAAGGAGGCCCTCTCTGTCGGAGCGCACGGGTCGATGGGAGGTCGTCAGTGGCAGCAGGAGGTCTCGAAGATAGCTAGGCCGTATGCCATGGAGCGCTTTAAAGGTGATAACCAACACCTTGAAGCGCACCCGGAAGACCACTGGGAGCCAGTGCAGCTCGCGCAGGAGCGGTGTTACATGGGAGCGCCAAGCTGCTCCCATCACTACCTGCGCTGCTGCGTTCTGGACCAGTTGGAGCCTCCGGGTGCTCTTCAAGGGGAGCCCCATGTAGAGAGCGTTGCAGTAGTCAAGGCGAGAGGTGACGAGGGCATGAGTGACTGTGCACAGGGAATCCCAATCAAGAAAGGGCTGCAACTGGCGAATCAGGCGAACCTGACAAAAGGTCCCCCTGGTTACAGCCGTCAGATGTTCCTCCAAGGACAGCTGCGTATCCAGGAGGACTCCCAGATTGCGAGCCCTCTCAGTGGGGGCCAACGACTCACCACCAATAGTCAGTGATGGAGTCAACTGACTATATCGGGATGCCGGGAGCCACAGCCACTCAGTCTTGGAAGGGTTGAGCCTGAGCTTGTTCTTCCCCATCCAGATCCGCACAGCCTCCAGGCACCGGGACATCACTTCAAGGGCATCGTTGGGGTGGCCTGGGGTGGAGATGTACAGCTGGGTGTCATCAGCGTACTGGTGGTATCTCACCCCAAAGCCACAGATGATCTCGCCCAGCGGCTTCACATAAATGTTGAACAGGAGGGGCGAGAGGACTGACCCCTGAGGCACTCCACATATAAGAGGCCTTGAGGTCAACCTCTGCCCCCCTGCCAACACGAACTGCGACCGGTCGGAGAGAAAGGAGGAGAACCACCGTAATACGGTTCCCGAAAGAAATAGCCTGCAGTACTGCATTCTAACCACTGTGCCACCACACCTCTTCAGAAAGCTGGATTTATTTTTAACAATGGCAATGATCGCTTAACAATCATGGTGAAAAAAAATTGGTCATAAAACAAGTGCAGCCCACTGAAAAACCACTTTGCTTAGTGGCAAACATTGTGATCCCGATTGTGGTTGTACGTCGAGGACTATCTGTGGAATTCAGCCTGGTTCGTAGCTTGGGAGACCATTGGCACATTCAAACGTTAGCATCAGGAAAGCATATGCATGTGTTAATGACGTCAGCACGATTTGAAATTTTAACTTTTTAATCTGCATTTATCCTTCTAACGTACAAGGATATTTATTTATTTATTAAAATTTATATGCCGCCCTTCTCCCGAAGGACTCGGGGCGGCTCACAACAATAAAATCACAATAAAACAGCAATAATAAATAAGATTAAAAGATTTGATTAAAATCCCACAATTAATTAAAACTCCCAAAACAGAATCAGACAATTTGCTTAAAAAGCCATGTCTTCAGGTCTTTGCGGAAGGAACGGAGATCAGGGGCAGTCCGGAGCCCAGTGGGTAACTCATTCCAGAGGGTCGGTGCAGCCACAGAGAACGTCCTCACCCTGGGCGCCATCAGTCAACATTGTCTGGCCAACGGCACCCGAAGAAGGGCAGCCCTATGTGAGCGCACTAGGTGGTGGGAGGCCGGTAGGAGGTGATCCTGCAAATACCCCGGGCCCATGCCATTGTTGTGACTCCGACCCCCGAGCCCGTCTTATCGGAGGGAGAAGGCTCTGAAAGTGAAGGAGATGAGTTGGCCAGGCCTCCCTCTCCAGGACCCTCCTCTCTGGCAATGCCTCAGGTGTCTCCCGAAGGAGAAGAGATTGGCCAGGAGCCAGGTATCGCCGAGCAGTCGCAGTCCGACAGTGACAGAGATAAGTCTTGGCTGGATCCATGCCAGCGTCGGAGAGACAAGCACACGCAGCAGAAAAGGAGGCGTGCCAGAGATTAAGCTGAGTCATTGGACCACACCCCACACCCCATAGGGGATAAAAGGGGGTGTGGTGGCCATTCAGGCTCTGTGACGGACAAAACTAAACAACTAGCGAGTCGCATTGTATCTCTGAAACTACGTTATCTGCCTGCCTTGGATTTAATATGGACTGGACTTGACAATTCTGTGGCTTTGTGTATTTGTTTTGGTTTATCTGACGGAGGAGGAACACCTCCCTCTGTGAGTAAAGTTCTTGGCAAGCAGCTACTGGGTTGCTGCCAATCCTGTTATTGAAGGAATTTATTGTCTGCAAGTTTTATTTAACCCCTGGCTGACTGTTTGTGTGTGTGTGTGAGATGGGGACAGAACAGCCATGAAGGTATTTGGTATATGTGAATCCTTCAAATGCCTAATACATTCCAACGCTATTCTCCTCTTGCTCCAGGAAAGGTGCTTGAATATTCGGGGGAGGGGGGGACTTGTGGGTGGGTGGACACAGAATGGCTTGTCTTGTCATTTGTGTGTGTGTATGTGTGTATATATACGTGCCTGTGCATGTGCTACTCCGCATCTCTTCAGCCCCTCCTGCATGCCCAGAATATGACACTGCGGTGCTAATAATACATTATCTGCCTATCGGTGTAAAATTTGGAGTGACATCTATCACCAGATGGAGGTTGAGAGGAAGGTGTTGGCCATGGGGAAAAATGAAGGTGGTAAAGAGGCAAGATGCTTGAAATATCTGGCTCTTTTAAAAAAAGTGGAGTCTCTACTTGAGATTTTCCTTTTTCGAAAAAGAAATGTACTTATTGGCGGTCCTGTTTTTTGGATGTCATTTATAGCTTCCCTCCTTTTCTTGTGGAACATTCAAATCAGCTGAGATAATTAAAAATACATGCCAGCAATTGCAGAAAATCTGTAGAACTATGGTAACTAATCCCCCTTTTTTAAAAGAGAGAGAGAGAGAGGGAGGGAGAGGGAGAGAAAGAGAAAATTAATGACTGAATAACCTGGTAGGGAAAGAAGATGGTTTAAATTTTCCCCTTGTTTCTATTGCTGGATGACCTAGAGTGAAGAAACAGTGACAAAATGAGTTTTCCTGTCTGTGGCTATCACTGGACAATAGAATCAGCATTGGGGAGGGATAAATTTGGAGAAGCTTGAATATATATCTTCAGGGGGAAAAAAAGTCTGCATTTATTTTTTAAAAATATATTATGGTCCAAGTCTGGATTCGATTTTCATACTCAACCATAAATTTTTAGTATGTTTCAAGACTTGTCACATTTGGTGACCCCTGAATTCCTGCAGAAAAACTCTGACTGTGCAGGGTTTCTCTGCAGGATAGACGAAAAGTGCCTTTTTTCCCCTCATTCTTTTATTAAAATAGGGGCATAAGTATCTCTTAATAAAACTTTATCACTTCCTAAATAGTTCCTTGGGCTCCATCTATTCCCCCCACACCCCAAAGTCAAAGAGCTCAACCCACCAAGTCTAATCATCAGAAGCAATCCATAAAATCAGGGCTGCCCAACCTTGGCAACTTTAAGACTTGTGGATCTCAACTCCCAGAATTTCCCAATCAGCAAGCTGAAGTTTACAGGTCTTAAAGTTATCAGGTTTGGACACCCTGCTGTACATAAATACAACCTCCCTGGTCTTTCTTTCTTTCTTTCTTTCTTTCTTTCTTTCTTTCTTTCTTTCTTCCTTCCTTCCTTCCTTCCTTCCTTCCTTCCTTCCTTCCTTCCTTCCCTTCCTTTTTCTTTCTTTCTTTCTTTCTTTCTTTCTTTCTTTCTTCCTTGCTTCCTCCCTCCCTCCCTCCTTTCCTTTCCTTCCTTTCCTTCCTTTCCTTCCTTTCCTTTCCTTTCCTTTCCTTTCCTTTCCTTTCCTTTCCTTTCCTTTCCTTTCCTTTCCTTCCTTCCTTCCTTCCTTCCTTCCTTCCTATCTTTTTCTTTCTTTTTCTTTCTTTTTCTTTCTTGTTTGTCTTCTCTCTCTCTCTCCTCTTTCTTTCTTTCTTTCTTTCTTTCTTTCTTTCTTTCTTTCTTTCTCTTTCTTTCTTTCTTTCCTTCCCCACTCCCTCCCTCCTCTTGAAAATTTAGTGGAATCCCATCAGATGCTCACTTAACTGTTGATGAATTTCTAGAGATCCCCAGGGATTCCTGCTAGCCTGTCCATTGGGGATATTGGCTTGATCTGATTCCTCGGATGTAGACAATTATTTCCTTGCACATGTTTTACTTGAATAGACATTATTCAAATAAGGGGGTTCAAACATCTGCTATCCCCCGGTAAACATAAACTCTGCATATTACTTAATTTTGTCTGCTTCTCAGGCTGAGCACTCCTCTACAGTTAGACTAATTTAATTGCTACAAATTCCAGAAGAGGAGAAGCCCACAAAACCCCCTGAGAAATCTCTGGGCGGTGGGAAATATATTTTTTTTCTCGATGCTAGATCTATGTGGTGTTCGCAGTAATGGACTTCTATATATTTCATGTCCTGTTAGCCAATAGTTATTTCTCCATTAAGCACAATCATGACCCATGCATAGTTTATAAACGATGCTGTTGTCCTTGAAGAGAGATCAGACTGTACAAGGTAAAAATAGATGACAGCCACACGGCATCTTGGCTGTAACTCACCCTTAGAGATCTTCTTAAAATGCAAAGCTTGAGCACTGATGATTTATAAATGGAACCCAGCACTCATGCTAAAACACTGTATGTCTTTGTGTGTATCTGTATGCACTGTTCAATCTCTGGGGTTAATAGGCTGGAGATGGCTAGATAATAACTATTCATTTCTAAGGGGAACAAGTTTCCAAGGACATTTTTTTTTTATCATTGTGACTGTCCAAATAGCTAAAATTTACAGGAAGAGGATGTCCAGCAAATGTTTTCTAATACAGGTTGTCCTTGACTTACAAAAGTTCGTTTAATGACTGTTTCAACATTACAATGGAACTGAAAAAAAGTGACTTACGACCGTTTCCCCACTTACGACCATTGCAGCATCCCCTTGCTCACATCATCCAAATTCAGACCCTTGGTAACTGACTCATATTTATGATGGTTGCAGTGTCATGGGATCAGCTTTTGCAATCTTCTTGACAAGCAAAATCAACGGGGAAGCCAGATTCACTTAACAACCGTGTTACTAACTGCAGTCATTCATTTAACAATGATGGCCATAAAAAAGATCATAAAATGGGGCAAAGCTCAGTTAACAAATGCTTCATGTTGCAACATAAATGTTGGGTTCCATTGTGATCATAACTCAAGGACTATCTGTAGTTTTAAATATGACTTGGGTTAACAACAACAACAATAACAACCAACTTTACAAATTTATCTCAGAAAATTCAGTTTTGATTTTCCTTTCTGGGCAGGGATGCATGACTTTTAGAGGTGGACCTACAAATCATATATTAAGAATTATTCTCCAAAATCTAGAGCAGGTTGAAGACTAAAGGAATGTAACATTCCCATTTGATTGGAAGTCTACTGATGTATCCCAACACTTATTATTATTATTATTATTATTATTATTATTATTATTATTATTATTATTATTATTAAAAATTTTATACTGCCCTTTTCCCGAAGGACTCAGGGCGGTGCACAGCCAAAAAATAAAACCAACAAATATATAATTCAGACCCTTGGTAACTGACTCATATTTATGATGGTTGCAGTGTCATGGGATCAGCTTTTGCAATCTTCTTGACAAGCAAAATCAACGGGGAAGCCAGATTCACTTAACAACCGTGTTACTAACTGCAGTCATTCATTTAACAATGATGGCCATAAAAAAGATCATAAAATGGGGCAAAGCTCAGTTAACAAATGCTTCATGTTGCAACATAAATGTTGGGTTCCATTGTGATCATAACTCAAGGACTATCTGTAGTTTTAAATATGACTTGGGTTAACAACAACAACAATAACAACCAACTTTACAAATTTATCTCAGAAAATTCAGTTTTGATTTTCCTTTCTGGGCAGGGATGCATGACTTTTAGAGGTGGACCTACAAATCATATATTAAGAATTATTCTCCAAAATCTAGAGCAGGTTGAAGACTAAAGGAATGTAACATTCCCATTTGATTGGAAGTCTACTGATGTATCCCAACACTTATTATTATTATTATTATTATTATTATTATTATTATTATTATTATTATTATTATTATTAAAAATTTTATACTGCCCTTTTCCCGAAGGACTCAGGGCGGTGCACAGCCAAAAAATAAAACCAACAAATATATAAAAGTTAAAAAACAGTTTAAAAAACATATTAAATAATCTGGCCGCCACGTGTTAAAAACAGAAAATTTAAAATATACTACCCCATCAGTCCAGGCTAGGGGATATAAATAGCCAGGTTTTCAATTCACGGCAGAAGGTACGAAGGTCAGGGGCCAACTGGAGCCCCAAGGGAAGTTGATTCCAAAGGGTGGGGGCGCTCACAGAGAAAGCTCTACTCCTGGGGGTTGCCAGCCGACATTAGCTAGATTTCCTTTCAATATTGTTCAGGAGGGCAATTCTTTTGAATCTGCTTTGCATCATTCCTTGGAAAGTTCATGCAACCTTATTAATTCAATTTTTAATTACATTTTTAAATTCACGGAAAGGATTTGACCTTTTTTCTCTCGACTGAATGGGCCAATTTAAGTAAATAAACAGAGTTCATCTCTTTTAAACGAAGCAGTACGCTGCAGGGAATCAAAGCTTCCAAATCAAAGCTTTTCTTTAAATCAGATCCCTTCGATAAACCAGACTGAAGCAGTGCTTCGAATCAGATTTCAGTCAATGCAATATGTTGTTTGACAATTCCTTTTTCTTTGATTCTAAAAACAACAACAACAACAACAACAACAACAACAATTAGCTGTAAATGTTTAGGATGTAGGATATGACCAGAGGGAGGAGTCAAATGTGTCATCAGTCTTGACTCCCTTCATGCTCACAAGAGAGCTAAATCCACCTAAATTTCATTGACACTTATCTATCGCCAATTTGCTTTAACCATTAGTAATTCAGTTTCTTGTAGAGAGTCTTAGCATGGAATAAACCTGAATTCATTTAAACCACCTTGACTCCTGATTTCCTGTGAATGAAAACATCTCCAAGGTTTTGAGGTATATCACCTAGTATACAGCATCTCAGTGCTCCTGTGTTCCTCCATGTTCTTTTTCAGCATTCTATGTTTTAGACTGTAAGGTAGCTTTTAAGCTTCTGTAATTTTTTGGACAAATTGCTCTAGTGGAATTTTACCAGTCTATATAGAACAGCCCCAATGTAGACAATGTGAAGTAAATGTTTGAGGGGGAAAAAAACCACCTTAATAAAAAAAAACCCAGGGTTATTTCTTATTTCACAACATAGATAAGTTTTGCCGAACATTTTAGGCACCGAGTGCCAAAATGGGAGTGGGTGCATGGGTGCCAGAGTGCCAGAAACTGGAAGAGCAGATGATAGTCCGGTTTCCGGCATGCATATGTACACCAGCCACCTGGTCTTCTACTTTCTACTGTCTGGTGCGCATGTGCTGGTTCTGCCTATCCTTTCGAGAGTCCTTGCACCTCCCTGCCTACCCACCCCAGTCCCCATCGGGGTGGCAGGACATCCCCACCAATGACTGATGGAGAGGGAGAGAAAGTTGAGTGGGGAATGCCGCCTCCCTCCACTGGAAAGCTGGAGGGCCTTCCTGGCCTTCCTCAGAGGGAAGGGGCGTCGGCATTCCCTGGGCTCAGATTGTGGGGCCAGTAGGCAGGAGACCTTTGCTCCAACTCTGGCCAGGATGAAGTGCCCCCCAGCCTGCCACCGAGAACAAGCCAAGCGCAGTCCCCACTTCCCAGCTGCTTCCCAGCTGGCATGCCTCTTATCCCTCAGTGGCACCTTCCCGCTTCCCGGCCGGCACGCCTCTTACCCTTCAGCAGCACCTTCCCACTTCCTGGCCAGTGCACCTCTTACCCCTTGGCGGCATCTCCATGCGTGAGGAGCTGTACTCTCCTCCGGCCCTCCCAGGGCAGCTCAACTCCCCAATGATGGCTCCTCCTCCTTTTCAACCTGCCTGCTCCAGGATCCTGACTGGAAGTGGCAGTGTGAGAACCTCTGCCGTCCCCTCACCCCTCACAGCAGCAGGAGCAGAGACAGGGCAGCCGGCCCCCGCCCCAGCCAGCAAACACTCCCCACTGCCCCGTGCATCCGAGATGACCAGATGCTCCAGACTGCAGATGCACATCAGTGCCATGGGCTGGAGGGCTGGGGCCATGTAAGAAGCCCGCTCGGGCAGGGAGGGAGGGAAGCCCCAGCCCTCCTGTCCTGGATGGCAGCTGTTTTCCCTTTGCTCTTTCATGTTCCAGCGCACTGGCAACCTGGTGTTCATGCACATGGGAGTGCCGGAAACTGAAAGAGCAGCCAACCAATGCGCATGCGCATGTCAGGAAGATGATCTTCCCATTTCCAGTGCACGCACACACACTGGCTAGCTGGTCTTCGCACATGCATGCTCTCTAGAAACCGGAAGATCAGGTGGCCGGCGCATGTGCCAGAAACTGGAAAATTATCTTTCTGGCTCGCGCATGCGCACCGGGCAGCTGCTCTTTTGGTTTCTGGGTCTCCCACATGTGTGAAGACCAGCTGGACGGCGTGCCAGAACCTGGAAGAGCAACGGGCAATAGCTCGCATGCCCAGAGAGATGATTCTGTGTGCCACTTCCGGTACTCATGCTATAAATTCACCATCATGGACGTGGATGTTTGCATTTCTTGGACCCCAATTTGTGCACCATCTAGAATTAGAACAGGATGCTCTCTCATGGATTCTCAATCCTTTACATTCCACAGGCCCTACTTGTTGGTTTCTAGAAGAGCCAGCATTGTAGAAGGTAACTTTTGAAATTTCAGTACCATATAGATTATTTTACTTGACAATCTCACATATACAGAATTATATAAGGTTGATATGGTTAGAACAAGCAATTAATTAGATTAAAAATGCATTCCCTATTGACAAGTTCTGACGTTTCATACCTACCACCAGAAGGAAGATAAGATAGAAAATGGTCAAGGATAGAGAGATCCCTTCAAAAATATTAATATAGGAGCTTGGAAATATAACTCAAATCCTTGTTTATCAACTTTTCTTTTTAAGTGCCCATGAAAATATGTCCTCAGTTGCATTTTTTTGCTTTTCTCTCCTTATGGAATTAATTCACTTTCCTACTCTGGGTATCTAGGGGAAGAATAGACAGAAAAGTGAAATGAAAGGGATCTCTATTTTCAGAGCCAAGATGAAAAGCAATGCAAGCTTAGTAATTTCAAATACACGATCTAACCAAGCTTCATTGTTACCTGAATTCTGATGTAGCTGAGTTAAACAACTACTATAACTACCCCAGACCAATAATCTTATCTCTACAAAAGCCCAAAATGTAACTTTAGTGGCCATTTTTTTCATCTATCCATCCATCCAATCATTTATCTAGCCATCCATCCATCCATCCACCCTGCCAGCCAGCTGGCCAGCCACCTGTACATACATACATACATCAGCCACCAGCCTGCCTGCCTGCCTGCCTGCCTGCCTGCCTGCCTTCTGTCCATCCATCTGTCCATCCATCCAACATCCATCCAGCCATCCATCCATCCATGTATCCATCCATCTATGTATCCATCCATCCATCCATCCATCCATGTATCCATCCATCCATCCATCCATCCATCCATGTATCCATCCATCCATGTATCCATCCATCCATGTATCCATCCATCCATGTATCCATCCATCCATCCATCCATCCATGTATCCATCCATGTATCCATCCATCCATGTATCCATCCACCCATCTATTCATCTATCCATCTATCTAATCTTTATTGTGATCAATGCCCAGTCAAAAACATAAAACATATGTGAGAATGGGAGTGGCCTTTGGAAATAGAGAACTGTAGCCAGGTCAACTAGTATATAAGAGGCAGCTTAGTCTGCAATAGGAATGTGGGCATGACAAATGTCTTAGGAGGACCCTCCCTAGTCTGTAAAGAGGAAGGGGTAGTAATGTACTTTCAGATTTACAAAATTCAGTTAATGTAACCTTACCACGAAATAGTGTTAGTTCATTAGTCCTTCTTGTCTGGCACTATTTTGCCAGGCTAACAGGCAAATATCTAAACAAAAAATTCAAAGCAAAAAGCACAACTCCAGTGTAACTTTTTAAATGTTGCATGACATGGCAAGATATTATTAAATTATATATATTTTTATAATTATATTTATATATAATTATAGAAAGTATAACATAGTAAAACTATAACCCTAATATTTAGAGTCTAAAATACATAACATTAGTAAAACTATAAAACTGGACTTAATAGACAGGATCCAAAGAGATTAAGTCATAAAGTCACTGCCTGCGTCTACACAGCAATAAAGTCCATTGCCATGAGTTAGTCAGTGCCTTTATGACAATCAATGGCCAAGAAAAATCAAATGGAATTGTAATAAAGGAGGACCAGTCAGCTCAAGAAATGTCAATAGTAACCGCTGACACATAGGTTTGTAAGAAGTAGTCAATGTATGTACACTAAATGAAGTATCAGGTTCCTGAGGAATGTCCTGATTTATTCTGAAATGTTGGCAGAAATCATTAATATGAAGCATTTGTCATGGTCCAGTTTACTGATGAGGTTCTACTTTTGGTCTCTAAGAGTATCTTTCCTAGGCTGTTTCTCTTCTTGGCCAATTCTTTTCTGTTCTCTTTGAATTTATATACATTGTAAACAGGGGTGGGCTTCAAAAAACTCAGCAACAGGTTCACTGCTCCATTGCTGGGTGGGCATGGCCATGTTGGGCATGGCCTAGTCGCCCTCCTGCACCATGGAAGGAGGCCCACTTTTTGCCTTCCCTAGGCTTTGGAGGCTTTAATGGAGCCTCCAGGAGGGTGAAAATGGCCACCTCTGGCCTTCTAGAGGCTCTCCAGAGGCCAGAAATGGCCCATTTCCAGCCTTCCAGAACTTCTGGGAGTCCCATTTTTCACCCTTCCAGAGCCTCCATGTGAGGCTCCATATCCAAAATGGGCTATGTGGAGACTCCTGGGAGGGGTGGGGAGGGGAGGGGTAGGCAGGGCCAGCCAGGCATGGGATTTGGGGGTTCGCCAAACTGGGCAGAGTCCTAGCTAGAGGATTACCCAAACCCGTGCGAACCCCCAGCAACCCACCCCTGATTGTAAAGAAGAAAAAGGTGGGATACCTTCTTCCATTGGCTCAACCATCTTCTGGTTAGCAGGTAGGGACTCGATGCAAAAGTTAAATAAAAGGGCAGTAGAAACAGTGTTAAGGAAGTAGAGTTGGTGGTCACTTCCAAAAGCAAGCATCGTGAAAGGAATCTTGTCAATATCTTCTCCAACCCTAGACTCATTTTACAAGTTGTTCCTTGTTAGACTAATGGCAGGCAAATGGAGAAAATCATGGGTCGACTGAATCTACATTTTTACCAATAGAAAAAGATTTCCATTATATATTCGAGTTCTTAAAGGAATATTTTGAGTTTAAAGGAGTGAAAAACGTGCCATTCAGGGGTGAAATTCAGCCGGTTCTATCCAGATTGCCCGATCCGATATGGCCAACAGTGAGAAGCCCCACCCACCCATGTGGACGTCATGATGTCCCTTTTTTGTGATGATTTACAGCCTCTGCGCATGTGCGCATACATTTGCGAACCAGTAGGGAAGGTAAGTGAATTTCACCCCCGGTGCCATTATATAGTCACATAGACCAGGGGTGTCAAACTCAAGTCCTGCAGGCCTGATTCAGCCCACTGGGTGCTTAGATCTGGTCTGTGGGGTCACCCTGGAAACAGCAAAAGACTGGCCAAGTGTGCCTCTGCCAGTGAAAACAGAGCTTGGGAGAGCCACTTGTGGCCCTCCACAGCTCCATTTTCACTGGCAGAGGGTTGCAGGAGGCTGTCACAGCTGAAAAAGGAGCTTGGGAACCTGTTTTCGCTAGCAGAGTGCTTGGGCCACCACAGGTGCCCACTGACATAAGTGATGTCAAGTGGCCACACTCACCCTGACCACACCCACCTCGGCCCCCTGAGGTCAAACACATCCCTGATGCGGCCCTCAATGAAATCGAGTTTGACATCCCCGGCATAAACAATCTTCTCTGATCAGAAAGAAAAACCAAACCATCTAAAATGTAACCTCTGATACTAACAGAGTAGGTAAGGTATTTTTGAATTAGGGACACATTAAGCATTTTGATGAAAAAATATACTCCACATAGTAAGCCCTATGGGAGAGTTGCCAATTCATAAAGTGGTTCCCACAATATTGTTCCTTTAGCACATTGGTCTCCTGTCCAACTTTTGTCATTTCTGCAAATCAATGCAGTGAACTGAAGATGCTTTGCTTTGCACTGTAGAGTTGCCAGCTTCCTATTTATTTATGTATTTATTTATTATTGAAAGATATTGCAACCATTTAGATATGAGCCAACAGTGTGCAGCAGCTGCCAAAAAAGCCAACACAGTTCTGGGCTGCATAAACAGAGGGATAGAATCAAGATCACGTGAAGTGTTAATACCTCTTTATAATGCCTTAGTAAGGCCACACTTGGAATACTGCATGCAGTTTTGGTCACCACTGTGTAAAAAAAGATGTGGCGACTCTAGAAAGAGTGCAGAGAAGAGCAACAAAGATTATTAGGGGACTGGAGGCTAAAACATATGAAGAATGGTTGCAGGAACTGGGTATGTCTAGTTTAATGAAAAGAAGGACTAGGGGAGACATGATAGCATGTTCCAATATCTCAGGGCTGTCACAAAGAAGAGGGGAGTCAAGCTATTCTCCAAAGCACCTGAGGGTAGAACAAGAAGCAATGGGTGGAAACTAATCAAGGAGAGAAGCAATTTAGAACTAAGGAGAAATTTCCTGACAGTTAGAACAATTAATCAGTGGGACAACTTGCCTCCAGAAGTTGTGACTGCTCCAACACTGGAAGTTTTTAAGAAGATATTGGATAACCATGTCTGAAGTGGTGTAGGGTTTCCTGCCTGGGCAGGAGGTTGGACTAGAAGACCTCCAAGATCCCTTCCAACTCTATTATTCTATTCTGTTCTGTTCTGTTCTGTTCTGTTCTGTTCTATTATTATTTTTAAACAGTGAGGAAGGCAGGCACAAAAGAGGGATCTGGAGCGCTATTGGGCACATCGCTTAGGTCTGGGCTAAAGCTTCATAGGGTCTGGTGAACACAGATTACCCTTAGGAGAGTCAAACCTGACACTGACTCCATCTTCTGGCCAGGATGCACTTCAAAGTAAACCCAGCTTGCACATTTGCAATGACTATCTAGAGAATGACTGTCTAGAGAAATGACATTGCCCAACTCGTCTCTGAAATTCTATCCGACCCGAAGTTCTAGATCCATCCAATCTCCCAGGAGAGAACAATGCTGAGTGGCTTTCTGATCAGGATGCCAGCTTGCAATCTGAGATGGTAGTGCTTGTCACGTGTTCCCCTAAAGTGCCAGGCAACATTTTTTACAGCTCCAGAGGTGCACGTGTGTGCACACACACATGTACAAAGAGAGAGAGAGAGTGGCAGCAATTATAGCTATGAGATACAGATTATTCCAGCTTTACAAATTTCAATGGAAGGCCAATTGTGGGCAGGAATAAAATATTTCTGTAATAAAGCCCCCCAAACATTGGGCTGTTTAAACTGTTGCCAATTTTTATAACAATTTCCATCTTAAGCTGGCTCAATGCATATTTAATGAATTTTTTTTTTCTATATATACATAAAACCTTTAACAGCCCTCGATTCCTTTCAAGTGGTAAATGAGTCTGCAGTTTGAAGGAAGCAGAAGCATTCACACTGTATTGGTTACTTAAGGAGCAGAAATGATTCTTTTTTCCGGTTTTTCTCTCCTTAAGTAACTTTGCAGGGAAGTAACAGCAAAGCCAGGTCTACAGCAATAAGGAGGGTGAAACATACATGTGTGCCAACTCCATTTCATACAAGCTTATCAGAGGCATGTTCATCCTTTCCTAATGTTTAACAACTGGAAGTTCCGAGCAATCTATTAAAATTTCTGGAAAAGAGGTTAGGTAGGAGACAATAATGCACACTAAAGGACCATCAATGCTTCCCCACACCCTGGGCCCCCAAAGATGGGAGGTTAGTTTTGAAATCATTCTGTTTTACGAGCACCAAACTGCTTTCCTCGTACAACACCCCAGGGTCTTTAAGCCATTATTAGATGCTGAAGTTGCTTGCAAAAAAAAAGCACATCTGGAAGAAGATACAGATGGTAGGCCAGGCTTTCCAGTGACTTAAATGTCTTCGTTTAATAGCAAGCTCAGGTGGTGAATGACCCTTGGGAGGAAGCCAGATAAGAGCTGCTGAGCCCTGAGAAAAATAAAGAGGGTAAGGAGAACCATGAAGAGAACCAATGTGCGACACCCACCGGCATGCAATTTATTGAGCTTTTCAACCCCAGTAGGGCAACCATTGATAAATCAAAGAAAAGAAAAGTTTCAGAAGAAAACAGAATGTTTAATTCAACTACATATGCTAGTTTTGTGGCCGCTCAAGAAATAGTCAGCCATGGGAAGGGTTTTGTGGCTCTGGGTGTTTTTTTTTCTTCTGTGGGAAACGGGCCCAAATGGGTCTTCTGAAACTTTTCTTCTCTTTGATTTATCGATAGTTGCCCTACTGGGGTTGAAAAGTTCAATAAATCGCATGCTGGTGGGTGTCGCACATTGGCGGTTGTGACACATATTTTGAGTGGCAGGGAGCCGCAGCAGAGGGGTGAAAGAGCCACATGCGGCTCCTGAGCTGCAGGATGCTGACCCCTGGACTAAGTGGTTCAGTGGCTAAGACACTGAGCTTGTCGATCAGAAAAGTCGGCAGTTCGGCAGTTCAAATCCCTAGTACAGGTCTCCTGCATGAGCAGGGGATTGGACTAGATTATTATTATTGTTGTTGTTTAGACTTCTATGCCACTTCATAGTGCTTTACAGCCCTCTCTAAGCGGTTTACAAAGTTAGCATGTAGCATATTGCATTAGCATTAGCATATTGCCCCCAACAATCTGGGTCCTCATTTTACCCACCTTGGAAGGATAAAAGGCTGAGTCAACCTTGAGCCGGTGAGATTTGATTTGCTGATCTGCTGAACTAGCAGTCAGCTGAAGTAGCTGCAGTACTGCACTCTAACCACTGCACCACCTCAGCTCAGTAGTCCCTTCCAACTCTCTAACTGTTACTCATAAGTTTGCAGAAGAATGTCCCTCTGTGTCTTATATATACTTAGACCTGCCTGCATAAGTCTCCTCCCCTTCCTCCCAAAATGGCCCTGGGAAGATTCTACATTTTCAGTAACTTATTAAGTTGAAAATAATGATAAGAGCCATAGTAATACAGTGATCAGAAGGCAGTATTGCAGGCTAATTCTGACAACTGTCAGCAGTTCAGTCCTGACCGGCTGAAACTTGACTCAGCCTTCCATCTTTCTGAAGTCAGAAAAATTAGGAGTCAGTTGTTCGGGGCAATATGCTGACTGCTTAGCGAGGGTTGTAAAGCACTATGAAGCAGTATATAAGTGTAAATGCTACTGCTATAATCAATTAAGAAAGAGACAAGTTTGCAATTTCCAATTCCATTCATTTTTTTACCCCAGGGGGGTATGATGGCTCAGCAGTTAAAGATGATGAGGTCAACTGGAAAGCTGACAGCCTGGGTTTGAGACCCAAGTTCCATCCAATGGGGTGAGCTGCCATTCCTGCCCCAGCTTCAACCCACCTAGCTGTTCAAAAGCAGGCAAATGTGAGTAGATAAATAGGTATCACTTTGGTGAGAAGATAACAATGCTCTATGTGCCTCAGTATATAGTCATGATGGCCACATGATCACAGAAGTATCTTCAGACAATGCCTGACCGAAGCCATCTTGGATGTTTCAGTGCTGCCACATTGGTGCTGCAGGATACGGAGGGGGGGAATAGAAATAAATGGGGTTTTGTAGCCAAAACAAAATAGTTTCTCCTGTGAACCAAGGACATTCCCACAGGTGGCTGAAGAGAGGAGGAGTGAAGTTTCCAAGCAACCGGACAATACTTTGATTGGACCATGTGACTGATTGTTTGGGAAAGGGGGGGAAACTTTTACTTTTAATTAGGTGAAAACCACCGGAACCTTTAGAGTCAGTTTTCAACAGCCTGTGCCAATATGATAGATCCAATAAACTTGTTCTTTGAGGAAACTGCTTGCCTCAGAATTCTGCTTGTTATGGGTGTATTACTTGGAACCCAGACATTTGGCTCCCTCAGCTAGGAAACAGAGATGAGCACCGCTCCCTAGAGTCAGACACAACTAAACAGGGGAAAACTTTATCTGATTTTTATCCTACATAAAGGTAAAGGTTCCCCTCACACATACGTGCTAGTCATTCCCGACTCTAGGGGGCGTTGTTATCTCCGTTTCAAAACCGAAGAGCCAGTGCTGTCCGAAGACATCTCCATGGTCATGTGGCCAGCATGACTAAACACCAAAGGCGCACAGAACGCTGTTACCTTCCCACCAAAGGTGGTCCCTATTTTTCTACTTTTAAGTGCTTTCGAACTGCTAGGTTGGCAGAAGCTGGGACAAGTAACGGGAGCTCACTCCGTTACGCGGCACTAGGGATTCGAACCACTGAACTTCTGACCTTTCGATCGACAACCCGTCCCCACTTATCCTACATGCTTATCCTACATACAAGCCCCCATTTCTTGTTGACTTAACGGGAGGAAGCAACAACCTGTGGAAGCAGAATGAGTCCTCCCACCCTCAACCCCCACCCTGCAGGCAACACAGCGATTTGATGAATTATAATCAGTTTCTCAGTAAGATTCATTTAACTTCGACTCATTCTTTGGATGCTGTCTGTCTTTAACATCCTGGTAGAAGCAATTATTATCCAGCACTGCAGGCTTTTATTAGATGTTTGGAGGTCCCCACCTTTCATGTTTCTTTATTAGTTTTCATAAATTGCTATGTAAATTCCATGACAGCAAATGCAATGATCTTGGCAGATGGAGGAGAAAGCAAGAGGTGATAATGATGCTTTTCCCCCAATTATTTTTATTTGGTGATTCAATTCGGGGTGTCGCTCTTAATAACAGCTTCCTTGATGCACCTTCTAGTCCAATATTTGCTTATTAATGGCTACGCTTCAGGCTGCCTCTTTATCCTCAGAGTCAAAACTTCCATTCTTCTTCCTTTTGTCCCCGAAAAGGTTTGGATCTGCCCACAATCCATGGCTACAATTTCCGACGCATTGCCTGTTGAGTTCGTGCCATTTCTTACTCATTCGAGCATATTGGCAGCTGGTCAAGCTTGCTGTCAGGGGTCTGCGGAGAAGCCAAACAGAACCAGGATTCCTGCTGAAATGCACAGTCGCGCAGTCCCTATGCTGGCTTACTATTGGGATGAACTGCTATGTTAATGGCAAAGGCAGTGGTCACATTACTCCATCGTGCAAGCTGTTCGTTGTAAAGAGCATAAAGCAATGGGGTAGGGGACAGAGATACCCCCTGATTCTTCTGATCTCTGTAATTACTAGTCAGGTGCCAACAAGCCTCTCTAATGTTATTTTTGCCAGTAGGTTAAGCAGGGGCGTGCATACAAAGCTTTCAGATTAGAATGAATCATTGTTCGTTTTTTCTAAAGGCCTTTATTTTATATTATACACACTGGACTTTATCCCAACAGGTCATTGGCATAGAAAAAAAAAAAAAACAGAAGCCAGCTTAGAGCTATGATTATACTGTTTGGTAGTTTCCAATGGCTATTTTATGATTAGAGGGGCAAAGCTGCCTTTCCTGAGTGTTTTGAAAAGGCTTTTCATGTTGAGCCTTATCCAAGATGCATGCTACAACATCACCTCCATCAATAAACTGTGTCACAACTGATGCGAAAGCAGGTATAATACTTCCACTTTACGACACTAAATTTGATTTAATAGTTTATTGTCATTGTATGTATATACCAGAGGTAGGTTTCAGAAGGTTCTGACCAGTTTTGGAGAACCGGTAGTGGAACTTTTGAGTAGTTCTGAGAACCATAGTAAAAATTCTGACTGGCCCCACCCCCATCTATTCTCTGCCTCCCAAGTCCTAGCTGATCAGGAGGAAATGGGAATTTTGCAGTATCTTTCTCCTGGAGTGGGGAGGGAATGGAGATTTTACAGTATCCTTCCACTGCCATACCCACCAAGCCATGCCACGCCCACCAAGCCACACCCACAGAACCGGTAGTAAAAATTTTTGAAACCCACCACTGGTATATACGCAGTATAACCATACAACGAAATTTACATAACACTCAGAGACCAAGCCGAACACACATGACACTGTCTTTCCTTAGCAACAGAAATTTTGGGCCTAACTGGGGTTGCAAGACAAGGACTGCCCATACTTACTTTAAAGAGAACTGAACCCAATACATAGGATTGCATTTAGATAGAATCAATACATAGGATTGCATCCAGAATCCAGTACACAGGATTCTAGATCTGCCATTTATCAGAAATGGTATAGGGTTTCCTGCTTGGGCTAGATGACCTACAAGATCCCTTCCAACTCTGTTAATCTGTAATCTGTAATAGATCAAAGATTAGTCATAAAAATTTGATGTCCATCACCCATCACCCACCCATGGCTTGATGGGCATGGCAGGGAAAGGATACTGCAAAATCCCCATTCCCACCCCATTCCTGGGGGAAGGATACTGCAAAATCCCCATTCCCATCCCACTCCAGGGAAGGATACTGCAAAATCCCCATTCCCCCCTCACTCCTGGGGTAGGATACTGCAAAATCCCCATTCCCTCCCCACTCCAGGGGAAGAATACTGCAAAATCCCCATTCTCCACCCCACTAACCTGCTTTCCAGCTCCGTTCTCCTGTGCAGGGCAACAAAAGAAGACCCAGCCAATCACCTGGGAGGCAGCAATAAACAGACCACGATCAGCTGGGAGGCTGGGAGGCAGCAAATAGATCGATTGGATGCCCCAGCCTTACACGCTATGCCTCCCTACAGCTCCCTGGGAGCCAATACAAGGTTCATGGGGACTTCTGGAAGGGGCGGGGTGGGTGGGGCCAGCCAGAGGTGGTATTTACCTGTTCTCCAAACTAATCAAAATTTCTGCTACCAGTTTGCCAGAACCAGTCCAAACTAGCTGAATACCACCTCTGGGGAAGATCCTACACTGTACACTTTATACCAGATAAATTTAGTAAATCAATATTTATTTTAGTATGTAGTCATACAGTTACGAATTCTCTTTAAACATTGTCAGTGCTGGGTAACAATAGAAACAGTATATTGAGATGTTTAAAGACCTCAACATTTTCTCAAATTTGAGATGGTAGCATCATTTTAACTGAAGAATCTAGAGGAACATAATCTCCAAACTCAGGCACGAAGAAAGCAATTGATTTAGAGATTGGAAATCAAGATTAGGCGGTTCCATTTAACAACGATGTCTCTTAATCTCACAACCTATCAGTGGTGGGTTGCCCCCGGTTCGCACCGGTTCTATAGAACCAGTAGTAAAACCAGTGGGAAGCTCCGCCCACTGACCCCGACGACATCAGAATGCTTCTGCACATGTGCGGTCCTGTTGCGAACCGGTAGTAAAGGTAAGTAGAACCCAACCCCTGCAACCTATCGTTATTAAATGGAACCTCCAAAATCAGAACAGTGACTTGTGAATCACCTTTTCCAGTTCTTTCTCAGTTAGAAGTAACTAAACTTTGTGTTTGCAACACAAAGGGGGAAAAAAGCTGTTATTCCTGTAAAATAATGCACCATAGCTATTCTATTGTTAACATGGGGCATCTGTGTTACCTGTTTCACAAGGCAACTTCAAACAGATGCTTTATATGAACCATTAAAGTAAAGGATTCTTTTTGACAGATTTCCACAGTCCTCACAGTCGTTTAGTTTTGAAAAACCCTAAAGCAAAACTTGAGGGCAGAAACCCGCTCCTAAAATTTATATTTAGAGATAAATTATTTCTGGCCTGATTTTTGCACGCACACATACACATACTAAACAATCCAATAAAAGAAAAATGCCTAAGCAGCAACACTCAAGCTAATGTTTTAATCATGGATATAATTTGAGAAAGAAGATCATGTTTCATTGATTATTTTTAAATCTTATTTTTTTAAAAAAAACAACAACAAAAACGACAACAAATACTTTATTTTATCCTATAAAAGTGGTCTGGAAGCTAGGAGATATTGGCAAAGCTTCACACTAATGGATGTAGCAATTTCATGTCACCACATCCATTACCGTTCTCTGCTTATACACATCATATCCACTCTTAATGAACCTGTGTGTCAGTCTTGATCTCTGGCCAAAGGAGAGACCATGAGAAAAATTTCTAATAGCAATAGCAATAGTACTTAGCTTTATAAGGAGCCTTGGTGGCACAGCGGACTAAAGTGCTGTTAAAGTAGTACTTAGTTGCCAGCTGCCTGCAATTACTGCGAGTTCAAATCTCAGCAGGCTCAAGATTGAGCTCAGCCTTCCATCCTCCTGAGGTAGGTAAAATGAGGACCCGGATTGTGGGGGCAATAAGCTGACTTTGTATAAAAAAAACCACCGCTTAGGGCGGACCAAAAGCCCTACTAAGCAGGTATATACAATAGTATGAAGGCTATTGCTTAACGCATTGTAAGTCACCCTGAGTCTCCGGAGAAGGGTGGCATATAAATCGAACCAATAAATAAATAAATAAATAAAAATACTACTTCACAGTGCTTTATAGACCCCTCTAAGCAGTTTACAGAGTCAGCATATTGCCCCCAACAGACTGGGTCTTCATTTTACTGACCTCAGAAGGATGGAAGCAGGAGTAGGTTCTAACAATTTTTACTGTGGGCATGGCTTGGTGGTGGGGGGGGGGGGGTAATGAGACTGGGTGGATGTGGCCAACTTTTTTTTTTTTAACTTTTAAAAGCATTTTTTCTACAACCTTAAGAGGTTGCAAAAAAAATGCTTTTAAAAGCCTCTGACGATCAGGCAAGTCAGCTGGAATTGCCAGAGGCTTTTAAAGGCATTTTTTTTCCTACAACCTCTTAAGTCGTGCGATCATCAGAGGTTTTTTTTTTAAAAAAAAATTTTTAAAAGCATTTTTTTCGGCCGAAGAGGTTGTAGAAAAAATGCTTTTAAAAGTAAAAAAAAAAAAAAGCCTCTAATGCGGTGGGCGGGGTAAGCAAGCAGTGACTGGGCGGGGGACCTGTTCGGGGGTGTGGCCAACCAATGTTATTACCGGTTCTCCAAACTACTACAAATTTTTACTAGCGGTTCTTGCGAACTGGTGCGAACCAGGAGCAACTCACCACTGGATGGAAGGCTGAGTCAATCTTGAGCCAGTGAGAATTGAACTGCTGGAGTGAGCAGTGAGTTAGCTTGCAGTACTGCATTCTAACCACTGTGCCACCATGATTCTAACAGAAAGGGGCCAGCATTATCAAAACTTTTCTGAGTGAGCTTGACATCAAAATCATCAAAATAGGTTGGAGGGCTTTTAATGTTTTCATTTGAAGAACCATTGGGGCAAGCCAGAGGTAAAAATGAACAATCAACTCTTCTGCAACCAACCCATCTTAATATATTCTTCTTCCCTAACTTACAAACAGGCCTCTCTATGGCTTTTACAAGTAGGGGAAAGAATGGGATGGTGCCTAATTTCAAGACCTTATACTATAATAATAACAGTGGCATGATGGCCTAGTGGTGAATATGCTTGCCTCCCCCCGCCACCCCATTCAGAAAGTTGAGAGTTCAAGCCTAGGTAGGGGCAGATTTTTTTTCTCCTGGGGCATAAAGAAAAAATATCTGTTGCAAACTCCATGTGGCATCAGGAGGGGCATCCAGCTGATAAGAGCAGCAAAGATGATTAGGAGACTGGAGGATAAAATATACAGTATAAAGTATGGTTGATGGAGTTGGGTAGGTCTAGTTTAATGAAAAAAAGGACTAGGGGTCACATAACAGCAGTGATCCTATATCTAAGGAGTTGCCATAAAGAAGAGGGAGTCAAGCTGTTCTCCAAAGCCCCTGAGGGCAGAACAAGAAGCAATGGGTGGAAACTAATCAAAGAGAGAAGCAATTTCCCAACAGTGAGAACAATTAATCAGTGGAACAACTTGCCTCCAGAAACTGTGAATGCTCCAACACTGGAAGCTTTTAAGAAGAGACTGGGCAACCATTTGTCTGAAATGGTATAGGGTTTCCTGCCTGAGCAGTGGGATGGACTAGAAGACTTCCAAAGTTCCTTCCAATTCTGTTATTTTGTTGTAAATACTCAGCTCCATCCAGTCACCCCAACTCTACCTCAAATTAAAGGATTACAGTGCATAAAAAGGGAATTTTTATACTACAACAATAACCTTGAATATTGAAGGGGCAATGTGAAGCAGATTTTCCCAATGTGGGCATTTTCCAGATATATGTACTCCAGGGGTGAAATGCTCCCAGTTCGGACCGGATTGGTTGATCCGGTAGCAATGGTGGAGGGCGGTTCGAAGAACTGGTAGCAAAAATCTCTTCCCCCCACCCCACCCACACCCACCCAATTGCCTGGTCGCCCACTTGCCCGCTTGCCGCTTGTTTTAAAAAATGCTTTTAAAAGATTAAAAAAAGGCTCTCAGCTCAGCTGCAATTGTCAGAGCCTTTTGTTAACCTTTTAAAAGCATTTTTTTTACAACCTATTCAGATGAATAGGTTGTAAAAAAAACGCTTTTAAAAGTAAAAAAAAAGATTATGCGCCACAGCTGATCACCCCACCCCGTACACTGTTCTACTTACCCCACGCCTCCTTTTAGTGTGCACTGCCTGCACCCATGCACGCACCTCACATTTGGTGCATGTGTGTGCCCAGCACACATGTGCAGCCAGAGAACCGGTAGTAAATCAGTTCAGATTTCACCACTGATGTACTCCAACTCCCAAAATGGTTCACTAGATATATCATTGGGGTCTACATATCTGGAAGCAGGGGCATTGGTAGATCATGTCAACATAATACAAACTCCCTCCCTTTTGTAGAATTATAGTTCATATGCAAAACATGCAGATCTTGTAGCTTTATAGCATGATGTTCCTTTCATCAGTTGGTTATCTTTGACATCCCTATCCACAACATTTCTCTGTCTGGAGGGAGTTTAGGTTGGGGGAGGTTGGTCTGAGGAATTGGGTCCTGGCTAAGGGCATATCCAGGATTCCAGACTGAGAAGCTCAGTCAGACATATTATCTGAGCTCCAGGTCTTCAAAGGTTTGGGGGATCTTTGTAAATTGCTGTCAAGAGTCTGGCCAAAATGTTTCTGATAAATAAGTAATATATACATGTTAAGAAGACTTAACAGAAAGTCCAAAACTACCTCAGAAAATGGTCTATGGAGATTCTCAGTCATCCAGGTCATAGTTGTCCCAAAGGTGCTTTTTGAAGAGGCAACTGGACTTTCTGTTTTTTCTTTGAAGACGTTTTGCTTCTCATCCAAGATGCAGAAGCTTCTTGGATGAGAAGCAAAAGGTTTTCAAAGAAAAAAAACAAAAGTCCATTTGCCTCTTCAAAAAGCACCTTTGGGATACCTCAGAAAACTGTTGTGACAACTGCTAAAAAAGGGATTCAGAGATGAATATTTTGGTTTCTCCCTATTGCAGTCTTTTAAAATCGCACATTTTACTAAGGGGGTCTTATTTGAAAAAAAGAAGGAAAACACATCCATCTGCCATGGCTAATTTAAGTTGGAACAAGGCTCACTACCAAGGGAGAAATTATGCCTGCCTGCCTGCCTGCCTGCCTGCCTTACGGATGTTAGAGATGTGGGGGTCTAGAGGTGTGGGGTCTGTCTGGAAAAAAAGAAAAAGCTGAAGTGGCGACTGAAATTCAGCATCCCCAAAGTAGGATTTAGAGTCAGACTTCAATGGCCTTAAACCAGGATCACAACCTCCAAAGGGTTTGATATTTATTTATCACAATGCTTATATGCATTGTCTTTCACCGTCCTGTTCGCTCACATAGGGCTGCTCTCCTCAGGGTTCTGACGGCGAGCCAATGTCGTCTGGCGGCGCCCAGGGGTAGGGCATTCTCTGTGGGTGCTCCCACCCTCTGGAATGAGTTGCCTACTGAGCTCCAGATGGCTCCTTCCGTCGGGACCTGAAGACTTGGCTGTTCAAGCAAATAGGCTGACTCTGATTCTGGGTTTTATTATTTATTATTTATTAGTTAATTTGGTTTAAAATGAGATTTTGTTGTACATCTTTTTAACTTGTGTTCACCGCCCTGAGTCCTTCTGGAAAAGGGTGGCATATAAATACATTAAATAAATAAATAAATAAATAAATAAATAAATAAATAAATAAATATTTGGTCACTCCAACCTGTGACTTTAAAACAGCCATTGCCATCAAAGATATAAAATAATGAAACAGCAATTAGCAGAACCAGGTCCTTACACAATCACAAAATTTGAGGGAAAATTTCTATAAAATGTTTTATAGATGGCATTTAGATCCTAAGAAATTGTCATGCATGTACCCTAATGTTCAGCCAAAATGTTGGAGATGTGATTGTTTAGATGCTACATATTATCATATATGGTGGACTTGTAAGGAAGTTAAGGCTTTTTGGATAAAAATTTGGTGGGTTATGCAGAATGTTTTGAAGAAAAAAAATCAATTTTCTCCTCAATTGTTTTTACTGGGTATAGTTAAGGGTTTTACATTGGGTGAAACAAAGTTGATATTGCATATGATAACAGCAGCGAGATTATTGATAGGTAAATATTGGAAAAATGAAGTCTTGCCCACTATCGAGGAATGGACTTTGAAAATGGCCAGTTTTGCAGAGATGGCGAAGATTTCAGCATACTTAAAAGATTGTTCACAAGAGACTTATGAATGGGAATGGAAAAAGTGGATAGATTATGTGCAGAACAAATACCAAACCAGGAAGTATCAAATAGCTTTTAATTGAAAATGTTATGTTAAGATAGAAATATTTTAACTTAGCGAGGATGAAAAATTATATGGAGGAAGGAGGGGTTCAAGTTTTATATAAAGGGGGGGGGTTCTGATGTGAGTATATTCTGTGGAAGTCCGGGGGGAGGGGAGGGTTAGGGAGGGTTAGGGAGGATGAGGTTGGGGAGTTTGGGGTGGGTTGAGGGGGGGGAATGGGGTGAAAATGTAACTGTAAAACTTTTGCAATAAAAAAAAATAAAGAAAAAAACGAAAAATAAAAATAGCAGAACCAGGTCCTAAAGCAGGGGTGTCAAACTCAAGGCCCAGGGGCCAGATCTGGCCCGTGGGGTACTTAGATCTGGTCCACAGGGCCACCCTGGAAACAGTGAAGGACTGGCCCGCAGTGCTTCTGCCAGTGAAAGCGGGCTCCCGAGCTCCGTTTTCAACTGCCACAGCCGTCTGTAACCCTCTGCCTCGCAGGCTTCGTTTTCACTGGCAGAGGGTTGCAGGTGGCTGTGGCAGCTGAAAACGGAGCTCAGGAGCCTACTTTCACTGGCAGAGAGCTCGGGCCACCACAGGCACTCCTGACAGGAGTGACGTTGAACTGGCCATGCCTGTTGTGGTCCACCAGCAGCCTGCGGAACTGGCAGCGGAGTCAGACAGTGAGGAGGCTGTGTAGGACAATGGGCCAGTCCTGGAGTCAGGGGAAGGCCCGGACGAGGGCTCTGCATCGGAGGCAGAGATGGGGCCTGGGCCATCTGGGAGCAATGCGCTGACTCCGGAGCCTCCAGAGGTGGACAGCAGAGAGGCAGAGGAACAGGAGGAGCCTATTCCTAGTGCACGCATGCACTAGTGCACGCTTGCACGTGAAGGCAAGAACAGCTAAAGCAAAAATGAGCCTTGATGGTACAGTGGTTTAATGCACCCTGTTATTAACACAGCTGCCTGCAATTTCTGCTGGTTCGAATCTCTCCAAGGCTCAAGGTTGACTCAGCCTTCCATCCTTTCTAAGGTAGGTAAAATGAGGACCCAGTTTGTGGGGGCAATAAGCTGACTTTGTATAAAATATACAAAAGAATGAAGGCTATTGCTTAACGCATTGTAAGCCGCCCTGAGTCTCCGGAGAAGGGCGGCATATAAATCAAATTTAAAAAAAAAAAAAAAAAAGGACGACTCAGGAGTAAGGCCAGGAGATGATTGGCTCCTCCCAGAAGGCTTAAAAGAACAGCAACGGCTCTTGGGATCTTTGTAGGAAAACAACATTGCTACATTTGTTTCTTGTCGGCGTCTCTTGCTTCTGAACTTCGTAGGGTTTTGCCAAGAAAAGCCTTTGGCATGGTGCCAAAGAAGACAAAGGTTTGTGGTAAGGCCGAAGGACTGTTAATGAAGAACTTGTTTTGGAATTAATTTGGACTAAGCTGAGAATGAAGTAATTCTTAGCTGTTCTAATAAAATATGTTTGTTTAGGACTGATTGTGTCTGGTAATAACTACTTGGGCCTAGGCCACAACAATGGCCACGCCCCACCACGCCCCCACCCCCAGGTCAAACACAACCCTGATGCAGTCCTCAATGAAATCGAGTTTGGCACCCCTGCCCCAAAGCAAATCTCAGACAGATTTCCCTTTAGACCAGCCCAATTTGGTTTTCTTTATTTGAAGTAACAAAACTCTCTTCTGCTCAGAAGGCAGAGAGGGGTGCATAAATGTGATCTCCAGGGAAATCTGACTCTACCACCAATATTAAATAAAAAACCATTTTTTTCCTCCATCATAAGAAGCCACAGTCCAGTTTAGAGCCTATAAATAAACCCATAAGAAAAGTCAACTTCTAGATCTTGCAATTTCAAATGACTTACAGTGTTGTTGCATTACAAAATGTGAACGTAATACTGAAGGGAAGATATTTGAAAAGGGACGTGCAGCCTTGATGTGATCTTGATCAGATCCTGCATGGGATGCAGGCTATAAATTAGGTAGGTGAAGTATGAATAAAGATATGTCATGCTGCCTTGATTCTTGTTGTTGTTGATGTGGTTGTTGTTTAGCTAAAAAACAAATACTCAGATGCTTTGGGTAGGGAGGAGTCTTCAAACCTGCATCAAATTAATTTCATTTAAGGCATAATTTGATAATAAATTATGGAGATGTCACCTCCTTGCCCATCTAGGCATGGCAAAACACATCTGCTTCCCAAGTTAAAGCGATTCTCAACCTTACCTTTGGTTTTTATAGTTGGAGGCAAAGACTTTGCACGAAAAGATTTGAGAGTTTGTTGTTGTTGTTTTCATTGTCCCTTGTTTATAGAGTCCTATCAGCAGCTGCATTGATCCTTCTCAACCATCCATTGTGGCCTAGAAAAATTTTCTTACTACTTCTTGGTCAGAAGATTTCAGAATCATATCCAAGAGAGTTTATTTATTTGCACTCACTATTATTTCTAAAACTCTACAAACTATTGTCTCAAAAGTGGGCCTGAAGGTGAAAGGAAAAAGCATCACGTTGGGCTCTTTTTTAGGCACGTTATAAAAGTAAAAACTCTGGTTTTGAACTGTACACATTCATAGGGCTATTGTCAGCGTTCCGAGGAATGCCTCCACCAAAAGCAGAATTCCAAAGCAGGTAAATTCCTCAAAGAACATGTTTTATTGGAAACATCATATTGACACAGCTAATGAAAACAAACTCTAAAAGTTCCTGTGGTTTTCACCTAATTAAAAGAGTGAAAATCCCCCCTCCCAGTTGTCACCGGTCACATTGTCCAATAAATATAGCTGGTAGGCTGCTTGGTCACTCCTCCCCTCCTTCATCAGCCACCTGTTGAGATGACCTTGGTTCCCACAGGAAAACCTTTTGTTTTGACTTTTGTAGATGGTTTATCTACTCCCTTCCCCCTTCCAAAGTTCATGGCAACTATCAGGCAGGAAAAGATGGCTTCAGCCAAGTCAGCTTCAGAGTTTACTGAAACTCCACAGTAGCATGTTCTTAGCAACCACACTGAAGTTGTTTTTCATTGCTTTCTCCCATCACTATCCTTTGCCCTTCCAACGTGGTCTACAACTTTGGGTTTTCTTTAAAAATTTTCATCACACAAAATCTCATCAGATTTCAGCTTGCTCACCCTTATGGATTGTAGAAGATCAACTGGTGCTATACTTGTTGCAAACTTTCATGCGGGTGTCTCTATTTTATAAAACTTGGAGAGTTAATTTTGGAGATTTCATACATGTCGGTTCCCTTGTTTATGCAGGGGGGAAAAAAACCCCAAGAACTATTCTTCTCCAACTGTCTTCTCAAAGTTCAATTTGCCTGGCCCGTCTATTCTTGTAGATAGACGATCTGAGAGTCTATTATTGTGAGAATTCAAGGGACACTTATATGAAAAAAATGACCTTCTTTGCTTATCTCCCTAAAAGTCTTCTACAAGAAGTTAATATGGAGCTTCAGGTAGGCATTTAGATAACAAAATATTTTGTGTCTAAATCAGGCAACCATCTGTAGGTGTCAATGTATTATTTTTGTTATCTTGTTTTGGACATATAAATATTGAAGTTGATAAGTGTAAATGCATTTATAACCAGTTCCTCCCTTCTCCCTCCCCCTCCTCAATATTGAGAAAGACTAGCCCATCTCCCTCTCCCTCTCCTTCTCCTTCTCCTTCTCCTTCTCCTTCTCCCTCTCCCTCTCCTTCTCACTTCTCCTTCTCCCTCTCCTTCTCCCTCTCCCTCTCTTTCTCCCTCTCCCTCTCTTTCTCTCTCTCCCTCTCCTTCTCCCTCTCCCTCTCCTTCTCCCTCTCCCTCTCCCTCTCCTTCTCCCTATCCCTATCCCTCTCCTTCTCCTCCTCCTCCTCCCCCTCCTTCTCCTTCTCCCTCTCTCTCTCTCTCTCTCCCTCTCCCTCTCCCTCTCCCTGTCCTTCTCCTTCTCCTTCTCCTTCTCCTTCTCCTTCTCCTTCTCCTTCTCCTTCTCCCTCTTCCTCTCCCTCTCCTTCTCCTTCACTTCAGATGTTGAGGAAGATACAAAGTTCTGGTTCAACCCTACCATTTCCCACTGGTTCCCTCTTTACAATGTGTGGACAGACTCCAAAACAAGGACAGATCCCTCATCCTTTCATCTTTCTGAGATATTTCATTTTATCTATTGCTGTTAACAAACATTATTCATCAAAGAAGGCAAGGTTTATCTCAATTCGGAGCCCAAGTGGTAACTCTGCTTTAAAGTGTTATAGTTATACAATTTTGATCAACGGCATTTTTGCCCCAGAACGATCTCTTTTAGCCCTGTGCCTCAACCTCCATCCTCAGTGGGAGGAACCAGCAAGAGTGGTAGGGAGAGAAGGGAGAAAGTTATGGTAAATTATAGTTTGGATGTTACTTTCTGAAAGAATAATGGCTTTCATTCAGGGATATTTATTGCTTCCCACTGTGTTCTGACAGACAAATCACATCACTCCATATTGCCCTGGAGACCTTTGGAGAGAATGATGTACAGTTCTTCACCATCCTCCGCATGGATTTATTTATGAATCAAAACATTCTTGTAAAATTCCCTTTGAAGTTTGCCAGAAATGTTTGTTTAGGACCAAGATCCAGGAAAAAGTGGGAAAAAGAGTCCAACTGCATTTTTAAGTATCTTAAGAATGATCTTTTTAGTTCTTCTACTAGTTTACTGGTATAAAGATAGACTAAGGACATCATATCTCAGTCTTCTGAATCAGGATCTTCATCATCAGTGGACAGAACTGAAACTGGTCTGTAGGTAGCAAAACATCTGATTCTATTCTAGGTCTAGTTTAATGATAAGAAGGACTAAGGGTGCCATGATAGCAGTGCTCCAATATCTCAGGGGTTGCCACAAGGAAGAAGGAGTCAACCTATTCTCCAATAAACCTGAAAGCAGGACGAGAAGTAACAGATGGAAACTGATCAAGGAGAAAATCAACCTAGAACTAAGGAGAAATTTCCTTGACAGTTAGAACAATTAATCAATGGAACAACTTGCCTCCAGAAATTGTGGATGCTCCAACACTGGAAGCTTTCAAGAACAGATTGGCTAGCCATTTGTCTGAAATGGTATAAGGCAGTGATGGCTAACCTTTTTGCCGTTGTGTGCCAAAAGCGGGGGGAGAGTGGGGGGGGTCACACGCATGCGTGCCCACACCCATAATTCAATGCCCCCCACCCCTATGCATGCGCACATGACCCCCCCTGCACTCCCCCCACTTTTGGCACGTGATGGCAAAAAAGTTACCGGTGGGCCTGGTAGGCCCATTTTTCACCCTCCTCAGGCTCCAGAGGCTTTCTTAGAGACTGGGGAGGGTGAAAACAGCCTCCCCCGCCCCCCACCCCACCCCAAGGCCCTCCAGAGGCCAAAAATGGCCCATTTCCCAACTTCTGATGGGCCTGGCAGGCTTGTTTTTTGCCCTCCTCAGGCTTCTGAGGCTGCTGAGGGCAAAAATGAGTCCCCCCCTCCCGAGGCCCTCTGGAGGCCAAAAATGCCCTCCAGAGCTTCCACAGGAGCCCTGTACTTACCTGGCATCCAAAACAGACAGACTAGAAGACCTCCAAGGTCCTTTCTAAATCTGTTACTCTGTTATAAATGCTCAGTTCCATCCAGTCGCCCCAACTCTATCTCAAATTAAGGGATTACAGGGTGATAAAAAGGGAATTTTTATACTATAATAATAACCTTGAATGATTGAAGAGGCAGTGTGAAGCAGATTTTTTAAAGAAGAGATTGGACAGCCATTTGTCTGAAATGGTACAGGGTTTCCTGCCTGAGCAGGGGGTTGGATGAGAAGAACTTGAGGGTCCCTTCCAACTTTATTACTCTGTATTTAGAAACACAAGTACATGTTCAGTTTGCTTTTTTTTTTTAAATGAAAGCAAGTGGAATCGATCTTTTCAGAACAAAAGAAAGCACTTACATTTCAGTTTTTCCATTTCCCCAAATTTTATGATATAGCTCTTAGCTCTTTTATAGTTTGGAAGGGTGTTAACACAGACATAAATATCCATATGTTTAACCTAAACAATATTGAAAATATGTACTTTATACAAACTGCATGTTTTAGGTAAAATGTATAAAAATATGGATTTTATGTGTCGGACATCCAGTTTGAGTCACTTTCAAATATTCCCTTCATCTTTTTTTTCTACATTTACCAGCAGTTGTCAATAAATCCTAAATGTCTATTCGCAGATGTATTTTCAAACATATTTGGTTTCTCAATGCTTATGCTATTAAATGCACTTAATCTGTGCAAAGGACTATGTCAAAACAAATGGAAAATGTCAACATTGATGGATCACCGAAGTTCCGACCTGTACATTTGTCCGAAAGATCTGCATCAGATTGTATCAGAATTCTTAAAATCTTCCTTCAGTGGTTACAAAATCTGGCCTGGAGCAGCATTTTCCGAAAAAAGATGGAGGTTTCGGGAAAGCTCAAGGATATTTCAGTGAGCCCAGACAGTCTCTCTTTGGGGATTTGCACAAAACCCTTAATGAATTCGTCTTGCTTTGTATTCCAAACCCTCCTGCTAATGAGACAAAGATCAAATCTGCACTGGTATTTCCATCGCTGTTTCAATTTCAGGTAATGCTGGCTGCCTTTCTTAAATAAGACTGGAAAGTTTGTAAGAGAGGAAAAAAGATCAGCAACCCATGTGACAGAGGAGAGGAGAAAGGAGGAGTGGAAGGGAATGTGTCTGGTCCTATAAAAAGCAATTAAGTCTGAAGCTGTGATGTTCTTCCTTGACTTCCTTGCATGGCAAAGCACAGAACTACCATCAAGGAGCTGATGGACAGATCATTTGCAAAAGCTTCTCTTGACACTTTCAAACCCTTGTGTTTCATTTATCTGTCACCTTTGTTTACTCCCATTTGTATACTTAGCTAATTTGACTTGACACAATAAGGGCACAGCCAGAAGAAGCAAATTACATCATTTAAATATTTTATACAACACCAGAAAGAGGAAGAAGAAAAAGAGGCAGGTGGAGGATGATTTAACTTTACCTCCTACTTGCTTGTTGGTTTATATATTTTTTTAATATGGAGGGTGTTAAGTGGGTTTAAACAAAAGTGAAAATCATTATGTCCAAACTATGCATGAATTTATAATAAAACTTCTAGAGAGACATGCAAAGCTGTGCTTTTGCTAATGGGAATTGATTCTGAATTATATTCATTTTTAACTAGGTTTAATGAACTTTCCTTGTACATTGCTCCCAGCTGTTCATTATTCCATTAAGTGCCATTTAATTGAGCAGATGACTATTGAAGATAACAACTTGAGATGGGCTTTGTTTACCAAACTCCATACCGGCTCACAAACTCCTGAAAAACTCCTTTCCAAGCGTGATGGGGATCATCACCACATTTGGCAGAGGATGGGTGAGATTGCCCAAGAGTTACCCACTTTAATTAAATATCCTTTAGTTAGTTACTTAGTTAGTTACCATATTTTTTGGAGTATAAGACGCACCTTTTCCCCCCAAAAGAGAGGGTGAAAATCTGGGTGCGTTTTATACTCTGAATGTAGCCCCACCCAGCTTCTCAACCAGGTTTCAGAGGCTGAAAAAAGCATCAGAAAAGAAGCTTCAGAAAAGAAGCCCCCAAAAAGAGCTTCAGAGGCTTTTTTTCTGAAGCTGTTTCGGAGGCTTTCAGAGGCAGGAAAAAGTTTTTTCTGAAATGGAGTTTCAGAAGTTTCAGAGACAGAAAAAAAAGGCACAGAGCTCACAACCAAAGAATTTGTTACTAAAATTTACCTCTGGGAACAGCTGATTGGGAATATTCTGGGAGGCCGATCCACCCACCAATCAGCTTTTTTCTTATTTTCCTCTCCAAAAACTAAGGTGCGACTTATACTCTGGTGTGTCTTACACTCTGAAAAATACGGTAGTTTACTTTATTGCTTAGCCCGGGGGTGGGCAATTGTGGCTCTTTTACAACCTGTGGACTTCAACTCCCAGAATTCCTGAACAGCTTGGCTATCTCAGGAATTCTGGGAGTTGAAGTCCACAGGTTGTAAAAGAGCCACAATTGCCCACCCCTGGCTTAGCCCATAGGCCCGTGATGGCGAACCTATGGCACATGTGCCATAGGTGGCAGGCAGAGCCCTCTCTGTGGGCACGCGCACCGTCGCCAGCTGGTCTTCAGGTTTCTGGCGCTCCGGTGTGCATGCACATGTGTGTATTCCGGTTTGGGCACTCATTGTCGAAAAGGTTCACCATCACTGCCATAGGCCATACCAAAATATAGAATTCCAAACACAATTTACCATATTTTTCAGAGTATAAGACACTCTGAAGTATAAGACGCAGCTTAGTTTTGGGGGAGGAAAATAGGGGGAAAAAATCTGCCTATCAGGTATTCATCTGGCTAGCGTCCTTAGTCTGGTTAGCTTCAGCACATTAGTTTGCTGGTTTTTATCTCCTGCTTGGGGATAAAAAAACAGCTTCTAAAGCACAACTGATCTTTGGAGAGAGAAGCAATGAGAAAAGCAGGCAAAGCATGGAGATTGTTTCACTCGCTAGCACCTCGTTAGGGCTAAAAAAAAGCCTCACAGCTGAGAGTCGGAGAGAGCAGGCAAAGCACGGAGATCGCTTCACTCACCTCCTTAGTGCTGAAAAAAAAAGCTACATTTGGAGTATGCGACACACCCAAATTTTCAGCCTCTTTTAGGAGGGAAAAAAGTGTGTCTTATACTCTGAAAAATATGGTATTACTAAAATCCTATAAAAACAATTTAAAATGAAATTGGAATAAAATCCAATTTAAAATGAAATTGGAATAAAATCCAATTTAAAATGAAAATGCAATAAAATCCAATACTTTAATGTATAGATAAGTAAAATACGATAAAATTATACTTCAGTATCACTCCTACACTCTACCCCAATCTGTCCCACATACGCCGATCTCAACCGAACCATTTTGCTCAAGTACTGTGCTGTATTAAAGGTTGTTTTCAAATTCTGGCAGCACATAAGGTATGTTGTTTTAATACGGGTTTCCCATATTAAATTCCCATAAATATACTTAAAAGAAGACTAGTGTATCTCTGATTAAAATGATTCAGGGCAGCCTCTTCTTTCTTTTACAAACTTAGGAGGAAAAAGAAAATTCTCGTCTTCAAACAGCTATTTTTTAAAAAAAAAAACAGAATTCAGAACTTGGATAAAACTCTAAAAAAAAATTCAGACTCTGAATTAGCTCAGGAAAAAACAACAGTTTTGCCCTTATGAAATGCCTATGATTTCCTAGTCTGAATTCACTGCAGTTTTTTTTATATATATATAGTAACAGAACCTCAGGTGTTTTTCAATCTTCAGCGCAGAATGGTACGATCTTCTATTCTATGGCTACCTGGGAACGAATCAGTCACTTTTATTTCCAATCAAATGTTAAGCACTGAAGAGTTCATTGAACTTGGCAGATAGAGCTGATGGCCAACCCTAAGGTGGAATCTCCACAATTGCTACTGTCTATTCTTCATGTTCATGCCAGGGTTATTATTGTCAGGTTTCAAATATTACTCCGTTTCTTTAGGAATCAGGTTCACTGAAACAGTTCAACCAAGAATGGCATTTCTACTAATTCAGTTGCATGCTGTTTCCCAGAACATGTGAATAAAAAGATGTTGCAAGGCAGAATATCACACCTTTCTAAAGTATTTCCACAGATTTTAAAATATATTTTGGACACGATGATACACAGAATTGCAGCAAGATGTTTTGGAAAGACAAAATCCAATGAGTATAATAACATATTCACAACAGTTCAGAAGATGCAGATAGGGTCCATTTCTATTAATTTTTCGTAAAGATTGGATTTCTTCATGCTGGCCTCTGATTGTCTGTATATTATAGTTCAGTCTACTGGTTAAGGCACCAGGCTAGAAAGCCAGAGACCATGAGTTCTAGTCCCACCTTAGCCATGAAAGCTAATTGAGTGACTTTGGCCCAATCAGCAGGAGATTTTGGGTTCTAGTCCCACCCTAGGCATGAAAGTCAGTTGGGTGACTGTGGCCCAATCACCAGGAGATGGTGAATGCTAGTTCCACCTAAAAAAAGGAAAGCTAGTTGGGTGACTTTGCGTCAATCTCTAGGAAATGGAGAGTTCTAGTCCTGCCTTAGGCATGAAAGCCAGCTGGGTGACTTTAGCCAACTGTCCTTACAAGGGTGTTGTGGGGGAAATTGGAGGATGATGGTGTGCTGAATATGTTCACTACCTTGAGTTATTTATAAAAATAATAAAGGTGGGATTGTTGTTGTTAGTTGTAAAGTCGTGACTGATCCATCGCGACCCCATAGACAACGTTCCTCCAGGCCTTCCTGTCCTCTACCATCCTCTGGAGTCCATTTAAGCTCACGCCGACTGCTTCAGTGACTCCATCCAGCCACCTTGTTCTCTGTTATCCCGTTCTTCTTTTGCCCTCAATTGTTCCCAGCATTAGGCTCTTCTCCAGTGAGTCCTTCCTTCTTATTAGGTGGCCAGAGTATTTGAGTTTCATCTTCAGGATCTGGCCTTCTAAAGAGCAGTCAGGGTTGATCTCTTCTAGTGATTCTTTTATTGAATAGCCTGAAGGCCTTTTCAAAAAAAAAGAAAAGAAAAGAAAAAGAAAAAAGAAAGAAAAAGATATAACAAACAGTTACAGAAATAACAGTCTAAAAATATATGATATATGACATTTAAAATTTAACAATATCAAAGTTCAATAACTAGATTTCCAAAACTAGATATCCCAAATAAGATAGCTCCTCTCTAACTCAGCTCATCTTTCTTACAATCAATGAAATTCTTTTCGATATAACTGGTTCGTATTGCTGTCATCCTTTTAAGATAGCGAGTGCTAGCCCTTACCAAGGGAGGAGAGTCTGCCTTCAATAGAAATGATAATTTATACCTTACATTCCAGTGGGGAAATTTATTTACAATTGGGGACAGATATTGCTTTCTTACTTCCTCATACAACCTACATTCAAATATTATATGCGCCGTATCCTCCACGACGTTTGCCCCACATATACATGTTCTTTCGTCATACGGGATTTTCCGGTAACGGCCGAATTTAACGTTGGTATCTAAAAGTTCAAATCCAAACTTGACAAATAGCTCTCTCTCCACTGATGGCATTTCTAGATGTAGATATTTTTCCAGGGTAAAAGTTGTTTTAACTGCTGTCAGAAGCTTAAGGGAGTGATTAGTTGAAAGAATTGCCATGTCCATTTGCCCATGTATATATTTAATTTGTTGTTTAACTTGCTTCAGTGTGTCACGCAATGGGAACCCTACGCCATATTGATTCAATATTTCTGACAGCCAAGTTAGCCAGGAATACCTTTGAGGATTTGAAATCTGCTGTTCCTCTAGGCAGATTTTGGGAAGTCTGCTGGCTTCCATCTGAGTCATTTTTAGCCAGTAGGCTACCACCCTAGTAATTGTGTAGGTGTGCAGTGAAAAAGGTCCCAATTCAGCTCTGATGGCTGCCGCCGAAGTGGAATTGTTTACCCCCAGCATCCTCCTTAACAAATTATTTTTAGTTCTCTCCAATATGGGGGCCTCTATAAGACCCCAGATTTCAGCACCGTAGAACATAATCGGAACAAGTTTAGCCTGAAAGACTTTACGAATTGGTAAAATCGAGGTAGGTTGAATACGTTTACTTAATTTGGATACAAGGCTTGAGTTGATCTCCTCTAGGACTGACCAGTTTGATCCCTTGCAGTCCAAGGGATTCGCAGGAGTCTTCTCCAGCACTCATTTCTTTGGCGTTCAGCCTTCCTTATGGTCCAATTTTCACAACCATACATTGCAACTGGGAAAACCATAGCCTTAATGTGGGATACAAGCAACCAAATAAGTAGTTATGGTTCATAAATGCAGTTTGATTTTTATGGAGACTACATATAATTTTACATCTTCTTTGGTATGATGGGGATACAGGAAATTTGTCCTGTATCCCCAGCAGCCTTCAGGTGCTTTGGAGAATAGATTGACTCTCTCTTCTCTATAATAGCCCCTTAAATATTGGGAGACTGCTATCATTTCACCCCCTAGACCTTATCTTCATTAGATTAGACATTCCCAGTTCCTGCAACCATTCATGGTACTTGATGGCACATCATCTTTGTAAAGCCACAAAAACTCTACTAATCTGAAGACATCTGGGTGTATTCCTTTATTTAAAATATTTCTATTTTTTTTTTAAAAAAAACTTGCCATCACACTTTGTGCCAAGGAAATTGACGTTAACTGCAATACTTCACTTGGAAACTCTTTTGAGTCCTAACTACTTCAATATTTCTGCTTTGCTTTCTCTTGCTTCATTAAGTGGAACCACTCAGATCTCTTTAACCCTGAGCGTCAGACCAGATGATAATGAAAAAAGAAATCCTGCTCACAGTTCAAAGTAACCTCTGTCAAATTCATACAAAATAAATCAGGTTTGGTGCTTTGCAGGTGGCATGTTTCAGTTTGTTACACTCACGGCTTATCTTGTACTCCCTCGCTCTTCAATTATGCAATATTTCCTGTTCTCATTATGGACCTTCAAACATCCATGAAAATACCCTCATTTGGAGCTTCTCCTGTCCTTGTTAAATTTTGATCTCATATAACAGGGAAACATAATGGTGTTAAGTCCAATGTAGAGTCAAATTGAGAAAAGATGAAAAAGATCTCTTCGTTTTGGTCTCTAAGCAACCCTTCTGTAACCCAATTCTCGCTTGTCCAAATCAATTAATTTGCAAGCTAGTTTTACTCTTTTACTGTATCAGTGCAGATAACTTGAGTAAAGATGGGCATATTGCGTGTGGCTGGTGAAGATGGACAAATTTGCTCTCCCAATTTTGCTCATTTTGTAATTTTTTCCTCCCTCTTTGGCTTAAGATTCCTAGGTCTTTATCAGATTTATTTTTATCAGTGATGAAATTTGACGACATCCTTATTTTCAAACACATTTATCCTGATCTATGCATCTTTGTACACATTTTTTCATGATAGATTCCTTTTCATACAGCATCTTTCTTTTTCCAAAACTATTTCTCCAAATAAAATGTGTTATTCTGCATTCTTACCCCTGATATTCCCACTTACATTCACACTTTTTCTGAGATGCAAACTTCATTGCAAAAATTGGAAAAGGGACAGATTTTGACACATTCCTATTTTCTAGTTTGTATATAGATGTTCACAGCGTGCATATGGAAAGTTCTTATTGCAATGGGAAGTGTCTTCACTTATAATGTGAAAAGAATGGTTTGTGACAGATTTCACACATTTAAAAATACCAGCTAGTCCAAACAAAAGGAATTTTGCAGTTCTCTGTACGGTAGTTATTTTTTTTCCTAATTGAGAGGTCTGCCAACTTCATGTTGTTACATGTACATAATTATTGTGACTCATTAAAGCAGCTATCTCTATGTCTAAGATTACTACAATTACGATACAAGTTCCAGCTGCTTTAATAAGATACAGGCAAGCAATGAAGAGTCCCATTTAATTTCTGAATTTAATTACAGCTGCAGTGACAAAACAAATCCAATCTTGAAGACAGAAGGACTTCTCATTCTTCCCTTGTAACAATACCCCATGTTGTGTGTTACAAGCTGCTTTGGAAACTCGCATCTGGCTCTGAAGCCAGCTTCCTTCCATCCCTTCCAGTCTTCCTTTGAAATCCCATCAGCAGAGACAAGTTATTGGAGAGGAACTGATAATAATGAGTTTGCAATTGATTACAATTGATTCCCCCATCAGGCAGGGTGGAAAAATTGAGAAAGCATGTCAAGCAATCGCCATACATTTAAAATGTCTTGCTGATTAAATGCCGTAATTGTTTCCTCCAGATTTTTTTTTTTTTTTTAGTTAACTAAAGCCCAAAATTTCTTGTGTCAGGAAGCATGTTCCTGCACAGGGTTTTTGCGCTTATAAAAGTCCAAAGCTTGTGTATTTAGAGGCCTGTGTTTGATTATGGATAGTTTCTTGTCCAGGGGTGAAATCCAGCAGGTTCTGACAGGTTCTGGAGAAGCGGTAGTGGAAATTTTGAGCAGTTTGGAGAATACCACCTCTGGCTGGCCCCAGAGTGGGGTGGGAATGGAGATTTTGCAATATCCTTCCCTTGCCATGCCCACCAAGCCACACCCACAGAACCAGTAGTAAAAAAAAATGGATTTCACCACTGGTCTTCTCTCTGAGTTGACCCCTTCAATGCACTATCTTCTTCCATGTTTCAGCTGTCTGTAAAATATGAAGATTGTGCTGTATTGATTGATTAGTGCTTATGATATCACCACATTTCTCTAATCTAGAGGAGGGGAAGGAATCAAATTTCTTTATTCCTTTCAAAGTGAAGTGAAAGAAAAGTTAACCGTGAGAGGGATCTTGGAGTCCTAGTGGACAATCACTTAAATATGAGCCAGCAGTATGCTGCAGGTGCCAAAAAGTTAATGCAATCCCAAACTGCCTTAACTGAAGGATAGAATCAAGATCACATGAAGTGTTAATACCATTGTCAGCACTTCAACCTGCATTTACTCTAGTGCTGATATAAGAAGGAGAAGAGGGGGCAGCTGGCAAGAGGATGCTTGACTTCTCACCTACTTATTTTCCCTGAAGATAATATCCCCTAGGAGATGAGATGGGAGGGGGGACATTCCTGGGAGCTTAAGTAGTAGATATGGGGAGAGTGATTTGGAAGAAGGCCAATGAGATGCAGAGAATTGGGGAATGGAAAGGGAAGGTTTGGGGTCAGGAAGTCAGAGTTGGCTATGCCACGATCGGGAACAGATTGCCGTGCTTAATAAAATGAAAGATTTCTTCAAAGACTATCTGTTTGGAAATGCAATTTATTTTATTTGAGCTGACATCGAAACCTGACAACCACTTTATAATGCTCTGGTAAGACAACACTTGGGGTATTGCATCCAGTTTTGGTCACCACAATATGAAAAAATATGTTGAGACTCTAGAAAGAGGCAGAGAAGAGACACAAAGGTGATTAGGGGACTGGAGAATAAAACATATGAAGAACGGTTGCGAGAATTGGGTATGTCTACTTTAATGAAAAGCAGGACTAAGGGTGACATGATAACTATGTTCCAATATCTAAGGGGCTGTCAGAGACAAGAGGAGTCAATCTATTCTCCAAAGCACTTGAAGTCAGTACAAGAAGCAATGGATGGAAACTAATCAAAGAGAGAACCAACCTAGAACTAAGGAGAAATTTCCTGATAGTTAGAATACATAATCAGTGGAACGACTTGCCTCCAGAACTGGAGATATTTAAGAAGAGTTTAGACAACCAAACTGGACCCCTTTTGCTTCCCTTTCTCCACAAAGATGAGCAGGTCATAACATTACCTGCACAATTTCTTACTTTAATGCATTTCAAGAAATTAGAGTACTGTCGCCTCTTAAAGCTTAAACAATATCATTTCAGGAGACGTATTTATTTTGTTTTGGGTTTTTTTGTTTTAAACTAGAAGGCACTTTATTCCATGTATGACTAAATACAAATTTCCAAATGTTCCCTCCTCAAAATACTTATTTCGTAATATATCTGGAAACATTAGTTGTTGGCTTTTTTAATGTGTTTTGTCTGAGAACTACAGTAGTTATGTAGTTACTACTGTTTTTCAGGGTGGGCTTCATAGTATTCCAAAGTGTCCAGAATTATTCTCATATTATCTCTATTTTGTCTTTTTGGCAGAAACCCATTTTGATCTGAATGTATAAAATTATTTAAGTATCTCTTGAGTCTTTCTGCCAATATTGAAGCAAAAATTTTATAGTCAGAATTTAGTAGGGATATAGGTCTATAATTTTTTATTTGTTGTGGGTCTGTATCCTCCTTAGGAATCAATGTAATATATGCCTCAGACCATGACCATGACTAAAAGAGGCTGAAAATTTGGGTGCATCTTATACTCCAAATGTAGATTTTTCAAAGCTTCTTTTTCAGCCCTAAGAAGGCACTAGTGAGTGAAGCGATCTCAGCTTCCTGCTTTGTCTGCTCCCTTAGACTCTCAGCTGTGATGTTTTTTTTCAGCCCTAAGGAGGTGCTAGCAAGTGAAGCTTATCCAGGTTATCTTCAAGACCACCTTCTACTGCATAGCTCCCAGCGACCGGTAAGATCCCACAGAGTTGGTCTCCTCCGGGTCCTGTCAGCTAAACAATGCCGACTGGAGGGCCCGTGGGGAAGGGTCTTCTCTGTGGCTTCCCCAGCTCTCTGGAACCAGTTACCTCCTGAGGTCTGGACCATCCCCACCCTACTGGCCCTCCAAAAAGCTGTGAAGACCTGGCTTTTCCGGCAGGCCTGGGGCCATTGATCTCGCTTTGCGATCTGGCGAGATCCGGCCATGAATGGTGTGAATGCGTTCTAAGGTTTTTAATGTTTTTTAATTTTTTAAATGTTTTTAGAATGGTTTTTTTAAAAATGTATTGTGAGCCGCCCTGAGTCTCCAGAGAGGGGCGGCATATAAATTTAATTAATTAATTAATTAATTAAATAAATAAATAAATAAATAAATAAATATAAGCGATCGGTGTTATGTATTGATACTTTTAAGCGGGAGTTTCAAACCTGCCTACATTTCTGATTGGCTGACAGTCTCTCCAGGATTGTATATAAGGAGGACTGCAGCCTCTGAGTTTTTGCTGAAGTCTCACTGTATATTAAAGAGCTGTTGTCACTTGCTTGCTTGTGCCTCTCATCATTCCCGAACCACTTCATTGGCGACGAAGGTGGGATTGAGGCTACAAGAAGCCAACCAGTGAGACCACGAGCTTCAGCTAGGCGACGAGGCGAACCACAGGAGACATACCGGACATGTCTGCCTACGTTCCGCCCAAGCCTTTTGATCCGACCCGCGAAAAATGGGTCTCGTACCTAACAAGGTTTGAATGCTCGCTAGAAGCCAGCGACATGCAGGGCCTCTCGGCTAATCGAAAGAGAGCCCTATTCCTAAGCCACTGCGGACCGGACGTGTTCGAGATGGCCGAGTCACTGTGTGAGCCAACGCCGGTTCAAACAGTCTCATGGGACACCTTGATGGCAACTCTCCGGGCTCACTACGCTCCCGTCCCCTCCAAGTTCGTGCAGCGATACCAACTGAGGCAGCGCGTCCAACGAGAGGGAGAGCCGGTCAGCGCATACATGGCCAGCCTGAGAAAAGCCGCAACTCATTGCGACTACAGAGACTTGGACGATGCGTTGCTTGAGCAACTGATCTGTGGTGTTCGGGACATTAGGCTGCAACGGCGTCTGCTCGCCAAGCCTGATCTGACGCTTGCCGGAGCCCTTGACGAGGCCAGGGCTCACGAAGCCTCCACAAAGGCCGCTGAAACGCTACAGCGCCCGCCGACCAGCAAAGACAGCCCCAAGTCTGCCCCGGTGCACAGAGAAGACGCCGGATCCAGCTCGGAGTCCGAGTCGGATGAGGACGTCTTCCGAACAGAGCACCGGAGAAAAGACACTGGCAGCCCCCGGCGAAGCTGTTCCAGCTGTGGCGGGCACCATGATAGACTGTCCTGCAAATACAGAGAGGCTATTTGCAGGCGTTGCGAGAAAAAGGGGCACTTGGCGCGAGTCTGCAGAGCCATTCTGCCCAGAAGACTCAAACCACGTGAGCGCCGCAGCCAACCGGAATCAGCGCGCCAGAAGCAGCCAACGAGAGATGGCGGCGCGAAAAAACGGCGCGAATTTGAACCGCGAGATGGCCGCAGCATACACATCGACCAGGCCAGCACAACGGTCGAGGACAAAGTCAGCACGGTGGTCGAGATCAACGGAAGACCGTGCTCAATGGAGATCGACACCGGATCAGCTCTCTCCATCATGTCGTGGACAACCCTAAAGACCCTCCTGCCGTCGTTCCGGAAGGATCAACTCTCCAGACAGAGACTGCGCATCCTAGATTACCAGGGGAACCGAGTCCCCCTCGAAGGCGTGGGCACGTTCCGGGTCACCTACGGAGACTACGAAAGAGACCTGCCGCTGACCATCGTCACGAAGCAGCTGCCGAGCCTCCTGGGCATGGGGTGGTTCCGAGCCCTTGGCATGGGCTTCACCGGCGTCCACCTGATGTCCAAGTCAACCCTGAAAGACAGCCTCCTGTCCGAGTTCCAGGACGTTTTCGGGGACACGTTGGGCAAGTATGTGGGGACCCCTATTTCACTAAACTTAGACCCCAACGTAGCCCAAGTAAGACTAAAGGCCAGACGAGTGCCGTTCGCATTAAAACCAAAGATCGATGCAGAACTGGACAAACTGATTAAGCAAGGGGTGTTGGTTCCCGTTGACCATGCCAAGTGGGAGACCCCCATAGTCACCCCAGTTAAGTCCGACGGCTCAATCAGAATTTGCGCCGACTACAAGTGCACGATCAACAAGGCTTTGCAGCCGAGCGCCTATCCGGTGCCGATCGTGCACCATCTACTACACTCCCTGGGCCCCGGAAAAATTTTTGCCAAATTAGACCTGGCCCAAGCCTATCAACAGTTACCGGTCGACGACGCCACGGCAGAGGCGCAAACGATCGTGACTCATAGGGGTGCATTTAAATGCACCAGGCTCCAATTTGGGGTGAGCGTCGCACCCGGCTTATTTCAAAGCACCATGGAGCGCCTGTTGCAAGGACTTCCGGGAGTAGTCCCCTATTTCGATGACGTCTTAGTCAGCGCCCAAGACGAACACCAGCTAGGGGACAGGGTACGGAACGTCCTGTCCAGATTCAGAGAAGCGGGACTAAGACTTAAAAAGAACAAGTGCAGGATAGCGGTCCCCTCGGTAGAATTTCTGGGGTACAGGGTGGACGGCACAGGCATCCACCCTACCGAAAGCAAGGTGAGGGCCATCAAAAGCGCACCAGCCCCCAAATCCAAAGCTGAGCTCCAAGCCTTCCTTGGACTGCTCAATTTCTACTTAATGTTCCTAAGAGATAAGGCCACGGTCGCTGATCCCCTTCACAAACTCTTAGGGAAGAATGTACCATGGGTCTGGGGGAAACCGCAAGCGGCCGCTTTCGAGGCAGTAAAAAAACTCCTATCTGAGGACAGTTTCCTGATCCAATACAATGCAGAGCTGCCGCTCGTCTTAGTTTGCGACGCCTCCCCCGTAGGAGTTGGTGCCGTCCTAGGCCATAGACTGCCGAACGGCCTAGAGGCACCCATTGCCTTCTACTCCCGAACTCTGTCCAGCACAGAACGAAACTATAGCCAATTGGACAGAGAGGCTCTGGCTGCGATTGCGGGGGTTAAGAAGTTCCACGAATACCTCTATGGCCGAAAATTCGAACTTGTGACTGACCATAGACCGTTGCTAGGACTGCTAGCAGGCGACAGGCCAACCCCCGCTGCCCTCTCCCCCCGTTTAACAAGATGGGCGATTTTCTTATCGGCCTACTCGTACCAGCTCGTCCATCGGCCTGGGCGGACCCTGGGTCATGCGGATGCCCTTAGCCGTTGCCCCCTTCCCGACCTGCTGGACAACCCAACACCGGAAACCTCCGTCCTGTTGTTGGACACGTTAACCTTGGGGCCCATCTCCTCCGGCGAGGTGGCGAAGGCATCAAATAGAGACCCTGTTATCCGGACTGTTATGGGTTGGGTTTTGAAAGGGTGGCCGGACAAGGTGGTCGGGGAGGAGTACCAAGGTTTTGCCAACAAACGAAATGAACTGTTTACGCAAGGGGGGTGCTTACTGTGGGGTGACAGAGTGGTAATTCCAGCAAAACTACGAGATAGAGTTTTAGAGTTATTGCACGAAGGGCATCCCGGCATCGTTAGGATGAAGTGCTTAGCCCGCAGCTATGTCTGGTGGCCCAACTTGGACCAGGTCATTTCCGAGTGGGTGGGGAAGTGCAGACCCTGCCAGGAGTCTCGCCCCGATCCCCCAGTAGCGCCCATCCGAGAGTGGGATTTGATTTGGCTGCTTTTCTCATTGCTTCTCTCTCCAAAGATCAGTTGTGCTTTAGAAGCTGTTTTAGAAGCAGAGGATAAAAATCAACAAACTAATGTGCTGAAGCTGACCAGACTAAGGACGCTAGCCAGATGAATACCTGGTAGGCAGATTTTTTTTTCCTATTTTCCTCCCCAAAAACTAAGTTGCGTCTTATACTCTGGTGCATCTTATACTCCAAAAAAATACAGTAGTTGTAGAATGAAATGTCTGCAAGAGAGCACCAAAGAATACATAGTTTAGACTTGTGCATACTGGAATCTGGATCGATCAAAGCTCTTACATGCCATGGAATCTGGGGTGAAATGCTCCCGGTTTGGACCGGATCGCCCAATCCAGTAGTGATGGCAGTGGGTGGTTCAGAGAACTGGTAGCAAATATCTCCCCCCGCCCCCATGCCCAGCTGAGCCGCGCGATCATCAGAGGCTTTTTTTTAAATTTTTAAAAGCATTTTTTCTACAACCTCTTTGGCTGAAAAAATGCTTTTAAAAGTAAAAAAAAAAAAAGCCTCTGATGATCGTGAGGCTCAGCTGGGATTGTCAGAGGCTTTTAAAAGCATTTTTTCTACAACCTCTTCGGCCGAAGAGGTTGCAGAAAAAAATACTTTTAGAAGCCTCTGCCGATCAGGTAACTCAGCTGGGATCATCAGAGGTTTTTAAAAGCATTTTTTTTTACAACTTCTTCGGCCGAAGAAGTTCTGGAAAAAATGGTTTTAAAAGTAAAAAAAAAAAAAAACTTGGCCACGCCCACTCAGTCACATTACCCCCACACCAAGCTATGCCCACAAAACCCGGTAGTAACAAATTTTACATTTCACCACTGCATGGAATTTGTTTTTTTAAAAAAATATTTTAATATACAGCTGTAAGTTTCTAAGTATATCCTTGCAAAGCAGCAGGATCTAAGGAGTCAATTTGTATGACATTCTGTTTTTTTCTTTTTTTTTCTTATTTTGGACAGCAATGCTACACATGAGGAAATGTGTGAAGGCGACCATGATAGGTTACAGGGAGCCCTGCTGCTCACTGGATCAATTACAAAAGCTTGAAGGCAGCCCAGGAACTCAAGCAAGCTCTTCTAGAGAGCTAATAATTAAAATCTGAGAAAAGGAATTAATCTTAACTTTAGCTGATAGGAAGATTTTTCCCATTGAAAAGAAAAACAATGGAAGAATTCCTAACAAAAATATTTCTGGTTTCATCTCTATATGCTGTTTGGTTATCTCTTCTAAATATATTCTAATTTTACTCCAATATTGTTTTACTTTGGGGCACATCCACCACAGGTGGTAATATGTTCCCTTATTTTGTTTTCATTTCCAACAGGTTGATGGGGTATTGGGAAACATTTTGGCCAGTCTCGCTGGTGGAAGGTGCCACCTATAAAACATATTTTCCTTGTAGGCTACAGACATTGTCAATTTATAATTTTTGTTCCATAATTTCTCCCATTTCTCCAATTCAATGTTATAACCAAAGTTTTTGGCCCAAATTATCATATTTTTTTGACTACCTCCTCCTCCATTTTATATCTCAGTAAATAATTATAATTTTTTTTATCAATTTGTCCTCTGTGCCTTGTAGAATCTTGTCTAATCCGCATGATCCTTTTTGAAAGAATATGACATATGACAAAAAAAATACAATACATAATTATACATATTACAGCAGCAGCAAGAATAATATATGCACAAAATTGGAAAAAAATAATAATATACGAACAGAAGAAAATTTTATCAGAAAAGTTTTGGAGTGTGCAGAGATGGACAAACTCACACAAAAAAATACAAGATAAGAAAGAAACAGAATACTACACGGTATGGGAGAAGTGGTATGAATGGTTAGAGGAGAGGTATAAAGGGCAAGGAGAGATTAAATGAGGAAGATACAGGAATTGAAACATAGTAACAAACAAGTGGAAATGGAACTGACACCGCCTTCTGCCGCCGATAGCCTCCCACCGACCAGTACGTTCCCACAGAGAGGGACTCCTCAGGGTGCCGTCAGCCAGGCAATGTCGGCTGGCGACCCCCAGGGGGAGGGCCTTCTCTGTGGCAGCTCCTGCCCTCTGGAACGATTTGCCCCCGGAGATACAAAGGATATCGGATCTCCGGGTTTTTCGCCGTGCCCTAAAAACTCTGCTTTTCCATCAAGCAGGGCTGGCGTGAAACCCCTCCCCCCTTTTCCTTTTTTTAGCCTTTTAAATTGTCAATGGGTTTTAGTTTGAATGTTTAAAATTTTGGGCCAAAGTTATATAATTTTTTTTAAAAAAATTAATTTTTTTATTGGTATGTGTTTTAGTTCTGTCTGTGCACTGCCCTGAGTCCACTGGGAGAAGGGCGGGATACAATTGAATAAATAAATAATAAATAAATAAATATTAGAATCATATGTATAAATAGTAAATTGAAGTAAAGGAGAAAAATGGATATATAAGAAATGATTACTGATGAGGAAATGTTGCAAAGAAGAAAATTATAAAAAAAACTTTTTCCTTTAAAAAAACTGTTTAATAAAAATATTTTTAAAAAGAAAAGAAAAGAAAAACAATGAGGTGGGGTGAAGTGCTCAATCGACAAAGAAAAGTGGCACCTTAAAAAAAAAACAGAAGTAACTTTAGAGAAACGAAGGACAATTTGGACTGAGGAAGACAATGGCTACTGCTTGTTGGCTAAAGACCTCAAAATAAACTCTTCTGACTTAAATAGGAAGAGTGTTGATTTGAAAGGAGCCTTTAGATTCCTGAAGAGAAACAACCAAATTTGGAGACAGGGACTTTGGAAGCAGCCTGGGTAGACTCTCTTTGGTTTAGAGCAGTGGTTCTCAACCTTCCTAATGCCGCGAACCTTTAATACAGTTCCTCATGTTGTGGTGACCCCCAACCAGGGGTGGGTTCTAAATTTTTTAACTACCGGTTCTGTGGGCGTGGCTTATTTTGTGGGCGTGACTTGGAGGTCATATGACTGGGTGGGTGTGGCTAGCTGGTCATGTGACCAGGTGGCCATGGCTATGTGTACATGGCTATGTGTATAGGGACTACTCAGAGGGCTGAACAAAGTCATTTCTGACAGGTCCTCGCACTTTTGACTGGTCCTCACACTTATGACCATCCTCACATTTATGCCTGTGCAGCATTCTTAACAACCATGTCACTCATTTCACAACTGCTTCTTTTCACCATGGTGATAAGATAGGGCAAAAAACGTAAAATGTGAGGATAGTCGTAAATTCGAGATCTGGTCAAAAGTGCGAGGACCGGTCAAAAATAACTTTTTCAACCTTCTGAGTAGTCTATGTACACAGAGGGCTGAAAAAAGTGATTTCTGACAGGTCCTCACACTTTTGACCGGTCTTCGCACTTATGACTGGTCATCATTTATGCCCATTGTAGCATTCTTAACAACCGTGTCACTCATTTCACAACTGCTTCTCTTCACCATGGTGACAAGATAGGGCAAAAACGTAAAATGTAAGGACAGTCGTAAGTTCGAGGACTGGTCAAAAGTGCGAGGACCAGTCAGAAATAACTTTTTCAGCCCTCTGAGTAGTCCATATGCATAAAAGGATACAGCAATAGAGAGGGATGAAGGAAGGGAAGGGAAATTAGAGTAGGAGTGAGGGTAAGAGAGGGAGGAAGAGAGGAGGAGAAGGAGAAAGGAAGAGGAAGTAGGGAGGAGAAGAAGAGGGGGAGGAAGAGAAAGTAAGAAGGAAAGAAAAGAGAGAGGTGGTAGGTTTGAGGAGAAAGATTGCTGTACAATAAAAAAGATGAAAGGGAAGAAAGCCAACCCCGAACAAATATAAAGATATTAAAATAAAGAATGAATTGTTAAACTTTAAGGAATAAAAGAGAATAAATATGAATAAATAACAATAATTAGAAACACACATACAAACATACAATGTATTTTCTTTTGTAGGAAGTTAGTACCCATCCCTTTCCTGGAAGAATGAAATATTTTAGGAAATATGAAAAAGGCAGAATATTATATTTCCCTGGGATAAGCATGTTTTGAAGCAGCTCCCATCTTCCTGCCCCCACCCTTTGTCAATGGGCCATTAAGGCCTGGGCCAGTCTATTCTACATAACAAAGATCTACCTCCTTCAGGCAGAGCCATAGTAGGAATTGCCCAAGATCCAATAAAGATAGGATTAGCTCTCTACCCATCTAGCAACAGAAACACACCACATATGACCTGGGAAACACATGTGACCATCAGCCAGCAAGGCTAGCTAAGATCCCCACCCCCTGGGAGTCTGACAACCAATCAGGATACTCTTTCGTGGCCCCAAGAAATGCAGAGCCAGAGAGAGCATAAAAACCCGAGGATTTACTGTATCTGCCCTTTTCTCTTCAGAAACTCAAGCCATGTGATCCTGTCCACCATTAAACCATCTTTCCAAGCAATCTCCATGTTTCCAGTATCTTTTTCCCCACTTGGAGCAGAACCTAGAAGGAGATTTCTTCCAACACTTTGAACAGAGTATTTGGCCGGTTCACAAATTTAAACAGTGTTTAGTCATTTCAATTAAATTTACAATTTCTATATTTCCTTTTTGCCATATTTATTCCTCATCTATTTTTGTAAAAAAACAATATTACCCTTCATCCTCATCTCTAATCTTAATCTTTTTTTTTTATTGCAAAAGTTTTACAATTACATTTTCACCCCTTTTTTCCCCCCCCTCAACCCGCCCCAAACTTCCCAACCTCCCTAACCCACCCTAACCCACCCCTCCCCCCAGACTTCCTCACAATATACTCATGTCAAATAAAAGGAAAAACCCTCCTTTGTATATAAAACTTGAACCCCGCCCTCCCCTTACAAATTTTCATCTTCATTACATTAACCTATTTCTATCTTAATATAGCAATTTCAAATAAATTTTCATCCTGATTACCTTGAAAATATTTCTATCTTAATATAACATTTTCAAATAAATTTTCATCCTCAACCTTGAAATATTTCTATCTTAATATAACATTTTCAAATAAAAGCTATTTGGTACTTCCTAGTTTGATATTTGTTCTGAACATAATCTATCCACTTCTTCCATTCCCATTCATAAGTCTCTTGAGAACAATCTTTTAAATATGCTGAAATCTTCGCCATCTCCGCAAAACTGGCCATCTTCAAAGTCCATTCCTCAATCGAAGGCAGCGCTTCATTTTTCCAGTATTTACCTATCAACAATCTTGCTGCAGTTATCATGTACAATATCATTTTTGTTTCCCCCAATGTAAAACCCTTAACTATACCCAATAAAAACAGTTGTGGAGAAAATTGAATCTTTCTCTTCAAAACATTCTGCATGACCCACCAAATTTTTATCCAAAAAGCCTTAACTTTCTTACAGGTCCACCAAACATGATAATATGTAGCGTCTAAGCAGTCACATCTCCAACATTTAGGCTGGGCACTAGGGTACATACACGACAATTTTTTTGGATCTAAATGCCATCTATAAAACATTTTGTAGAAATTTTCCCGCAGATTCTGCGACTGTGTAAATTTAACATTCTGAACCCAAATTTTTTCCCATGTTTCCAACATCACTGGTTCCTCAAAATTTTGTGCCCACTTAACCATACAGTCTTTAACTAGTTCAGTTTCTGAATCCCTTTCTAACAAAACATTATAAAGTCTTTTAATATGCATTGGGCCTTTCTCTTTTATATGTCTAACTAATTCTTCCTCATACATCATAATACCAGTTTTTTGGTCCTCTTTCCATCTCAATTGCAATTGATTATATTGTAACCAAGTTAAATTAATCCCTTCAGCCAACAATGTCTGCAATGTCTTCAGCTGCCATCTGCCCGCGTCTGCAAAAAGAACCTCTTTATATAAAACCCCCCCGAGTGACATTATATTTGTATTCCACAAGGTATGACCAAGATCCAGCCATAGCGGTATTTTGTAATTCCAGTTGTTTCGGTGCTTCTTCCAAACTCTCAGCAAAGAATCTCTAAGTATATGGCTTTTAAATACTTTATCCACTTTGCTGTCATAAAATAAGTAAGCGTGCCATCCAAATTCCAAATCAAAACTTTCTGCATTCAATATTCCAGTCTTTTTTCCTCCAAACCAATCACTTACTAAAGTCAAAGCTGTTGCATCATAATATAATTGTAGGTTTGGAAGTTTGAGACCTCCCCTTTCTGGGATGTCTTGCATAATGTTCATTTTTACTCTTGGTTTTTTCTCGTTCCAGACAAATTTATTAATACCAGTTTGCCATGCTTTTAGTTGTTTACATTTTTGAGCACCGGAATCATTTGAAACAAAAAAAGAAATCTTGGCAAAATGTTCATCTTAACTGCTGCTATTCTTCCAAGTAAAGACAGCTGCAGTTTTTTCCAAATCTCCATATCTTTTTGCACCTCTCGCCACAACACCTCATAGTTGTTTTGAAACAATTTCATATTTGATTCTGCAACCTGAACTCCTAGATATTTTACCTTTGGTACAATCTCAAAACCTGCCCTCCTTTCTAACTCCAGTTTACGATCTTGTGTCATATTTTTAACTACCATCTTAGTTTTTCTCTGATTCAATCTGAAACCTGAAACTTTACCAAAGTCTTGTATAATGTCTTTCATCTGGATTATCAATTCCATTGGCTGTGTTAGGGTAACAACCAGATCGTCTGCGAATGCCTTTATTCTGTAATCCTCTTGCCTTATCATTATACCTTTCAATGTGTTAGAATCCCTTATTGTATTTAACAAGACTTCTAGTGTTAAAATGAACAACAATGGGGACAGTGGACATCCCTGTCTTGTACCTTTTTCAATTTTAAACTCTGTTGTCAAACTTCCATTGATAATGATCTGTGCCTTTTGCTCTTGATAAATTGCTGAGACCGCCTGTATATATTGGTCCCCAAAGTCCATCTTTTTTAATGTCTTTAATAAAAAATTCCAATCCACTCTGTCAAAGGCCTTCTCTGCATCCAGAAAGACCAGCACTGCAGGGATCTGTTTATTCTTCTCAAGATATTCCAATAAATCTATTACTTGCCTTACATTGTCCTTCATATGCCTACCCTCAATAAATCCCGCTTGGTCATCATGAATCACCTTTTGAATTACTGGCATCAGTCTGTTGGCTAATACTTTTGCGTAAATTTTATAATCCGTATTCAAAAGAGATATTGGTCTGTAATTCTCCGGTTTTTTGGGACCTGCTTGCTCTTTTGGTATCAAAGAAATATAAGCTGTAGTCCACGATGGAGGTACTTTTCCCCCTTGTTGTATGTTGCAAAATAAGTCTCTGAGTTTTTCCACCATTTCTGCCTGTAAAGTTTTATAATACACTGCTGTCAGACCATCCGTTCCAGGAGCTTTGGCTGTTTTTAATTGTTTTATTGCTGCTATTATCTCCTCCTCTGTTATGGGATAATCCATTCTTTCCTTTTGTTGTTCAGTAATTTTTGTAACTCTTTTATTGTCCAAATATTTTTCTATAAGTCCATTCTGCACCTCCTCTCTGGCATATAGTTTAGTGTAATATTGAAGAAAGGCTTCTTTTATTAAATTCTGTTGAAAAACTTCTTTCCCCCCAATATCAACACTATCAATAGTCCGTATGCTTTGTTTCTTCCTTAATGTGTAAGCCAACCACCTGCCTGGTTTATTAGCATTGCAGAATGTATTATGCTTCGCATATTGTAAGTTTGTTGCAACTTGTTCCGCTATAAGCATTTGGAATTGGTCTTTCAGAAGTTTTATAACACTAAGTATTCTTTCATCTGTTGGGTTTTTAATAAGTAACTGTTCTTTATCCTTTATTTCTGCTTCCAATTCAAGTCTTTTCTTTTGTCGAATCCGCTTATGTTTAGAGTTCATATATATAAGCACCCCTCTCATATAAGCTTTGCTTGCGTCCCACACAATTTCCATTGGGGTGCCTTTATTCAAATTCATTTCAAAAAACTCTTTCAGATGCTTTTTAAGTTCTATTATATTTTTCTCATATCTAAACAAGTTTTCATTTAATCTCCAAGAGCGTCTCTCATTCTTACATGTCTCAATTTCTATCCAGACTGGACTGTGATCAGTCAAAGTTCTTGGCAGAATCTTTGTTCTTTTTGTCCTAACAAGTAAGTCATCAGACAACAAGATAAAATCAATCCTGGAAAAGGATCTATGTCTGTCAGAAAAGAAAGTATAGTCCAGTTCTTTTGGGTTATGTATTCTCCAAATATCTTTTAATTCCAGGTCTTCTCTCATATCAAAAAAAGTCTGTGGTAATCTAATTCTTGATTTTGCCAAAGTCTTTTTATCTAATTTAGAGTCAATTACTCCATTCCAGTCTCCCATAATTAAAATAGATCTATAATCCCATTGAAGTATTTTAGTATGCAGCATTTTATAAAAATAATCCTGTTGTTGATTAGGAGCATAAATTCCTATCAGAAGAATTTGACTGTTAGCAGAAAGTAATTCAATTGCTACAAACCTACCATCTTGATCAGCTTCTATAAGTTTGGCTGTTAATTTTTTGTTTACATAAATAACCACACCATTCTTTTTTTGGTTAGTTGAGGATATAAAATGTGTTCCTAATTTGGAATTTTTCAAATAGTTTTGATCTTGAACTGTAATATGCGTTTCTTGTAAACAAATTATATCATTATTATGTTGTTTTAAATATGCAAATATTTTCTTCCTTTTTTGTGTTGCATTCAACCCATTCACATTCCAAGATAAACATTTAATCATCCTTATTCTCCTTCTGGAGCGAAGCGCAGAACCTTAGGATATCATCTGAGATCCTCTGTCCTGTTTTTCCCACAGCCCCAGCCTTGTCTTGACTCTCCTGCTGTAACTTTTCTTTAAGTTCCTTGGCTTTTGCTCGAGTTATACGCTGATCCTTAACTTCAGCCGCCCAAGCCAGCTCCGAGATTGGAGAAGGTTCCAGCAAAGGCTCATCCAAAAAGCCTCCTTCAGCACCCTTCAGCTCTGCTAATTCCTGCTTAGATTGTTGTTCTTTAATCTCCAAAACTGTAGATGTGCGTGGGGATGGAGTTCTTTCTTTAAAGATGTCATTATAAAATTGCTCCGCCTTCTCCACAGTATTCAGACGGTGTTTCTCTCCCTTATATCTCAAAATTATGCCAGTTGGGGCGTCCCAACGAAATGGGATTTGATTATTCTGCAGTTCTTTAACAAGAAAACCATACTCTTTTCTAGATTTCAACATCTTAGGTGGGAGCTCCTTGTAAACTGTAATCTTGGATCCACTCACTTGCACAGAAGTGAGAAAAGATTTTTGCAAAATGTCATTTCTTATTGCTCTATCTGTAAAATATATGACCACATCTCTAGGCAGTTGTCTTTGTCTGGCCACCCACGAGTTGACTCTATAGATTTTATCTATTTTGCAAAAAACCATCTCAGGTTCAACTTTTAAAATCACAGCTAGGGCTTCAGCACAGATCTGTCTCAAATCTTGTCTCTCCTCTTCTCTAATTCCTCGAAGCCTTATAGCAAATTCCATTGCACGAAATTGCATCATAACAATATCATTCTCAACTCTCTGCATCTTGTCATCAACATCAAAAAATTTATGATCATTATTTTTCATCTTAGCATTAACTTCTAATTTAAATTCATCCACTTTTGTCTCAACTTTCATAATAAATCCTGCCAGACCAGACGCCACATCCGTTATTTTTTTGGTCACCATCTTTTGGCTCTGCTGCATTTCCTGCATGATTTCCTGTTGTGACTTTTGAATTTTTTCATCTATTTTATTTATTTTGTCATCCATGTCTTGAAATTTCTCATCCAAAATATTTGAGATGAATGCTTTTAATTCTCCCATATCCAAATCTTTTTTTTGGGCTTGTGACTGCGTATCCTGCTTACGTGGGGGGGGATCCCCCCCCTGTTTTGCCTTCCTGCTTTTTTGAAGCCATCCTGCCACATAAGCTAGCTTTCTTAAAAAGGGAGGGTCCGCCTCTTCTGCCACCTCCACAATACCTTCTAAAAAAGTCCCCCAGAGTTACTCAAAACAAAGCTATAATGCAGCAAAGACAAGTAAAGGGGAGAGATTTTCCTCTTATTTCTGTTGCAGCCGGAGCAGCTCTGTAACAACTTTTTAACTTTGTAGCAAGACAAGATAACTTCACCAATCCACACCCACTAATTCATTTGCTGAGCGCCATATTTTTTCAATCACTTTCACTCATTCCGAGACTTTCACTTCAGTAAAAAAGTTCAGCAAAGGACTAATACTTGCAGTTCAAAGTTTCAGGGTTCAAGTGGATTGCAGATGTTTATTTGAGTTATTTCCTCGCTCTTTAAAGGTTTCCTGAGGTCGGCTTGTTCCGCACAGGCAGAAGACGTCCCACGCCGCCCGGAGTTTCAGCAGGTTGTTAGGGAGCCGCGCCTGCTTCCTCCCCAGAAACAGTTCCCTGGGGGGGTTGCAGGGGCTCTACCTGTGCCCTGCTGCCTCTTCTTCTGCAATCCTAAGGATTTCGAAGATTTCGAGCCGCTTCGCAATCAGGAAGCGGCTCTACAAGCGGCGGGGGTGGCGGTGCCAAAAGAAAGCACCGTCGCCGCCGAAGACAAGGAAACCGGAAGTCATCTCTAATCTTAATCTTAATCAAATTCAATTTTTCCCTTCTATTCTATATTATGCCCCTTCCCATTGTCATCTATTTTTATATCCATCCTCACATTGGTTAATTATGTAATATTACAGTTGTTTAATATAAATTCAACATTTTAATATAAATCAATTAGTTATATAACTACCTTTTTTGTATATTAATCAATATGAACATGAATATTCCAATTATTTCCATGCAATCCAATTTCTTACAAATCAATTAATTATATTTACCCATAATAATAAACCAAATAATTTCCCCCATATATTCCAGCAAGCAGCAGAGCCCTGAGCAAAACAGCTGAGAGCAACTCAGCTGAGAGTCGGGAGCCGATCTAATCAAGGGCTAATTAGCCTATGCTAAAGCTCCGTGAGCCAATAAAATTACAAAAAAACACCGAACCATTTGTTAAATTGCTGGCTCCCCCGGCCCTCGCCCACCACTATTTATTGGCAATAAATAGTGGTGTGGAGGGGTGGGGCAAGCCAGCAATTTAACAAACGGTTCAGCTGCACCACTGGCTATAGGGCGGCCCTTTGAAGCCCCGCGGCAAGAATTTAAACAGTTTTTTTTTCCTCTAGCCATCAGCTGGGACTCAGGAAACAGCAATAGATTGGGAGTGGGCGGGGTAAGCGAACGGCCGGCGATCCCACAGAGCAGAGAGGGAGGGTGAGTGAAGGTGTGGGTGGGGGGGTGAGAGAGGGCTTTGGCGACCCCTGTGAAATGGCCGTTCGACCCCCAAAGGGGTCACGACCCCCAGGTTGAGAACCGCTGGTTTAGAGCAGTGTTTCCAAAACTTGGCTATTTTAAGATGCATGGACTTCAACTCCCAGAATTCCCCAGCCAGTATGCCTGGTTGAGGAATAGTATGCCTGGTTGAGGAATTCTGGGAGTTGAAGTCCATACATCTTCAAAGGGTCAAGTTTGAGAAACACTGGTTTAGAGGATCTGGGAGGAGCCAAAAGGGAGAGGAAGATGATGTTCCATCAATTTAAAACTACAATTACCACTTTCAGAGAAAGAAAGACCATTATCCCCACCACTTTTCTTAATTTTAGATAGGGGTAGAGTGTTTAGCAATAGAACTGAATTGTTATGGCTTAAGAAAACCATACAAAGTCCATAATATCCCATTATTAGATTAGAATATTAGATTAACACAGTTGGAAGGGACCTTGTAGGTCATCTAGTCTAGGTTGAATCTCCCCTTGATCAGTTTCCATCCATTATTCCTTGTCTGGCCTTCAGGTGCCTTGGAAAATAGCTAGAGAACATTAGAGAACATTTAAGCTGCATTATGTTCAATAGAAGAGCATGAATTCTATTTGCAAAGTATTTTAAATCTCAGCCGAGAGCTTCATTCTTTCTTTGTTGGTCAGCAGTAAAAATGGACAAGAGAAGGAGGGTGGGAGAAACAGCCAGGCTTGGCTTATCCAGCTGTAAATAATATTGCCAACAAATGTTCTGAACTCCAACAATGGATGCTGTTTGTCTTAATAAAGGAGGTGGGAGGAATCACAAGCAGGGGTGAAAATCAGCAGGTTCTGACATGTTCTGGAGAACCGGCAAATACCACCTCTGGCTGGCCCCAGAGTAAGGTGGGAATGGAGATTTTGCAATATCCTTCCCCCAGGTGTGGGGAGGGAATGGGGATTTTGCAGTATCCGTCCCCTGCTATGCCCACCAAGCTACGCCCAGAGAACCAGTAGTAAAAAAAATTGAATTCCACCACTGATCACAGGGAATGTTGTTTTCACCAAGTCTATGAATGTACCAAAAGCCCTTGAAAGTGTTTCTTTGATCCTTTAAAATAAAATGATTTAAACCAAGGACTAGGTTACAGTAGGTCTTGGTCATGAACAGAAATCAAGGGTGAAAACAGAGCTGGAAATAAAGAATCCAGACTTATCATCTGTCTTCTTGGAGTGAGGAGGGGATACAATATATATTCAGCTGTAAGAGGAAAGTAATCTGTAATATTCTCTATTTATGCTTAGACATTGTGACTTTTTTTTTTGCTAAGCTTTTCCCTTCCTTTTTTTTTTTTGCTTAATAAAATAAACTTAACCCCCCCCCACCCCCAAAAAAGAGAAAAAAATCATTTCTCACTTGGAAATAATGGTTTATTTTTTTATAGCCCTGATGCCATCTCCTTTTGCCTCTTGTTTTCTGTTATAGAAAACAGGATATGTCCCCCAAATATTACTGCATAAAGGCTCCATAGCCCCAAATTCATAACCCTTTCTCTGTATTTCTCTGCTAGGGAAGACTATTAGCTCCGACTTAGCTTCTGATTGATGGCTAACCAGCTAACTCTGTTTTATTGCACAGCCCCCAAATATGCATCATTTGGAGCCATGTGGGCAAATGGATGTTAAATAATACAATTCTCCAAATGTTTATTACGCCTGCAAAATGGGAGCACATTTCACTGAAGCCTATTTGAGGAGATTTACTAATCACTTATTTTCTTGATGTTCAATGTTTGGCTTATTAAACTAATTAAGATGTATGTTCATTGACCATAGCTTCATAGGAGGTAAATTTGGTACCATATTTTATTGTTTTTTTAGTCTTGAGCTATTAGCTGTTGCGTGTCACCCAGTGAAACAATCAAGATTTAGTGTTATAATCCCCATAACGCAATCGGGAAGAGTTATTAGTGTGTACCCACTTTTTTTTTTTAAAAAAAAGGGAAAAAAATCTATGTAATCCAATAAATTAATGCAGGGGTCAGCAACTGGCGGCTCTGGAGTCACATGTGGCTCTTTTATCCCTCTGCTGTGGCTCCCTGTTGCTGGTCGGCTCCACAATTGATAGGGCTTTCGGTTAGGACAGGTAGAGGAAAAAGGATGCCGCACTAGGAGGAGACTCTATGGTGGGGGAACCAGACGTCTGGTCAGAAGAGGAAAAAGGACGCCGCGCTAGGCAGAGATTATGATGGGGGAACCAGACTTCTGGTTGGCTCCAGAATTGAATGAGAGGTTCCGGTTAGGACCTTTGTGGATCTTTGAGTGTTTAAGGTTGCCGACCCTGGAGTTAATGTGAGATCTTGGGGTAAAATGATTGAAAATTTGGCATCTCATGTTGCCAGATTCCATGAGGGCACCATTGCCTCTGCCTCTGCCCCACCATACAATGGCCTCATTTGGGTGGATGCAAACAGGAGAATTTGAAATTTGAATATTAGCACTAATTATTCTTAATTTCGAGATGAATAGTCTGTGTCCTCCAAGTCTTTGTTGAACTGTGCATGGTTTGCTAGCTATAACTGATATTAAGTCTTCCTTCCTTTCTTCTTTCCTTCTTTCCTCCCTCCCTCCCCTTCCCCCTCCGTCCTTCCTTCCTTCCTTGTTTGTTTGTTTAAAGGCCACTCCACCTGTGAATCACTATGAGTGGTGAGCATCCCTATTTCTCTAAATTTTTATCCCAGTTGTATTGAACTAAACAATAAGGAAAACATATCACTGGAGACATTAATCAAACTAAGCAATTAATTGAAAAAATAATTCTTTCACAGCCGGAGGGAACTTGCTCACTCTGCAACCTGTGACGATGTGATGGAATAGCTACATTTTAATGGCCTTAATAGTGAAGGAGTCTTAACAGAAGAGGAGCAACTTAGAATGTAACCACATTTGATACGTTCCATGCTGAAACTTAAATCTTTTGGCAAGCATAAGAATGGATTTTTTAAAGAATAGAATAGAATTCTTTATTGGCCAAGTGTGATTGGACACACAAGGAATTTGTCTTAGGTGTATATGCTCTCAATGTATATAAGGAGGATAAAATACAGTACATTAATCAAGAATGAAAAGATACAACACTTAGTGGTAATCAAGGTTACTAATAAGCTATCAAATCGTACTAGGAAACAAATAAAAACAATATAATTGAAAGATATAAGCAACATGGTTATAGTCATAAGTGGGAAGAGATAGATACTAGTAAGGAAGAGAAGAATAATAGTAATACAGTCTTAGTAAGTGATTTGACAGTGTTGAGGGAATTAATTGTTAAGCAGAGTGATAGCATTCGGTAAAAAACTGTCCTTGTGTCTAGTTGTTTTGGTGTGCATTGCCCTATAGCGTCTTTTTGAGGGTAGAAGTTGAAAAAAAAAATATGTCCAGGATGTGAAGGGTCTGTAGATATTTTCACAGTCCTCTTTTTGATTCGTGCAGTATACAGTGTCAGTTTTGGAAGACAATTTTCTTTTTGCTTCTAAACTGCCACATATTTTAGCTGGGGAAGTTGGGAGGGGGTTGTTGTTGGAGCGGTAGAAAGTTAGTCATAACAACATTCCGTACTCAAGGACTTTTGCCTGTGTCTGATGCAGACTGCATGAAGATTGTATCCGGTGGAGTGTGAAGAGTTGATTGGACAATGTGATGAACTTGTGGGGGTGGGGCAGGGCTGTGAACTCTTAGCTGGGTGGGGAAAACCTGGAAGCTTTCAGATTCGGGTTTTCCCAGATGTGCCAACATGACATCTCTAATAAATTGGAACTTTGAGGAACCTCAGGCCTCAGAGCTTTATTTTGTTGGAGGTGTTCCTTGGAACCCTGACATTCAGGTCCTCAATGGAAGGCAGGTTGGTAGCAGTTGTTTTTTCTGCAGTTCTAATTATCCTCTGAAGTCTGTGTCTGTTTTGTTAAAAATTTGATTTTTAACATCTGATTCATCCCATACCTTCCAATCTTAAAAAAAATAAAACACCCACTGTTACAGTATGAATCAATTTCTGCTTGTGAATGGACTGTGGTAAAGTCATTGTGCTGAACACATAATTACCTAAGAAATTATGAATTCCGGTTTGGTTAAATGAAATTTTAAGCTGCAGAGTCACAGCTACTGCAGGGCTGAGGTGGACAGATTGTTTTCCTCAAGTTTCCTTTCTTAAGTAGAATTCTAATTTTACCTACCATCTGATTGAGCCAGTGTTACTCCCACTGAAAAACATACAGAATATCAGCCTATTTAAAAATGCCCATAGCTAAGGGTAAATTCTTGCCATTCAAAAGATAATTGCTCCCCGTCCTTCTCTACTACTAGCATGTTAATATGGGAACCATTTGCAGAACATTAACCATGCAATTTATTGGACAGAATTCTTCTTTCACAGCAGCAAATGGTCTTTTGGGTTAGCATGATAAGCTCTAATCATAATTTAGCTAAGAAGGTCCACCTCTGTTAGTCCAGAATGTGGCTCATTAGCTCTGCAGGCAGACGGGGTGCTGACTATTAAGTCCTCTTGCCCCACATTTTCCCTTCTATTCAGGGCTATTTTAAATCATTTCCTGGCTGAATGCATTTCTAATTTCCTTTCATTCCAGGCTCAAAGGCTATGAATGAAGTGATAATTCCATTCATAACCAATCGACCTCCCTCTCGTAATGCAGAGTAAAAAAACTCTTGCAGACTCTGAGTTATACTAGAAATCTGATTGGGATTGTGCAAGTTAACCCTCCAGTTCTTACATTTGCATTTCCTCCTCACTGCAGTTCTCCAAAATATGAACATCTGCATCACAGATAGAGAGGCAACCCATGAAGATAGAATTGAACTGCAATTTCCCAAATCTTCACCAAGTAATGCTAATGATGAAGGATGCTAGCAGTTGTAATCCAGGCTGCAAATTATAATCCAGGCTGCAAATTGCCTGCTTTCTAATCTAGATTACTATACCGATAGAAGAGAACATTTGTAGCTCAAGATTGAACTGTGGAGTCCTTGGTGCTCTCTGAACTTGGTAGTGTTCAGCATTGATGATGTTACCTAGTTTGGTAATGAAACAACTGCAAGAAAACAGCCAAGCTCAGAGAGCACCAAGGACTAGATTACTATGCTTTGCTTAATATTGTTTTTCGGTAAACACAAACATTATGTAATATTTTTCCTAAATCACAAACCATAATGGAGTGTAGTCTGGATTTCCAGGAGAAAGGGGAATACATTCCACAGCAATAAGAGGCAACTCCAATCTGGGATTAAGTCCCCAATTAATGGGGAAAATTTAAGTTTTGTTGCCTAAAATTCTTCTAATCAAAGCTAAATTTGAATTCAATGTATACATTCCAACTTGAAAACAAGGGTAAAAACAACAACTTCTTGAACTGTCTACATTTGTATTTCTCCCCACAGTTCTGAATTTAAGTAGCTATATATATCCATATATTTCTATCATTAACTTATCTCTGAGTTATATTTAAATACGATAGCCTAGTTCATTCTTACTCAAATTTAGCTGTCACTTTTTTTAAAAAAGTAACCTTACTTTGTAATATATATAGGATTACAACTTTAGAATATTTGGGGGGAATTTCGTAGGAAGAACACAACTTTCAATAGTGCCAACTAACCTGGATGCCAACAGGCAATCTGAAAATAGTGAAAAACCTTATTCTGTATTTGTGCTCTCAAGCATGTTGTTGGCTGCAGAATTGGTAAATATTGGCAGAATATTTTTTTCAAATATGGGGCAGCTGTGTAACATCAAAACCTGATTGGTAGGCTGATGCTTTGTGGAGCAAACAAATCTTGCTGATGCCAATTAGCACAGTCAGGAATCAACTGGCATCAAAAATGGATAACCAGCATGATATTTTGGTTAAGGCAGGGGCTAGGAATGGGGAGAGTCAGATTCTAGTCCTCCTTTAGACACAAAAGTCATTGAGGTGACTGGGAACATCAATCCCTCTTGGCCCTAATCAGCATCTGCAACAAGTCAACTAAAACATAACCAAAATAAAATGTCTATGGAGATTCTCAGTCATCCAGGTCATGGTTGCCTCAAAGATGCTTTTTCAAGAGGCAACTGGACTTTCTTGTTTTTCTTTGAAGATGTTTCGCTTCTCATCCAAGAAACTTCTTTAGTTCTGAATTATGGCATAGGACCTGGATATCTTCAAGACCGCCTGCTGCTACCAATGGCCTCCCACCGACCTGTGCGCTCCCACAGAGAGGGCCTCCTCAGGGTCAAGCAATGTAGACTGGTGGCCCACAGGGGGAGGGCCTTCTCTGTGGGGGCACCTGCCCTCTGGAATCAACTGCCTCCAGAGATATGGAGAATTCATGACCTCGGTGCCTTCCGCCGTGCCCTGAAGACCTTTCTTTTTCAGCAAGCCGGGGTGGCTTAACACTTTTTAAAATGTTTTTAATAGGTTTGTTATTGTTGTTTTAATTATGAGGCCAAACGTATATATATCTTTTTAACTGTATTTTAATGTTTGTATCTATGTTTTTTACTTTGGCTGTACACCGCCCTGAGTCCTTCGGGAGAAGGGCGGTATATAAATTTGATAATTAATAAATAAATAAATAAATAAATAAATAAATAAATAAATAAATAAATAAAATTATGAACTGAAGAAGCAGCTTCTGGGATGAATGTCTATGGCAATGTTTCTCAACTTTGGAAGTTTGAAGATGGGTGGACTTTAACTCCCAGAATCCCTCAGCCAGCAGCGCTGGCTGGGGGATTCTGGGAGTTGAAGTCCACCCATCTTCAAGCTTCCAAGGTTGAGAAACACTGGTCTATGGAGATTCTCAGTCATCCAGGTCATGGTTGCCCCAAAGGTGCTTTTTCAAGAGGCAACTGGACTTTTTAGTTTTCCTTTGAAGATATTTCGCTTCTCATCCAAGTTTCTTGGATGAGAAGCAAAATGTCTTCAAATACAAGCAAGAAAGTCCAGTTGCCCCTTGAAAAAGCATCTTTGGGGCAACCAAAATAAAAGTTCTCTGCTTCACTAAGGCTTTGCTTTGGGAACTAAATGAGCAAAACATAGGAAAAAAAAAAAAACATTTCCAAATATTGTCCTCCTTGAAAATGCTGTGACTGAATGTGAGGTTTCAAATAATCTCTGTGGGTGATAAAAGAGGTTAAGGATAAGGTAAAGGTTCCCCTCGGACATATGTGCTAGTCATTCCCGACTCTAGGGGGCGGTGCTCATCTCCGTTTCAAAGCTGAAGGGCCAGCACTATCCGACGACGTCTCCACGGTCATGTGGCCAGCATGACTAAACACCAAAGGCACACGGAACGCTGTTACCTTCCCACCAAAGGTGAACCCTATTTTTCTACTTGCATTTTTTACGTGCTTTTGGACTTCTAGATTGGCAGAAGCTGGAACAAGTAATGGGAGCTCACCCCATTATGCGGCACTAGGGATTTGAACTGCTGAACTGCTGACCTTCTGATTGACAAGCTCAGCATCTTAGCCATTGAGCCATCACGTCCCAATTAAAAGAGGTTACTTTAAAAAAAAAAGCTTAGCAATGGAATGGGCACAGAAATACACAAAAGACCAGGAAACCTAGAATGATGGAGAAAAGACTAACCTTTTCTAAGAGTTCAAGGCAGATAAGATGTCTCCATCAACAAATCAATTCTCAACGTTCTTCATCTACTTGTAAACACAGAGAAAGCGAGGGACCACAATTCCCAATTTCTCAGTAGAAATAGAAACGCTCCAACAGTTTCCTAACTGAGAGTGGCACAATTAATGTTTTCTCCTTAGGGATTTTATTAATTCATTTATTGCATTCTCAATTAAACAAAAAGGCTCTCACAGAGATGGCTACAAAAATTGCCTTCAGGGAAATTTGATTTCATCTCTAATTTTAAACGAACATGAAAATCCTGCTCACATGCAGCCATGGAGATTTTGGGACCAACTGAACACGAGGATACGTATAGCGGGAGTGTTGGTCTATCTATTACTGGATACCTGTTGCTTATTAGCCAAAGGAATGGTTTAGACAGCTCAACTCAAAGCACAAAACTTGATTCAGGCAAACCCACCAGACTGCAGAGCATTTCCAGGGCTAAATGCAACACAAAGGACGAGCGATAGAAAGCTCAGTGTGAACACTCCCATTAGATCTTCTGACAAATGCAAAAATCATTAAACAGAAAGTAAGTTGCAATGGCGCATATGAAATGGGTCAGCTTTTTATGTAAGGTTGAATCCATTCTTTGTTCCTGCACTTTTCTTTTATTTCCCTCTTTGGCTTTTTAATGATGCAAAACCAGCATAGAGGGTATGTCTTCATTAGAGTTATTTTATCTTTTTAGTAAAGGGAAATGGGGAAAAAAAAATAGGCAGTCGCGCATTTGAAAGAAAATATATCAGCTGTATGCCTACATCTGCACAAACTCTAAAAATGTAACTTCTGCATCATGAAGAGTGATAGCTCTAGGAATTCTCTGTCTCTGTCTCTGTCTCTGTCTCTCTCTCTCTCTCTCACACACACACACATGCACGCACGCACGCACATACACACACACACAGAGCCACAAAACTCAATTGAGGCATGATTTTGAACTGTTTCATAAGATTCAATTTTTTCTTTGAGAAATGTAGTTTTTCCTTTGAAGAAGCAGTACGTGAGTTTGTAAAACACAAACATTTTTCACCTCTGATTTTTTTTTAAGAGGCATAGCCTCATTTAAATCCCAGTTCTTGAAGCAAATTGCCATTCCTTTCTTGTGAGATTTCTCCAAAGTGAATTGCTGAAGCAAATTAGGTATTAGCATCAGTAAAGCTCTTTTATCCATAGTATCAATCACAGCTCCGTAATTGTACGGAATGTCCTCCCTGAAGATTCCTTGCTTGTATGTTTAATAAAACAACTAAGCCAGGTCTTAGCTTCCTTTGTTTGTATGAAAAATTCATAGCTGGAGTTCCTGTAAGCATTGACTCAAGTTACATCTGCTGTCAACTGTAAAAGAAAATCCTTTCCAAGTGGTAAAAGGAGCAGCGTAGATTGCTGTCAATAACATTCTAGGAGGTAACAAGAGCCTTTCTAAGTAATGCCTGTATTGGACAATTTCAGGCTATTTTAATTTGCAAATATTAGGCTAGAAACTAAACCAATCTATAATTTGTAGGACTAATGGGCAGAGAAGGTCCATGCACACCAACTAATTGTCAGAAGACATGAGGAAAACTCTTTAAACTCACAACACATGAGCAGATTGAACTATTGGGAAACTGCTACTATCACATACCAAGCCATGTCCAAAAAGCGCTAGAGAATTCCTGGAAGCTTGGGATTCAGACAAATCAGCCATCCATAGACACACAGAGATAAACCACATTAACACACCATCCAAATGAAGCCATGAAAAGCCTAGGAAGGAAGTAAAAAGACTACCACACATCCACTTCAGCAGCCCATATTCAGATAAGCAGGGATCAGCACCTGACAAGCAACCAGAAGAAAACAATACTCAAATCAAGGAGCTACCAAGGAGGAAATCTCACACCCACAAACATTGGCAGAGCAAACTACTGCAAATGAATAGGCAACAAGCCTCACACTTACTACACTGATAATATTACCTAGTTGGCAGGGGTAGTATTCACTTACTTTCCCTCCTGGTTCACAAATGTGAGCGCGCATCCACACATCTGCACAGTCTTCAGCGCATGCACTTAGCTCTCTTGCCTGCCTTCCACACATGCGCCTGGCCTCAAAAATGTGCCTAAATAGGATGGCATAGAGCCAGGGCAGGTGGGTGCACCCACCCGGGGCCCACCCGTGATTTCTGCTACCGGTTCGGGAGAACCGGTCCAAACTGGCTGAATACACCTCTGCTAGTTGGATAATGAAATGTTTGCAAACAAACAAACAACCCTATGCTACAGATGTGCTTTTCTATTAGAGAAACCAGTGATGGGTTCCTCCCGGTTCGACCCAGTTCTGCCGAGCCAGTAGCGATTATGATATGACATCACCGAACTGGTTCTGCCCCCCCACTTCCTGCCCCCCCCACATTTTATTTGCCCCCCCAATCTATTGCTGCCTCCTGAGTCCCAGCTGATTGGCTAGAAGGAAATAAAACTGTTTAAACTCTTGCTGCGGGGCTTCAAAGGGCCGCCCTACAGCTGATCAGTGTTAAAAGGCAGTGTGGTGGTAGACCGGTGCCTCCAAAAACAAATGGGTAGACCGGTACAGCTCTGCAAGCAGTTAAAAGCCTGGTAGACTGGTACCTTTGCTAAAACCTAAAGAATTGTTACATGATCATCAAGCCACACCCACAAAATAAGCCACGGCCACAGAACCAGTAGTAAAAAATTTTAGAACCCACCCCTGAGAGAAACGTGTGCTGTGTACTCAAAAGGGTATGAGTAGATGGGTGAAAAAGACGACTAACAAGGAGAGACAGAAGACAGGACTCTCTTTGATATACTATTGTATTGGACAGATCTTCGTTATTTATTTATATAGGCTAGGAATTTGAATGTACAATACATGTCACAGAAATGGAAAAGAGAATGCTTGCATCCTGTGGGATATTGTTGGACTGTTTTCTGCTGATGCCAGGGACTTTTGTTAAGGCCTAGGTAATGAGATGTGCTGACATACCAGCTAATTAATGTTATGTAGCAAATGGGGAAAAGTACAAAAAATTCTAATGTTTATTGTTTAATATGTAAGCCAAATGTCAGCTCATCTGCATTCACAGCCCCTTTGTGTTTCCTTCCTGTGCACATTCAAATGTTTGTGCTTTCAGCATACTGATGATGGTATGTTTTCTGCTTGGTTTTTTTAAAGATTTTCAACAACCCAAAAAAATTATGAGCAAGAGGTACACTTGATTATCAAATTTGCAACATGGGCTGTGTTGCTTAGCTACCTAAATCACCCATTCAGTGCACAGGAGAAAAAATGTGTGTGGGGAATACTGTGTCACATCACACTACATTTTATCAAACACTATAGTCATCTTTTATTTGTTAAGACATTTACAAGTTACTCAGTGTCTAATTATCAAATAGTTCTTTGCTAGAGTTTCTAATGCCTTGTGTACATAAAAAATGCATACAGTATTTATTTAGATGGAAGATTCGCATTACAAACATGTAAATAGACTTATAGGCCTTACTTATTATTTATTGATTGATTTATAAAGGGTGGCAACATTCCATTTTAAGACTTTTTTTCAGCAATCATAATAAATGCTTAGGTTGAATTGTGGCTGAGCATAGAGGGAAAATAATTCACAATTGCCTCTAAATAACATATATAATTTTAGTCTGAAGCCAACCTTAAATACAATTTTATATTATGTGATGCTCACCCATGTATCGGTTGACAGTAAAATATGGAAACTCTTATTAGTGACCATATAGGACATAAATACAATCGAGAGAATCCAGAGATATTTTACGAGAAGAGTCTTCCATTCCTCTAACCACAATAAAATACCTTATGCCACCGGACTCCAAGTTTTGGGCTTAGACAATTTAGAACTATGCTGACTTCAGTCTGACCTAAGCATAGTACATAAAATTATTTGCCACGATGTCCTTCCTGTCAATGACTATTTCAGCTTCAACCACAACAATACACGAGCAAACAATAGATACAAACTCAAGGTAATCCATTCCAAACTCGATTGCAGAAAATACGACTTCAGTAACAGAGTGGTCAATGCCTGGAATGCACTACCTGACTCTGTAGTTTCTTCCCCAAACCCCCAAAACTTTAACCTTAAACTGTCTACTGTTGACCTCACCCCATTCTTAAGAGGTTTGTAAGGGGTGTGCATGAGTACACCAGCGTGCCTACCGTCTCTGTCCTAATATTCCTTTTTACTTACTCTTTTCATGTATTCAAATTATGTTTATACTTTTACCTGTTATCTTATACATGCTTGACAAATAAACTTAAGATTTATGATCAATAGGCCACTATTGGTGGTGAGTGGTGAGTATTAAAATCTGCAAAATGACAAATTTAGAGTCACAATCAGAAGTCTATTTCTTTTGTATGTGTGATTTGTGATACAAGAGAGCAGGACTTCTATCCCAATACCAAGTTTGCCATGCCGATATTCACATATACCCACAAATAGGCAGCCACATAGTTAGATAAGTTAGATATTCATAGACTTAAAACTTTACTTAATATAAAAAATTGTGCTTGGCATTTGGTAGTTCCTCTCCTCTCCCTCTCCCTCTCCCTTTCCTTTCCCTTTCCCTTTCCCTCTCCTTCCCCCCTCCCCTCCCCTCCTCTCCTCTCCTCACCTCTCCTCTCTCTTCTCCTCTCCTCCACCTCCCCCTCCTCTCCCCTTCCCTCTCCTTCCCACCTCCCCTCCCCTCCCTCCCCTCTCCTCTGCTCTCCTCTTCCTTCTCCTCCCCACTCCTATCCTCTCCCCTCCCCTCTCCTTCCCCTTCCCTCTGCTCTGCTCTCCTCTCCCTGCTCTCCTCTCTTTTCTCCTCTCCTCTCCTCTCCCTTCTCCTTCCCTTTCCCCTTCCCCTTCCCTTCCTCTTTTATTAATTAGGCAGCTGGAAAATAAAAACAAACTGATAATTTATTGAGTAATTGGATACAAGCCATGAGTTTGCTTTGACATGGTTTGTTGAACAAGTCATTATGGACTGAGCTGACATCCTGCATCATGCTAAACCACACATCAGGGTTTACAAATCACCACGGCTGAATAATCACTTTGTACTAAGTCATAGCCATACAACCAAACCACAGTTCATCAATATTTAAACCGAAATACAAAATTGCAAAGAAATAATCTAGATTCTTTTGGCTTCAGCAACAGCAACTTGTAACAAGGCCTTTATGTTGGAAAAAGCTGCTTATGGATCTGTTATGTCAGGTATTCCTTGGTTCAGCCTGTCAAATGTAATGTTAGGAGAAATGTACCAAGCCCTTTCTCACGCAGCATTTTCATAACAATATTTATCTGAAAGGAAGACAACCCGAATACGATCCTTTCTCTAAGCTTTCTAATAAATAGGAAGATTAGACAGAAAAGGTTCTGCTTCTTAACAAATCTAAGACGACCTCCTTATAATTTAAAATTATAGGAATGTTGGAAGAAATGTCCATCTGGGTTCAGCTCCAAGTGGAGAGAAAGACACGGGAAACATGGTGGCTGATTGGAAAGATGGTTTTTAATGGTGGACAAGATCACATGGTTTGAGGTCCGAGGCAAAAAGCACATGGTTGAGAGAGAGAGAGAGACTTATACCCTCTGTTCGGCTTTGAATTTGAGCTTGTACTCTGATTGGTTGTCAGACTCCCATGGGGTCATGCAGGGGTAATCCTGTAGGTTGTGTTTTGAGTCCCAGGCTTGGTTGACTCTTACTGGGTGATGATGTAATGAAAGGGCTTTGGGCAATTCCTACTATGACTCTGCCTGAAGGAGGTAGATCTTTGTTATGTAGAATAGACTGGCCCAGGCCTTAATGGCCCATTGACAAAGGTGGGGAAGGGGGCTGAGTTTCTGCGTCCCTTTTAGGGGAAATATTCTGCCCTTTTGATATTTCTTAAAATATCTCATTTTCCTTGGAGAGGGGTGGATGCTAACTTCTTACAGGAAAATGATTAAATAAAAGGTAAATTGTTGGGAGGAAATGTAATCTTCTTTTCATCACTACCACGTTTCCCTGAAAATAAGACCCTGTCTTAGTGCCTTCCGTCGTGCCCTTAAAACCCATTTATTTAAACAAGCCGGGCTGGTTTAAGATGAAATTTTTAACTGTTTTAAATGTTTTAAACGTTTTAATTAGTAATGAGTTTTAATTGGGCCAAATTTATATATCTTTTAATTGTCTTTTAATATTTGTCTTGCATGTCTTTTTAATTCTGGCTGTACACCGCCCTGAGTCCTCAGGGAGAAGGGCGGTATAGAAATTCAATAATAAATAAATAAATAAATATCTTTTTTGAACCCTGAAATAAGTGCTTGGCCTTATTGCCATGTGCTCAAAAGCCCGATTGGGCTTATTATCAGGGGATGTCTTATTTTGCGGAAAACAGAGTATGAAATATGTTTTTTTTTTAATCATTTCATTTCCTCCTCCTTCAGCCTTATCTCTCTATCAATGTACAGCTCCAACGTACCTCCATTTGAAATAATGCTCTGTTATTTCATTCGTGTTTCCCCTCTCAATCAAGCCCTTTTAAAGAGGCTGAAACTGACTCTTTGCATTGAGTAGTAGCTCCCAGCGGAAGCTACAGTGACATCACGAAGTACATCATCTGTGTCAGCTTCACGGTGGGACTGACACAAATTATATAATCTTCCTCGTTTGTTCAATGCTGTCACGATGCATGGGAGATCACTTGCTCCACTTCAACCGACAACTGTGATTCAGATAGTTGTTTAGTAGTTTAGAATGCAGCCACTGACACCAGAAACAGTTTCCTGTGTTCAATAGTTGGAAGACAGATAACTTAAGACAGCATGTCAAAAGATCTTAGTCTCAGCCTGAGAAACCTTAACTGGCTTTTTTGTCAGGCAAGAAAGAGGTATCTGTTCCTTGTTCCCCTGCCAATCTCAATGCCCATCTCAACGGTGCAGAAGCTGGGATGGGTAGAAGTGTATGGAACCGACAAGGCAGCTGCCAATTGAATCGCTTAATGAAAAGGTAAAATCTCCAAGTCCCTCTTTAAAGCAATCTCCTAGATGAGTTGCCATGCTCCTTCCTAAGGGAGCTTCCGTGCTGCTTTCCATGGCTGTAGGCCAACGGTTGCTTGAGTGTTGTAAGACATTTCTACAACCTCTCTTGGAGACTGGCCAGCAAATGAAGAGAAAAGGAACCATGTTTGGAACCATGGAGTGGTTAATCTTGCAGGAATCGCATCTCAGCCGCTTTGTCTCATCTGCAAGCTGGAACTCTGATTGTCTATCCCATGGGAGAACATTGATACAAGCAGGCCTCGACTGCAGTGGTGGGCTGCTGCCGGTTTGGACCAGTTCAAGCGAACTGGTAGTTCCGATGATCAGCTGGCCTCGCCCACCCTCCCATGCTCTATCCTGTCCCATATTTCCTTCTTTCTGGCACAGCTGATTCGCGCGGCACAGCTGATTTCCGCTCCTCCGCTCTTCTACTTACTGGGACTGCCTTAGAAGGTAAGCAGCTGAGCTTCAAATGGCTCTATTTTGAACGCTGTGTGCAAGCGCATTAGACATGTATGCACACTCACAGAACCAGTTGTTAAACTGGTTGCATCCCACCACTGCTCGATTTATTACCGCAACTGAACCCAAAATTTCTGTTATTAAGCAAGACAATTGTTAAGTGGATTTTGCCCCACTTGATGACTTTTTTCCCCACAATTTTTAAGTGAATCACTGCAATTGTTAAATTAGTACACACGGTTTTTAAGTAAATCTGGCTTCCCCATTGACTTTATTTGTTGGAAAGTCACAAAAGATTGATCACATGATCCCAGGACACTGGGGCGGTCATAAATATGAATCAGTTGCCAAGCATCTGAATTTTGATTATGCGACCTTGGGGGAGGGGTGCCACAATAGCCATAAATGTGAAAATGGTCATAAGTGTAAAAACGGTCATAAGTCACTTTGTTTCGGTGCCATTGTAACCTTGAATGGTCACTAAATGAACTGTAAGTCAAAGACCACTTATACTAAGACAAAAACATGACATTCAGTTAAATATGACCAGATACTACATGTAACTTAGCTAAGGATCTATGTATAAATAGATAGACTTCTACAAGGTCTATCTTAATTATCAACAAAGAGTATCTGAGTCCATGGTCCATCTTCCAAGACAATTTTTCTTAAAGTTTCTGGAATTCATTTTCTACAAATAATTTAACTCCCATAGTCCTGTTTTTCTGCCCCTCCCCCACAACATTTTTAGCTGTATTGACAACTTGCCCATCATCACTTTGCACATATCACAAGGTCTCACATTTACTGTTATTCTGGAATACTATTTGCATGAATGATGATGAGTGCTTGTCAATCCATTTCAGAATGTTTAATATTTAAACCTTATTTAAAGAATGTTCCGCTAAAGATTTTTTTCTGTGGCTAAAAGAAAGGAAAAAATAATATCTTTTCGAAAGGCTGCTGAGAAATTTCAGATTATCTTGACCGTGTTGGTTACCAGAAGTCGTTTCTCAGTTTGAAAAAAAGGTAGTTAGAATAAATACCCACATGGATTATGGGGCTTTCATAAGCCATATTTTCTTATGCTTTTTAAAAAAATCTCTTACTTGAAGTAAACTTACCCAGCTTTTAAAGTGTAGCTACCTCAGAGTAAAAATGTAATTTGAAATCCAAGTTTACGAACCACTTTTTTCTGTGTTTCTCAGACACCATGGGGCCTTCAAAGTTGTTATCGTAGTAAGGCAGCCCCATCCATTGGTGCAGTTAACCCCCTTCCACCCCTCTTTAGAAATCAGAAGTGCAGGCAAAAATAACTAGTCTTCTCTCTCTAATGACCTATTTTCAATTTATTCCTTGGCATCAAATAATATAAAGGAGAGGGAGAAGAGACCAATCAATAGAATACTGAAAGCTTGGGTTTATTGATCTGTTCTTTTAGTTTTGCTAGAATCAAAAGAAATGCAAGACAGAAAAGAAAAGGAAAAGGAAAAGGAAAAGGAAAAGGAAAAGGAAAAGGAAAGGAAAGGAAAGGAAAGGAAAGGAAAGGAAAGGAAAGGAAAGGAAAGGAAAGGAAAGGAAAGGAAAGGAAAGGAAAGGAAAGGAAAGGAAAGGAATAAACAATTCCTTTGAAATTTTGCTCCCAAAGAATTGTCTAAGACATTTTATTGTTTGTTCTTGAAGTCTCCCTGGAGAGGGGAGGGGGGGTCTCCACCCACCTGTTTCTAAGTGAAAGAGGCAGAAGGTAATTACAATCTAATTTACTGAAGTCACTCATGAGTGGCAGGGAGAATAGCTACGTTTCACATCCAGCTTCATCTCTAAAAAGCTTGAGAACAAGGGTAGCTTTACTTCCTAAAAGATAAGGCATGTCACCATCCAATAAGATAGATAGATAGATAGATAGATAGATAGATAGATAGATAGATAGATAGATGATAGATGATAAATAGATAGATAGATAGATAGATAGATAGATAGATGATAAATAGATAGATAGATAGATAGATAGATAGATGATAGATGATAAATAGATAGATAGATAGATAGATAGATAGATAGATAGATAGATAGATAGATAGATAGATGATAGATGATAAATAGATGATAAATAGATAGATAGATATATAGATAGATAGATAGATGATAAATAGATAAATAGATAGATAGATAGATAGATAGATAGATAGATAGATAGATAGATAGAAAATGATAGATGGATGGATGAATGGATGAATGGATGGATGGATGGATGGATAAATAGATAGATATTAGAGATAGATTAGATAGATTAGATAGATAGATAGATAGATAGATAGATAGATAAATAGATAGATAGATAGATAGATGATAGATGATAAATAGATAGATAGATAGATAGATAGATAGATAGATAGATAGATAGATAATAATAATGGATGGATGGATATTAGAGATAGATTAGATAGGTAGGTAGATAGATAGATAGATAGATAGATAGATAGATAGATAGATAATGATAGATGGATGGATGAATGGATGGATGGATGGATGGATGGATGGATAAATAGATAGATATTAGAGATAGATTAGATAGATTAGATAGATAGATAGATAGATAGATAGATAGATAGATAGATAGATAATGATGGATGGATGGATGGATGGATGGATAGATAGATAGATAGATAGATAGATAGATAGATAGATAGATATAGATTAGATAGACAGACAGACAGACAGACAGACAGACAGACCGACCGACCGGCAGGCAGGCAGGCAGGCAGGCAGGCAGGCAGGCAGCAGGCAGGCAGGCAGGCTGGCAGGCAGGCAGGCAGGCAGGTTCATACAGTATATGAAAATAATTCCTAGAATTTGTATGGAGATAAAGCACATTTCACAATCCTAGGAAAAGCTGCTACAGTTCCCTAGCAGCTCCTGACTTCTGCAGTCCCATGTGGTTGGCTATGATTTCAATTTACTTCCAGCTCAGCTATAATATGCAGTATTCAAAAGTACTGGAAGACTCATCTTTTCTTTGAGATGTCACGTCACTGTAGAGTTTGTAGGTTGCCCATTCTCTATTCTCAGGCTCTTGGTTTGCTCCACTGTCTTCAGATGTCTAGCAGGTCTTTCAAAGGTAAAGGTGGTTTGAAGAGCTTTGCAGCTCTCCAGACTTACATAGGAACCTTTTGGATTGATTGATTGACTGATTGATTGTAATATATAAACATAGCATGCAGAAGGACAGATATTGGGTACGATCAATACACTACATTCATTTTTTGACTAGAATTGGGATATGTTTTGTTCGTCCAGGATCTGTGACAATTTAATATAATAATATATATACTGCAATGCTCTCTACATGGGGCTCCCCTTGAGGAGCACTCGGAAGCTCCAGCTGGTCCAGAATGCGGCCGTGCGGGTAATTTTGGGGGCGACATGGCGCTCCCATGTGACACCTTGCCTGCGCGAGCTGCACTGGCTTCCGGTGGTCTTCCGGGTGCGCTTCAAGGTATTGGTTCTCACCTTTAAAGCGCTCCATGGCTTAGGGCCCGGTTATTTGTGAGATTCTGCCACCAATAACCTCCCACCGGCCAACTCGGTCCCACAGAGAGGGCCTCCTTAGGGTGCCGTCGGTCAAGCAATGTTGACTGATGACCTCCAGGGGGAGAGCCTTCTCTGTGGGGGCACCCGCCCTCTGGAACGAGCTATCCCCAGGAATACGACTAATCCCAGACCTCCGGACCTTCCATCGAGCTTTGAAGACCTTCCTATTTCAGCAAGCTGAGCTGGCTTAAAATTTTAATGGGTTATTTTAAGGATAATGGGTTTTAATGTTTTGGGAAACCAATTCGATTTAATTCTGCTTTTAAATTATTTTAAATTTTGTATTGTATGTATTTTAATTTTGGCTGTGCACCGCCCTGAGTCCTTCGGGAGAAGGGCGGTATACAAATTTAAATAATAAATAAATAAATAAATAAATAATGAGATGGTACATCATCTTCAAACTACTTTTGCGGAATTGGAGAGCAGAAACACCAAGGCAACATAATGGCAATACAGATCCTGATTGTAACTGAGTGAGGAAACCATTTTCTAATGCTCCCTTCCCTGGCAGCATTGAGGAGGATGGACGAACAGAGTAGCCAATGTGGGATGAATTCAACTGCATAGAGGCTCCTTGAAATGAAGGCAACATGGCAAAACCCAGCCACAATTCCTTTGTAAATTCATTCCAACACTGAGCACAGAAGAGGAAAGAATCATTGAATCATAGTGTTGGAAGAGACTTGGGGGGGAGTCTTTTAGTCCAACCCTCTTATTGAATAGAAGACTGTATACCATTCCGGACAAATGGTTGCCCCATCTCTGCTTGAAACTTCTCTCTGGAGTCGTGGAGCACCCACAACTTCAGGGGGAAAGCTGTTCTACTGATTAATTGTTCTCACTGCCAGGAAATGTCTCCTGAATTCTGGGTTGGATCCAGGGGTGAAATCCAGCAGGTTCTGACAGGTTCTAGAGAACTGGTAGTGGCAATTTTAAACAGCTCAGAGAACCGGCAGTGGAAATTTTGAGTAGTTTGGAGAACTGGCAAATACTACCTCTGGCTGGTCCCAAAGTGGGGTGGGAATGGAGATTTTGCAATATCCTTCCCCCAGGAGTGGGGAGGGAATGGGGATTTTGCAGTAACCTTCCCCTGCCATGCCCACCAAGCCACGGCCACCAAGCCACACCACACCCACCAAGCCACACCTACAGAACCGGTAGTAAAAAAAATTGGATTTCACCACTAGTTGGATCACTTTTTGATAAGCTTCCATCCTTTGCCTCTTGTCCTGCCCTCAGGTGCTTTGGAGAATAGGTTGACCCCCTTTTCTCTGTCACAGCCCCTCAAGTACTGAAAGACTGCTATCATGTCACTCCAATTCTTCTCTTTGATAGACTAGACCAGGGGTATGAAACTCGAGGCCCACAGGATGGATCCGGCCCATGGGAGGCTTAGATCTGGCCCATGAGGCCACCCTGGAAACAGTGAAGGACCGGCCTGCGGTGCCTCTGCCAGCGGAAATGGAGCTCAGGAGGGCTGCGCGTGGCTTCCTGAGCTTTGTTTTCACTGGCAGAGGGTTGCAGGAAGCTGTCGCAACCAAAAACAGAGTTCGGGAGCCTGTAATTTGCTAGCAGAGCGCTTGGGCCACTCCAGGCACCCCTGACCCAAGTGACGTTGAGCTGGTGATGCCCACCCTGGCTGCGCCCACCCCAGCCTCCCGAGGTCAAACACAACTCTGATGCGGCCCTCAATGAAATAGAGTTTGACACCTCTGGACTAAACATACCCAGTTCCCCGAACCGTTCATCACCATTAGCCTCCAGACCTCTTACCATCTTTGTTGTTCTTCTCTGAACTCTGAACTCTTAAATCTTTTTTTTTTTTTTTGCTACTATGGTGACCAGAACTGGTTGCAGTATTCCAAGTGTGGCCTCACTAGTACAATATAAAGTGGTACCATCACTTCACATGACCTTGATGCTATCCCCTTGTTGATGCAGCCTAGGATTTCAGTGGCTTTTTTGGCAGCTGCAGCAAACTGATAGCTCATATTTAAGTGGTGGTCCATTAGGACACCTAGATCCCTTTTACAGTTGCTACTATTGAGCTAGGTACTGCCTATTCCAGGGGTCTGCAACCTTAAATACTCAAAGAGCCATTTGGAATCATTTCCCACAGAAAAGAAAACACCGGGAGCCACAAAACCCTTCCCATGCCTGACTATTTCTTGAGTGGCCACAAAACTAGCATATGTAGTTGAATGAAACGTTCTGTTTTCTTCTGAAACTTTTCTTTTCTTGGATTTTTCCATGGTTGGCATACCGGGGATTTAAAAGCTCAATAAATCACATGCCGGTGGGTGAGCACATTGGCGGTTGTGGCACTCCTTATTTTGAGTGACAAGGAGCCACACCAGAGGGGTGAAAGAGCCACATGCGGCTCCAGAGCTGCAGGTTGCTGACTCCTGGCCTATTCTATACCTGTACATTTAGGGTTTTTTTTTTCTTGTTTAATTGTAGAATCTCCTACTTTCCTTTAGAAATAACCATTTATAGAGAAAATGCAGACTTGGTACCCTTCTGTAACCTGCCACCAATGATTGGGCCACCAGAGTATCAGCAGCATCAGCCTTTCATCTGATAAAGATTATACTGATAAAACATCTTCTCCCCCCACCTTTTCCCCCTTTAAAAAATGGAAAGAAAGAGAGACAGAAGCTGATGGATGCTGGCGATAAACAGCGTATTGCAGCAAACTTTAATTAAAATTATTGTTACAGTTGCATGTCAGGAGCCCACCGTTCATCAGGGAAAATTGATTTCCAATATATTTTCGCAAATAAGTCCATTGGTGTGTATTATCTGATGCTGTAATGAATAGAAAACAACCAAGGGAAGCAGCTGGAGGGACTAACTAGAGGAAACAGGTGTTTAGCGGGAGAAGAAGAAGAAGGAACAAAAATTGTAATGTAAAAGTTGGAATGACACTGCAGTTTAGTCCAACACATTGGAGCCGATGATTATTATTTTTGAAGTGTTTTCTACAGGAATAAGGAGGACCTTCTGTGGATCAAGTTTTTCCTTCTTTAATCTTTAATTGAGGACCTGTATACTGCACGAGTCAAAAAGAGGGATGTGAAAATATTTACAGACCCCTCGCATCCTGCATAAATTGTTTCAACTCCTACCCTCAAAAAGACGCACTGCACACCAGAACAACTAAACACAAGAACAGTTTTTTCCCGAACGCCATCACTCTGCTAAACAAATAATTCCCTCAACACTGTCAAACTATTCACTAATGCTGCATTACTAGTACTATTAGTCTTCTCATCATTCCTATTACCCATCTCCTCCCACTTATGACTACATGACTGTAACTTCGTTGCTTGTATCCTTATGATTTATATTGATATTGATTGTTTGCTGATTACTTATTTGTATCCTATAACTATCATTAAGTGTTGTACCTTATGATTCTTGATGAATATATCTTTTCTTTTTATGTACACTGAGAGCATATGCACCAAAGACAAATTCATTGTGTGTCCAATCACACTTGGCCAATAAATAATTCTATGCTATGCTATGCTATGCTATGCTATGCTATGCTATGCTATGCTATGCTATGCTATGCTATGCCATTCCATTCTATCTTTCAGTTAAATGTCCTGGGCAACTTGTTTCATCTGAATGCTCCTTGCTGAGAAAGCAGAATGGCCATTACTGGACAGGTAGTCTTTTATCCAGCTTTGCACCCAAGAAAATGGAGACAAACCTATGAATCAACCCTCTCCAATCAGGAGAGCATAAAGGAATGGCTTGTTGTGAAATTAGTGTCAGCAAGGGCCATTAAAAAGAGGACAAAGTCACAGCAGAGGGAATGTCATTCTAACAGACCTGACCTTTTCATGTGTACTAATCAATTTCAAGACACATTGTCAAATAGAGTCTGGGCAGAAAGATTGATGTCAACATCCCTCCCCCTCTCCCTAGCTTTCTTATTCTATAAAGAAAATAAGTAAAGGAAGAATTCTGGAGTGACAAACCCCAGTTCATCTAAAGGTGTTACTGTTGGATTTGGAAGTCAGTTTGAGAAGAACTCAACTAAATCAAAAAGAGTGGATATTCTCAGGACTAGATGTGATCCTTGAGCATCTGTCAGGGTTCCAAGTACAAGACCCAATGCAATCAAAACACCAAGGCCAAGATGCTCCTCGAAGCTCAAATTTATTAGGCATATCATATTGGCACTTCTGGTGAAAACCCGATTCTGAAGGTCCTGAAGTTTTCCCCACCCAAATTAAAAATCAAAGTTCTTCCGCCTGCCCTCAGTCCACATGTCCATCACATGGTCCAACCAGGTCACAGTCCCAACTCCAGTTGGTCTCAGTCCATGTCTCCCCAGCACCTGGTGGGAATGTCCTTGGTTCTCAGGAGAAATAATTTTATTTTGGGTACAATTCCCCAGCTATCTCTATTCCCCCCTCTCATTCCTACTGCTCCAAGCAGCCTTGCTGTGGCAGCCCTGAAGAAGCTCCAAAATGGCTTTAGGGTTGACAGCATCCTTGCTCTTGGCCAAAGATGACCCACCTTGGCAACTTCAACACCCAGAATTCCCCAGGGATGTCCCATCTTGGCAACTTTAAGACCTGTGGATTTAAAGTGGCTGGCTGGGGAATTCTGGGAGTTGAAGTCCATAAGTTTGAAAGTTGCCAAGGTTGGACACCACTGCTCTAAGCCCTTCAATGTGTTTCACTCTGGGAATGCCAACAATCCACACCATTTTTATAGTTTTTTTTTTTACAATTATGAAATAGGCAGCAGGCTAAAACTCTGGCCCAAGACCCTCAATCCCAAGGGGGAGGAAACCACTCAGATAATCATCCATCCCTGCATTTAGCAGATTCTCCATTAAAAAGGTAAAGGTAAAGGTTCCCTTCAACATATGTGCTAGTCGTTCCCGATTCTAGGGGGCATTCTTGACTCTAGGGGGCAGTGCTCATCTCCGTTTCAAAGCCGAAGAGCCAGCGCTGTCCAAAGATGTCTCCGTGGTCATGTGGCCGGTATGACTAAATGCCAAAGGCTCAGGGAACACTGTTACCTTCCCACCAAAGGTGGTCCCAATTTTTCTACTTCCATTTTTTACGTGCTTTCGAACTGCTAGGTTGGCAGAAGCTGGGACAAGTAACAGGAGCTCACCCCGTTACATGGCACTAGGGATTCAAATGGCTGAACTGCTGACCTTTCGATCAACAAGCTCAGCATCTTAGCCCCTGAGCCACCACCATTATACCTCCGTTATACCATATATATATACATACACCAGGGGTGGGTTCTACTTACCTTTACTACCGGTTCGCAATGGGGTGCGAACCGGGGGCAACTCACCACTGATATATACACATTATATATTATATAATATATATATATATATATATATATATATATATATATATATATATATATATATATATATATATATACACACATTATATCTCCATTATACCTCACTAAAATAAGAGCCTCACTTTCTACGAATCCCATGTCCAGTTGCACACATGTGCTGCAATGGAATGTCATTCACAGCTTGGCTCCTATGTGGCCAAGCATGTCTTGATGACTTGCTTACCACAGGGCTATATTTTTTGCAAACTGTTGTCCCTCTTTGAAGAGACACCAGGGATCAAGAGATGACGATTAAGCATTGCAATGGCCATCTGTTCTTCCACTCCTCACTGAAACTGCTGTTTTTGGCAGCATTCTTGGCTTCCAAGGCAGCATCTGTGCATGTGTAATCTTGCTCAACTTTGAAGTGGTTGGCTAGCTGGCTGTTGGGGGGGGGGCGTGCAGTGGGAATGGAGACATTTGCGACATACAGCCTATTTCCATTTTACCATCTCTGACAATAGGCGTGTCGTTCAGGCGCTGCCTTTTCGTTTCACTTTTGCAGAGGTCAAACCAATCCATATCTGTGCAAGAATTAACCAGTCCACCCACCTGTATCTATTCCCTTTCTTCTTTCCTTCTCTTTTTAAAAAAACGCCAATAAATATGTGCCCGAATTATGAAGTGGTATAAATAAAGCAGGCGAGGCAAAACTGCTGCTTTATGAGGCTGTAGATTGATAGATGCATAAAGCAGTTTTATTGATGTGCATTTTTGGGCTTATGCAAACAACAGTCGTGGTTATATGGACAGCCAGAAGGGGGAAAAAAATTAGCCTTCTTTCTTCCCCTGCCATTAGCCTGACAAAAAAAAAATAATGTTTTATTGATATTACACGGGATCTATGCAGAATTTTCCGAGAGTCCAACAGTGGTGGGATTTAACCGGTTCAGTCCGGTTCAGGTGAACCAGTAATTAAATTGCTGACTGGCCATGCCCCTCCCCCCTTCCAGGAGTCCCCATGTGGCCCATTTTTGCTCCCAGGTAAGTGCAGGGAGGCCTCCTAGGCCCAAAACGGGGTGTGAATGGATGTGGCACCCCCCTGACCCATTTTCACTCCCAGGAGGCTGCAGGGAGGCCTTGTAGGCCCAAAATGGAGTGTGGGATGCAGTGCGCCCCCCCCCCCCCCCGGCCCGTTTTCACTCCCAGGAGGCTGCAGGGAGGCCTCCTAAGCCCAAAATGGGGCACAGGGAGTGTGCATCCCCCCGTGGTCCATTTTTGCACCCAGGGGTGTTGCAGGAGGCTCAGTGCTACCTGTCACACACTCCTGGCCTTGCCCACCATGGCCATGCCCACCCAGCTGGTCATTAGGGAAGAGAACCAGTTGTTAAATTATTTGAATCCCAACGCATATTATTAGAACGGTATCACTGTTTCTGTAATAATATTGCAATAAGCAGGGTTATTAAAGAACCTTTACGTGATTTAAAGAAGATCCAGATATATTCCAAGAAGCTGCTTTCCCGTGCTGACTGTGCAAAGGAAAGATAGATAGCAAAACTGATTAGGTTCATGCTTTTGGAAACGAGAAGGTAAAAATGCAACTTTTTCAGCAACTCGTAAAGTTAAAGCATTGTGTCTGCAATATATTATTCAGCCACTAAAGGTCACTCTGAGACATGCAGAAAATTAGAGAAGGTTTACTGCTGCTTTTAACAAGGGGACAGAATATCCTGAGGTTTTAAGCTCTGTGAAATCCTTTTTTTTTTCCCCAAAAAAAATTTCTGGCTGCACCTTGGAAAAGTGGCCCCAGTATTACCTTCCCTGTAATTATATTTAGGCAAAGGGAGGAATGGAGGCATCGTATGAACATATGAAGAACATATGAAGAACGGTTGCAGGAACTAGACATGGCTAGTCTGAGGAATTCTTGGAGTTGAAGTCCACAAGTGTAAAGTTGCCAAGGTTGGAGATCCCTGGTCTAGTGAAGAGAAGGACCAGGGGAGACATGACACCAGTGTTCCAATATTTGAGGGGCTGCCACAGAGAGGAGGGGGTCAAGCTATTTTCCAAGGCACCCCAAGGCCAGACAAGGAATAATGGATGGAAACTGATCAAGGAGAGATTCAATCTGGATGTAAGGAGAAATTTTCTGACAGTGAGAGCAATCAACCCATGGAACAGAAGTTGCTTTGGGAAGTTGTGGGAGCTTCATCACTGGAAGCTTTCAAGAAGAGACTGGACTGCCATCTGTCAGAAATGGTGTATGGTCTCCTGCTTGGGTGGGAGGTTGGACTAGATGACCTACAAGGTACCTTCCAACTCTGTTAATATGTAAAGATATATCAGATTTAGAGCCCACCCATCTCACTCACAGAGTGACACTGTTCTAGAACTGGATATGGATTATATAGCCAGTAATCCACAGTTTCTGATGGTGTCCAGTATAATCCAGTTGGAGAAACCTTTCTATAAAAAGGTTGTAGTACAGGTAGCCCTCGACTTACAACAGTTCATTTAGTGACTATTCATAGTTACAATGGCACTGAAAAAAGTGACTTATGTCCATTTTTCGCACTTATGACCATTGTAGCATCCCCATGGTCACATGATCAAAAAATGGATACTTGGCAACTGACTGTGTTCTGGGGTCATGCACTCCCCTTTTGCAGCCTTCTGACAAGCAAATTCAATGGTGAAGCCAGATTCAGTTAACAACCGAGTTGCTAACTTAACAATTGCAGTGATTCACTTAACAACAGTGGCAAAAAAGTCATAAAATGGAGCAAAGCTCACTTAATAATTGTCTCACTCAGCAACAGAAATTTTGGGTTCAATTGTGGTCATAATGAGTCGTGGTGGCACAGTGGTTAGAGTGCAGGCTACTTCTCTGCTGACTGCCAGCTGACTTGGCAGTTTGGCAGTTTGAATCTCACCAGGCTCAAGGTTGACTCAGTCTTCCATCGCTCCAAGATTGGTAAAATGAGGACCCAGATTGTTGGGGGCAAATATGCTGACTCTGTAAACCGCTTAGAGAGGGCTGAAAAGCACTGTGAAGCGGTATGTAAGTCTAAGTGCTATTGCTATTCCTTCCTTCCTTCCTTCCTTCCTTCCTTCCTCCCTCCCTCCCTCCCTCCCTCCCTCCCATCCATCCATTCATGTATTCATCCATCCATCCATGCATTCACCCATCCATGGTGCACAGTGGTTAGAATGCAGTATTGCAGGCTAACTCTGCTGACTGCCAGGAGTTCGATCCTGACTGGCTCAAGATTATTCAGCCTTCCATCCTTCTGAGGTGGGTAAAATGAGGACCCAGATTGTTGGGGGCAAGAGGATGACTCTGTAAACTGCTTAGAGGGGGGCTGCAAAAGCACTGTGAAGTGGTATATAGATGAAATGGGAAAGATGGAAAGGGATGAATGGCTAGCTTTCTTGAAGTTCTTCCAGGTGATTATTCTGATTAAAATATATGCAGCTGTTACACATCATTTCTGAATGATCCAGAGATTTCCTATCAAAAGCAGGGCTTCTGTAATTGGAATATCAATCTTTCCTACCATTGAAAGAACGATTTGCTTGTATGTGTTCCTAAACAAAGTACAGGTTGAGAGGAGGGCTTAAGAAAACAACAGTTCTTTGCTAATGAAGACCCCCTCCCCCCCAAATACTAAGGCTATATATTATGCAATGAACTTTCATTTTAATTTATGCCGATTAGTGTACATTCAGAGTGACAATAAAGTTGTTCTAAGTCTAAATCACGTGTTCCCTTGGAAAGATATTCTTGTGTGATGCTGCCAGTGGTAGGATTCAAATAATTTAAAAATAATTTAACAACCAGTTCTATGCCCTGATGACCAGCTGGGTAGGCGTGGCTTGGTGGTCATGTGGGCATGTGGGCGTGGCCAACTCAACATCACTCACGTCAATGGGTGCTTCGCCTTAGCTGTTACAATGTAATAAGGGTTAACCAGAGGCAGTTTCTGTAAGCAGGACAATAAAGATTAGGCTAGAAACAACACCAGAATGTTTCCTTCCTGCCTTCCTTACAGGATTAGCCCTGTAAAGTGGAAAAAAACAAAAGGAGATTTCTTTGAACAACCGGTTCTCCAAACTGCTTAGAAAATTAACAACCGGTTCTCCCAAATAGGTGCGAACTGGCTGAATCCCACCACTGGATGCTGCTTAGTTTTGCCCCAAATATGTTTTAACATTTAACTAAATGGTTACTGTAAAATAGATGGGGATAGAGTTATTCTGCAGCTCTCCTTGGAAATTGGAAAGAAAGCATTTCAAAACATTCCAAAATATACATTGAGCACAGTAGTTTCAAATCCCATCGCTACCAGTTCGCTCATGGGGAGAGATGTCCGAGCGGCTGGGCAGAGCATCCCACCACTGCCACCACTGCTACCAGTTCACCAGATCCAGAGCGAATCAGTAGCAACCCACCACTGACTGAGCAGCACTGAAATTTTCTCTGAAACTAGTTTTGAGATGGATTGGCAGATATGGTTTGGCTTGTTTTATTTAGTTGGCTGATTTTTTATTTTATTTTTTTTTACTTTGTGAATAAAAAAACCTGGTTTAGGCTTCCACTACAATTTGAGAATATTTTTTTGTCCCAATATGTCAGCTAAAACTGAAATTTCCCAGGACAACTGGAAAAGCTATAAAAAAATGAGACTCAGAAAGCAGATGCATCACTAGGACCAAAATTGTCCCCTAATATTTAATGTATAGGATTCATATGAATATCCCCTATGACTGGATCCTAAATATTTTTATTTTATTCATTAAATTTATTTGCCACCTAATGCATTATCAATTATCAATGGATAATTACAACTGCAAAAAAAAAAAACAATTGCTACCAACCTGCCATCCATTGAGGATCTATATACTGCACGAGTCAAAAAGATGGCTGTGAAAATATCTACAGACCCCTTTCATCCTGGACATAAATTGTTTCAACTTCTACCCTCAAAAAGATGCTATAGAGCACTGCACACCAGAACAACTAGACACAAGGACAGTTTTTCCCCTAATGCCATCACTCTGCTTAACAACTAAATCCCACAATACGATCAAATAATTCACTAAGACTATTACTATTCTTCTTCTCTTCCTTACTAGCCTCTATCTCTTCCCACTTATTACTATAACCATGTTGCTTGTATCTTTCAATTTATATGGTTTTCATTTGTTTCCTAGTATGATTTGATAGCTTATTAGTAATCTTGACTATCACTAAGTGTTGTGTCTTTTTATTCTTGATGAACATATTTTATTCTCCTTATGTATAGAGAGCATATACACCTAAGACAAATTCCTTGTGTGTCCAATCACACTTGGCCAATAAAGAATTCTATTCTATTCTATTCTATTCTATTCTATTCTATTCTATTCTATTCTATTCTATTCCATTCCATTCCATTCCATCCCATCCCATCCCATCCCATCCCATCCCATCCCATCCCTATTCCTATTCCTATTCCTATCCTATCCTATCTTGTTTTGAAATGATTCTTGACTGAGTCTCTAGTAGTCTGTAAGAATAAATTGACATCAAAGGACCATTCATTTGGGTTCTTCTTCGTGAAACTGTTAGAGATGTAAGCAACCCAATATAGATAGTCCTTGACTTATAACCACAATTGAGCCCTAATTTTCTGTTGTTAAGTGAGACATTTGTTAAGTGTGTTTTGCTCCATTTGACAATCTTTCTTGCCACAGTCATTACATTAGTAATAAGGTTGTTAAGTGAATCTGGCTTCCTCAATAACTTTTGCTTGTCAGAACGTTGCAAAAGTGACCCTGGGACCCTACAACTTTCATAAACACGAACCAGTTGCCAAGCAACTGAATTTTGATTATGTGACCATGCAACAGTCGTAAGTGTGAAAAATGGTCAGAAATCATTTTTTTCAGTGCTGTTATAACTTTAAACAGGCACTAAACAGACTACTTGAAATCAGGAGAAATAATTGAGGTACTTGGAAGTTCATTTAAAAGAACTTAGGAAAATGTTAAAGTTCTTCCAGTATTTGAGAGGCTGCCACAAAGAGGATGGGGTCAACGTATTTCCCAAAGCATCTGTAGGCATGACAAGAAACAATGGATGGAAGCTAATCAAGGAGCTAAGGAGAAACTTGCTAACAGTGAAAACAATTAACAATGGAACATGTCTATGGAGATTCTCAGTCATTCCCAGTTCATGGTTGTCCAAAAGGTGGTTTTTGAAGAGGCAACTGGACTGCCTGGTTTTTCTTTGAAGATGTTTCGCTTCTCATCCAAGAAGTTTCTTCAGCTCTAAAGAAGCCTTAAACCTGAAGAAACAGAGCTGAAGAAGCTTCTTGGATGAGAAGCGAAACATCTTCAAAGAAAAACCAGGCAGTCCAGTTGCCTCTTCAAAAACCACCTTTGGGACAACCAGTGGAACAGCTCGCCTTCAGAAGTTGTAGATGCTTCATCACTGGAGGTTTATAAGATAGGCACTTGTCTGAAATGCTTGAGCAGAGGGTTGGAACTAGAAGGCCTCCAAGATCTGAGTAATTCTGAGGAACATTTACTCCAGTTATTTATCTGGCCAGCCTTATTTCAGGATGCTTCAATACTGATCTTCTCCAATTAAAACAGATTCAGATGTTAATCATTCTTTTCCCTGCCTCTAATGGAACTTGTAGGTGCTCCATGTCCATGAGTGGTTAACAGCATCCAATGTCCTTGGCTGATCTGAGAAGGTTTGGACCTAAGGACAGTTAGTTCTTCAGTGGGAGACTCCCTGAAAATCCTAAGGATTTAGTTGGATTTCTAAATTGCAGAAACATACAGGGAGAAAGTAGGGGGAAAACGAATTTTGCTGTTGCCAAGAAAATTACAGGGATGTCTCCCTGAAATCACCAGGAGTCAAGCTTTCTCTAGGGACTTTATTAGTAACAGCTGCTACATTTTTGTGCCAGATGGAGTTTTCAGATCAGCTCTAAAAGTAGCCCCGGTGTAAAACATGTTAACGAAAGTTTAAATGTAGATTCCCTTTCATTGTATGAGAGATGGTTACGAAAAAAGAACGCCTTGCCTGTTTCCAGTTGTGGCTCCAGCCAAAAAGATAATCTGATTTTTTTTAAAAAAAGTATCCAAAGTAATAGAAAGTGAAAGAAAGGCTCCGTCTAATTTCTTTACACAAGCAAAATAGCATTTGGTGTTGCCCCCATATGTATGCAGCAATTAGTTCGAGTGCATCCTTAAAAAAAGAAGTATTTATTTAGCAAGGGCAGGAATTTTTTGAATAGCCTATTTGACATTCATCTAACATCTAGAGGGGTAGGTGTTATATGGATATTTTTAGAAAGCTTCCTTCCCTTTCCTTTTGACATTGTGCTTTAAAAAAAATGATCCAAATTGCATGTTAGATAAGGGTTTATCAAAGTGTGTATTTTTAACTATTAAAAAAACTCTTCTTCTTCTTCTTCTTCTTCTTCTTCTTCTTCTTCTTCTTCTTCTTCTTCTTCTTCTTCTTCTTCTTCTTCTTCTTCTTCTTCTTCTTCTTCTTCTTCTTTTAAATAAAAAGTGATATTTAAGGTCATCCATTTTGAAACAGTTTTAAGTTCAAAGAGAAATTTCCTTTTGGGAAAAAAAGGACAAACTGCAAATTAAAAGGGAACAAGTTGATAAAAACTGTCTTTTGAAAGATAGATTCCTGGGCTATGTTATTAATAACATATTGGATTAATATTTTAAGCATAATGGTTTCTTTAATGATGGATGGCTTGGCGGTCCTAAAGGAGGATAAGTTGAATTAAAATATGGTAGACTCATTTCAAACAATAGTGTAGTCTCTACTTCTTACCCTCAGTTTTCTATCTTTTACATGGGACAGTAAAGATCAATCTTGTAGAATAAGTGTTCAAAAGAGGCAGATGAAATGTAGCAATACTTGAATATTTAGAGTCTTTTCTAAAGGCTTAGAACAACGGTCCCAACCCTGAGGTCTTCTCCATGAGTTAGGCTATCATGCTCATTACTTGCAACCACTTTGTCTGTCCATCAGTCTGTCTGTCTTTCTCTCTCTCTCTAATTTTGCAATTTATGTGCTGTTCGATGTCATCTAAGTCTCTAATGAGGCTAGGAGAAATCTTGATAAGTCCATTCTTATTCTAAGAGTACTTAGGCTAATCTAGTGAAGAGAAGGACCAGGGGAGATATGAGAGCAGTCTTCCAAAATTTGAGGGGCTGCCACAGAGAGGAGGAGAGGGTCAGGCTATTCTCCAAAGCACCCAAAGGCCAGACAAGGAACAATGGATGGAAACTGAACAAGGAGAGATTCAACCTGGAAATAAGGAGAAATTATCTGACAGTGAGAACAATCAACCAATGGAACAGAAGTTGCCTTCAGAAGTTGTGGGAGCTTCATCACTGGAGGCTTTCAAAAAGAGACTGGACTAACACCTGTCAGAAATGGTGTAGGGTCTCCTGCTTGGGCAGGGGTTGGACTAGATGACCTACAAGGTCCCTTCCAACTCTTTTCATCTGTTAAAGTGTGTTAGTTATCTTTTTCAGAAAGGCAATTCTCTTCCAAAACTCAACATTGTTTATCTAAGAAGGATGGCCCAAAGATGGACAGGGATTCCCCTAGTCAAGTACAACAGACAATCTTAGAAAGATTTCATGAAATTTGGGTTCTTCTTCCAAGTACCAGCGATTCTGGAGCTTGACCCTTGCCCACTACACCTTGTTCAATCTTCAGTCTTGGCCACTTACCATATTTTTTGGAGTATACGATGCCCCTTTTTCCCCCAAAAAAGAGGGTGAAAATCTGGGTGCGTCTTATACAGTGGTGGGTTCCTCCCGGTTCGGGCTGGTTTGGCCAAATTGGTAGCGGTGATGATATGACATCACCGAACTGGTTCTCTTTGTTTGGGAGCCTCCCACCCCCCACCCCGCATTATTCTTACTTTTTATTTGGCCCCGCCCCCAATCTATTCACTGCCTCTCGAGTCCCAGTTGATCGGCTAGAAGGAAAAAAAAACTGTTTAAACTCTTGCCGCGGGGCTTCAAAGGACCGCCCTTCAGCTGATCAGTGTTACAAGGCAGTGTGGTGATAGACCAATGCCCTCGAAAAACAAATGGGTAGACCGGTACAGCTCTGCAAGCAGTTAAAAGCCTGGTAGGCCGGTACCTCTGCTAAATCCTAAAGAATTGTCACATGACCATCAAACCATGCCCACAAAATAAGTCACGCCCACAGAACCAGTAGTAAAAAAATTTAGAATTTACCCCTGGTTTATAGTCTGAATGTAGCCCCGCCCAGCTTCTCAAATGGAGGTTTCAGAGGCTGAAAGAAGCCTCTAAAAGAAGCTTCAGAAAAAAAGTCTCTGAAAGGCTTTTATCTATGATAATATGCAAGCAACAAAAGAAGAATCAGTAAAGGTTCTAACCAAACTATGTTAACAAATCTGGAGAATGACACAATAACCAAGAGATCGGAAGAGGTTAATCTATATACCATACCAAAGAAAGGAGATTGAACAGAGTACAGATAATCCTTCAGAATAAAAATCTCTGAAAGAAGCTTCAGAAAAAAAGCCTTTTTCTTTTTCTGAAGCTGTTTCAGAAGTTTCAGAGGCAGAAAAAAAAGCAAGGCACAGAGCTCACAACCAACGAACCTGTTGCTAAAATTCACCTCTGGAAACAGTTGATTGGGGGTATTCCGGGAGACTGATCCACCCACCAATCAACTTTTTTCTTATTTTCCTTTCCAAAAACTAAGCTGCGTCTTATACTCTGAAAAATACGGTATATATATTGTACAGCTGATCCAACCTTAGAATAAGAAAGCTTTGGCTTGATGGGCAAGATTTTGTATCCTGATCGGGGTACTGAATAGATTATATAAAAATGGCTCATCAACGTATCAATCTTCCCTTTTGCCTGTCTCTACAATGGGCATAATTGCTTTTTCCATTCTTTAAGATGTATAGGTCAAAAAGCTGGTGGATGTTTCTTCGTGTCATAAAGAATGACTGACATTCCTAACCAAGGCTACACTTTGAAAAGGCTGAAATCTACGTTGCGATGCCAGCTCTTCATGAGAGAAGGATGGGGAGGGACTCCATAACTCACCAACTGGACATGAGATGCATAATTTATACTTTCAATTCTGCTTCAATTGGTTATTAAAAGGACTCTCATTGTGATGTACGGTGATAAGCATTCAGGAATGATGTGATATATTTAGTTCCCAAGGTAACTAAGGAGACTGAAATATATATATGCTGCTCTAGCAAAGGCAGTCAGGTTATTTTGCAAGTCCTTCTGCATATGCAAAGGGCCAAGGGCTCCTGTCCTCCTCCTCCTCCATATGATGAGCATTCATTGCAATGTATTTATTTATTTATTATTTATTTATTATTCGAATTTCTATACCGTCCTTCTCCTTTCGGACTCAGGGCGGTGAACAGCCAAAATAAAAACATTTTTACATAAAGTACGATTAAAAATAGATTTAAAATAATTAAATTTGGCCCATAGTTTAAAATTTATCAATTTAAAATCCATATCAAAATTTAAAACCAACCATAAAATCATAAAATCAAGAGAGACCAGCTATAAAGCACCTTCATTCTCTGTTATGTTGCCAAGCTGTCTAGAGCAGAAGTGGGCACCCATTTTCCCTCTTTATATTGTCCTGTAGCCCTCATTAAGTCATAAGGGTTGGCATTCTGGTTGCATCTGAGTTGGGATGCCAGAAATTCATCACCCATGCTCTAAAACATGATTGGGCATCTTTATCTTCTGGCATGGATCACCACCACCATCATCATCACAATCAACAATCTTGGACTTGGGATCATTTCATGGCCTGGGCTGTAGTAAGCGGTGAGGAAGGACCTGAATTCAAACTGGGTAGGGACAATCGTCCTCTCTCCCTCCCTCCCTCCCTCCCTCTCTCCATCCCCCTCCCTCTCTCCTCTCTCTCTCCCCCTCCCTCCCTCTCTCGCTCCCTCCCCCTCTCTCTCCCCCTCCCTTCTGCTTCCCTCCCCCTCTCCTTCCCCCTCCCTCTCTCCTCTCTCTCTCCCTCCCTCCCTTCCTCCCTCTCTCCCTCCCCCTCCCTCTCTCCTCTCTCTCTCCCCCTCCCTCCCTCCCTCTCTCCTCTCTCTCTCCCCCTCCCTCCCTCTCTCGCTCCCTCCCCCTCTCTCTCCCCATCCCTCCTGCTTCCCTCCCCCTCTCCCTCCCTCCCTCCTGCTCTCTCTCTCTCCCCCTCCCTCCCTCTGCCCTCTGTCTCCTTGGAGAGCTTCCCTGCATTTTACCTAAAATGATCTCTTACAGATGGATTTTGAAATTAGAACCTAGAATTCTACAACTGAATGGGCATTATTCCAGTGTACATCTCCACCCCAGACCACCCCAACGATGCCCTTGATGTGATGTCTCGCTGCCTGGAGGCTGTGCGGGTCTGGATGGGGAGGAACAGGCTCAGACTCAACCCCTCCAAGACCGAGTGGCTGTGGCTTTCGGCGCCCCGATATAGTCAGCAGGTGCCATCGCTGACTATTCGGGGTGAATCTTTGCCCCCCACGGAGAGGGCTCGCAATCTGGGTGTCCTCCTGGACGCACGGCTGTCTTTAGAAGAGCATATGACGGCCGTGGCCAGGGGGGCCTTTTATCAGGTTCGCCTGATCCGCCAGTTGCAGCCCTTTCTGGACCGGGACGCCCTGCACACGGTCACTCATGCTCTTGTTACTTCCCGGTTGGACTATTGTAATGCTCTCTACATGGGGCTCCCCTTGAAGAGCACTCGGAGGCTCCAACTGGTCCAGAATGCGGCCGCGCGGGAGGTTATGGGAGCAACTTGTTGTGCCCATGTGACACCCCTCCTGCGCGAGCTGCACTGGCTCCCAGTGGTCTTCCGGGTGCGATTCAAGGTGTTGGTTACCACCTTTAAAGCGCTCCATGGCATAGGACCCGGGTACCTCCGAGACCGTCTCCTGCCACCAATAGCCTCCCACTGACCAGTTCACTCCCACAGAGAGGGTCTCCTCAGGGTGCCATCAGCCAAGTTATGTCAGCTGGCGACACCCAGGGGGAGGGCCTTCTTTGTGGGAGCCCCAGCCCTGTGGAACGAACTGCCCCCGGAAATACGTAAGATCTCCGACCTCCGGGTGTTTCGCTGCGCACTGAGGACACTGTTGTTCCGCCAGGCCAGACTATCAACAAAATAGTTTTAAATTGGGGTATTTAAATTTTTTGGGGTTTTAAATCTGAGCCAATTTATTTAATTATTTTAAATTTTAAATTGTTGTTTGTCTGTGTTTTTAAATAGGCTGTACACCGCCCTGAGTCCTTCGGGAGAAGGGCGGTATAGAAATATTATTATTATTATTATTATTATTATTATTATTATTATTATTATTATTATTATTATTATTATTATTATTATTATTATTATTATTATACCTGTTGTAGAGCGGGAATAACGAGAGGCACAAGCAAGCTAGTGACAACAGCTCTTTAATTCAGGGTGAGACTTCAGCAAAGAAACACAGGCAACAGTCCTCTTTATATACTTTTCAGAGGTAACCATGAACCAATCAGAATTCACTGAACATTTGAATTTCCCGCACAAAATAGATACATACATAACACCCCTCCACTCCCAGAAAGCACTTAGCCTATCTATTTACATATTTACATACAAAATCACGCAGGTGACCAGGGCATGTCTTAGTCCTGGTTGACCTGCACAGTTCAGTTGTTGGCGAGGCGTTGAGCCGGTCGGAGGGACCTCCCGTCTCTCCCGGCTCCGCCAATGAAACCTCCTGGATTTCTCCGGAGGTGTGGCTATCCCCGGCTGGGAGTGTTGACTCGCTGGGGCAGCGCTGGAACTCTGGGTTGCCAGATAAGTATTCCGGCTTACTCAGGCTTGAGATAGCTGTGTCAGGAAGACTTTGATAGTTAGGATTTACAGCAACTGAATTTTCGTGTTGTAATCATTTACGCAATTGGTCTATATGTCTCCTCCAAATTTTACCATGCCCTATATCAACTGTGTATGACTTTGGACTGGTAATTCCTACGATGGTTCCCTCTACCCACAAGGGCCCGTTGGTGTAGTTTCTGGCAAAAACTGGTGTTCCCACTTCAAATTGCCTTAGTCCTCCCCCTTCCCCCTTGAAGTTATCGGGGGAGTAATTGGGATGCAATCGATCGAGAATGCACCTTAGCTTTCGGCCCATTTAGAGCTCGGCTGGGCTGCGGCCCGAGGTTGGGCATGGAGTGGTGTGTTGTACAGCTAAGAACTCATCTATTCTAGCCTGCCAGTCCCCTGCATCAAGCCGGGAAAGGGCTTCCTTGGCCGTTCTCACAAATCTCTCTGCAAGGCCATTCGAAGCCGGATGAAAAGGAGTGGATAATGCATGTCTTATGCCTAACTCGGCCAGATAGCCCTCAAATTGGGTTGCCGTGAATTGGGGCCCATTGTCAGTTACCAGGGTGTCTGGTAACCCATGTGTTACAAACAGTTTTCTGAGTACTTTGATTACGGCCTCAGAAGTGGTAGACAGCATTAAGGCAATCTTGATCCACTTAGAATATGCATCTACAATGATTAAGAAGTTCTGGCCATGGAACGGGCCAGCGAAATTGATGTGAATCCTCCCCCACGGTCCCTTTGGTTTTTCCCATTCCCAAATGGGAGCTATAGGAGGATCTGGGTGGGATTCCTGGCAGGGCCTGCACTTCCCCACCCACTCAGTGACATCTTGGTCGAGATGTGGCCACCAAACATAGCTACGAGCTAGGCCTTTCATGCGAACAATACCCGGGTGTCCCTCATGCAGCATTTCTAAAACCTGTGCCTTAACTACGAGGGAATGACCACCCTGTCTCCCCACAATAAGCAATCCCCCAACATTGATAGTTCATTTTTCTTGTTAAAGTACAATTGAAAATCCCCACTGTCCACCTTGGTAGGCCAACCCTGCATTACCCAGCCCATTACAGTGTGCAAGACAGAGTCCCTGGCAGAGACCTTTGCCACCTCGCTTGAAGAAATGGGGCCCGGGGATACAACGTCAATGAGTAGCACTGGGGCTTACGGAGTTGGGTTGTCCAATAGTTCAGGCAAGGGGCATCGGCTGAGGGTGTCAGCATGTCCCAGCCGGTGGAGCAGTTTGAAGGAATAGGCGGCTAAGAAAATGGACCATCTGGTCATCCGGGAAGAAAGTGCAGCCGGGGTCGGTTTATCTCCAGCCAAAAGTCCCAAAAGAGGCTGGTGGTCCGTAATGAGTTCAAAAGTACGGCCAAACAAGTACTCGTGAAATTTTTTGACCCCCCGCTACAGCCGCTAGTGCCTCCCAGTCCAGCTGGCTATAGTTCCTTTCAGCACTGGACAAGGTGTGAGAGTAATAGGCGATGGGCGCCTCTAACCCGTTCGGCAGTCTATGGCTTAAAACCACGCCTACGCCAAAGGGGGAAGCGTCACACACCAACACTAGAGGTAGTTCAGAATTGTACTGGATGAGGAAACTGTCCTCAGACAAAAGTTTCTTTACTGTGTTGAATGCAGCTGCTTCTCATTTGCCCCACACCCAGGGAACGTTTTTTCCAAGGAGCCTGTGCAGTGGCTCCGCAATGGTGGCTTTGTGTTTTAAAAACATGGTGTAGAAATTAAGAAGCCCCAAGAAGGCCTGTAGTTCAGGCTTCGATTTAGGGGTGGGTGCGTTCTGATGGCCCTGACTTTGCTTTCTGTGGGGTGAATGCCCATGCTGTAGATTCCGTAGCCTAAGAATTCCACTGATGGAACCACTAACTTGCATTTTGCTCGTTTGAGTTTGAGTCTCGCTTCTCGGAATCTGGTTAGGACTTGTCTAACCCTATGTCCTAACTGAGTCTCATCTTGGCCACTAATTAGAACGTCGTCGAAATACGGGACGACTCCTGGGAGGTCTTGTAGAAGGCACTCCATGGTACTCTGGAAGAACCCTGGGGCAATGCTAACCCCAAACTGTAGCCTAGTGCATTTAAAGGCACCTCTGTGAGTTACTATGGTCTGCGATTCTGCCGTAGCATCATCTACTGGCAGCTGCTGGTACGCCTGTGCAAGGTCTAGTTTTGCGAATAGCTTGCCAGGCCCCAGGGAGTGTAGTAGATGGTGGACGATTGGAACGGGATAAGCGCTCTGCTGCAACGCCTTATTGATCAAACACTTATAGTCAGTGCAAATTCTAATTGAACTGTCCGATTTAACTGGCGTGACTATTGGGGTTTCCCACTTGGCGTGATCTACGGGAACTAACACCCCTTGCTTAATGAGCTTGTCAAGCTCAGCATCAATTTTGGGCTTTAAAGCAAATGGAACCCGTCTTGCTTTTAGCCTGATTGGCGCTACGTTGGGGTCTAAATTAAAAGAGATAGGGGTCCCCACGTACTTGCCTAGAGTCTCTTCAAAAACGTCCCAAAACTCGTGAAGAAGGGTTTCTTTGAGGGATGGCCCACCAATGCTGTGAACGCCCGTGAAGCCCATGCCGAGGGCTCGGAACCACGCCATGCCCAGGAGATTCGGTAGTGGCTTGCTTACGATGGTCAGGGGCAGCTTTTTCTGGAATTCACCATAGGTGACCCGGAACATGCCAACGCCTTCTACGGGAACTCAGTTTCCCTGGTAGTCGAGGAGGCAAACTTTCTGTCGGAACAGCTGGGCTTTCTGGAACTTAGGCAGGAGCGCTTTGAGTGTTGTCCAGGACATGATTGACAGTGTAGACCCGGTGTCGATTTCCATTTCACACGGTCTGCCTTTGATTTCTACTTTTGTGTAGTCTTTCTCATCGTCGCTTCTGCTGGCTTGGCCGATTCTCGTGCTGTAGGTCTCTCGCTTTTGAGATTTGTGCCGTTTTCTCGCGCCGTCATCTTTGATTGGCTGTTTTGAACGAGCTGGTTCTGGTTGGTCGCGGTAGTCACGTGGCTTGCGACAGCGCGGAAATTGAGCTCTGCAGACTCGTGCTAGGTGGCCTTTCCTATCGCAACACCTGCAAATGGCGTCTGTATTTACACAATTGTCTCTCGTGGTCCCCACCACAGCTAGGACAGTTCTCGTGGCGGTGGCTTTGCTCGCTCTTCTTCTTTTCCGTATGGAAGATGTCTTCGTCCGACTCTTTCTCTATGCTGGTTCGCGCCTCCTCTCTGTGAACGGGGGCTGTTTTCGGCCCGTCTTTGCTTGATAGTGGTCACTACAGCGCTTCAGAAGCCTTCATTGATGCTTCGTGTGCTCGGGCTTCGTCCAACGCGCCTGCTAGTGTTAGGTCTGGCTTGGCCAGGAGGCACCTCTGTAAACAAGTGTCTTTAACGCTGCAAATCAATTGCTCGAGGAGCGCGTCGTCCAAGTCTCTGTAGTCACAATGTGTTGAAGCTTTTCGAAGTGCGGCCACATATGTGCTGACCGGTTCTCCTTCTTTTTGTACGTGCTGTCAGAGCTCGTAGCGCTGTATGAATTTCGAAGGCACCGGAGTGTAGTGTGCTCTCAGGTTTGCTTGGAGGATGTCCCAGGGAACCGTCTGGACTGGGGTTGGCTCGCAGAGGGACTGGGCCATTTCGAAGACGTCTGGCCCGCAGTGGCTTAAGAACAGGGCTCGTTTTCGGTTTGCTGATAGCCTTTGCATCTCGCTAGCTTCCAGGGAGCACTTGAACCTGGTCAGATACAATCCCCACTTTTCTCGAGTCGGGTCGAAGGGTTTTGGCAGAACGTAGGCAGACAAGCCGTGTCTCCGTGTTCGCTAGTCACCCTGGCTGAAACTCAGAGCTCTTTTTGATGTGCTTCTTGTGGCCTCAATCCCACCTTCGTCGCCAATGTTGTAGTGCGGGAATAACGAGAGGCACAAGCAAGCTAGTGACAACAGCTCTTTAATTCAGGGTGAGACTTCAGCAAAGAAACACAGGCAACAGTCCTCTTTATATATTTTTCAGAGGCAACCATGAACCAATCAGAATTCACTGAACATTTGAATTTCCCGCACAAAATAGATACATACATAAAAATACCATCAAGTCCAACAATGTAGACATCCAGGTTAAAACACACCCAGACAAATAGCTCCCCAGCCTTTCCCGGTAGGCTGAAATAAATGAAGAAATGAGCTCCATGAAAAATTTCTAGTGTTCCAAATTGCTATCATTGCTCTAGAGCAGGGCTGGGCAAATGTGGCCCTTTTATAACCTGTAGACTTCAACTCCCAGAATTCCTGAGACAGCCAAGCTGTCCACATTTGCCCATCCCTGCTCTACACATAGTTGGCTTGTATTTCGGGCTCTAAATAGAGACTGCCACACCAGAAGCATCCGCCATACCCCAAATGGGTTAATTCGCTAAGGATGTATATGAGACAGCCACACAGGGGAAAGTAGAAAAGGAAGTGGTATGAGCAGAAAGGCAGACATCAACAATGTGCAGCTAAAGTTCTTTGGAAACTCTAATCAAGAATTATCAGCATACTGAGAAATACATGGATATAGGAAACCTTTTCAGGACTATTCAGTGCTCACTTTTAATGGAGTGCTTTCTCTGCTTTTCTTTGCAATTTCCCTGGAGAGAAGCAAGCTAATTTCCAGAATTTACTATCAGCAGCAGACACTACACTGAGATTTTTGTAACCAATTTGAATGCTTTGCATTGAGATAATAGCTAAGGGGAAAGAAAGCAAATGGGGTCACAATAATAATAATAATAATAATAATAATAATAATAATAATGATAATAATGATAATAATGATAATAATGATAATAATAATAATAAATCATCATCATCATCAACAACAACAACAACAATCCAACCTAAATGTGGCAACTCCTAAAGGGGAAAGATGAATACAAGTATCACACAATAAGAAGATGATTGTGGGCCAGCCAAGAACTGAACCACAAGTTGCAGGAATTATTTTTTAAGGATTCCTATGAAAAGTTCCTACGTTAAAAAAAAATCCTCTTGATTATATTTTTGAACCTATTTTATGGTTGCGAAGAAGTGGAAAGAGGTAATTTTCTCCCTTGTTACAAATCTTCCCATCATTCTCCAGTCTTCCCACTTGCCTTCCCTTCTCAAGCTAAAAGAAGCCCCATGAGATAATTTTTAATGGGTTTTAATTGTAGCATTGCAAGTCGAGCAGACAGTGTAGAGCAGGGATTTCAAACTCAAGGCTTGTGGGCTGGATCTGGCCCACGGGGTGCTTAAATTTGGCCCATAGGGCCGGCCTGGAAATAGCAAAGAGCTGGCCCACAGTGCCTCTGGCAGTCAAAATGGGGTGCAGCCTGTTTTCGGCTTGGACAGCCTCCTGCAGCACACTGCCAGCCAAAACAGGATACGGTGGGGTGCCCCCCCCTGTTTTGACTGGCAAAGTGTTGCAGGAGGCCATCCAGGCCAAAAATGGGGTGTGCAGGGGTCGCATGCAACCCCTCCATGCCCCATTTTAGCCGGCAGGGTGCTGCAGGAGGCATCCGTCCCATCTCCTCTCCCCTGGTGGAGGAGAACTTACAATGCTAATCCGGCCCTCAAAGAAATCCACTTTCACACCCTGGTGTAGAGGACAAAGATTTGGCAATGCTTAGAACGAAGGAATGGTTGGTGAAGATAATGGAACTGGATGAGATGGCCAAATTGTTTGTCTGGTGTCAATCCCTGTTTATCTGGGTGTTGAGTGCTGAGAAGGAGGTGTTATGGACTTTTAATTTCCTTTCTGGCTTTTTTATTGTCTCTTTTGAATGGTATGCAAATATTATGTCCATGTGCCTATTAATGGCTGGTGTGTGTGTGTGTGTGTGTGTGTGTGTGTGTGTGTGTGAGAGAGAGAGAGAGAGAGAGAGAGAGAGAGAGAGAGAGAGAGAGACCGATGAAGTGGGCAGAGCAGCACCTGCATTTTCTGCATCGTATGAGAAGAGCATATCTTCCTTCCCCTGTCCTTATCATTTTCTATAGAGGGTCGATTCAAGGAATCATGTGATATTGTATTCCTGTGTGGTGGTTTGGATGTATTACTGTTTCAGATAGGAAGGCAGTGCCGAGAGTGGTGAGGATGGCAGAAAAGATTATTGGAAGTTCACTTCCTTCTATCCAGGACATAGCATATACTGTAAGTCAGTGGTGGGTTCCTCCCGGTTTGACCTGGTTCTCCCGAGCTGGTAGCAGTGACGATATGATGTCACCGAATCGGTTCTGCCCCCCTACCCCCCCCCACCCCTGCGCTCCTCCCACCCTCCACGTTATTCTTACCTTTTATTTGGCCCCACCCTCAATCTATTGCTCCTGAGTCCCAGCTGATGGCTAGAGGGGAACAAAACTGTTTAAACTCTTGCTGCTGGGTTTCAAAGGGCCGCCCTACAGCTGATCAGTGTTAAAAGAAAACAAATGAGTAGACCAGTGCCTGCAAAAATACATGAGTAGACCAGTAACTGCAAAAAATAAATAGGTAGATCGGTACAGCTCTGCAAGCAGTTAAAAGCCTGGTAGACCAGTACCTCTGCTAAATCCTAAAGAATTGTCACATGACCATCAAGCCACGCCCACAAAATAAGCCACACCCACAGAACCGGTAGTAAAAAAATTTAGAACCCACCCCTGATATAAGTGCTGCTTGACCAAGGTCCACACTGTTGTCCGGGACCCTACACATTCTCTCCATGACTGGTTTTCTGTGTTTCCTTCTGGGAAGGAGCTACATGATATCCAAAGCAGAACAACTAAATTCTATAATAGCTTTGTACCATATAATATCAACCTTGTTAACACTTAAGGCTCTTTTTTTTCCGTATGTATTCAACGTGGTCTGGGATTAATATATACATGTATTTATGTGTGTACAGTGTGTGTGTGTGTGTGTGTGTGTGTGTGTGTGTGTGTGTGTGTGTGTGTGTGTGTAAATAAAAGAGTAGTGCAGTGGCCTAGAGGTGGAGCTCTCGCCTCACAATCAGGAGGCTGTGAGTTTGATCCCAGGTAGAAGCAGATATTTATCTCTCTGTCAGAGAGAGTCTATCAGCTGAATATAACTCTTCATTGGCAACCGGAAAGGCATCCGGCCAGTAAATACTCAGCTCCATTCAGTTGCCCAGACTCCACCCCACAAGGCATTATGGGGGTCATTAAAAGGAGATATACACATATACACACACACACAAATTCTTTTGAGAGAGGGCTTCAGAATTTCATTTTTTAATGTGTGCCAGTGTGTTCACAGAAAGAAGTGACAATAAAGGTTACTTTCTCATATATACATACATATGCATATTCTTTCTAGCCAGGTTTTACCTACGTAAACTTAGTTGTCTCTGCTTGTCAGCAGAAAAAAGGCCCAGAAACTTGTGAATGAGATTTCACAGAACTAGGGCTGTAGAACAACTAAGTTTACATAGGTAAAACCTGGCTAGAAAGAATATGCACATAAAAGCCTACGAAAAAGGAAAAAAGACATATATATATATATATATATATATATATATATATATATATATATATATATGTATGTATGTATGTATGTATGTATGTATGTATGTAGGTCTTTGGTTATTCGGGTCTTCTCCCATGTAAAATTGGAAGTGTCTTGGCGACGTTTCAACGAAGTCTCATTCGTCATCTTCAGGCTGGTGTTCTCGGCTTCGTGCTTGAAGCACGAAGCCGAGAACACCAGCCTGAAGATGACGAATGAGACTTCATTGAAACGTCGCCAAGACACTTCCAATTTTACGTGGGAGAAGACCCGAATAACCAAAGACCTACATACAAACACCTGCAAAAACCTGAGAATATATATATATATATATATATATATATATATATATATATATATATATATGTGTGTGTGTGTGTGTGTGTGTGTGTGTGTGTGTGTGTGTGTGTGTGTGTGTGTATGGATATGGATATAGATATGCGCCATTGGCCCAGGTCAGATTTTTGTAGCATTTCTTTTGTGAGCTTCTGTTTCCCTGCAAACGACGAAACAGAAGCTCATGAAAAAAGAAAGATCTTACCTCTTGCTGCGCTGCCGGTGTTTGGATGCGCCGCCTCCTGCCGGCCAGCTGGTCTTCGGGTCTCTGCTGCACATGCATGCATGTCCACGCATGTGCATGTGCATGTCTGTGCATGAGAACATTTGTGCATGTTCATGCATGCAGTTTGGGCACTTGGTATCTAAAAGATTCACCATCACCATCCTAGGAAGTCCTATGATCTGAAGCCTTCTAACAAGCTAAAGTTTTCAGCCTGTCTAATAATCTAGGATGACTTTGGTTGCTTCAGTAAAGTGCATTTCTGCTTTCTGGAGAGCTGGGAAAGGAGGTGAGTCCATTGCAAAGAGGATCACGCCAGTAGAGAGGTGGAGTTATTGAAACAAATGATATGAGAATTCCAGAGCAGGATGTAGAGAGAGAAGATTAGGAGAAATGTGGAGGCAATGCTCTTTACCTCTTCTTACCCCTGCTTAATTGTGAAGAATATAACCACATCCCATGACAAGCTCCTGAAAATACACCTTCGGCAGGCAGTCACCCTCCAACAAACCCAGGATGGAGTCAGCCAAGCCGGAACATGGTTTCTGAATTGAAGCAGCAGACTGTGAAATAGGAATTACTGACAGCTCTTAAGTATATCAAGAGTACAGCCATATCCCTTAATACAGAGCCCATAATAGACATCTAGAAACCTATAAAACAGACAATTCCTCTATATCATCCTTGTTAAATCAATGTTCTTATATTACCCTCATCATTTTCCCTTTAATGTTTATTGCGTTTTGCCAATGTAATTTATTTTTTCATATCCATCAGCCGATTAAAATTCTTCATCTTGAAGGCACATCTCCCCTGATGACCTACTGGAAACTGACCTAAACCACCATTTTTTTTTAAAAAAAATGGATGAACAAAAATTAGGGCTGTTTTTATTTTTTAATTTTTCCCTGTCATATCATCTTCTTCACCATCCTTGCCCTTCCCACCCAATAACATCTAATTGATACATTAAAAGAAGAGGAATTACTTTTTGTCTGCAAAGGAACATTTTCATTTTTCTTTTCCTTAAAAAAAAGGGGGGAGGGGGGTTACATCTCACTTTTCAATCACAAAGAGTTTCAGAATAATTTCTAAGAGGAAGTTTGCTTCCGCAGATCACAATGTAAAAAAAGACAAACTAGGGGAATGGAAAAAGAAGATGGAGAAAGATTAGAGTAATTCAGCTACTAGCCCAGAAACTTTGTTTTACATTGTAGGGGAGATGGATGGTGTAAAATTAATTGATTGGTTGAATGAATAAATGAATAATTGAATGAATGAATGAATGAATGAATGAATGAATGAATGAATATATAAATATATAAAAAATTGCTGGACACATTTAATCAGGTCACTTGTAGATTTAACTTTCACATATATCCTAAGCTTGCTTAGTATTACCTTTGGGAGATGGGTGGTATAAAATTGATTGATTGATTGATTGATTGATTGATTGATTGAATGAATGAATATATAAATATATAAAAAATTGCTGGACACATTTAATGAGGTCATTTGTAGATTTAACTTTCATATATATGCTAAGCTTGCTTCGTATTACCTTTGGGAGATGGCTGGTATAAAATTGATTGATTGATTGATTGATTGAATGAATGAATGAATGAATATATAAATATATAAAATTGCTGGACACATTTAATGAAGTCATTTGTACATTTAACTTTCACATATATGCTAAGCTTGCTTAGTATTACCTTTGGAAGATGGGTGGTATAAAATTAATTGATTGATTGATTGAATGAATGAATGAATGAATGAATGAATGAATATATAAATATATAAAAAATTGCTGGACACATTTAATCAGGTCATTTGTAGATTTAACTTTCACATATATGCTAAGCTTGCTTAGTATTACCTTTGGAAGATGGGTGGTATAAAATTAATTGATTGATTGATTGATTGATTGATTGAATGAATGAATGAATGAATGAATGAATGAATATATAAAAAATTGCTGGACACATTTAATCAGGTCACTTGTAAATTTAACTTTCGCATGTATGCTAAGCTTGCATAGTATTACCTTTGGTTATGTTTTTTGTGGCTTATCATGTCATATGATTCCTGCCAATTTGATTAATTTATACTTCAATGTATTAGTCACTGCCAGCATACAAGGCACTCCAATGATCACTCTCCTCCCTAAAAGCCCATACTTTTTTTTCTTTTTTAAAAAAAAGAAGTCAAAGTATTATATCTTCTCTTTATTAGACAGTCTTATTCAATGTAAGGGTACCATGCAGCTTTTCATGTTGTTGTTGTTTTTTTAACTTGTAATTGGTGCTCTCGGCCCTGACTCAGCCAATGTGGTGCCCTTGTGCAGTGCATAAATTACACATGTGGTGGCCTTGATTTTGCAGTTATAGAAAAGGATTAATCCAGCATGCTGTGGGAACAAAACCTTGATGAAGCCACCTAGAGACATTTTAAAGGAGGGTGGCCTTAGAAATCCAATGAATGAATGATACTTAGATCTAACATTAACCAGCTTCATTGGAAATAGGAGCCTGGATCACTCTAGGAGCCTGGATAGCTCTGCAGACAAGGCACTGCAATTTAACACCAGCTGTCTGCAATTAAAGTAAGTTCGAATCTTGCCAGGCTCAAGGTTGACTCAGCCTTCCATCCTTTCTAAGGTAGGTAAATTGAGGACCCAGTTTGTGGGGGCAATAAGCTGACTGTATAAAATATACAAAAGTATGAAGGCTATTGCTTAACGCACTGTAAGCCACCCTGAGTATCCGGAGAAGGGCGGCATATAAATCAAATTTAAAAAAAAAAATACAGCGTATAGGAAGAATGCTTTCTTAATTCAGTGGAAACCCCCACCTCCCACCCAGCTGTACCTTTGGAAACAGTGCCAACTGTTTCCTTTGGTAGGATATAGTTGGCAATCGGATCTTGGATAAGACATACCATGTTCTAGTTTCTGTGCTGTGAGATGTTCTTATCATGAGTCAGTTGCATAATAAAAGATTAAGATCAATGATAGGCTTACGGAAGAAACACGGTTTGCAATTTAGTCCTAAATTTACTTGCTCAAAAGAAAAGCCCCTCTAATTTCAAAATAACTTTTTCTCTCATAAAGGTGCATAAGATTGCAGATTGCATTACATCAGGGGCAGTGGTAAAATCCATTTTTTTTTACTACTGGTTCAGTGGGCGTGGCTTGGTGGGCGTGGCAGGGGAAAGATATTGCAAAATCTCCATTCCCATCCCAGTCTAGGCCAGGCAGAAGTGGTATCTGCCGGTTCTCTGAACTGCTCAAAATTTCCACTACCGGTTCTCCAGAACCTGTCAGAACCTCCTGGATTTCACCCCTGATCAGGGATATCAAACTCAAGGCCCAGGAGCCAGATCCGGCCTGCGGGGTGCTTAGATCTGGTCCATGGGGCCACCTGGAAACAGCAAAGGATTGGCCCATGGCGCCTCTGCCAGTGAAAACGGAGTTTGGGTGGCAGAGGCAGCCCTCACGAGCTCCATTTTTGCTGGCAGTGGGTTGTAGGTGGTCGTCGCAGCTGTAAACAGAGCTTGGGAGCCTGTTTTTGCTGGCAGAGTATTTGGGCCACCACAGGCACCCGCAACATGAGTGACATCGAGCTGGCCATGCTCACCCTGGCCACCCCCTCCCTCAAGGTCAAACACAACCCTGATGCGGCCCTCAAGGAAATCGGGTTTGACATCCCATTGTCATAATAAGACAATGAAAGTCTTCTCAAGCTATGGTTCCCATGAAATCCAGCCAGAGACAGCTTCACCTTCTGCTAGTTACTCTGAAGACAAAAAAAAAAAAAAAAAAAAAGCTGTAGAAGTGAACAATAAATTGCAGTAAATACGCGGTGACCTTTCCAAGCCTGACAGTATTAGTCGGAATCATTGTAGTACTTAGATTTTGTAGAAAGTATATTAAAAAGCGCTGATTGCTTTGTGGCGAATTATGCACTGGGGTTAAACATCCTGCTTTTTCATAAAGCGGTGGCATTTCCAGCATGTTACCAGCAGAGTTCTTGCCAAGGCTTAGGACATAGCAAGGGTTTTGTCTATCCTTAGGGTTCAGGAACCAGCTATCTCAGGTGACAGATGTTAAGGGTCAGTAGATTGTAGGGGTTGATCAAAAGTTTTCAAGAACTCTCTGGCTACTAAAAGAGAAAGCTAGTGATTGATGTATCTATTTAGCGTATTGATATGGCTGTTCATCTACAAAAGGGATACGTTATTTACTTATTTTTGCTCCAATGATCATCATCAGCCCATTTCTGTAGCTTTCTTCCTAACCACTAGATCAGGGGTGTCAAACTCGATTTCATTGAGGGCCACATCAGGGCTGTGTTTGACCTCAGAGGGCCGGAGCGGTGGGGGGGGGGGGCATGCCTGGTATGGGTGTGGTCATGGTGGGTGGGCATGAGCGTGACATGGGACTCATGTCGGGGGCACCTGTGGTGGTCAAGGAGTCCTGGTGGTGCAGCAGACTAAAGAACTATTATTAACATCGGCTGCCTGCAATTACTGCAAGTTCAAATCTCACCAGGCTCAAGGTTGACTCAGCCTTCCATCCTTTCTAAGGTAGGTAAAATGAGGACCTGGATTGTGGGGGCAATAAGCTGATTTTGTATAAAATATACAAAAGTATGAAGGCTATTGCTTAACGCATTGTAAGCCACTCTGAGTCTCCAGAGAAGGGCGGCATATAAATCAAATAAAAAAAAAAAAATGTGAAGGCAGGACTTCCCTGAGATGCTGGCTCACTCTCATTGTAATCTCCTTCCTTCCCTCCCTCCCTTCTCTTCTTTTTCCTTCCCTCTTCATTCTCCTTTCTTCTTCCTTCCCCTCTTTCCTTCTTTTTCCTTCCTTGCTCTCTTCCCATCTGTCCTTTTTCTTTGTCTTTCCTCTTTCCCTTTCTCCTTTCCTGTCCCTTCTTGCATGCTCAAATGCAAAAGGGGAAATCTTTCTCCTTTTGTTTTGTTTTTAGTTTGTTTTGATAGCTCTCTGCTAGCAAAAACAGAGTCCCGGGGGGGGGGGGGGGTTACATTCACAGACACCCGTGCCCTGTTTGCAGCCGCAATGGATTCCTGCAGCTCTTTGCCAGTGAAAATGGAATTTGGGGTGGCTGCACATGCCCCCCCGAGCTCTGTTTTCATTGGCAGAGGCACTGTGGGCCGGTTCTTTGCTGTTTCCATGCCAACGCCATGGGCCAGATCTAAGCATCCCGCAGGCCTCATCCGGCCTACAGGCCTTGAGTTTGATGCCCCTGCTCTAGATCAACCTTGTTAAGGCGCAAGTTAAAAACACCAGATCCTTCCCATTGGTTCTTGTATTCTGTTTCATAATAACATTATCAATTTATTAAATTTATATAATAGCCAACTCGCAGTGATTCTTCATAGCTGATTATCAGTTTTGTCCAGTGGTGAAATCTAAAATTTATTACTATCAGTTCTGTGGGCATGGCTTGGTGGGGGAGGGGTAATGTGATTGGGTGGGTGTGGCCAATTTTTTATTTTTTTACTTTTAAAACCATTTTTTCTCCAACCTCTTCAGCCAAAAAAATGCTTTTAAAAGTAAAAAAAAAAAAAAAAAGCCCTCTGCGATCAGGCAACTCAGCTTGGATTGTCAGAGGCATTTAAAAGAAAAAAAGGGTTTTTTTTTCCTTTTAAAAGCCTTTGACGATCCCAGCTGAGCCGCACGATCCTCAGAGGCTTGTTTTTTTTTCTTTTAAAAACATTTTTGGGCCGAAGAGGTTGTAGAAAAAATGCTTTTCAAAGTAAAAAAAAAAAGTCTCAATATTCAACACCTCTGATGATTGTGCGGCTCAGCTGGGCATGGGGGGGGGGGGCAAAGGAATTTTTGCTACCGGTTCTTCGAACTACCTGCCTCCATCGCTACCGGATCGGGCGATCCAGTCCGAACCGGGAGCATTTCACCCCTGGTTTTATCTCATAACTGCTGAGTTAACTCAGATGTCTAAGGAGGTTTTTATTTTTCCTTTCTCTGAAGCTTTCTGAAACTTGAAATAAACAATGTCTGGCAGATTGCCATTATGTAGCCACTTATTAACATAATCAAGTATTTGAAAAGAGTAAATGAAACAGGATAATACCTAGACTCAATTATTTCCCTAGTTTTAGTTTGTCAGTAAGGTCTAGAAAAGGGACGAGATGGCCCAGGGGCTAAGACGCTGAGTTTGTCGATCGAAAGGTTGACAGTTCAGCGGTTCGAATCCCTAGTGCCGCCTAACAGGGTGAGCTCCCGTTACTTGTCCCAGCTTCTGCCAACCTAGCAGTTCGAAAGCACATAAAACACGCAAGTAGAAAAATAGAGACCGTTTTTGGTGGAAAGGTAACAGCACTCCATGTGCCTTTGGCATTGAGTCATGCCGGTCACATGATCATGGAGATGTCTTCGGACAGCGTTGGCTCTTCAGCTTTGAAAAAGAGATGAGCACCACTCCCTAGAGTCAGGAACAACTAGCACATATGTGCGAGGGGAACCTTTACCTTTTTAAGGTCTAAAATGTCCATTTCTTGTCGCTGTCTTAGGCTCAGTTCCTCATCCTGTAATGCCAGCTCAAACATATTTCTCCTAGCTCTTCTATAATGACATTCACAGGAGAACGAATGAATGCATAAATAAATAAATTGATAACATTTCTACATTCAGGGTATCCACTTTTCTTTGTGTTTTGTAAGGAACTCCAAGGAAACAGCAATGTTCACAACCCATTTAGATTTTATTTTAAAGTGCAGGTAGTTCATTTTGATTGTGCAATGCCATGTTTGCTAAGAGTTGAGGATGTGGTGTTTCCATAAGGAAATGAAGTACAAGATGGTGAAATTGAGGCTTATACATGAGGGTCCAGATTTTCTGTTTTGCACTTACTGGAGGAATGGAGTTTTGTAGGTGCTGTTCTTTTCCAACTATTTAACCTGGTTAGGATAAGTCAACAATATCTAGGTAACAGATTAACAGAGTTGGAAGGGACCTTGCAGGTCCTCGAGTCCAACCAGGGGTGAAATGCTCCTGGTTCGGACCGGTGAGTAGGTAGCGATGGCGGCGGGCAGTTTGGAGAACCAGTAGCAAAAATCCCTCCCCCCCCCCCCAGCCTCCAGTTTGCTTACCTTCCTCTTCGAATCCTGAACTGCTGGTCACAACGCCTGCCTTGCTTCGCTTGCTGTAATCCCTGCAATCCATTGCATCAGCAAGCAACTGAATCTTCCTGCCTGCAATCAAGCTCATCGGTGAGCAGCTCTATCTGCCTGCCTGCCTGTCTTTAAGTTTTTTCCCCCTTTGGGAGCTTTAAAAAAATGGTTAATTGGGGAGTTTTTTAGTTGTTCTTTTTTTAGACCTAGCCATTTAAAGTTTAGGAAGTTTTAAATTTAGCTGCTATTATATAAAAATAAAAATAAATTAAAATAAAATAATATTTGTGCAGCTTTCTGAGATTTTGTGTGTTTCTGTAGTGTTTCACTCTAACTACACAAACACACAAAATCTCACAAAGCTGTATGTGGAATTTTTTGTGTGTAAAGTGTGAAAGTTGGTTTTTTGGAGTTTTTGTGGCTGTGTGAGATTCCTGCTTGTTGCAGGGGCCATTTTGGGTCTAGCACAGTTGCTTTTACATTGTGGGTGAGCCAGTTGTGTTGTGTTGTGTGTGTATAAAGTGTGAAGGTTGTTTTTTTGGGGGGCTTTTTGTGGCTGTGTGAGGTTCCTGCTTGTTGTAGGGGCCATTTTGGGTCTAGCACAGCTGCTTTTACATTGTAGGTGAGCCAGTTGTGTTGTGCTGTGTTTTGTAGGTTGAAAAAGGGCAAAGATGTGACATCGACTTGGCCACGCCCACATGAGCAACAAGCCACACCCACTCAGTCACCTCGCCACCAAGCTACGCCCACTAATTAAGCCATGCCCACAGAACCAGTAGCGAAAATTTTTAGATTTCACCCCTGAGTCCAACCCCCTGCCCAAGAAGGAGATTCTACATCTGCCTCTACCTAGGATCAAACTCACAACCTCCTGTCTCCCTCTTTCTTTCTTTCTCTTTCTTTCTTTTCTTTGTTTGTTTCTTTTCTTTTTTCTTTCTTTCTTTGTCTCTCTCTCTTTCTTTGTCTCTCTCTCTCTTTATTCTTTCTTTCTCTCTCTCTCTCCATCCCTCCCCCCTCCCTCCCTCCCTCCCTCTTTCTTTCTTTCTTTCTTTCTTTCTTTCTTTCTTTCTTTCTTTCTTTCTTTCTTTCTTTCTCATTCCTTCCTTCCTTCTTTCTCTCTCTTTTTCTTTCTCTCTCTCTCTCTCTGTTTTCTTCCTTCCTTCCTTCCTTCCTTCCCTGTTTTTGAATATGTAGCACACTTTTGTGTAATTCCTTGTGGAGGCAAAAATCAAGATATTGGCTTGATTGGGAGGCTGAGGCCTGCATGCACTCCAGGGAAGTCACATTTGTACATTAATCTGACTGATTTTGCCAAAAAAATTGGACCTTCAGCCAAACCCACTCCCCACTTCTCTAGCATTTTTATGAGAGATCTATTACTTCAGGAAATGTGGTTGGAGCTTTCTTTTTTTTAAAAAAAAAAATCTTTATTTACATTTTTCATTAAAAAAGAAAGACAACACACCATATAAATAACATACAGAACAACACAACAAATAACAAGCATACCTGTAAGTAGTACCTTAATAACCTAGTATTTGGTACAATATATCTATATTATATTCCGGGGGAGACAGAACAACTTATATACCTTTATAGATTGATTGATTGATTGATATATATATATATATATATATATATATATATATATATATATATATATATATATATATATATATATATATATATATATATATATTCTCCCAGGATAAACATGTTTGTGTTTGGTCTCTATCTTTTAGTTTTTTAGTCAATTTTTGCTTCAGCTTTCTTAATACATATATGCACATACTCATTTTATTGACATATTACATATTACAGTACTCTACATCTTTACAAACTATTTTTGCCCAACAAGGAATGTTTTGTTAATTTCGCTCAACAATTAATTTTTCTACTTCTGGTTCTTGTTCAAATATCTTAAAGTTCACATAAGCTTTTCACTTTACCTGAACTTTCTCTCTCCCTTTTATTACCATTACCAAATCTCAGTTCAATGGATTTGATGGATTTCTGCAGCTTCTTCCTTGCCCTCATTCCATCAATGAATCTCACTGACAATTAGCTTCACTATATTAGCAACTGGGTATTAACTGCTGAAGTTTTTTTAAGATTTAAGGCCGAATTAGAGAACATTGTGGCAATGTGCATTGCTTTTTCTTGACTATACGCTATCTTGGAAAGCATTTTTTTTGGGGGGGGGATGAGCTAACAAGTCACAGAAAACATCTTACACCCATTTCCTTGAATAAACAATGTAGCTTTCTCTATGAGCACAGGACAATTTGGTGTTATCTACCCTGCAATTAGAAAGCTATATATAGTCTCCCAACTGGCCAAAAAACACCAGCTATTACAAATTTCCCCACTCTTTTACCTATTATATACTTTAGTCTGGTGGTTTTTCTCATTGTAAGACATATTAAGAAGGTGACATGATTTGAAAACCTCTCAAAAACTGCCCTAGATTTTTTTCCTGTTGTCTTGTGCAGAGTATCAGAACAGTTAACAAAGAGAAGAAAACTATTTGGGGGTGTTGAATTAGGATACGCCCCCCACGAGTTTATTTATTTTATTTATTTATTTCATCAAACATGTACAAGATAGCAGGTATAGGTATCAACCTGAACATAAACAAAGGAAGTAAGTACAGATAAATGGGGACAGTAAGACAGGGATGGTAGGCACACTGGTGCGCTTATGTACACCCCCTTTACGGATCTCTTAGGAATGGGGTAAAGTCCATGGTAGAAAGCTTGAGGTTGAAGCTGTGAGAGTTTGAGGATGTAACAATAGAGTCAGGTAGAGCATTCCAGGCATTGACCACTCTGTTGCTGGAAGTCGTATTTTCTGCAATTGAGTTTGGAGCAGTTTACTTTGAGTTTGTATCGATTGTTTGCCCGTGTATTATTGTGGTTGAAGTTGAAGAAGTTGTTGACAGGTAAGACATTGTAGCAGACAATTTTGTGTACTATGCTTAGATCAGACCGCAGATGGCACAATTCCAGATTGTCCAAGCTCAGAATTTCAAGTCTGGTGGCATAAGAGCTTCTATTGTGAATCGTGGAGTACTCTTCTCGTGAAATACCTCTGGACCCGCTCAATTTTGTTAATGTCCGATATACAGTGTGGATTCCAGGTGGATGAGCTGAATTCAAGAATTGGTCTGGCAAAGGTTAGGATTAGGGTTAGGGTTGGTTTTTTGATATTTTCCTCATGGGTGGGTAAGTTAGTCTAAATACTTGCTAACTTGACTGATGAAAAGTAGGGGAAGATCAGCAGTGTAGCAACTGCCTAGAAAGATGTGTTCAAGGGAAAATCAGATAGACCTTGGGAATGTTTTAATTTGTTTGGGAATGCTTTAATTTGGAATCTTGCACACAGCAGGGAGTTAGGAGTAAATAATTCCTTCCGACTCTTTCATTCTATCCTTTGAATTGTATGGTCCCTTTTTTTAATTCCCCCTTTACTTTTTTCAGTACAATTCTAGCTCTGATCTGCAACCGTTTTACTTTCTTGGCTAAAATTACACAAATGACACTTTTAAATAAAACGGAATCCCTCACCGGGATCATTCTGCATTCCAAAATTGTGCCTGAGGCCTCTACCACACAATCAAACTCAATCCTGTCTACCTGGCCTGCTCTCCATAATTGAGGATTCTATTCTCCAATGGCAATGGGTTAATTTTTTTCTTACTTGCAACTGATCCTGAAAGTGCCACATAATCAGAACAATACTATGAGAGTCACATACTCGGTTGCTATCTCTCTGTCTCAGCTGTAATGCAGCATTTTTAGGCAATTAGAACTCGTTTGAGGTTGTTTGTAAGATGCTTATTGTGGGGGTCTTCTGAAAACTGGTGTCTTCTGAAAACTGGTGTCAAGGGTGATCTTGGATGCTGGCTTTGTTTTTTTTAAGAGGAACTGCATGGAACTAATGACATGTCACTGATCATTTGCATGTATGAGCCTCCATTAGTTTTTGATTGGACAAAAGCCTCTTTGTTCAGACTGCAGCAGGGATTAGCCTTAAATTGTAATGCTTCCTTCACCATCGTTCACTAGTAGAAGGGAGGATTTGCATGCAGAAGATTCTGTTTGATCCCTGCACCTCCACATTAAACAAAGAGACTTCTTCAAGACAAGCTTGGGTCTTGCTGAATACATCCATGCAGTTTTCTTGGCAACAGTACAGATGTGGTTTGTAATTACCCCTTTCCAGGCTCAGAGGTCTTAAGTTGGCCACCATCCAAATAATACTCTAGATGCCAGCATAACTTCTAAGATCAGCCAAGGCCCCCCTGTAACTAGACTTTCTATTCCAGGCCTCCTGCTTAATAGATGATGTCAGGATATCTGTGATTAATTTGTCAAAACCCTAGTTATTGCATCATTCAAATTTTTACAATCAACCAGTTGAACAGAAGTTGCCTTCGGAAGTTGTGGGAGCTTCATCACTTGAGACTTTCAAGAAGAGATTGGACTGCCATTTGTCAGAAATGGTGTAGGGTCTCCTGCTTGGGCGGGTGTGGGGGGTTGGACTACATGACCTATAAAGTCCCTTCCAAACTCTGTCTGTTAAATTTGAACCATATCCTTTAATAGAACAGATAAATTCCTAGCAATGTCCCTGGGCAGAAAGATTACTCTGCATTTTTCTATCAGTTCTCATTCAGTCTGATGAAAAGCTATTTTGCCTTCTTTCTTTCAAAAGAGATGACAATTTTCCTAGTATGGGTGTGCTTGTACTTAGTCACAAGATGTTCAAACGATATTTGTGAATAGGCCATTCATTTCATTGTATAATCGCATCTTAAGTAGCAAGAGCACTTAGAGTTATATACCGCTTCATAGTGCTTTATAGCTCTCTCCAAGCGGTTTACAGAGTCAGCATCTTGCCTCCAACAATCTAGGTTCTCATTTGACTGATCTCAGAAGGATGGAAGGCCGAGTCAACCTTGAGCCAGTGAGAATCGAACTGCTGGCAATCAGCAGAATTAGACTGCAATACTGCATTCTAACCACTGCATCACCAGGGGTCTTAAGTAACCTTAGCTCCCCATCACCTGCCCTTTACGTGGAGACTGAGTCCTTTGGTTTAAGTCTCAGACCCTTGTCGTGCAAAGTATGTACACAACCACTGAGTCACGGTCCTCCATGACTTACTCAAGGAATACAAGGGTATTCCTAGGAGTAAGTTGGTTATACAATAGTTTACCGCTTTGTAGCAAAGCATGTTTAATTCTTTTCTATTTTTCCTACATACATACATATTCACAGGCAGACATCTACCCATTGATTGCCATACACAACAAAAAAAAGTGCAAGGAAAATATCATCAACTCCTTTAATTATCACTGCTTACTTTTAAATAATTAGCAATGGATTATTGGGATTTGGAGATTTTAAAATGCTCTGATGGAAACCAAGGGGCTTTAAACCACCTCCACAAACTCTACTGCTTCCCTTGGATTTTTTTTTTCTCCTTCTATTAACCCTGGGACAGTTTGGAACAGCTTATTGTATAATATACAATGAATATTTAGTTGTGTTGGATAAAGTAATCACTATCCTGGAGCTTCTTGCTTAAGCCATTCCTTACTTGGCTCTTTCTTTCATGGTGTCTTCATCTTTTCAAACGTTTCCTTGGTTTTTTGCAAAAAAAAAAAGATTTTAGCCTCTCTTGATGATCTACTGAAATGGTTGCTTGCCCAACCCATCTATTTGCATGGTGTATCATCAACAGGAGGGATGTAGTGGCTCAGCGGCTAAGATGCTGAGCTTGTCGATTGAAAGATGGGCAGTTCAGTGGTTCAAATCCCTAGTGCCGCGTAACGGGGTGAGCTCCCGTGACTTGTCCCAGCTTCTGCCAACCTAGCAGTTCGAAAGCGTGTAAAAAATGCAAGTAGAAAAATAGGGACCACCTTTGGTGGGAAGGTAACAGAATTCCGTGCACCTTTGGCATTTAGTTATGCCAGCCACATGACCACGGAGACGTCTTCGGACAGCGCTGGCACTTCGGCTTTGAAACAGAGATGAGCACTGCCCCCTAGAGTCGGAAACGACTAGCACATATGTGCGAGATGAACCTTTACCTTTACCTATCATCAACAATAGACTAAATGAACATTTTTTTTCTCAATGGGGATGCTCAATATGTTCACCACACAAATAGTAATGCTCCAGATAATTCACTTCAGCCTTCGTTGTTGCTGCTTTCTTCTTTATATAATTCTGAGTAGTTCATAGGTCCTGGAGCAGACAAAAAAAGGGGGCAGATAAGGGATTTGCCACCTCTTTGAGATTTCATAAGATCGGCACATTTTTTAACCTAGCAACTTGGCCTTGGGAAATTATAATAATGGAAAACTTGAAAATATTGGTGTCAGTGTGGTTGCCTTCTAACCTTAGTTACTGATATTGCTCATCCAAAAGATTGGATGGAACGAATATCTATATCTATATCTATATATATATATATATGTGTCAACTTTGAAATGACTTTGGCTGAAGCCATGTCTACTTCTGCACCGTTGCTTCATTGCCACTCGTTGCGTGGAGGGGAAAGTTAGAATAGGTTAGGGTTAGGGTTGTGGTGCCTTAATCTGCTAGACAAAACATCGACCAGAAGCAGTGTGAGAACCAAGGTCATGGCAACAAACATCTGAGACCGAGGGGGAAGCTACTACTGGATTGATTGGTTAACGTGACCCGGAACACCTGAGGGGGGTGGGAAGTTTCTATTCTTTTTATTATTCTGAAGCACGGGAAATACTCAGAGCTAGCTTCGCTTTTCTGAGTGCTGATACAATGTACTCAATAAAAGATCTTTCAAGCCTGATTTGTGCTCATTGCTTGGAACTATGACAAGATGTAGATGTAGATGTAGATGTAGATAATGTAGATAATGTAGATAATGTAGATGATAATGTAGATAATGTAGACATAGACATAGACATAGACGTAGACGTAGATGTAGATGTAGATAATGTAGATATGTAGATAATGTAGATGATAATGTAGATAATGTAGACATAGACGTAGATGTAGACATAGACGTAGATGTAGACGTAGACGTAGACGTAGATGTAGATGTAGATGTAGATAATGTAGATAATGTAGATAATGTAGATGATAATGTAGATAATGTAGATGTAGACATAGACGTAGACGTAGATGTAGATGTAGATGTAGATAATGTAGATAATGTAGATGTAGATGTAGATAATGTAGATAATGTAGATGTAGATGTAGATAATGTAGATAATTAGATGTAGACATAGACGTAGACATAGACGTAGATGTAGATGTAGATCAGAGGTGGGTTTCAGCAGGTTCTGACCAGTTCTGGAGAACTGGTAGTGGAAATTTTGAGTAGTTAGGAGAACTGGTAAATAACACCTCTGACTGGCCCCACCACATCTATTCTCTGCCTCCCAAGCCCCAGGTGATTGGGAGGAAATAGGGATTTTGCAGTAACCTTCCCCTGGATTGGGGAGGGAATGGAGATTTTACAATATCCTTCCCCTGCCACACCCACCAAGCCATGGCCACCAAACCATGCCATGCCCACCAAGCCATGCCCACAGAACCAGTAGTAAAAAAAATTGAATCCACCACTGATGTATATGTCCTTTGGAAGGACAGGTACTGAAGCTAAAGTGCAAATATTTTGGCCACCAAACAAGAAGAGAGGACTCATTGGAAAAGGCTGTTGGGAAAGACTGAAGGCAAAAGGAGACAGGAATGGTAGAGGATGGGATGGTTAGATAGAGTCATTGATGCATTGAGCATGAGTCTGGACAGACTCAGGAAAACAGCGGACAGGGGGTCCTGGATTGCTGTCATCCATGGAGTCTCAAAGAGTCAAACATATCTTAACAACTGATCAACAACAATAAAATATGTGTATACCGGTATGTATGTATGTGTGCATAAACATACATACATACGCATGTGTGTGTGTTTGGATAAATAGGCCTAAGACTTTAAAAGGAGATGAAAACAGGACAGAAGATACCATTGTTGTATCAGAGTAAGCATAGTTTGTCTTGTTTCATTTATGATATCCTTATATTTTCAGGGATAGGAGCAACTTGTGCAAACAGAGCAGTCATGAGGCCTCAAATGGAAGCAAGCTGCTAAGAGAACTGGAAGGGAAAGAGCTGCTGTGAATGACAACAAAGGACAAGACGATTATAGGAAGCTTGACGGAAAATTTCTGACCACAAGTCTTTTTCTCTTTGTTTTGTTTTTTATCTGAAAATGTTCCTAAAAATCATTTAGAGCAGACCTTGTTGTAAATGCTAATAGGTTGGAAGGAGATGGGGGTGCTTTATCCTACCAATCAGGAGTGGGTTTCACTTAACTTTGTTACAGGTTTGCTTGTGCATGCGCAGATCATATTTGATGATGTCTCGGCAGGTGGGTGGAGCTTCCTACCACTGCTGCTACCAGTTCACGCGAACCGGGGCAAACCGGTAGCAACCCACCACTACTACCAATTGCTACCAACCTGCCTTCCATTGAGGACCTGTATACTGCACGAGTCAAAAAGAGGGCTGTGAAAATATTTACAGACCTCTCGCATCCTGGACATAAACTGCTTCAACTCCTACCCTCAAAACAACGCTATAGAGCACTGCACACCAGAACAACTAGACACACGGACAGTTTTTCCCAAATACCATCACTCTGCTAAACAAATAATTCCTTCAACACTGTCAAACTATTTATTAAGTCTGCACTACTATTAATCTTCTCATTCCCATCACCCATCTCCTCCCACTTATGACTGTATGACTGTAAGCTTGTTGCTGGTATCCTTACGATTTATATTGATATTGTTTCCTGATTGCTTATTTGTAACCTATGACTGTCATTAAGTGTTGTACCTTATGATTCTTGATGAACGTATCTTTTCTTTCATGTACACTGAGAGTGTATGCACCAAGACAAATTCCTTGTGTGTCCAATCACACTTGGCCAATAAAAATTCTATTCTATTCTATTCTATTCTATTCTATTCTATTCTATTCTATTCTATTCTATTCTATTCTATTGAAAATGGTTGCTATGTCAAACTGCTGCTTCGTTCATTCATTCTATGGAATGTGGCAGAAATGCATGGTAAGACCAGCTATTCTCTTCTGGGATCTTTAAAATCATGGAAAACAACTTGTTTTTCTCTCACCGATCTAGGATGAATGGTTCTGGATGATACAGCCTAACAATGAGTGATTTGACTCATCCATTTTTCAGCCCAACTTCCTAGCTAATCACCACCAACATTGCTCCTCAATCACAATATTTAATAACCTTCACAAAATATTGTAGGGAGAGAGAGAACAGCAATTGTTGAGGTTAAGACTGGATTATCCCACTGGCTGATTATGAGTGGTTTTATTATTATTATTATTGCTGCGGAATCAGTTGTTAAAGTTGTGATTAATTCTCCTTTAGTGGCTCATCTAATCCTTCAGATTTCACGTAATTGAGGCTATGGTTAAACCAGCTAAACAGCTGTTAGATAAGGACCTTGTCTGTCATTTTGGAGTAGACGTTGAAAAGAAGGGTGCTAGTTTGACCCTAAATATGTATTTATGTGTTGTTTGTGCAAGGACACAGTGACACAGTCAACTGAATGTTTTAGTGCCTTGTTTCCATTCCCCTCCAATGTAATTAACACTATATTATTAATCAAATTATCTTACATATTACTTGTAACTTAGTTCCAGTTGCTATGCAGTAGCAACAAGAAATAGTGATTATATTCCATCTTGGACTTCCTAGTGAGATTAAGATGAATAGCTCGGTAGGAAGTTAAGATGAATGGCTAGCTAAAAAAAACAGAGGTTGAATCAGATGACCTAGGATGGAGGTTGAAATCTAGTATGAAAAACAAAAAGATTTAATGATTATCACATTGATTATAACATTAGTTTTTTCTGGACTCATAAACTTATGACATAATAAAAACTGGCCACAAGATTCTTTCCTGCTTGGTGACCTCCCTTGGAAAGATATATACCATAACGCAATTGATTGAAGGAGCCCAGCTAATGTGCTTGGATAATAAGAACATTACAAATTGAAAATCAACATAAAATTTAGTAACATGCTTCCGACTCAAGATAGATTTACAGTCACATCTGTATTTTAAGAGGCCTTTTATTTATGCATTTATTTTTAAAAATGAAATTGCTCGGTCTGGCGGTCGATAATATGGATTAAAAGTACAGAAAAGAAATGGGGTGGAAGGTCTTTTTTGATGTTCGGTTTTTCTAAGGCTCACACACACACAAACAAAACACGCATAGGCAGCAAATAGACCATATTAGCAGTTTTATGCTTCTCCCCACCCTTGGTCATTTAGTTTCCAGAGGAGAATTGGCAAATGTAGTTAACACAGAACATGTGGAATTATTTCTACCTGCCCTTGAGTCCAGAAAAAAAAATGTGTACCACAAAAAGTTGTGAAACATTTTTGAAAATCCACGCAGTCCCTTCTGTTGGGAAGAACCAGTAGCCAACTTGATGGGTAAGATCAGCTCGATGCCAAAGAAAGAAATATACGTTCTTCAATAAATAAATATTGTGGAGAGTGACACACTTGAAGAAATACTCAGAGAAAAATGGTTCAGTGGGAACGAGATTCCATTTATCATCAAATATTAAACTTCTGTTACCTTTATCTTCTGAATATTTGTATATTGGTTCAGTGTGTTAACAGCAAATCCAAAGAGACATTCACAACTTTAGGAGGTGACAAAAGCCACCTTGTATGTGGATTCTGAAAACTGTCAAGATTTTAACGAAGTAACACATCTGTAAATGCACCTCTTGGTTTGATTCAGCTGCCAATTTCTGAGGGGAAACAGATGGCCACCAGTGAGATGCGAGTTTAACCTTAAAGGAAAGTGGAAGAAAGGAAGAAGTTAAACTCAAATCCTGCCTCAGTTCTTTTTATCTTTTCATGGTGGAAAAGATAGACGTCCTTTTGGACAGGTGAATGTTTGTTATATTGAATTCTAGGTAGGCAGATACATTATCTTTGGATGATTGGTGAATGTGCCATTTTCATTTTTAAAGGGAGCCATGAGACATGCTCAGAAGGACACCAGAATTTATCATCCCTATCTTCTTTCTTCTTGCAAGGTTACCTGGATGTTGCGTACTCAGGTGAGGATTTCAAGAAAATGAAAGTAATGAGCTCTCACGTTGCTTCATGAGTATCCGAGCTACATCTTCTGGAATTCTTATCCAATTTGAATATGGATATTACTCAGTTGGAAAAGATTGATCTATTCCTAGGATCAATGTATCTCCAGAATTTCAAGCACCAGCTTCAAGAAGAGATGCTGGGAAATGAATTTCAGATTTCATTTCATCACTGCCACCCCTTTTCAGGGGTGAAATGCTCCCGGTTCGGATTGGATCACCCGATCCGGTAGCGATGGCAGCGGGTGGTTCAGAGAACCAGTAGGAAAAATCCGTGCCCTCCCCGCCATGCCCAGATGAGCTGTGCGATCATCAGAGGCTTTTTTTTTTAACTTTTAAAAGCATTTTTTCTACAATGTCTTCGGCCGAAAAAATGCTTTTAAAAGTAAAAAAAAAAGCCTCTGATGATCGCGCGGCTCAGCTGGGATTGTCAGTGGCTTTTAAAAGCATTTTTTCTTCAGAGATTGTAGAAAAAATGCTTTTAAAAGCCTCTGACAATCCCAGCTGAGCCGCGCAATCATCAGAGGCTTTTTTTTTTTACTTTTAAAAGCATTTTTTCAGCCAAAGACGTTGTAGAAAAAATGCTTTTAAAAGCCTCTGATGATCCCAGCTGAGTTGCCTGATCATCAGAGGCTTTTAAAAGCATTTTTTCTACAACCTCTTTGGCTGAAGAGGTTGTAGAAAAAATAGTTTTAAAAGTAAAAAAAAAGTTGGCCACGCCCACCCAGTCACATTACCCCACCCCAAGCCACACCCACAGAACAGGTAGTAACAAATTTACATTTCACCACTGTCCCTTTTATTATTTTTTTTCCTAGAGTTTAGAAGCTCTATATTGCATAATAATATTGTCCTTCCCACTGTTATTAATAATCCTATTAAAAGCAAACATTTAGAAACCAGGAGACGGTGAGTTCTAGTCCCACCTTTGACATGAAGCCAGTTATACATTGCAGTAAACCATTTGGCTGCTAGCTTGATATGTGGTTGACCATGATGTGTGCACCCAGCTGGGAACAAGTTCTCCTTGTTGGAACAGACTTGGCTAATGGTGCTTTTGTTTTAACAAAAGGCAACTTGAGTAGAAGCATCAGACAGTGCTTTCTGGGAATTCTTAGAGCTGAAACAGGGAAATTGGGAGTTCTAGTCCCACATTGGGCATGAAGCCAGCTAGGTAACCTTGGGCCAATCACCAGGAGACTGTGGGCATGAAAGCCAGCTGGATGACCTTGGATCAGTCTCTTTCTTTCAACACTAGGAAGGCGGCAATGGTAAACCACTTCAGAAAACATTACCAAGAAAACTATAAGGAGTGTGATGGCTCACAAGGTTAGAATGCTGGGCTGACAATTGGCAGGCTCATGTTTGAGACTTGTTGCTGCTGTGGGACAGGGAGAGCTCCCATCACATGCTCCACTCCTGCTGACCCAGCAGTTCAAAAGCAGGCAACCATGAATAGATAAATGGGTACCACTTCAGTGGGCAACTTCATGGGATGTGAAAGGAATCCCCAACTGGGCATCCCTTGGGCAGCAGTGGTATCACCGGCAAATCCTTTCACCACAGAAACATTTCCGTGCTTCCAACACAGAAGAAAAGAAGAAGGGGAAAAAAAAAAACCCAAGAAAAGTGCAAGGACTAGTTCAGGCAATCACCAGCAGCCAGAGGTACAGAATAAATAAATGAGCATCAAGAAAATAATACAGAGTGCCAAAACATAAATACATAAACAAAAATGCAGTAACAAATATGCATGCAATCAACAAAGTTCCATAGCAGGAAATCAGAGGAATATTTATTATTATTATTTCAGTTAGCTTCATAATTAATATTTAAAATTGGGATTTCCTGCCTTCCCCCTGTAATAATCATCATTGCATTTGAGATGAGTTACATCTTCATACTGATATGAAATCTTAATCTTGCTCGGTGTTTCCCAGCTGTCATTATACCATCCTTCGACAGTCGGGAAGGATTTTGCTTCTGTTTACTCCAACACCCCTTTGCTGTTGGAGTCTTAATATGAAAAGCTGTCCTCCAAAACTAGGCTATAAATGTCCTCCTTGAAGACAACATTGTTTGTAAACAACGACTTGTATAGCTTCTGTTATTTGGGAGATGTACTTGATGATCTTTTTCTCTCTCTCTCTCTCTCTCCAGCAATATTTTTTTTAAAGGGAAAGAGAAACTTTCATATGGTTGGAAGGGAAAGTCAAAATGGTCATCTTCCATGTTTCAGTAGAATGGAAATTCAGATGACTTCTTCCTCTTCCTTCTTCATTTTTTCTTCCATCTTCTTGCTTCTCCCTTCTTTCTTCTCATGCTGCTCCTTCTGATGCTCCTTCTTCTCCTCCTTCTCCTTCTCCTCCTCCTCCCCCTCCGCCTCCTCCTCCTCCTCCTCCTTCTCCTTCTCCTTCTCCTTCTCCTTCTCCTCCTCCTCCTCCTCCTCCTCCTCTTGCTCCTCCTCCTCCTCCTCCTCTTTTCTACAGCTTGAAGCCAGTGACCAGAAAAGATTTTTCAACCACAGAACTGTTCCAGGACAAGGGAGAGAATCATATTTGAGAGGAAAGAAGAAGAAAATCTCCCTTAAAACTATATGATATATATTCCTCTTTCTTAAGCATAACTCCTTTCATGTTACACAAGGAAGAATAAAATGCCTCTAAGAAAAAAGGGGAACAATCGTGTTTTAGTAGGTATAATGAGAATAGGTGAGATATTGTCACACACATATAGGAACTGTGGAGAACAGATTAAAATAGTTTCCCTGTACTCCTTCAGAATGTCGGTAGTAACTTTATTTTTTTATCAAGTTTCACCATAAGGTAAACTTCTAGAAGAAACGAAAGTTAGAAAAATAGAAAGGGAAGAAAGAGAAAAGTGTGAGAGAGAGAAAAAAGGGACAATGGCAATCTTCCTTGGTGCCAGAAATATATAGCCTCAACTCTTTGCTCTGCATTTCACAAGCACCCTTGAGAAATGTTGGGATTACAATTCTCAAAATTCCTGAAAGAAATTATCGACTACTCAAAAAGAAGGTTTAGTCCTACATTCATTTGGGAGTTAAATTGAATAAAGTCTATGTCTTCTTTGTTTGTTTGGTTTTTTGTTTTTTTTTTTTTTGTTTTTTTGGAGAGGAGAAGGCCACCTCTGTGAGACAGAATCACAGAAATCTTTTTATGTGGACTAAAACACGAGGACTAAGAATGTGTAGTGTTCTTCCAAAGAATGCATAATGTTCTTCAACTCTGAGATGCTACAGATTACTTATCTAGTTGCTGGAACCTTGTAATGGAGTTCTTTGTTGAGTGCCTAGCTACATTTACCAAGGCACAGACAATAACCCTTGAGAGATTTGCAAGTGGTTAAACTAATCACACTATTAAAACTGGAAATAGATGCAAAAAGGTACGTCGCTAACCTTTTTTTTTTTTTTTAAACTGTGGTTGCCATCATCACACAGAAGAGAAAAGATAGGAGGGGAGAAGAGAGGAAGGAGAGAGAGGAACAGAAGGGAAAAGAAGAGGAAGAAAGGGAGGGGAAATAAGAGTAAGAGAGAAGGTTAGAAAGGGAGGAAGAAGGGAGGAGTGGGGGAAAGGAAGGGGAAGGAGAGAAGAGGGAAGAGAGGAGGGAAGAAGAAAGTAGAAGAAGATAGAAGAAGTGAGGGAAGAGAAAGAAAGGAGAAGGAGAAGAAGGATTGTTGTAAAATAAGGGAGGTGGAATGGTAGAAGAGCAACCCCAAGTATGCTCAAAGTTTTTAGGATGAAGAATGAACTAATATGAAAGTTAAAAGAGAATATGTATGATTAACAACAGATAAGAGGCTGTACATTTAAGACATGCTTATCTATATAAATAAAAATGTAAATGTCCATTTGTACATAACTGCACATCTCTGAAAGTTCTTCACTGATTGTTTTCAAATTTTGACACAACGTTGCATTCAACTATGGGCGTGTTTTTATATACCTATATTATATACCTGTCACACCTGTGACAGGTAAAAACATGAAAAACATTGAAAAACATTGCCATCTGCTGGATGTAAAACCAACATGACAGACTCCTAGCCCTGATTACGCTCAACAGATTTCTGCTCCTTATATTTAGACTCTCCATATTGCTTCCAAGAAACTGTGCATTTGGAAGGCAGAGACGCCCGAGGGCCATGTCCTGCCACCAGGCTCGGCAGGTAGGCAGCCGGCTCCCCGCCGGGAAGCCCTCGCAGCCGGCGCTTCTAGGGCTGAGTGGGGCCTGCCCAAGCCTGGCTCTGACCTCACCCTCCCCCGGCCACCCCACAAACTAGCCTCACCCGCCACTGCTGCCTATCCCCCTCACCAGCTGCTCTCGGGGCTCCCTCCAAAGAACACCTGGCAACAAGGCTGCCTGGGTCTGCTGAGTGGGAACCCTCCATCCCTCGCCTGGCCCGAATCGTGCCTGGCCCAGCACTACCACAGGCCCCGAGGTCAGAAAGACCAGCCGCTAACCAGCGCTATGCAAATCCGGTCGGTGAGTGGGAGATGGAGGTAACTGGAGCCTCGGGGTCGCCTTTGACTAGCACTGCCTTGCATTCCCAGGTGGGGGCTCTGGCAGTTCACGGAGCCTACCCAAAAATTTGGCCTCTGGCAGAAAAGGGGCTCCGAGGAGGCTTCAGGCGGAAACGGCCAAGAGGGAAGATGGCTGGCCCTCCTTCGTTTTGCCTGGAAGAGCAGGGGATTTAATCATTCCCCTGCCCTTGGCAGGCAGGGAGGAGAACTGTGCAGCAGGGGTCCAGTGGGGTGTGCATGGCTCCTGGCTTTGTCGCTTTCTTCCTTTGGGCGGGAAGCCCCAAACCAGCCTCGAACCCCTGCCGCACCACCTCCCTCCATCCCTTCCCTTCCCTTCCCTGCTATGCGTCTCCCCATCAAGCCCCCAGAGAACATATGTGTAGGAAGGATGGAGGGGCCCCCTGAGTTTCTGCTGTAGTGTGGAGAGCTGCGAAGGCCTAGCCTGAAAAGGTAAGGGCGAGGCAGATGCAGAAGAGGCCAGGCCAAAGACAGAGATAAACAGAGGAAGAGGGAGAGAGAGACATAGAGAAATACAGAGAGATGGGGGGGGGGAAGAGAGAGAGACACACACACATACAGAGATACAGAAAGAGAGGATGGAAGAGAGAGAGAGACAGAGAGAGATACAGAGAGAGGGGGGAGTGAGAGACATAGAGATACAGAGAGAGGGGGAGAGAGAGAGACAGAGAGATATGGGGGAGAGACAGAGAGAGATACAGAGAGAAGAGAGAGAGAGAGAGAGACAGAGAGAGATACAGAGAGAGCGGGGGAGAGAGACACAGAGAGATACAGGGGAGAGAGAGGGACATAGAGAGATACAGAGGGGGGAGAGAGAGACATAGAGAGATACGGGGGAGAGAGACAGAGAGAGATACAGAGAGAGGGGGGGAGAGGGGGACATAGAGAGATACAGAGGGGGAAGAGAGAGACAGAGAGAGATACAGAGGGGGGGAGAGAGACATAAAGAGATACGGGGGAAGAGAGAGACATAGAGAGATACGGGGGAGAGAGACAGAGAGAGATACAGAGAGAGGGGGGAGAGAGAGACACAGAGAGAGATACAGAGGGGGGAGAGAGAGAGATAAAGAGATATGGGGGGAGAGAGACATAGAGAGATACAGGGGAGAGAGACAGAGAGAGATACAGAGAGAGGGGGGAGAGAGAGGGACATAGAGAGATACAGAGGGGGAAGAGAGAGACATAGAGAGATACGGGGAGAGAGACAGAGAGAGATACAGAGAGAGGGGGAAGAGAGACACAGAGAGAGATACAGAGAGAGGGGGAGAGAGAGGGACATAGAGAGATACAGAGGGGGGAGAGAGCGACATAGAGAGATACGGGGGAGAGAGACAGAGAGAGATACAGAGAGAGGGGGAGAGAGGGGGACATAGAGAGATACAGAGGGGGAAGAGAGAGACAGAGAGAGATACAGAGGGGGGAGAGAGAGACATAAAGAGATACGGGGGAAGAGAGAGACATAGAGAGATACGGGGGAGAGAGACAGAGAGAGATACAGAGAGAGGGGGGAGAGAGAGACAGAGAGAGATACAGAGGGGGAGAGAGAGAGATAAAGAGATATGGCTGGGAGAGAGACAGAGAGAGATACAGAGAGAGGGGGAGAGAGAGGGACATAGAGAGATACAAAGAGAGAGGGGGAGACAGAGAGGGAAGATTTTGTGTTTCCCATTGTTTTTTAGCAACCGGTTCTCTGCCCTAATCACCAGCTGGGTAGGCGTGGCTTGGGGGCTGTCATGTGACTGATGAAAGTGAGTGAGATCAAGTTGGCCACGCCCACCAAATGTTCGAGGAGAGTTTGGAACTTCAGCCTCGCTCTTTTAGCCCAGCAAAAGCACCAGACTGGGCCACAGCAACGCGTGGCCGGGTACAGCTAGTGAGAAATAAAAATAAAAATAAAATAAAAAAAGGAAGAGAAAAGATAGAACAGCCTTTCCCAGAATGCATTGCAAAGCCAATTTGGACTGACTTGGGTATAAGGATTGAGAACATTCCCCCTCCTGTTCTTTAACAAGGGATTAGGAGCACATTTTGTGTTTCACAGCTGTAATTAAAACAGCAAGTCGGAATAATTATCTCTTCCAGCTAGGATCGGGTGCTGTTGTCCTCGCCTTTCTCCTCCTCCCATTTAGTTTCATCTAAAAATGACCTGCAATGTTATTTGCAAAATCATTGCATTTCTGTTCAGATACTGACAGATTTATTCAATAATGGGACTGCTGATGATTTAACAGTGGCTGGCATAAAGCCTGTAGTGCTACAGCTCGGATATTGTAAGGCGTGAGAACTAATGTTAACCATATTTGATGATGCCAGATATGGGTGAGTGACATGATAACAGTTTGGGAAAGGATCCCAACCAGCATGAAAACAGCTGTCAATGGCCGAGATCAGAGCTGTTATGTTTTCACAGATAAGAAAGCTAAAGAAATCTCAGGGTGTCAATTCATATCAGGTTGGAATAGTTCATACATACCTTATCCTGTGTAAATTTGTTGGAAGAGACCCCATTAGGAGAACAGTATGCAACTTGCTGCCCTCCAGATATTTTAGACAGCAACTCCCATGATACCTTGTGTAATCAATCAATCAGTTTATTACAGTCTTCAACCAGAGACCAGAACAAATATTAACCCTCAGTAAATATACAATTAAAAATTCTAGTATAAAATAATAAATAACAACTAAAATCTATAATAAAATCCAGTCTGTCAATTACACATGGTCTAACTCAGTGGTGGGTTCCTCCCGGTTCAGCCCGGTTTGGCCGAGCCAGTAGCGGTGATGATATGACGTCACCGAACCGGTTCTCTTTGTTAGGGAGCTGGGCCCTCCCACCCACCCCCGCGTTATTCTTACCTTTTATTTGGCCCCACCTCCAATCTATTGCTGCCTCTTGAGTCCCAGCTGATCGGCTAGAAGGAAAAAAACTGTTTAAACTCTTGCCGTGGGGCTTCAAAGGGCCGCCCTACAGCTGATCAGTGTTAAAAGGCAGTGTGGTGGTACACCGGTGCCTCCAAAAACAAATGGGTAGACCAGTACAGCTCTGCAAGCAGTTAAAAGCCTGGTAGACCAGTACTTCTGCTAAATCCTAAAGAATTGTCCCATGACCATCAAACCACGCCCACAAAATAAGCCACACCCACAGAACCGGTAGTAAAATATTTTAGAACCCGCCCCTGGTCTAACTATACTAAAATTGCAATCCGTGCACTGTGTGGCCTGTTGTAGTTTGACCCTAAAAGGGAAAAGACTAAGCAGTGCAAAGGGTTTGCCATATTTGTTATATAACACAACTATGGTGAAGAAGACACATGGTTGCAACGAATCCCCAGTGCTGCTGCGCAGAATCCGGACACCTGTGCTGTAGTTATGGGCTGTTCATCCTTAAGCAGCTACTGAAGATAGGTAATGTCGGAATGGCCAGGATACCTAGCAGTTATTGGCAGAATATGTTTTTTCCTAATCTCCGTATAAAAGGAATATCTAAGGACCAAGTGACACACAGTCTCCACCTCTCCTGAGCTGCAGGAACAGATTCTATATGTCAATGGTATCCATTTATACTTGCCGTACAGGATGGCTGATGGAAGTGCATGGCACCCTGCGAGCGAAAATGCTTTCCGGTGGTTTGCTGACTCTGATGTGTAATGGAATATGCAGCTGTAGCAGCAGAAGGGGTGGATTTGGTCAACTCAGAGATTTCCCAGAAAGAGACTTGGATCAGTCAGTCCCAAGGTAGAAAGGGGAGGGGCAGGGGTGAAATCCAGCAGGTTCTGACAGGTTCTGGAGAACCGGTAGCGGAGGTTTTGAGTAGTTTGGAGAACCGGCAAATACCACCTCTGGCTGGCCCCAGAGTGGGGTGGGAATGGAGATTTTGCAGTATCCTTCCCAAGCCACGCCCACCAAGCCACACCCACAGAACCGGTTGTGAAAAAATTTGGATTTCACCACTGAGGAGGGAGGACATTCAGAGTAATCACACCCTAGAACAGGAGCGTTCAACCTTGGCAACTTTAAGACTCGTGAACCAGAACTCCCAGAATTCCCCAGCCAGCAGACCAAAACAGCCAAGGAAAAGAGCACTACAGCTATGTCCTAGGTCAGTGATGGCTAACCTTTTCCAGACCAAGTGCCCAAATCACGCATGCATGTGTGAATGCGAGCACGTGTGCCCGAACCCCCAAAATGCAATGCGCATACACCCCCACTCATGCATGCCGCCCCCACCCACTGTATGCGCCTTGCACATGCCCACTCACATGTCCTGCCTCCTGAGCATACATACATGCCCCCTGAATGCCCCCTGCCACCCGCACATGCATGAGTGCCCCCCTATGCCCCCGCCCCCCGCACATGCATGGCAGAGACCCAAAGACCAGGTGGCTGCCAGGAGGAGCACGCACATGCACAGCAGAACTGAACTGGGGCAACAGCTCGTGTGCCATCAGAGAGGGTGCTGCCTGCCACCTCTGGCAAGCGTGCCATAGGGCCCTAGTTTGTCCCTCCCAGAAACTGATCTCTTAAGAGAATACCAAATCTATACCCTGGTGATTGATAAGTCACTAGGGAGAACCATCATGAGCCCAAATCCTCCCCGTTGCAGTTTGATGAGGACATAATTGATTGAGAACTACAACATGTAAGTATCAAATCCACAAAGTCTTTCCTCTGAGTGCTTGCACTGATCTTTCTTCGAAAAAATCCACTATATTTTTCGGAGTATAAAATGCACCTTTTTCCCCCAAAAAAGAGGGTGAAAATATGGGTGCGTCTTATACTCCGAATGTAGACCAGGCCAGCTTCTCAAACGGAGGTTTCAGAGGCTGAAAAAAGCCCCCAAACAGAGCTTCAGAAAAGAAACCCCCAAACAGAGCTTCAGAGGCTTTTTTTTCTGAAGCTGTTTCGGAGGCTTTAAGAGGCAAGAAAAAAAGTTTTTTCTGAAATAGAGTTTCAGAAGTTTCAGAGGCAGAAAAAAAAAGCAAGGCACAGAGCTCACAACCAACGAACCTGTTGCTAAAATTCACCTCTGGGAACAGCTGATTGGGGGTATTCCAGGAGGCCGATCTACCCGCCAATCAACTTTTTTCTTATTTTCCTCCCCAAAAACTAAGGTGCGTCTTATACTCTGAAAAATACGGCACTTCTGTTGACGTCTGCTGATTTCCATAGATCATATCATTTGCACTAATTTCACAAGGATGTTTTAATCCTGCATTGTTTTCTTGCAGGACACAATTTTTTTCTATTGCTTTGATTTGGGTGGGATTTTTTTTTTTTGTTGCTACATTTTTTTTTTAATGTTTTGTCTTCCAGAATGCTAATCCAGATTTTGAAGTGAGTCAGATCAAGGAAAGGTGAGGAAGCAGTGTGATTTGATTGACTGACTGACCGATTGATTGATTGAAAACAGAAAAGAGAGAAAGAGAATAAGAAAACAAACTGGAAATAAAACTTTTCAAGTTTCTCCTATATGTGGACAATGAACTCATTTCCCCACACCAGTCAGTTAGCAAATTGCATTTCAACCAGTTTTTTTTTGTTTTGTTTTTTAATCTCTTTTCTTGCTTATACTTACACGATGGCTATACATTTTTTAAACAGTCCTTCAGTGAAGCACTCATATATCCCTTCACAAACGGCAGCCATAATCAATGGTTTTTAAATACAGGTGGAACAATTAGACACAAAGGAGAATTGTATCCGCCAAGTACAATGGTCTATTTAAATATCCATTGTTCGTGTAATGATCACTATTCAATTTGGGACAAAAGAGAACAAGTGAAAATTTCTCCCCCATCTACATTGCACACTTTTGCTTTCGTGCCACCAATCTGAACAGAAAATAGAAAATTAACCATCCTCAAGATAAAAGAGAGATGGACAAATAAGCTTGAAGTGGTATCTTGAGCCAGGGGAGAGATTAAATGTTTTCTATCGAAGCACCTGATCTATCCCAATATTTTATTTTATTTATTTTATTATTCGTATTTCTATGCCGCCCACTCTCCGAGGACTCTGGGCGACTTACACCAAAGACAGTATACTAAATAGCATATTGCCCCCAACAATCTGGGTCCTCATTTTATCCACCTCGGAAGGATGGAAGGCTGAGTCAACCTTGAGCCGGTGAGATTTGATCTGCTGATCTGCTGAACTAGCAGTCAACTGAAGTAGCTGCAGTACTGCACTCTAACCACTGCGCCACCTCGGCTCTATGGGAGCTCCATAAAATGGTTTGTCGTGAATGCGGCTGATTGAGGGCTCCTGGATTGGAGCTGAAAGGCGAAAGGGAAGCAGTACGCTCCCTCCCATATTGGGGTAGACCAGGTGCTTCAATAGAAAAAACACTTTTATACACACACACACACACACACACATAAAGTGTTTTTCTATCGAGACACCTGGTCTACCCCAGCATGTGGGAGGGAGCATACACCATATATATATATATATATATATATATATATATATATATATATATATATATATATATATATATATATATATATATATATATATTTCTTTCATAGGTTTTATGTGTGTTTTTCTTTTAGCCAGGTTTCTCCTAGGTAACCAAGATTTTTCTTTCTACAGCCCTAGCTCAGTGGAGTCACATCCACTCGATTCTGGGCTTTTTTCTTCTGGCAGCCAGCAGGCCCTATGCTGCCCTATGCTACCTTGTGAGAGACTTATATAGATCTATTTCTGGCTCGTTAGCCATCATCAGTAAGCCACACCCACATCTCATGTATCCTCCCACTGAGCTAGGGCTGTAGAAAAATCTTGATTACGTAGGAAAAACCTGGCTAAAAGAAAAACACACATAAAACCTACGAAAGAAAATAGATATTGTCCCTTTACAGGGAGGATACATGAGATGTGGGTGTGGCTTACTGATGATGGCTAACAAGCCAGAAATAGATCTATATAAGTCTCTCACTAGGCAGCATAGGGCAGCATAGGGCCTGCTGACTGCCAGAAGAAAAAAGCCCAGAATCGAGTGGATGTGACTCCACTGAGCTAGGGCTATAGAAAAATCTTGGTTACGTAGGAAAAACCTGGCTAAAAGAAAACACACACACACACACACACACACACACACATATATATATATGAAAGAACGTCCTTGTAAAGATGATCCTGGGTATACCATAATACCATAATATTTACCCCATTTTCACACACAAAGATGTTTTAAGAACACAGATTCAAAGACTGTTGAAATTGAAAAATTTCATCAGAGAACAATCTAGCCCCGAGCATGGTTAATTGTTACGAGCCACATGTGGCATTGGATGGAGGAATCTGAGACCAATGATGTATAGGGGCAATTTCCTTCCAATTATGTAATATGTTATACTTACATATTATTATAACTCTACTATAGTTAATTACTGTTCTTGAAGAGTTACCATTGTGCATTACCAAGCAAGAGAGCCTCTGCTGTGAAATGGAAATATAAAGAAACAAGTGAAGTGAAGTACTGGCTTGGTTTCTTTTTAGGGCAGCATTGTTCAAACATCAGCCTAGTTAGATGAAACTTCCTCTGAATCCAGCTGGAGTGGCTTTTCTTCTGTTTTTCCAGGTCATGCCTTGTCCTATTTTAAGGGGCAGAGCTGTCTGCCCCTGAACATAAGATTTGGACAGAACATGCATTGCCTAAATTGAAAAGAAGTTTGTGCATGAAGATATTTGAAAGGAAGACTCATACTAATTGGGGATTTCCCATGATTCCCCACACCAAAACAATCTCAAACTGTGATGAAGTTCATTAGGTCATTGTCCTTGTCTAGTAGAGCTTCCAAAGTTCATTTAAGGAAATGAAATGTGGCATAGCATAGCACAAAAGTGCAGAGAAGAGCCACCAGGATGATTAGGGGACTGGAGACTAAAACATACGATGAACGGTTGCAGGAACTGGGCATGGCTAGTCTAGTGAAGAGAAGGACCAGGGGAGACATGATAGCAATCTTCCAATATTTGAGGGGCTGCCACAGAGAGGAAGGGGTCAAGCTATTTTCCAAGGCATCTGAAGGCCAGACAAGGAATAATGGATGGAAACTGAACAAGGAGACATTCAACTTGGAAATAAAGATAAATTTTCTGTCAGCGAGAGCAATCAACCAATGGAACAGAAGTTGACTTCAGAAATTGTGGGAGCTTCATCACTGGAGACTTTCAAGAAGAGACTGGACTCTCATGTGTCAGAAATGGGTCTTCTGCTTGGGTGGGAGGTTGGACTAGATGACCTACAACTCTATTAATCTAAACATAGCTTCCAAAGAACCAGTTTGGTGTAGTGGTTAAAGTGCTGGTCTAGAAACCAGGAGACTGTGAGTTCTAGTCCCGTTTTAGGCATGAAAGCCAACTGAATAGTTTGGGGCCAATCACCAGAACACTGTGAGTTCTAATCCTGCCTTAGGTAATGGCTGGGTGACTTTGGGCCAGTCACTCTCTCTCTCAGCTGAATCTGCCTCACAGGGTTGTTGTTGGGTGTAAAATAAAAGGAGGAAGGAGTATTAGGTATGTTCATTGCTTTGAGTTAGTAATAAAGTAATAAAAGCAGGATAAAAATGTAATAAGTAAATAGATAAATAAAATCAAATAATGCCATAAGTAGTATTGGTTTAGGCTCAAGAAAAACCTAGTTTTAATCTCACTTGGTTATGAATTTACCAAGACAATCATTATGTTTCTGCTTGATTTACCTCCCAAATATTATAAGAATGAAATTGGGAAAGGAAAAGTCTATTACAACCTTAAAAGACAAAATGAATCAAAACAGCAAAAGAGAAATACAGCACCGGAAAGGGCGGTGGGGGGGAACCAATGATGTTGTAAAACGTAGAAGTGGAAATTATTATTTTGCTGGGTATAATTCTGTGACCTGCTTCAGAGGAAGGAGTTTTAAAAATTATCTAGGTTTCAATTAATTTGAACTGAGACTATTTTTTCCCCCTTTTCTTCCGCTTTTCCTGACAAGCAACAAATCCAAATAATATTCAAAACTGATAGCAACCAAAAACATGGCCTCCCTTTTGACCTGTTGTCAGCAAATTAATAGCTTCCTTCTTCTCATCAGTGAGTTTACATGTAAGCTATGAAAGGTTCTCTGCAGGTCAGAAGGAAGCCAAATAAGCTCAGATAAAACATTTCCTTTTAACTCGCATTTATGCGTGTGTCCGTTTTCTGTTAATCCTGTTTGGATAGCCTGAATCACCTTTCCACACGAATGCGTGCATTTTATTTTTCGAGATAACAGATTTTTCCTCCTCACTCTGGAAAAGAGCGTCTTGCATCCCACTTGCCAAATTTGGCAGATCGTTTCTCAAATATGTAAAAAAAACATTACTTGAGGGAAAAAAAAGGCATAGCATTCACTTGGATTGAGGAAAAAAGGGAGCTTAATCGTACATCAGCCATAGTGGCTCTGTGAGGGAGATGGGGAGTTTTTTAAATATGGTATATCAATAAATGATCGATAAAGCTTGCTTTTTTTTTCATCGGCATAATCCACACTCAATATTTTTGCAGATTTTTATGCTTTGCAATTGGATAAATCATTTCACTGGCAGAAGAGAACAATAGATGGCACTTGAGAACAGCCGTTTCTGAGGGAGAAGGGTAAACACATAGTTGTAAAACTGACAGAAAGATAGATGCCTACGTAGAAAGAACTGTAAAATGAAAGCATCATTAAGGAAGTAAGTTTCTGTCTTTTGGGATCTGGGGAGGAATAGTGGATTTTTCATTTGGCAGGGCTACACGTGAGTGCATTATGCTTAATTTTTATATTGGCATGTGACATTTTCAGCTCCCAGGAAGCTCATTTGGGATATCTCTATTCCTGGAAGCGATTACCCACTGGAGAAAGGCGTGATGACCAATTCACTGTAAATCAGGAAGGAGATATCGATATAACAAGAGTCAGATTTTTTTTCTGATTTGCAAGGAGGGGATTTTATTAAAATTGTTCACTTGAAATACCACCCCGTAGGCAGGTGCTGTTGTTTGGCACAGCCCAGTCTTTGATGTGAAGAGTGAAGCCATTATTAACTGGTTTTTATACCCTTTTTGATGTGAAGATGTGCATTCTTAATTTGGTCTTCCTTGACTGCCCTATAAAATGGTGCCAGGAAAATTGATAATCTTTAGTTGTACTGAATACATTTCTCCCAGCCCTGTGATATTGGTATTGGTATTTTTTGGCATCTAGAGAACCAACCTAGAATTAAGGAGAATTTTTTTGACAGTTAGAACAATTAATCAATGGAATGACTTGCCTCCAGAGGTTCTGGGTGCCCCATCACTGGAGGCTTTCAAGAAATTGGACAACCATTTTTATGAAATGGTACAGGATCTCCTACTTGAGCAAGGGGTTGGAGTAAAAGACCCCCAAGGTCCCTTCCAACTCTGTTATTCTGTTAAAGTCAATGACACTACAGTATTCAACTGCCAAACCCAATGTTGGAAAACCCAAATACCCTTCCAAAGGAGATCCTCAGTCATCTAGGTCATGGTTGTCCTGAAGATGCTTTTTTTCCAAGAGGCAACTGGACTTTCTGGTTTTTCTTTGAAGACATTTTGCTTCTCATCTGTGAGAAAAATAAGAATTATTCCTGTAAAAGCATAACCTGAGTTACGCCATTTTAAAATCATGTTAAGGCTTTGTTTTACCTTGTATAACCTGATTATATAATTTAGCTGACATTTAAGAACATGAGAAAGGAAGTGTGTAATTCCTGTGTTCTTGAGGAAGTTGTGTTCTTGAGAAAGTGTTTAATATACTCTTGGGTCAACTTGCCCTCATTAATTAAAGGAAGTACGCAATAGATGTTTTTGAGGGGTATTTCTGTTGGGAATTGGGGAATTTCCAGGGTGGAATTATGTACTACATATGTTATATAAGATGTTATGTAAGATCTGAAACTGATTCCCAAGGTACTTTATTGACGTGTATTCTGATGTTCCTGAAGACTATAAAAACTCGTGTAAATCGTTTTATTTCCGTCTTTCTCTACTTCTGAGAGAGAGGCCCTTTGCAAAGAATAAACTCTGTTCCAGGATTATTTTGGTCTTTGTCTCTTTAAAACGATAATGGGATTTACCTGTCGACCACATCATCCAAGAAGCTTCTTTAGCTCTGACTGGATGGTGCTGGAATGGAAGGATGTATATTCCTTACAGACAGCTGGTCATTTGCATTCTTTTAGAGAGGTGTTGAGAACACTTGGGTGTTTGTCTGTGTCCTTGGGGTCACCTGAGTAGTGCAAATGGGTGTGAAGGCTCCTTGGAACTGCTGAAAAGGTCTGTGTTGTGGAGCTGTGCTTTTTGCAGGATGTTCCATTTGCAGAAACAGATTTCCAAAAATAAATAATAATTGTAGACTACAGGAACCATTTGTGCTTCAGTTTGAGATGCAGACAACACCGACTCATCCCCAACAGCCTGTGCCTCTGTTCAACAGTGAAGGAACATAAGGCAGAAACAAACAAACAAAAATCTCATCCTTCAGAAAGCACAGCTCCATAACACAGTCCTTTCAGCAGTTCCAAGAAGACTTCACAGCAAAACGTCTTCATGGAAAAACAAAGAAAGTCCAGTTGCCTCTTGAAAAAACACCTTTGGGACTACCCTTCCAAAGGTTTAGAGCAGGGGTCCTCAAACCTGGCAGCTTTAAGACTTGTGGACTTCAACTCCCAGAATTCTCCAACCAGCTATGCATAGCTGGTTGGAGAATTCTGGGAGTTGAAGTCCACAAGTCTTAAAGCTGTCAAGTTTGAAGAACTCTGGTTTAGAGGAATTGATTCGAGATGGGATATTGTTTGGTTACAAAACTAATGCTGGGCCCATAGAAACAACAAGCTTCTACCCATCCTTTCTCCAATTACTGCTGGGAAAGAAGTTTGATTAAAATCCTGCAGAGCTCCTGCCAGACAGGGAAGACAACCCAGATCTAAACGGAGTCTTGATCTGATTTGCTCCCTATGAACCAGGGGTGGGTTCTACTTACCTTTACTACCAGTTTACAACGGGGCCGCGTGCAGAAGCATTTTGATGATGTCAGGGTCAGTGGGCGGAGCCTCCCGCCCAGGGGTGAAATGCTCCCGGTTTGGACCCTATTGGCCGATCTGGTAGCGATGGCGGCAGGTGGTTCAGAGAACCGGTAGCAAAAATCCCTGCCGCCCCCCTCCCCCCCCAACCATGCCCAGCTGAGCCGCAGGATCATCAGAGGCTTTTTTTTTTTTTACTTTTAAAAGCATTTTTTCTACCACCTCTTCCAACGAAAAAATGCTTTTAAAAGTTAAAAAAAAGCCTCTGATGATCGCGCGGCTCAGCTGGGATCGTCAGAGGCTTTTCAAAGCATTTTTTTCTGCAACCTCTTGGCCAAAGAGGTGGTAAAAAAAATGCTTTGAAAAGTCTCTGACGATCCCAGCTGAGCTGCCTAATTGGCAGAGAGACTTTTCAAAGCATTTTTTTAAAAGCCTCTCTGAGGATCCCAGCTGAGTTGCCTGATCGTCAGAGGCTTTTCAAAGCATTAGAAAAAATGCTTTGAAAAGTTTAAAAAAAAAAACTGGCCACGCCCACCCAGTCACATTCCCCACCACCACCAAGCCACACCCACAGAATCGGTAGTAACAAATTTTACATTTCACTCCTGCTCCTGCCAGTTTTACTACCAGTTCTATAGAACCAGTGAGAACCGGGGGCAACCCACCACTGCTATGAACCATGACCAGTGGTCAGAATATTTACCAGTACTTATCATTTCCTTCTCTTTTCCATTATTCAGCTTTCTCTAAATGCAGCTCTGCAAAGATAGATGCATGTATCTTTACAACTTGGAGTGTGCATTTGTAATGCACGTGTGTGTGTGGGGGGGTGAGATGGTGGGGTGAGGGAGAGAGAGAGATCCACATCCATCTTTCTCAGGCACAAACACACTTATATGAGCTTAATAATAGCAATAAGACGCTGCAGGCAACTTTACCTCTATTGGGTTTTCTTTCCCATTCAGTCAGTAGAAGTCACTCAGCTGTCAGAATCATTCACGGAACATTGTCAGATATGTGTTTAAGAAATCTCCCCCCAGTGAGTTTTTGAGACCCCAAACGTAGAAAAGGACTGATGCAAATTGGATAGCAACAGAATCAAGATATCTAGGTTGAACGCCGAGCTCCATGTGAAACCTCCCTGAGGGATTGTTAGGAAAAAATGACATGATCAGAGGACTGCTGATGCATGTTTTTGCCTGACTAATTGGGATGAGGGCCATGTTATCAGGCTGGGCTACGGTGTCTGAATGTTGTTCAGTGCGGTAGGAGATAAGCAACAGTGTCATGTAGGCTGTTACACTTGTGCAGTCTTGTCGCCTCTCTGGAGAAGTAGAGTTCGCTGTTGTTTCTTGCTCGGTGGGGTCAAGCTGTTGATTTTCTAACAATAATTTTAGAAGACTCCGTGCTTCTGTTGTTCTGCGAACAGTTTCCCTCCATTGATATTTCAGAATTCAAACTTGGATTAAAATCAGTGGTAGTATTTTATTATTTATTTTATTTTATTATTCATATTTCTATGCCGCCCACTCTCCGAGGACTCTGGGTGGCTTACACCAAAGACAGTATACTAAATAGCATATTGCCCCCAACAATCTGGGTCCTCATTTTATCCACCTCGGAAGGATGGAAGGCTGAGTCAACCTTGAGCCGGTAAGATTTGATCTGCTGATCTGCTGAACTAGCAGTCAACTGAAGTAGCTGCAGTACTGCACCCTAACCACTGCGCCACCTCGGCTCATATATTCACTTACCTTCGCTACCGGTTGACACATGTGAGCGCGCGCACATGTGCAGAGCCTTCCACACATGCGCGAGCCTTCCGAGCATTCACAGAGCATCAAAAATGGGACGCCCAAACCGGATAGAACCAGCTGAATACCACCACTGATTAAAACCATTAACAGTTTCTGAAGTGGGTCGGGGAAAGTTTTGGTAGCCTTCAGGACAAGGAAATTCCTGCCCATATGCTTTGTATTAACATCTCATTCTGTCCAACAGGCCAAGTGTTTAAGCCAGTGCTGGGTTCCAACTGGTGCTACCACCGGTTCTCTTCACGCACCCGCTTTGCGCGTGATTGCTTTGCTCGCACACGCGCCGAACTTTGCTCCGCGCAAGCACGTTAGGTTTCTGCCCAGCTGAGGTGCGGCAATCCACTCTTCCATGCCTATCAGCTGGGCTAAAAAACAAGAAATAAAGGTAGGAATAAAATGGGGGTGGGCAGGAGGACCCAACTCCCAGTCAAAGAGAACCGGTTCAGTGATGCCACATCGTCACCACTACTGACTTGGCCAAACCAGGCCGAATCGGGAGCAATCCACCACTAGGTTAAGCTCAATTTATTAAACAGACTAGAATGAATCCATTGCCAAGGTCACCATCTTCATCCTCCTCCTCCTCCTCAATGCCAGGCAATTATGAACTGATATTTATCAATGGATAGTTAGGACTGCAGAAACAACAATTGCAACCAGCCTGCCTTCTATTGAGGACCTATCTATTGGCAATAGCAATAGCACTTAGATTTATAAACCTCTTCATAGTACTTTTACAGACCTCTCTAAGTGGTTTAAAGAGTCAGCCTCTTGTCCCCAACAATCTGGGTCCTCATTTTACCTCATTTTACCCACTTCAGAAGGATGGAAGGCTGAATCAACCTTGAGCCTGGTGAGATTCGAACTGCAGCTAGCAGTCAGCTGAAGTAACCTGCAGTACTGTACTCTAACCACTGCACCACCTCGGCTCTTATTGGATATATTGGGCTGAGAAAATATCTACAGATGCCTTAAATCCTGGACATAAACTGTTTCAGCTCCTTCCTTCAGGATGCCACTATAGGGCATAAAATGTCAAAACAACTAGACACAGGGGAAAAAATTTCTCCCATTCCATCATTCTGCTAAGCACATAATTCTCACAGCCCTGTCTTATGTCTAAGAACATCTATCCATGTAGTATGTTTTTATTGCCATTCTCCTTCTCATTTTTTCTGCTACGTCCTCCTATAGGTCCGTAGAATTTCTTCCATTCCCCACTATCCTGTCAGAGCTGAAGAAGCTTCTTGGATCAGAAGTGAAACATTTTCAAAGAAAAAACAAGAAAGTCCAGTTGCCTCCTGAAAAAGTACCTTTGGGACTACCTCCTTCTATGGGTATCTTATGATTATATCACTTTGTTGTTGTATGTACATGGAGAGTTTATGCAACAGAGACAAATTCCTTGTGTATCCAATCACACTTGACCAATGAAAAATATTCTATTCTATATACAGTATCTGAATGTAGACTGTAAATAGAGTAAATCATGCACTAAAACCAAGGTTCTTTGGCTATTTGCATTTGTAAAGTAATTAAAAGCTGATCTAGAACGAACCATTTTTGAAGGCCAGTGAAATCAAAGTGCCTGGCATGGTTATTCCCTATGCCAAGTCCTTATCTAACTTATGGTCACTAGCCATTGTCATCCCTATCTTCAAAAAGTGTGACCCCAGTCTAGTTGATAATTACGGATCAATCTCATTGTGTTGCATCACCTGCAAAGTCATGGAATCAATCATAAACCAATCCATTACCCTCTACTTAGAGACTAACAACCCACTCTCTAACAAGCAATTTGGCTTTAGAAAAAAATTGTCCTGCAACTCTTATACAGCAAAAACATATGGACTTCAAAATGCAACCAGGGTAAATCAATAGACATAATTTATATAGACTTCTGTAAAGCCTTCGATTCAGTGGTACATGACAAACTACTTCTAAAACTAAAATCTTATGGCATTTCTGGATTCCTGCATAAGTGGATAGCTGTGTTCCTGTCAAACAGGCAACAAGTCATCAAAATAGGGAGCGTCCTATCAAACCCTGCACCTGTTAACAGCAGTGTCCCCCAAGGTAGCGTTTTAGGACCCACACTCTTTATACTTTACATAAATGACCTTTGTGATCATATTATAAGTGACTGTGTTCTCTTTGCTGATGATGTAAAACTATTCAACACCACTGACAATGCTGCTACTCTACAAAAAGACCTTGACTATGTGTCAGAATGGTTAAACAATTGGCAGCTTCAAATCTCAACCAACAAATGCTCTGTTTTACACATTGGCAAAAAAACACAAAATACAAGCTGGGCCTTTACAACCTAGCAGACGACCCTCACTCTTTTAAAGACCTTGGAGTACTCATCTCAAATGATCTAAGTGCCAGAGCTCATGGTAACAGCATTGCTAAGAGTTGTAAACCTAATCTTGCATAGTTTCTTCTCCAGTGATATTGAACTGCAAACAAGGGCAAAACTTTTGTAGTCCCCTAATCATCTTTGTTGCTCTTCTCTGCACTCTTTCTAGAGTCTCAACATCTTTTTTACATCATGGTGACGAAAACTGAATGCAGTATTCCAAATGTGTTGTTGGTGGCTACAAGAGGTGGCATTGCACCCTTTCCAGACAAGTCCAACTGGCAAGTGCTTTCAAGGGTAGCCTTCTTTCAAGGGTAGCCTTCTTCAACCTTGCACCCACCAAATATATTGGAATCTCAACTTTCTGAATTTCCAGGCCCCAAGGAGAAGTTAGCAACCGAACCCATGTTCTTTGGCATGTGTGTTCTGCCTATGATTCCTTTAGATTTGTGTGATAGTTAAAATCCCTATTGACTGGTAATGCCTTTCACACACCTACTGTAGACTTTTTTTAAAAATGTGTTTCGTCAATCATGTATTTGATAACAATACAAGTGTAAACATAGTTATGAATACATGAAAAGGGTACGAACAAAAGGAAACAGTAGGACAGAGATGGTAGACACACTGGTGTGCTTAAGCATGCCCCTTAGAGACCTCTTAGGAATGGGGTAAGGTCTACAGTAGACAGTCTAAGTTTAAAGTTTTGGGGGTTTGGGGAAGAAACCACAGAGTCAGGTAGTCCATTCCAGGCATTGACAACTCTGTTTCTGAAGTCGTATTTTCTGCAATCTAGTTTGGATCAGTTTACCACAATAGAGTTTTTATCTATTGTGTGCTGTTGTATTGTTTTGGTTGAAGCTGAAGTATTCAGTGGCTGGTAGGACATTGTAGCAGATGATTTTATTTACTATGATTTTATTTACTATGCTTAAGTCAGACCAAAGACAGCAAAGTTCTAAGTTGTCTAAACCCAAAATTTCAAGTCTGGTGGCATTAAGAGCCTTGGTGGTGCAGCAGACTAAAGTGCTGTTAAGTAGCACCAGTTGCCTGCAATTACTGCAAGTTCGAATCCCACCAGGCTCAAGGTTGACTCAGCCTTCCATCCTTACGAGGTAAGTAAAATGAGGACCCGGTTTGTGGGGGCAATAAGCTGACTTTGTATAAAAAAGAACACCACTTAGGGGGGGGGGCCCCAAAAGCCCTACTAAGCAGGTATATACAAAAGTATGAAGGCTATTGCTTAACGCATTGTAAGCCGCCCTGAGTCTCTGGAGAAGGGCGGCATATAAATTGAACCAATAAATAAATAAATAAATAAATAAATAAATAAATAAATAAATAAATAAGGTATTTTGTTGCAAGAAGAGGAATGGAGGACTCTTCTTGTGAAATATCTCTGGACTCATTCGATTTTATTAATGTCTGATATGCAGTGCGGATTCCAGACAGATGAGCTGTATTCAAGAATTGGTCTGGCAAAAGTTTTCTATTCTATTCTATTCTATTCTATTCTATTCTATTCTATTCTATTCTATTCTATTCTACTGAGTTATGTCTTGAATTACTTACAAAGTTGGATAAAAATCTAATAAATAAATACATAAATGTCAAGTGTTTAAAAAGGGCAGCAGAATGGCTTCAGGGTCCACCAGTTTGTTCGTTACTAGAATCTGAGGTGTGAAGCCATGGCAAAATAGTTGTGATAGAGAAATGTGTCATGATAATAACTTTGTGGGAAAACTGATTAAAATATATCCAATACAGTGATTATTAATTTAAGTTTCCTTCTCCAAATGTCCACATGCTTCTTTTGACGTTTCTTGTGAATGATCCACCATTCAAAATATCCTCCATTATGCAAATCGTTGTTGTTCAGTTGCTAAGTTGTGTCCAATTCTTTGTGACCCGATGGACCGTAGCACACTAGGCTCTTCTTTCCCCCACTGTCTGATGGAGTTTGCCCGGATTCATGTTTATTGCATGAATGACACCATCTAACCATCTCATCTTCTCCTCCCTCAATCTTGTCCAACATCAGGGTTTTAGGTCCTTCAAAACCCTCCTGAAAACTCACCCTCCTTAAAGCTGTATGAAGTACAGCATTATATTTGCTATTGTTTGCTTTCTCACTTCTCCCTCTTCCCTCAATTTTATATTTCAAATTACCTTTTAAAAAAGATGAAACCCAGGCTATGGAAAGTTGCCCTCTTTGCTTCACAGATCAACAGTGAAGTTTAAGGAGAGACTAACCTAACATTTAACTTCAATAAAAAGAGGAACAAATACAGCCCATTCCCTGCCCCAGAGAACCTTCAAATTACTTATCTATAGTTCTATCCTTGTAGAGGTCAGCAGAAAGAAATCCTTACCCATCTGTTAGTCAAAAAAAAAAGAAAGAAAGAAATACTAATAGGTATGCAAGCAAAAAGAACTATGGGGGAAGATCCATCTCTTTTCCCTTTTGTTTATTCTGAAATGATATAGGTTCTCCTCAATGGTGAAATCCAGATTGTTTTACTACCGGTTCTGTGGGCATGGCTTGGTGGGTGTGGTGTGGCTTGGTGGGCATAGCATGGGACAGATACTGCAAAATCCCCATTCCCTCCCCACTCCTGGGGGAAGGATATTGTAAAATCTCCATTCCCACCCCACTCTGGGGCCAGCCAGAGGTGGTATTTGCCAGTTCTCCGAACTGCTCAAAATTTCCGCTACCGATTCTCCAGAACCTGTCAGAACCTGCTGAATTTCACCCCTGAGGTGAGCAGGGGGTTAGACTAGAAGACCTCCAAGGTCCCTTCCAGCTCTATTCTATTCTAAATTCTATTCTGAACCAGAGGTACAAGAAGCTTTTACAGTTAGTCCTCGATTTACAATCATTCATTTAGTGACCATTCGAAATTACAATGGCACTGAAAAAGTGCCTTATGACCATTTTTTCACACTTACGACCATTGCAGCATCTCCATGGTCACATGACCTGAATTCAGATGCTTGCCCACTGGTTCATATTTATAACACTTACAGGGTCCAGAAATATTTGTGATCACCTTTTGTAACTTTCTAACAAGCAAAATCAATGGGAAAGCCAGATCCACTTAGAAACTGTGTTACTAACAAGAACTGCAGTGATTCACTGAACAACTGTGGCAAAACAGGTCATAAAATGGATCAAAATTCACCTTACAAATGTCTCATTAGCAGCAGAAAAGTTGGGCTCAATTGTAGTCGTAAATCAAGGACTACCTGTACTTCACCATGCCATTTTGCCTTCAGATATCCCCCTCAATCTCATCCTACTGTCCGTTTGTTTTTCACCATTCCAGTTTGTCTAAGTTGGAAAAGTTAAGTAGATTCTGTTTTAGTAAGAACTTGAGTGGGAGATTACTAGGATAGCCCAGGACTGTTGGTTGATCTCAAATGGAAACAAGAAACACCCAGAACAAGACAAATCACTTCTGTATTTTTGCCAAGAAAATTCATGTAATGTCAGGCCCAAAGACAACATGAGGAGTTAATTCAGAGTAATTTCTTTACTGTTGTTTGCCTATAGACAGAAATCTTGCCAGACTAAAGTGATTATCTGCATAACTACTCATGTTTCCCTAAAAATAAGACCTGTCTTATATTTTTTTGAACCCCGAAATAAGCACTTGGCCTTATTTTCGGGGAGATCTTATTATTTTGGGGTGTGTGGAGCAAGACGGGGCTCCTCTTGCCATCTTACCTGATTTCCATCTCTGTCTCCCTAACCCTAACCAGAGGAAATGGCGCATGTATTTAAATATTTTTGGGGAGGGCTTATTTTAGGGGATGGCTTATTTTAGCACTTGTGCTCAAAAGCCCAATTGGGTTTATTATCAGGGAATGTCTTATTTTTTGGGAAACACAGTATGAAATAGACTCTGTGAACTGCTAGTGAAGTCCATCTTCTTCCTCTTTCTGCATAACAAGAATTCTTCTTATTAGGCATGATTAAAGGGAACATTAGAAAAGATATAAAATATCTAACACTAGATATAATTACGGCGGCTAGATTGGCAATGGCACAATTATAGAAAACAGATTGTTTGCCAGTGGATCAAGAGGTAATCCAAACAATTTATACATGTGCAGAAATGGACAAATTAACCTTAGAATTAAAAGACAAGGAAGACTCAAAATATTTTGAAGTATGGAATAGATGGTACAAGTGGATAAATCAAAGGGAAAAAAAGTAAAGACAAAATTTTAGAAAAATTAAAAGTAATAAATAGGCACCGTCATGTAGATAGAGTAGGTAATAAGTCACTGTTTATATATGTGTGTATATATAAGTACATATATTCAGTTTGTTTGTGGTGATTTGTATTGTATATCTAATTTTATGACTGAAAATAATTTGTATATTTTTATCTTTTTAAATTTAATAAAGTTTGTTTTTAAAATGACCAAAAAAAAAAAAAAAAGAATTCTATGCTATATTACCCTGTTTCCCTGAAAATAAGACTTCCACGGATAATAAGCCCAATTGGGCTTTTGAGCATATGTGCTAAAATAAGCCCTCCCCAAAAATAAGCCCTCCCCAAAAATAAGCCCTTTCTGAAAATAAGCCATCCCCGAAAATATTTAAATGCATGCGCGGCCGGTCCCCGCCATTTTCTCTGATAAGGTTTAGGGAGCCACGTCTTGCTCCACGGGCTCCAAAATAATAAGACCTCCTCAAAAATAAGGCCAAGCGCTTATTTCAGGGTTCAAAAAAAAAAAAAAATAAGACAGGATCTTATTTTGGGGAAAGCATGGTACCACTTTACTCTCTGAAAAAGAGTCCCTCCGTCTTATAACTCTGGTGTATATTCCACCACATATGTGTTCATTAAATCACCAGGCATCAAGTTAATCTGAAAGGAGACTTTATTTCTAACATAACAACCTTAACTATACTTAACAAACAAGCAAGGTGGTGGCCTAGAGGTGGAGCTCTTGCCTCACAATCAGGCGGCTGTGAGTTCGAACCTAGATAGCGGCAGATATTTTTCTCTCTAGGTGCAAATGGAAAATATCTGCTGTGAACTCCACATAGGTGTCAGGAAGGGCATCCAGCCAGTAAAGGCTCAGCTCTATCCAATCACCCAGATTCCATCCCAATGGAAGGGATTGCAGGGTCATTAAAAGAAAAAAAAATATTTGACAAACCCGGCTAGAACTTCAGCAAATAACTATAATATTCTGCAAACCATCTTGATTATGGTATACACTGTAATAAAAATTAAGAAAGGAAATAGATATCAAAGCAAGCAAATCCCAGGCTGAGCAGAGTTGGAATGGAGCCAGGATTTAATCATCATTTTCTTAGCTTCTGGTGGAAAAACGTCCTTCACTGGATTCTTCCCGTGGTGAAATCCAGCAGGTTCTGACAGGTTCTGGAGAACCAGTAGTGGAAATTTTGAATAGTTCAGAGAACTGGCAAATACCACCTTTGACTGGTCCTAGAGTGGGGTGGGAATGGAGATTTTGCAATATCCTTCCCCCATGAGTGGGGAGGGAATGGAGATTTTGCAGTATCCTTCCCCTGGAGTGGGGTGGAAATGGAGATTTTGCAGTATCCTTCTCCTGCCATGCCCACCAAGCTACACCACGCCCACCAAGCCATGCCCACAGAACCGGTACTAAAAAAAATTGGATTTCACCACTGATTCTTCCCCATTTTTTCTTGAAAAAATGGCTATAAAAGGCAATTCTATTTGGGAGATGTTGGGAGGGAGAAGAGAGAAAGCATGGGAGAATGTTGTTGGATTTTAACATTGTTGACATCTCTAGCATCTTACATTTTAGATAGGGACTACAATTGCAAAGACTGAACTCACTACGGTTGATTTTCTGTCAACTGTCACTTTTTTTTTTGTAGCCATTCACCAAGTGATTTTTGCCTGCATGCCATGCATGATTTCTCTACGAACATCTCCGGATCAAGTTATAAAGAAAATGCAGGATAATGATAATGATGTCATGATATATTAAGAACTCTTCATTTGGCTGCCTACAGCAGGCAATCCACTTTAAGGTGCAGGTAATGTCAGATGCCTTGGAAATACCACAGGTTGTCAATTATTTTGCATTATTAATGTATGGATATATATTTACCATCAGAGGTCATGTGAAGCAGATGCAGATTGGATTGTTTTGCCTCGAATAGCATAAAACATATTAGGCAACCATCTTTATTCTTGTGCAGAGGAAATTTGCATGGAGTGGTGGTGGGTGGGAATGGGGGAAGAGGAATAATTGTGACTGCGAAGGTTAGGCTAGTAGAAACCTTTTTCCCAGTCTGTCTTTCTTTCAAAGAAATGCAGAGTGTCACTCTCAAGAATTCGTAATGTTATCAAGATGCCAAGACAGGCAATTTTCTCTTCCCTTTAGGTCCTGCGCTTGTTTAATGTCAATCTTTCTTCATTTCCCTAGGTTGCATTGTCAATTGATTCATTTGAAGGAATTGACTGACAAGTTGCTCAAGAAAAGCTTATTAGTTGGGGGAGACACAAAGCTTGGGGCCAAGACCAGCCAGATGCGACTACATTTTGGATGGAATTCAGAGGACTTTGAGGGAAGCATCAATTGAAAAGTGAAAAATAAAAATAAAGAGAGAGAGAGAGAGAGAGAGAGAGAGAGAGAGGGAGGGAGGGAGGGAGGGAGGGAGGGAGGGAGGGAGAGAGAGAGGGAGGGAGGGAGGGAGGGAGGGAAAGAGAGAGATACCTGACTGTGGTAAAAAAAACCAAAAAACACATTGTATAATATGATTGTTTCTGGAATGAAGAATTTCAGACTGCACGGATAAAATTTAGCACTGGCAGCTTTGTCCCTCCCCCACCTCTACCTCCCTCCCTCCCTCTCTCTCTCTCTTTCCCTCCCTTCCTTCCTTCCTCTCTTTTCTTTTAATTGAAGTTTTTAATTTTGGTAATAAAAACAAATGCAAATTAAACTCAGAGGAAGAAATTAAAAGAAAAAATACAAAGGACAAAGAAGGAAAAAAAAATAAACAAGGAAAGGAAAAGGAAAGATTGACGTAGACCAGGGGTATCAAACTCACGGTGTCACGTTGTTGTCATGTTACGTATCACAACTTTTTTCCCCTTCACTAAAATGGGGGTGGGGTGGCCACAGTGATGGGTTTCAATTTTTTTTAACTACCGGTTCTGTGGGTGTGGCTTGGTGGGTATGACTGGCTTGGTGGGCGTGGCTTGGTGGGCATGGCAGTGGAAGGATACTGTAAAATCTCCATTCCCACTCCACTCCAGCGGAAGGTTACTGCAAAATCCCCATTTCCTCCCGATCAGCTAGGGCTTGGAAGGCAGAGAATAGATGGGGGTGGGGCCAGTCAGAATTTTTACTACTTCTCTGAACTACTCAAAATTTCCGCTACCGGTTCTCCAGAACTGGTCAGAACCTGCTGAAACCCACCTCTGAGTGGCCAGCATGTGACGCACCTAGGCCACAGGCCACGAGTTTGACACCTCTGATGTAGACATGTAAACCAGCAGGAACTATGACTAGGGGAAGTATTGTATATCTACATTAATATAACCTTACAACTCTGAAAGTTCGACCATCTTGCCCTCCAGTTTTAATTGCTTGTTCCATTAGGATGAGTGTTTCCTTGTTTCTTTCTCTGACTGTTAAATGACTATGGGCTCACAACAATACTGTGAGGTGGGTGAACCAACTTTAATGCCTAGGGCAGAACTGGAACTCCCAGTCTCCTGGTGATCGGCCCAAAGTCACCTAGCCAGTTTTCACACCTAAAACAGGATTAGAACTCACAATTTCCTGGTTTCTAGGCAAGCACTTTAGCCATTACGCCAAACTGGCTCTCTAAATTTCTTATTCACTTCTAACCAGGGGTGAAATGCTTCCGGTTCAGACCGGATCGCCTGATGCTGTAGCAATGGTGGCGGGTGGTTCGGAGAACCAGTAGCAAAAATCCCTCCCTCCCTCCATGCCCAGCTGATTTGCGCGATCATCAGAGGCTGTTTTTTTTTTTAACTTTTAAAAGCATTTTTTCTACAACCTCTTTGGCCAAAAAAATGCTTTTAAAAGTTTAAAAAAAATACAGCCTCTGATGATCGTGTGGCTCAGCTGGGATCATCAGAGCCTTTTAAAAGCATTTTTTATAACCTCTTTGGCCAAAAAAGGCCGAAGGGCTAAAAAAAAAAAAAATTGGCCACACCCACCCAATCACCCCACCAAGCCAGGCCACAGAACCGGTAGTAACAAATTTTACATTTCACCACTGCTTCTAACTATAGTCATTTTTAAAAGCCTGTCCCAGGATCTCAATCAAGATAGGCAGTATAAAATGGCACTCTCGTACCATCGAATTCAATATTTTTATTTTGGTCTGTGAAATAATAAACAATAACTTTAAAAAAAAAACCAGAGAAATTATGCAATTGATAGCTATGACAGTAAAACTATGGATGCCTAACACTTGCATAGGCAGTGACTATAGAGTTAAAAATGAGAACGTGGAATACTATTATCTGAAACAATAAAAGAATAACCCATGGGAGTAAAAGCTATAAATTAGGCCCCATACTTTGGAATGGTTTACCAGGGAGATCCATAAAGCTCTCTCCCTCATAGAGTTTTAGAGGGCCTTCAAAGGCAGTTTTTATTTCACCTGGCCATTGACCCTTCCTTCCTCTTATTGGTATCCATCTTCAAGGAAGGTTGATTTATTGTTACAGGTGTTGTTTATATATGAATGCATTGGAGTAACAGGAGACTAATAAAAGTAATGTAGGCCCGAGTTGTATTCAACCTGATCAGCTCTACCTGCCAGCTGTAGATATAAAAACTCAAGACCAGATACACACAGAGGCATACATCAAAGAAAACAAACCATCAAACCCATCACAAGTGCATACAACTTAAATCCCTAGCCCCTTTCTTTTCATGGCGTCATAAATTCTGCTAGCTACATAGGTCAGCTCGTTTTTCTCTCTTCCTTCCAGTCAAAGACTGTGGTCCCAATGCTAAAGGAGCAGTTCTATTTGTGGGCGTAGAAAAAAGGATAATGGTGAGATAAACAGAGAGATTTATGGGGATAAAGAGCTGTGTGTCTAAGTGTTATCACATGGGTCCTCCCCCCAATCTTGGTGATTTAGATTTCATTAAATTAATTAAGACTTCATTAAAAAAAAAAACTTACAGCAGAGTAATTAATATATGGGCTGTTCGCACTACATGTTGACAATAAACCACAATTGCAGCAATCACATCAGGGATGAAATGCTCCCGGTTCAGACCGGATCATCCAATCCGGTAGCGATGGAGGCGGGTGGTTAGGAGAACTGGTAGCAAAAATCCCTGCCCCCCCCCACCACCATGCCCAGCTGAGCTGCACGATCATCAGACACTTTTTTTTAACTTTTAAAAGCATTTTTTCTACAACCTCTTCCGACGAAAAAATGCTTTTAAAAGTAAAAAAAAAAGCCTCTATTGATCACGCGGCTCAGAGCATTTTTTTTTTACCACAGGAAAAAATGCTTTGAAAAGCCTCTGACAATCCCAGCTGAGTTGCCTGATCGGCAGAGGCTTTTCAAAGCATTAGAAAAAATGCTTTGAAAAGTTTTTTTAAAAACTGGCCACGCCCACCCAGTCACATTTCCACCACCACCAAGCCATGCCCACAGAACCCATAGTAACAAATTTTACATTTCACCCTTGAATCACATAACTTGCTATGTGTTATAGTTTGTTGTGATGGCCTGGCCTTTCAACAGTGGATGGGGCTCCATAATAGAATGCAAACTACATAAACTAAGGTGACCAATTGTCTTCCTTTAGGGAGAACAGTACTTCTTTTGTAAGTTCTGTCCTTTCTCGAAAAGTGTCCTCCTACATGTCCTCCTTTTCGATATTTGAAGACTAATCTGTAAATCTCCGTATTCGATCAATGCCGATCCAATCTGTTGCATGTGATGTGACAAATTTGTATTTGACATGACGATTCGTCAAGACTCAGTACAGTTCGGTGAGATGCGATTATGAGATGCATGCACTCGGCTTCTCCGGAGACTCAGGGTGGCTTACAATGCGTTAAGCAATAGCCTTCATTCTTTTGTATATTTATACAAATTCAGCTTATTGCCCCCACAAACTGGGTCCTCATTTAACCTACCTTAGAAAGGATGGAAGGCTGAGTCAACCTTGAGCCTGGTAAGATTCGAACTTGCAGTAATTGCAGGCAGCTGTGTTAATAACAGGGTGCTTTAAACCACTGTACTACCAAGGCTCATGCCCTCCTTCTCATTGTAAAAAAGTTGGTCACCTTAATATAAACCCATGTTAGGCTAGCTTAGGTACAGTATACGAATCTTGCTAAGATATGCTTTAACCTTTTTTTTTCTTACTTTCAATCTTGTCCAGTTCTCAAAGATTGCCCGGAGACATCCCTTGCAGTTTCCTCAGCAAGGTTTTTCAGAAGTAAATTGCCATTGCCTCCTTCCTAAGGCTGAGAGAAAGTGGCCGGCCGAAGGTCATCCACTTGGCTCTGAGCATAAGGTGGGACTAGAACTCACAGTTTTCTGGTTTCTAGCTGGATGCCTTAACCGCTATACTAAATGGGCTCTCTATTTTTTTATAACCTCAAATCTCATTATATTTAGTCTGCTAATTTCTCAGTAGAGAAGAACTCTACTAAGGTGGGTGGGTTTTGCATTATCAAAAGTGGTGGATAGAGGGACAGAAGGTTTACTGAGAAGACCAAATGGGTGAATGGACAAAAAAAAAAAAACAAAAAAAAACCCCAAATATATAAAATGAAAATTGCAGGTGAGAAAGACAGATGGAAAAAGTTCAACCATCTCTTTGTAAAAACCAATCAGTATTTAAATGCAGGACCTCAATAAGTTGAATATTGAAAGAAAGACAGAAAATGAAATAAAGCATCTCTCCTTAACTTCCCCCCCATATCTTTTTTTTTTTTGAAGTGGTCTTCAGTTTTTCACTGTTTAAAGCAATAGGGCCCTAAAAATAGAAATTACTCATCCGAAGAAAAGGATATAAATTACCAAGATTACAGTTTCTCCAAAACCCAGGCCCTAAATATTGGATTGTTTTGGTTATCTTTGAGTCACCTTATTTTTTTTCTCCTTTGGTCTTCTCTATTTTTACAGGTGAGAAGTTACAATGCCTGAGTATAGATGAATTAGCCTTCGTTTATATAATTTCTTCTGTTTTTCCAATTCCAAATTCAACATGTTCTGTTTCTCCTCTGTTTTCCTTTTAAAATGGTTTGCATGAAAATCTGTTTCTGTGTAACTCCAATATAAGCGATCTCACTTAGTGTGTACATTGTTACAAGCAGCTTTTGTGTTCTGTATGTTATTTTTACAACAATATGGACTTCCATAAACCCTTTTTTAAAACTGCATCACAAGCTTTAAAAGAGTGCCTGTTTCGAAGGATAATTATCTTTCAATTTGCATATCGATTTGAAAGGGCAATGTTAGATTGGATCACATTAAAATGCTAATCAAACGGAAGGAAGGGAGGAAGGGAGGAAGGAAGGAAGGCAGGCAGGAAGGCAGGAAGGCAGGAAGGCAGGCAGGCAGGCAGGCAGGCAGGAAGGAAGGAAGGAAGGAAGGAAGGAAGGAAGGAAGGAAGGAAGGCAGGAAGGAAAGAAGGAAGGAAGGAAGGAAGGAAGGAAGGAAGGAAGGAAGGAAGGAAGGAAGGAAAGAAGGCAGGCAAGAAGGAAGGCAGGAAGGCAGGAAGGCAGGAAGGAAGGCAGGCAGGCAGGCAGGAAGGAAGGAAGGAAGGAAGGAAGGAAGGCAGGAAGGAAGGAAGGCAGGAAGATGAATGAGAGGGAAGGGAAGATGAAATAAGTAGCTGATAGAGAGACAGATTGAGCTTGTTGGCTCAATATGTAAGATGAACATATGGTTTACCTACATCACCCATTCTTAAATCTCCGGAGTCCAATTTACAATTCCCAGTTTGCAGGATCCAGCAGAGCAGAAAAAGCTGACCCAGAAAAGAAGGAGAAGCAGCTGATGTAGAGGTGAACAGTGAGAGTTTGGTCTTCATGCCCTTGTTTATCAATAACACTGTTCGGTTTGGTGGCAGCAGCGCCTCAGATAGAAAGTCCATACAGAGAGTGGTAAGGACAGACGAGAAGATTATAGGAAGCTCGCTTCCCATCATCCAGGATGCCGCTTATAAGCTCTATGTGCTTAGAGCTCAAAGCATTGTTAGAGACCCCGCACGCCCACTTTACAGTCTGTTTCTGTTGCTCCCCCCTGGGTGCAGGTTTTAAAGTATTTCTAGCAGGACTACCAGATTCTGTAACAGCTTTGTTCCCTATGCCATTCATCTGGTAAACTCACAAGATTCGGGTTTTTTTTTTGTCATGTACATTTATACATCCGAACTAGACTGTGTTGTTTCTCTGCATCATATAATAAATGTGGGTATATGGGCATATGCATATTTATTTGTTTGTTTGTTTGTTTGTCATGTTTATGTAGTGCAGTCTGTTAAACTTTTGGCCCGCGGCCAGATGCATCATAAACTGGCAATGCCCACGCCCGGTTTAGCGAAGGAGGAAAAAATCCTAATATATCACATGATGCCCCCGTGACGACGTGAGTTTGACACCCCCGATGTAATGTATATTGGAGGTGGTGACCCTTTGAGAATTGTATGCAATGAAATTTCATTTTAATGTATGCCGATTAGTGTGCATATTCAAAGTGAAAATAAAGTTATTCTAAATCTAAAAGAAAAGAAAATTGGGATGGCGGGGACACTAGAGAAATTGTTGAATGATATTATTCCTTTGTGCACAGCATCTCGATCCCTCTACTAAAATAAACAAGAGAATCCATATCAGAGGTGGGTTTCAGCAGGTTCTGACCAGTTCTGGAGAACCGGTAGCGGAAATGTTGAGTAATTCGGAGAACCGGTAAATGCCACCTCTGACTGGCCCCACCCCCATCTATTCTCTGCCTCCCAAGTCCCAGCTGATTGGGAGGAAATGGGGATTTTGCAATATCCTTCCCCTAGAGTGGGAAGGGAATGGAGATTTTACACTATCCTTCCCTTGCTGCGCCCAAGCCACACCCACCAAGCCACACCCACAGAACCGGTAGTAAAAATTTTTGAAACCCACCACTCATCCATATGTCTACCTTTTAGACTGTGCATGGGGTTAATTTCACCCCATATATAACATAACCTTTCTGATGATGCGGCCGTTCCTTGCTTTGGGCACCGGTTGACCACAATCCCCCGATTTCTTGCTACACTTTTTTAATTCATTCCAACCCAACTGAATCTTATGAAGTCATTATCTAAAGGGGCTTGAAACTTTGCCTCCACGCTTTTCAGCAGAATAAACTCTTCGAAAAGTGAGCAGAACAAGACCTCTTTTAGCATGGGGAAAGAAATTAGGAAAGGAAAAATCAAAGCTGAAAATGTGCCAATTCTGGCCAAGGATTTCAGAGGGGGAAAAAAGTCTCTAATGCATTTTTTTTGGTGGGGGGGGGGGAGAATCAGCTTGGCCAGTGGTGAAATGTAAAAGGCTGAAGAGGTTGAAAATGCTTTTAAAGCCTCTGACGATCCCAGCTGACTTGCCTGATCAGCAGAGTCTTTCTTTGTTTTATTTTAAAAGCCTCTGACGATCCCAGCTGACTTGCCTGATCGGCAGAAGCTTTTTTTTTTTTTTGAGCCTCTGATGATCCCAGCTGAGCCGCGTGATCATCAGAGGCTTTTGTTTTTACTTTTAAAAGCATTTTTTTGGCCAAAGAGGTTGTAGAAAAAATGCTTTTAAAAATAAAAAAAGAGCCTCTGATGATTGTGCAGCTTAGCTAGGCAATTGAGGGTGGGGGGCAGGGATTTTTGCTACCAGTTCTCCAAACCACCCGCCTCCATCGCTACCAGATCGCTACTGGGCAATCTGGTCTGAACCGGGAGCATTTTACCCCTGAGCTGGGCCTGTTATGAGCCATCTTCTATTCTGCTTTCATGACGCAAAGAAGACTTATTCTTATGGTGTCTGAAAGAATCCTTGAAGCCAGCTCTGCTTGTTTTTCCAATTTTGCTTATTTCTACTTGATCCCACATATCTCATCTAAAAGACTTTGAGTCAGTGGTGTAAAATGTAAAATTTGTTACTACCAGTTCTGTGGGCGTGGCTTGGTGGTGGTGGGTAATGTGAGTGAGTGCGCGTGGCCAACTTTTTAAAAAAAACTTTTTTAAAGCATTTTTTACAACCTATTTGGGCGAATAGGTTGTAAAAAAAATGCTTTTAAAAGGTTAAAAAAAGGCTCTGACAATCACAGCTGTGGCAGGCGATCATCAGAGCCTTTTTTTTAACCTTTTAAAGGCATGAAGTAACGACACCTGGGTGGGTAGGCAGAGCCTCGCATCATCATCGCTACTGGTTCTCTGAACCACCTGCCACAATCACTACCCGATTGCCTGATCCGGTCTGACCTGGGAGCATTTTACTCCTGCTTTGAGTGGCTTACAATAAAAAGTGCATCATAGTCAGGGGTGAAATGCTCCCAGGTCAGACCGGATCGCCCAATCTGGTAACAATGGAGGCGGGTGGTTCGGAGAACCGGTAGCAAAAATCCCTGCCCCCCCCCCCCCCCACAAGCCCAGCTGAGCCTCACAATCATCAGAGGCTTTTTTTCTTTTAAAAGCCTCTGACGATCCAAGCTGAGTTGCCTGATCGCCAGAGACATTTAAAAGAAAAAAAGCCTCTACAGATCAGGCAACTCATCTGGGATCATCAGAGCCTTTTGAAAGCATTTTTTTACAACCCAGAGGTTGTAGAAAAATGCTTTCAAAAGTAAAAATTGGCCACACCCACCCAGTCACATTAACACCCCCCCCCACCAAACCACACCCACAGAACCGGTAGTAAAAAATTTTGAAACCCACCACTGCTTCACTCTCAACTCCATGTGGTCACCTGCCCAGAACCACAAACCCATGTGGTTCTGCTTCATTATTAAACCATCCTTCCAATCAGTCTCCATGTTTCCAGTGTTTTTCTCCCGGCTTGGAACTGAACCTGATGGATACTTCTTCCCACAACATCAACTCTCACTCTGTGACCCCCTTGCCAATTGGCAGCAATAAGTTTCACATTATGTTACTACTGGTTCACCCCGTGTGTGTGCGCTCACTTCTTGCACATGTGCGCCTGGTTCACGCATACACCTGCCTTCTGTGCGTGCACTTTGCTCTCTCGTGTGCCTTCCGCACATGTGCCCAGTAGTGATGGGTTCCAATCGCCGTGCACATGCTCGCTTCTCTCACACGTGTGCCAAACTCTGCTGTGCCTATCAGATGGGCTAAAAAAGAAGAAATAAAAGTGGCTATAACACGGGGATGGGCAGGAGGGCCCAGGTCCCCAGTCAAAGAGAATCGGTTCGGTCAATGGTGGGATTCAAATAGTTTAACAACCAGTTCTCTACCCTAATGATTTCTTCTAACAACCAGTTCACCAAACTGCTCAGAAAGTTAACAACCGGTTCTCCCGAAGTGGTGCGAACTGGCTGAATCCCACCACTGGGTTCGGTGACGTCACATCATCACCACTACCAGCTCGCCAGAACCAGCCCGAATCGGGAGCAAACCACCACTGGCGCCCGGCCTCAAAAATGTGCCTAAATAGGATGGTGTAGAGCCGGGGCAGGTGGGCATGTCCACCCATGATTTCCGGTTTGGGCAAAAAGATCCGAACCAGCTGAATACCACTTCTGGAGCCAGGTCTTCACACTCTTTCTGAAAGCCTCTGCTAGGATAAGGATTGCCTCTATTTACTTGCAGAATAGGCTATGCCCAGCTATTAGTGCTTCCTTCCTGCCTTATTGCAGTCCTTCCTATTCAGCATCAATTTGTTCCCCATTGTGAAAATACACGCAAAACATTTTCATTTCCTCAAGAACCTCCTTATTTCTAGCATTCCTAACGTTTCAGTAACTATGATACAAGATGATCCAAGAATAACCTGAATGTGAATTCTGATTACCAACAAAATTGCTCCTTAACCAGAGAAGGGTTTTTTTTTTTCCTTTTTTCCCCATCCAGCTGTTCATCAGGAAATCTTTTTTGTCAGCTGCATCTTCCAGCAAGGATACTTCTCATCTGAAGATTCTTTTAAGATGCTACATGCTGGCTTCTCTCTGATGAAGTGCAAAGTGAAACTTCTGAGAGGATTCTTATGCGCCGCCAGCCAAGGAAATGGATCAGCAAAGGTCTCTCTCCTTCCATTGCCCTAGCAGAGCAGAGTGACAGGAGCCAAAGAAGTCAAAAGCAGGCAGGCAGGCAGGCAAGCAGACAATGCACTGATGGGCTATTTTGGTGGCAAGCAACAACACAATTGGATAGATTGAATGAATGGAAAAAGCAGGGCATTGCCTTTTAGCAAAAGAAGCAAAATAGTTAGAAATAGAAATAGAATAACAGAGTTGGAAGGGACCTTGGAGGTCTTCTAGTCCAACCCCTTGCTTAGGCAGGAAACCCTACACCACTTCAGACCAGGGGTGAAATCCAGCAGTTTCTGACAGGTTCTGGAGAACCAGCAAATACCACCTCTGGCTGGCCCCAGAGTGGGGTGGGAATGGGGACTTTGCAATATCCTTCTGCTGGAATGGGGTGGGAATGGAGATTTTGCAGTATCCTTCCCCTGCCATGCCCACCAGCCACACCCACAGAACCGGTAGTAAAAAAAATTGGATTTCATCACTGCTTCAGACATATGATTATCCAACATCTTCTTAAAAACTTCCAGTGTCATTCACAACTTCTGGAGGCAAGTTGTTCCACTAGTTAATTGTGAATCTAACTGTCAGGAAATTCCTTAGTTCTAGGTTGCTTCTCTCCTTGATTAGTTTCCATCCCTTGCTACTTGTCCTGCCCTCAGGTGCTTTGAAGAACAGCTTGACTCCCTTTTCTTTGTGGCAGCCCCTGAGATATTGGAACACTGCTATCATGTCTCCCCTTGTCCTTCTTTTCATTAAACTAAACATACCCAATTTCAGCAACTGTTTTAGCATATGTATTAAATATATATAGGTATTAAGCATACCTAGTATTCTTTCATCCTCCTATTTTAACCACAAAAACACCCCTTTGAGATGAAGTAGGCTGAGTGATTGACCCAAAGTCCCCAGACAGCTCTTTTCCCAGGCCAGGTGTGATGACCCCTAATAATAACAACCCTTTATGAAATTAAGTTATTACTTTAAGAAATCCAAAAGATTTTCTAAACAATCAAAACAACCTCTTAATTTGCCTTCCACCGACAAGACTCGCAAAGATGTTCCCAAATAATACTCCAACTTCTTGGAAGCGCAAGGAAACTCATGGAACATACTATCATCTATGGTGGATGTGCCCGGCAGCTAAAAAATTTTGGACAAATGTAAAGAAATGGCTAGAGAAAATAGTAGACCAACCAATCGAAAGTAAGCTGGAAACATTCTTATTAGGAATATTCACGAGAACATACACCAAAGAAGTAAAATGAAAATTTTACAGTATCCTTCCCCAGCCATGCCCACCAAGCCACACCCACCAAGCCATGCCACGCCCACCAAGCCACACTCACAGAACCAGAACTAAAAAAATTTGAATCCCACCACTGCTATGCTGCAATATTTTGTCAATAGAATAGAATAGAATAGAATAGAATAGAATAGAATAGAATAGAACAGAGCTGGAAGCAGTGGTAGGATTCAAGTAATTTAACAACCGGTTCTCTGCCCTAATGATTTCTTCCAAAAACCAATTTGTCAAACTGCTCAGAAAGTTAACAACTGGTTCTCCTGAAGTGGTGCGAACTGGCTGAATCCCACCACTGGCTGGAAGGGACCTTGGAGGGCTTCCAGTCTAGCCTCCTGCTCAAGCAGGAGAAATATACTATTTCAGGATAAGTGACTGTCCAGTGTCTTCTTAAAAACCTCCAGTGATGGAGTGCCCACAATTTCTGGAGGCAAGCTATTCCACTGGTTAATTGTGCTCACTGTTAGGATGTTTCTCCTTAATTCCAGGTTGCTTCTCTCTTTGATTAGTTTCCAACTGTTGTTTCTTGTCCTGCCTTCTGGTGCTTTGGAGAATAATTTGACCTTCTCTTCTTTGTGGCAACCCCTCAAATACTTTTTTTATTATTATTGAAAAGTTTTTAAAAGTTTACATATATATCTCCCCCTTTTCTCCACCCTCCCCAACCCTCCCCCTCCCACCCACCCCCCTCCCTACTTCCCAGAGCAAAATCCAGGGTATAACATTCAACAATCATAATCTAACATAGTCTAATTAATTATAACCTCTTACATCCCTCTAATACTTTAATTCCCATTTACCAAACTAAATTTGAATACATAATAACATCTCTCTATCTATTCGTAAGCTATATGAAATTTTTTAGTCCGATATTTACTTTGAATATAATCTATCCATCTTCTCCATTCTATCTTGTATTTCTCATTTGAATAGTCCTTCAAATACGCTGAGATCTTTGCCATCTCTGCTAAGTTTGCTACTTTTAATATCCATTCTTGAATAGTAGGCAAATCTTCCTTCTTCCAATACTGTGCCACCAACAATCTCGCTGCAGTTATTAAATTCAGGATCAAATTAGCCTCTATAACCATACAATCCGTGATTATACCCAACAAAAATAACTTTATCCTCTTTTTAAGAATATTTTGAATAATCCACCAAATTTTTATCCAGAATGCTTTAACCTTTTTACAAGCCCACCATACATGAAAATAAGTAGCGTCAGCACAATCATATCTCCAACATTTAGATTGTAAATTCGGATACATACAAGCTAACTTTTTGGGATCTAAATGCCATTTATAAAACATTTTGTAAAAGTTTTCTCTCAAGTTTTGCGCTTATGTAAATTTTACATTTCTTACCCATATCTTTTCCCATGTTTCCATCATTATTGGTTGTTCAAAGTTTTGTGCCCATTTTATCATACAATCCTTAACTAACTCTTGCCCTTTAGTGCTTTGGAGAATAATTTGACCTTCTCTTCTTTGTGGCAGCCTCTCAAATACTTTTTTATTATTATTATTTATTTTTATATGCCGACTCAGGGCGGCTTACAATGCGTTAAGCAATAGCCTTCATACTTTTGTATATTTTATACAAAGTCAGCTTATTGCCCCCACAAACCGGGTCCTCATTTTACCTACCTTAGAAAGGATGGAAGGCTGAGTCAACCTTGTGCCTGGTGAGAATTGAACTCGCAGTAATTGCAGGCAGCTGGATGTTAAATGCTGCCTTAGTAGGAGGCATTAGCCTCCTACGCCACTTGACAGCCGCGGATAGAAAAACATTAAAGAGGGGATGTAAGCACAGAATAAAACATCATGGGCTGCCCCCTGATACCACTAGACGACATCACTAGGGCTCGCTACCTTAGAAGTGTGAGGCAAATCCTCAGGGACGACTCACACCCTGGTCAGCACTTCTTTATTCTCCTGCCATTGGGAAGGAGATATAGAAGCATAGGCAGCGGCACAAACAGGTTGAAGAACAGTTTTTATCCATGGGCTGTCAGGCTTCTGAATGGAAAATAGCTTTACAACAACATAGAATGATTGACCTTTGGTGCCGGCGTGATTTGAAGTAACTTCACATGGTGCAGTAGGATTTTGTGTTTGTTAATAGGATTCATTTTTTTTCTCTGTCTTTCACTGTGAGTTGTATTGGATTGGGATGGGGGGTGCACGAAGGGAGGCTCAGCCAATCTCATTGTACACATGTTATACTGTTCTCCAAAGCACCCGAGGGCAGGACAAGAAGCAATGGGTGGAAACTAATCAAGGAGAGAAGCAACTTAGAACTAAGGAGAAAATTCCTGACAGTGAGAACAATTAACCAGTGGAACAACTTGCCTCCAGAAGTTGTGAATGCTCCAACACTGGAAGTTTTTAAGAAGATGTTGGATAACCATTTGGGTGAAGTGGTGTAGGGTTTCCTGCCTAAGCAGGGGGTTGGTCTAGAAGACCTCCAAGGTCCCTTCCAACTCTATTCTATTCTATTCTATTCTATTCTATTCTATTCTATTCTATTCTATTCTATTCTATTCTATTCTATTCCATTCCATTCCATTCCATTCCATTCCATTCCATTCCATTCCATTCTACTCTGACAATAAAGGTTTGGAATTGAAATTGGAACACTGCTATCATGTCGCCCATAGTCCTTCTTTTCTCTAGACTAGCCATACCCAATTCCTGCAGCCTTTCTTCATATGTTTTAGTCTCCAAGCCTTTGATCATCTTAGTTGCTCTTCTCCAAACGTTTGCCAAAGTCTCAACTTCTTTATCAGGTAAGATCAGGTAAGTCTTGCAGACTTCTCACTATCACTAGCCTGTGAGTATTTGCGGAGAACAAACTAATCAGTGAGTTCTAATAAACCATTAAAGTGACACTGGGATCTTTTTTTTTTTTTTTTTTTGCTACCCTAGATTAAAAGAAAAGTTGGCTTAAAGGAAGAAAGCAATTTAAGAGCCCATGATCATAAAAGGAAAGCTCATCAGAATTTGTCTCATGGTGACATTTATTTCTCATTAAACAGAAGATTATTTTCAAACAATATGATAAAACTCATAAAAATAAAAGCTCCCTCCTGCCTCGTGCAGTCAGATTCTCATCTGTTAAAGATGTTACAGTTGAAGGAGAGGGAACTGGAAGTCAACTGGGACATAAATAGAGGACTCTGCAGTGGGATAAGGAAAACGAAGCTGAGAATTTTTGTTTAGGGTAACATTTGATGAGCTTTGAACTTAAGGCAAAAAAATCAAACGGCAATATTTTAATTGGAGCATGATCCATTTTATCATTGGTTTAGTGCACGTGAATGGAAAGCCTACAAATCAGGTTGTTAGCAACAAAATAACAACAACACACCCATAAACATAATCTGTCAAGTGCCAGGGAAATCAGGCAGTTCAAATGTGTATAGAGATTTATTGCAAGCTTAAACTCTGTACAAGAATCTGATCTACTAATGGTCAAGGGAAATTAGTGGTAGTTAAGAATAGAAAGGAATTCAAGGTGAGTTGACTTACATCTCTTGTGAGCGTGCAGGGACTCATGACTGATGACTCATTTGACCCCTCCTTCAGCTCAGCCTGGTCATCTCCTACATAAACTCAGTCACAGTATTCACCAATATTTCCTAACAGCTAAACTAATAGAAGATTGTGGAAGACATTCAGTTCAGTTTATAATATAAATTTACATTATAGTTTTAGACTATTACCCCTGCCAAATCCCCTCAGTTATCCTTGGGAATGGCTCTCTGAATGTTACATTGCAAGGAAACAAAGTGTAAATTGCATATCAACAGGACATTTCCCACAAATAAGGCAAAACTGGACACCAAAATGTGTATATTAGAGGTTGTATGCCTAAAATAGGTTAGATTTCGGTATCAATCTATTTTTGATTTTTTTTAAAAAAAAAATGTTCTCGAAGAGATGTAGAATTTAAACTGAAATCCATCTTTGGGTGATAGGGAAGATTATGATCTAGTGATCTCACCCACAGTTCAACGTCCAGATGATGTTATGAGCATCTTCAGAAGCTCTCTTTTCCCCATCATCTGATTCTGTATCATTATATCACACTTGGACTGGACAGTTTTTTGATAAAAAGATAATAACTTCAAACAAAAGACTGTTCTCTGAAACCTTCCAAATAGGCAATTATCCTCTATAAAATAAGACACATAGTCACTCTATTCTATATATGAAATTGAAGGCGTTTTGTTCTCTGCTTCAAGCAGAAAACATCTTGCGTTGACCTTGAAAGTTATCCAAGAAGAAAAGGCAGATATAGGTTCCCCAAATCATTCCCAATTTAAATTTTAGAAACAAAATGGCAGCTTTAGATTCTACCCATTATCATAATAACCATAATTAAATCCTTGCCTTGCTTTAGTTCATTTACTCTTTCCTTTCTTTTCCTTTTCCTTTCTTCTTTCCTTTTTCTTCCCCTTTCCTCTTTCCTTTTCTCCTTTCCTTTCCTCTTTCCTTTTCTTTCCTCTTTTCTTTCCTCTTTCTTCTCCTTCCTGGTTTGACCTTTGAATTATAAAATACACTGCTCAAAAAAAATAAAGGGAACACAAGCAAAAGAATTCCGAGATCTGAATGAATGAAATAGCCTTATTAAATACTTTGTTCATTACATACAGTAGTTTTGTGTTCCCTTTAGTTGTTTGAGCAGTGTATAAACTACTGTTTATACATTGAAAAATATTTAATAAGGCTATTGCATTCATTCAGATCTCGGATGTCTTCTGCTTGTGTTCCCTTTATTTTTTTGAGCAGTCTATATAAAAATGACTGGAAGACAATGGGATAGAGAGTTTGCTTTAAACGGTCTTACTTGCCTTTTGAGATTATTAGCTATGCACAGGAATGGGCTGCTGGGGGTTCGTAGGGGTTTGGGAGAACCTCTAGATAACATTCTAGAGGTTAGCTTTGGGGATTTGGAGAACCCCCAAATCCCACTCCTGGCTGGCCATGCCCACCCTACCACGCCCCTCCCATGAGTCCCCACGAGGCCCGTTTTGGATGCAGGTAAGTGCCGGGTGTGCATGGAGGCTCGGGGAGGGCAAAAAATGGGCCTACTGGAAGTTCTGGAAGGCTGGAAATGGGTCCGTTTCTGGCCGCCAGAGGGCCTCTGGCGCCTGGGGAGGCTGTTTTTGCCCTCCCAGAGGCTTGAGGAAAGCCTCTGAAGCCTGGAGAGGGTAAAACCACCCCTCCCCATGGTGCAGGAGGCTGACTAGGCCACGCCCACCATGGCCATACCCACCCAGCAACCGGGCAAAGAACCCCTTGCTAAAAAATGTTGAAGCCCACCCCTGGCTATGCAACAAAAGTCCCAATTTTGTCCTATTGCTTTTATGATTAAATTGGACCTGCCAACATGGGGGCAGGCTTTTGAAAGTCATTGAGTTGTTTTTTTCGGATTCTTCATAATTGTTTTTGAAAAGGTCTTTTTTTTTTCCTTAGAAGGTACCTACTGATGTGAATAAAAATCCATCTAGTACTTTTGATAAATCAGTTGATAATCACAATGGTCAAAGTAGAAGTAGTGAAAACAGGAAAAGGCATTTTTTGGGGGGTCACTCTTTCTAAGTCTCAGTCCTAGGAAGAATGCAGCAATGGCAAACCACTTCTGAAAATCTTGCCAAGAAAGAAATCAATAATTATTGGGATGCAACCTTATTTTCTCCAGATGTTTTACATTTCAACTCTTATCATCTCTAACCAGCTGAGAGTTGTGATCTAAAATCCGGGTGGAAGGTGTCAGAATGCTTTCTGGTGTTCTAAATCTTCATATTATTAAGACCCCCCTCTAACATGCAATCTATCTGTCTATGGCTGAACTGTATCTCCCCTGCATTATGATGGCTTTCCTGATCTGAAAACTGAATCTGGTAATCCCTCTTGTCAGCAACTAACCACCCAGACATGCAGTGGGTGGAAACCTGTAACACAAACCAAATTGATGTAAGTTTCAATTTTATGCTTAAGTGTACACTTGTTATGTCTTTGTTTCCTCCACCGCAGTGACAGATTGCCACTGTTTTGCTAGCATTCATCCAAATGTTGAAGCAATGCTTTGCTCAGAAAAAGCTGTAGAAGGAACCCCCAAAGGATTTGAGGCAATCACTCCAGGGAGTTGTTTACTCCCCTGTGCTCATCCATGTGGGCCCTGCTAAGGGAAACTCTTGAGATTTCAACAGTCCCTGTGCAAGTCCAAAAGAAATGCTTGCCTACTTACGTTTCTTTTTCTTGTCTACTCTCTTCCCCCCTCCTTCCTTTCTTGAAAACTTGGAATTAGGTGGTTAGGTAAACGTAAAGGTTCCCCTCCAGTGGTGGGCTGCCCCCGGTTTGGACCAGTTCACAAGAACCGGTAGTAAAACTGGTGGGAAGCTCTGCCCACTGACCTGGACGTCATTATAGGTGATCTGTGCATGCGCAGAAGAGTGTGAGCAGGCGCGATGTGAACCGGTAGTAAAGGTAAGTAGAACACACCCCTATTCCCCTAGCACATATGTGCTAGTCATTCCCGACTCTAGGGGAAGGTGCTGATCTCTGTTTCAAAGCTGAAGAGCCAGTGCTGTCTGAAGACGTCTCCGTGGTCATGTGGCCAGCATGACTAAACTCCAAAGGCGCACGGAATGCTGTTACCTTCCCACCAAAGGTGGCCCCTATTTTTCTACTTGCATTTTTTACATGCTTTCGAACTGCTAGGTTGGCAGAAGCTGGGACAAGTAACGGGAGCTCACCCCGTTACGTGGCACTAGGGATTCGAACCGCTGAACTGCCGACCTTTTGATCGACAAACTCGGCATCTTAGCCACTAAGCCACTGCATCCCTTTTTTAGGTGGTTAGGATACAATAAACCTCATTTTGAACATTTATGCTGAAAAACAACTGCTTTTTTAAAAAAATCAGAAACCAAGTGCATATTAAAGATGTTACTTGGAGCTGCAATCCATATAACTTGGAGAACAGCAAGCATTTCTTCCATTTTGGTTTTTATAGGAGCTCAAGGTACCATTTGTGATTTGATAAATTCTAGAAAGAGGACAGAGAAGAGCAGGGGTGAAATGCTCCTGGTTTGGTCTGGTTTGCCCGAACCGGTAGTAAAAAAAGGCTACAGGTTCACTGAACTGGTAGTAAAAAATGTAGAAAAAAAAAGTTCTGACGATCAGCTGAGCGATGCATATTTGTCAGAACTTTTTTTTTTTTACTTTTTTAGCATTTTTTACTACCGGTTCTCCAGAACCAGTAGTTAAAAATGTTTTAAAAAGTTTTTAAAACAAGTTCCGAAGATCGCACGTCACTCAGCTGATCGTCAGAACTTTTATTTTTTACTTTTTAGGCTTTTTTTACTACCAGTTCTCTGGAACTGGTAGTAAAAATGCTTTTAAAAAGTAAAAAAAAAAGGTTTCAACAATCACAGCTGTGGTGCGTGATCGTCAGAGCCTTTTTTATCTTTTAAATAATTTTTTTATCACCTATTCAGGTGAAAAAAATGTGTTTGGCGCGCAGCGCATGTTTGGTGTGCAATGCACATGCACAGCCAGTAAACCGGTTCAGATTTCACCATTGGAGAAGAGCAATGAAGGTGATTAGAGGACTAGGAGCTAATACATATACAGAACAATTGCTGGAATTGGGTATGTCTAGTTTAAAGAAAAGAAGGACTAAGAGTGACATGATAGCAATGTTTCAATATCTAAGCAGCTGGCACAAGGAAGAGGGGAGTCAACCTATTCTCCAAAGCACCTGAGGGCAGGAGAAGAAGCAATGGATGGAAACTAATCAAGGAGAGAAGCAATCTAGAACTAAGGAGAAATTTCCTTACAGTTAGAACAATTAATCAGACTTGCCTCCAGAAGTTGTGGGTGATCCAACACTGCACGTTTTTAAGAAGAGATTGGGCAACCATTTGTGTAAAATGGGTTTCTTGCTTCAGCAGAAGGTTGGACTAGAAGACCTCCAAGGTCCTTTCCAACTCTGTTATTTTGATAAGCTTTTATTCTGCTTCCAGCTTCCCCAGCAACTGCAGTCACCCTGAAGATCTGCAACAGTGGTCACAGCAAACTAGAGCTTGCACACGGAAACCAGAAAAATACTCAAGTTTATGGCTACTAATAGAGCACGAGTTTTCCCTCTCCATCTCATTTCAGGTCTGGATAGGATATATGGAGCTTATTCCATCTGTGCCTGCAAGCCTTTGGACCTAATACGTACTGATTTATTTTATTAATGTATGACGGCAGTTTATATGGCTGCCTATCCATCCAAGAAACTCTGGAAGGCAAACAAGATAAAAACAAAGAAGTTCATTAAAGAAACAAAAGGCCTGTATCAAGGCTTAAGAAAAACCACACGACCACTAATCCCATATATCCATGCTAGAATCCCTACACTAACATTATTTGCCTCCTGGCATGTATTTTATTTAGTGATGGTTGGAGATGGGGAGGTTAAAAATGACATTTTCAACAGTCTTATTTGTTTTTCACAGGCTGGTCCTGCGAGATTAGGTTGAAGCTGCCAAACCTGAAGAGGAAGCGGGCACTTAAACAGGATGGACCAAATAGCAATAGCACTTAGACTTATATAACACTTCACAGTGCTTTACAGCTCTCTCAGCATTTTGCCCCCAACAATCTGGGTCCTCATTTTACTGACCTCGGAAGGATAGAAGGCTGAGTCAACCTTGAGCCAGTCAGGATCAAACTGCTGGCAGTTGGCAGAGTTAGCCTGCAATACTGCATTCTAACCACTGCGCCACCACGGCTCAAATTCGTTCTCAAAGATCCCTTCAGGAGATGGAAAAGAAGGAACTAAGTCATTAAAGAAAGGAAGGAAGAATGTCACCTAAAGCAGACATAAAAGTTGGGCCTAAGCACATGAGAAACCTCTCCCCAAATCCCATCAACAGCAACCAGTCTTGAGGCTCAAGAAAGCAAGGACTTGGAGGGATTAAAAAATTTCCAGAAGCCCACTCCTTCTTGGAGTCGTCTAATGCCTACCAGCTTCATTGAAAAGGACATGGGTAAGTCAGTGTTGGAATTCAATTTTTTTTACTACTGGTTCTGTGGGCATGGCTTGGTGGGCATGGTGTGGCTTGGTGGGCATGGTTTGGTGGGCATGGCAGGGGAAGGATACAGCAAAATCCCCATTCCCACCCCACTCTGGAGCCAGCCACAGGTGGTATTTGCCGGTTCTCCAAACTGCTCAAAATTTCTGCTACCAGTTCTCCAGAACCTGTCAGAACCTGCTGGATTTCACCCCTGCTTTTGAGCTCCTTCCTGTACCCCAAGTCAGACATGTTTAATTTCCACTTAGAACAGTCTTCTTTCAGTAACAGCTGTTTATTCTTTCATTTTCTTTTCTTCAAAGATGCATCTCGGAACTGATTATTTTTATGGTTTAGTGCAATGGCCCCCAACCCTTTGGCCACTAGGGACCGGTTCTGTGGAAAAAGGTTTTTCCATGGACTGGAGGGGGTGTGGTTTCACGCCCCCTCCAGTCGGAGGCTCCAACTGGTGCAGAGTGCGGCCGCGCGGGTGGTGATGGGAGCGACGTGGCGCTCCCATGTAACGCCTCTCCTGCGCGAGCTGCACTGGCTCCCGGTGGTCTTCTGAGTGCACTTCAAGGTTCTGGTTATCACCTTTAGAGCGCTCCATGGCTTAGGACCTGGCTATTTGCGAGACCGCCTGCTACCACCAATAGCCTCCCACCGACCAGTACGCTCCCATAGAGAGGGGCTCCTCCGGGTGCCGTCGGCCAAACAATGTCGACTGGCGGACCCCAGGGGGAGAGCCTTCTCTGTGGGGGCACCTACTATCTAGAACAAGCTCCCCCCCGAGATACGGAGGATTCCGGATCTGCGTACCTTCCGTCACACGCTTAAGACGTTCTTATTCCAACAAGCTGGCCTGACCTGAACTTCTCCTCTTTTAAATGGAAATTTTAAATTTGGTTTTAAATTATTGGGGTTTTAAAATGGTCAGCCAAATTTATTTAATTTGTTTTATCTCTTTTTTAAATTTTGTATTTATATGTTTTATTATGGCTGTTCACCGCCCTGAGTCCTTCGGGAGTAGGGCGGTATACAAATTTAATAAAATGAAAAAAAAAAAGTAAAATGAACATGCTTTCTGCATCCTGCATATGGGGCTTCACTTGTTTGCATGGCCCAGTTTCTGGCATGCTGTCATCCAGTGCTAGTCCACAGACCAAGGGTTTAGTGTTATCAGTCTCAAGGTTGGCTCAGTCTTCCATCCTTCCAAGATCAGTAAAATGAGGACACAGATTGTTGGGGGCAATATGCTGACTCTGTAAACTACTTAGAGAACAATGCTGGGTTTCTACCAGTTTGCCCCTCCCTACTCCTGGGGGAAGGATATTGCAAAATCTCCATTCTCACCCCACTCTGGAGCCAACTAGAGGTGGTATTTGCCGGTTCTCCAGACTACTCAAAATTTCCGCTTCCGGTTCTCCAGGGCCTGTCAGAACCTGCTGAATTTCACCCCTGGGGTAAGTGTAGCTGAATCTGAATCTGTGTTTGCATATGTGAAAAACCAAATGTATCTTTTAACCAATAAAGTTATTTAAAATTCATTGGGTCTCCATGTTGAGGCCCCGCCCAGCAAGGGTCCTCAACCTCTGGTCCATGGACTGGCACTGGGGACTGGGGAGCATGTGTAACAGTCCTCTCACTTTTATTTGTTGTAGATCATTTCTCTTGATATGATCTTGCATTGTATACCCAGCAAGGAGTTGAACTGCTTCATTCCAGGATGAAAAAGTAAACCCAGAACTTCTCTTTTTCACAAGGTGATGCTAGAACAGGAGTGTCCAATCTTGGCAATTTTAAGATTTGTGGACTTCAACTCTCAGAATTCCCCATCCTGGGAGTTGAAGCCCTTACGTCAGTGTTTCTCAACCTTGGAAACTTGAAGATGGGTGGACTTCAACTCCCAGAATCCCCCAGCCAGCAGCGCTAGCTGGGGGTTTCTGGGAGTTGAAGTCAGGGCCGGATTTTCCTATAGGCTAACTAGGCTTCAGCCTAGGGCCTCAAGATCAAGAGGGGCCTACACAGTGGTGGGATTCTGGGGGTTCTAGGGGGTTCGGCCGAACCCTTTGTTAAATTGCTGGCTCGCCCGCCCCTCGCCTTCCACCCGCGCGGCGCCAGCCTACCGTAGCCAGGGGTAGGCAATTGTGGCTCTTTTACAACCTGTGGACTTCAACTTCCAGAATTCCTGATGCAGCTTGGCTGTCTCAGGAATTCTGGGAGTTGAAGTCCACAGGTTGTAAAAGAGCCACAATTGCCCACCCCTTCCCTAGCCTGAGTTCCGCTGCCTGGGATCCACGTGGGCTGCCACGTGCTTTCCCACCAGCTCCGGATGCAAGAGAATAGGATGGAGAAAGCAGCTTCCACACCTTCACTCACCCTCACTCTCTGCTCTGTTGGATCGCCGGCCGTTCGCTTACCCCGCCCACTCCCCATCTATTGCTGCCTCCGATGGCTAGAGGAAAAAAAACTTCAAATTCTTGCCGCGGGGCTTCAAAGGGCCGCCCTAGAGCCAGTGGTGCAGCTGAACCCTTTGTTAAATTGCTGGCTTGCCCCGCCCCTCCTCACCACTATTAATCAATAGTGGTGGGCGAGGGGCGGGGGAGCCAGCAATTTAATAAAGGGTTTGGTGGTTTTTTTGTAATTTTATTGGTCCACGGAGCTTCAGCATAGGCTAATTGGCCTCCTGGCTCTCAGCTGATTTGTCTCAGTTGTTTTGCTCAGGGCTCTTCTGCTTCCGTGCAAAGACTGTTGATATTTTTCCCCCTAGCTATTCTGAGAAACGAAAGTGAAACTGCTTTGCTGTTGCTGCAAGGTTGGAAAATTAGGCAGGCAGAATTCTTTTCTTTTTCCTCACCAAAAAAGGTAGGTGCAAACAATAGGGAAAAAGAGGAGAGTTCAGGATTTTAAAACACAAAAGAAAAATAGCTCTATTTAACTAGGGAATTGTAATAATTGAGATACTATTTAATTGTACATTTCTGAAAGCAGAAACGGTTAAGTTGTGGTTTGGAGGAATATATGGGGGAAATTATTTGGTTTATTATTATTGGTAAATATAATTAATTGATTTGTAAGAAATTGGATTGCATGGAAATAATTGGAATATTCATGTTCATATTGATTAATATACAAAAAAGGTAGTTATATAACTAATTGATTTATATTAAAATGTTGAGTTTATATTAAACAACTAATATTACATAATTAACCAATGTGAGGATAAATATAAAAATAGATGACAATGGGAAGGGGCATAATATAGAATAGAAGGGAAAAATTGAATTTGATTAAGATTAGAGATGAGGATGAAGGGTAATATTGGTTTTTTACAAAAATAGATGAGGAATAAATATGGCAAAAAGGAAATATAGAAATTGTAAATTTAATTGAAATGACTAAACACTGTTTAAATTTGTGAACCGGCCAAATACTCTGTTCAAAGAAAATACATTGTATGTTTGTATGTGTGTTTCTAATTATTGTTATTTATTCATATTTGTTCTCTTTTATTCTTTAAAGTTTAATAATTCATTCTTTATCTTAATATCTTTATATTTGTTTGGGGTTGGCTTTCTTCTCTTTCATCTTTTTTATTGTACAGCAATCTTTCTCCTCAAACCTACCACCTCTCTCTTTTCTTTCCTTCTTACTTTCTCTTCCTCCCCCTCTTCTTCTCCTCCCTACTTCCTCTTCCTTTCTCCTTCTCCTCCTCTCTTCCTCCCTCTCTTACCCTCACTCCTACTCTAATTTCCCTTCCCTTCCTTCATCCCTCTCTATTGCTGTATCCTTTTATGCATATGGACTACTCAGAGGGCTGAAAAAGTTATTTCTGACTGGTCCTCGCACTTTTGACCAGTCCTCGAACTTACGACTGTCCTCACATTTTACGTTTTTGCCCTATCTTGTCACCATGGTGAAGAGAAGCAGTTGTGAAATGAGTGACATGGTTGTTAAGAAAGCTACACGGGCATAAATGTGAGGATGGTCATAAGTGTGAGGACCGGTCAAAAGTGTGAGGCCCAGTCAGAAATGACTTTTTTCAGCCCCGAGTACTACCTATGCACATAGCCACGCCCACCCGGTCACATGATGAGATACCCACGCCTACACAGTCACGTGACCAGCTAGCCATGCCCACCCAGTCACATGATTGCCAAGCCACACCCCAACTAAGCCACGCCCACAGAACCTGTTGTTAAAAAAATTGAATCCCACCACTGGTGAAAGGGCCTCATAAGTGGAATAGCCTAGGGCCTCTTCCAATCTAAATCTGGCCCTGGTTGAAGTCCACCCATCTTCAAGCTTCCAAGGTTAAGAAACACTGCCTTAGGTCTTAAAGTTGCCAAGGTTGGACACCTCTGTGGTAGTCTGAGCAGCATTATGGGGTCCTAAAATGGACACAAAGGGTCCTAAACTGGACATGAAGTGGTCATGCTTCCATGGGAAAGGAGGCAAGAAATAAATGCCTCTGAGATTTGGGAATGGAGTCATCCCAGGCTGGGTAAGTGATTGACTGATGGAACAGATAATATGGAAGAGCTTGGACTCAAAGATGCTGTTTCTCAAGAGGCAACTGGACTTTCTGGTTTTTCTTTGAAGACATTTTGCTTCTCATCCAAGAAGCTTCTTCAGCTCTGTTTGGATGGTGGGAATGGAAGGATTTAGACTCTTTGCAGAATATAAATAAATGACCAGTTGTATGCAAGGAATATACTGTAAATCAGGGGCGGGCTGCTGGGGGTTCACAGGGGTTCGGGAGAACCTCTAGCTAAGATTCTGTGCAGTTCGGAGAAGACCCAAATCCCACTCCTTGTTGGCCCCTCCCCTCCGACCCCACCCAGCCCCTATCACCCCACCCCTCCCAGGAGTCCCCACGTAGCCTGTTGTGGATGCAGGTAAGTGCAGGGCATGTGTGGAGGCTCAGGAAGGGTGAAAAACAGGCCTCCAGAGCCTGGGGAGGCCATTTTTGCCCTTCTGGAGTGTCAGGGCGCTGATTAATACCATTCTGTTTTTGGGTAATCGCACCTTGATTTAGAGACATGGATTGTGGCATTTTCCTTGTGTATACCTTTGTAAGAAAATAAACCCCGAAGATATTTTTTTCTAAGAGAAAAACTCATTTATTTGTTATAAAGAAAATAAAACATCTAACATCTAAAACATCTAACATCTAACTATCAAGAAAGAGCCTTGATAGTACAGTGGTATACGCACCCTGTTATTAACACAGCTGCCTGCAATTTCTGCTGGTTCGAATCTCTCCAAGGCTCAAGGTTGACTCAGCCTTCCATCCTTTCAAAGGTAGGTGAAATGAGGACCCAGTTTGTGGGGGCAATAAGATGACTTTGTATAAATATACAAAAGTATGAAGGCTATTGCTTAATGCATTGTAAGCCGCCCTGAGTCTCCGGAGAAGGGCGGCATATAAATCAAATTAAAAAAAAAAAACTATCTAAAATAATTACATTTTTGCAAAGTTCCTCCCAGCTACTTCTCAGCAGCCGGATTTATTTTGGCAAGAGAACAAAGAAAGGTGTGAAGTAAGAGAAAGAATGCGGACATGCGTAGTATCAGTTACTGATAAGAAATTTTGGCAAGCTACGGAAAATCTGACAGTCCAGAAATATGAGCTCATCTGGTAAATACAAAAATGCAGTGACAGGAGGAGGAAAGCCTCCGGAGCCTGGGGAGGACAAACACAACCCCCCATGATGCAGGAGGCTGACTAGGCCACGCGCACCATGGCCATACCCACCCAGCAACCGGGCAGAGAACCCCTTGCTAAAATTTTTGAAGGCCACCCCTGCTGTAAATCCTTCCATTCTACACCAGTCTGTCAGAGCTGAAGAAGCTTCTTTGATGAGAAGCAAAGCATCTTCAAAGGAAAACCAGAATGTCCAGTTGCCTCTTGAAAAAAGCACCTTTGGGACAAACATGACATGGATGACTGAGAATCTCCACAGATATTCTCCCAATGCATTTTTTTTCCCCTGATTCAAGCTTGATGTCTCCAGCCCACTGGATTCAAAGTCTCACATTTTGCAAGGAAACCTTCATGAATCTTGCCAAACTGATCGTAAATTGAGCGATTCTATCTTCTCCCCCACTTTCCTGTACCAAAGGCAGGGAGGTAAATAGCAGGAGTAATATAATAACCCAGCAAGTTGCAGTTAGATCTGCAAAGACCCCAACTCGTCCTGGAATTCAGTGGAGCATGCTATTTAAATAGCTGATAACTGCAAGGACAAGTATCTGTTCCCATTGTATAAATGTAAGCTTTAAACAATCAATGTTCTCGTGCGGGAGACAACATGATAAATTAAACATCCCAATCAATATCCTTTAGTGGATATTGGTTTTAAAAGGTTTATGGGCAAACAAACTCTCACCATTTTCAATATTGCCTTTTTTCCTCTCTCAAATCAATGCCTACTGTAATTGCAAAGGAGGAAAAAAGAGAGAGGGAGAGATTTCTAAATGGCTCTAACATGCTAGAAATTAGCAAACTCAAGGAAAGTCTCTCCCACTGTTTTATGGAGAGCGGGAGCATTTTCTAATATGATCAAGCATTTCTTTTTGATCTCAGGTAGAGAAGCCTACAAAGCAAGGGTTTAACTTCTCTACCAGGTCCACAGGTCCCAAATAATGGGATATATCTCATAAGAAGAATTATTTCTGTGCAACACTCCCCCAAAATCCACCATTTGTGGAAGTTACCGAGCTTTGTGGCTCCCCTCCTAAATTCAGAATTTAGAATCCAGAATGCAAGACAAGGAGAAAAGGAACCTGGAATTAAGGAGAAACTCCGTAACAGTGAGAACAATTAACCAGTGGAACAGAAGTTGTGGGTGCACCATCACTAGAGGTTTTTAAGAAAAGACTGGGCAGCCACCTGTCTGAAATGGTATAAGGTCTTCTGCTTGAGCAGGGAGTTGGACCAGAAGACCTCCAGTGTCCCTTCCAGCTCTATTCTGATTGATTGGGGGGTCTCCTGCTTGAGTAGGGGATTGGAGACTTCCAAGTTCCCCTCCAGCTTTATCCTATCCTATCCTATCCTATCCTATCCTATCCTATCCTATCCTATCCTATCCTATCCTATCCTATCCTATCCTATCCTATCCCTAGTGAACTCCTACATCTTTAGCTCTTGTACATGCAGGACATTTAACCTTGTCTTGGCTTCTTGGCAAAGCAAATCTAACATTTTCTGAAGACTATTTTTGGCAACTAATTAGGCTCTGATGAGCTTCAGACAGATAACAAACATTCAAAGGAAGTCACCAAGAAGACAAAGAATAAAAAGACATGAAATGTACACATTGAAAGCAAAGGAAAAAATGAAATCAAATTGGAAGTTTCTGGGGAGATTTTATGTTGTCCAATTTGGGTTAACCAAATTGGAACATACTTTCCACCTTGCATTGTGTTACTATTAATCCACATGTGTCTTTGTAACAATTTTGCTTCCCCCTCCTTTGGGTTATGGCGCTATGTACAATTTCTTCCCAACACTTAAGACCTATAAAAACAACAGAAATCTGAAAATCATCACGTTGTATCAAACCCAAAATCATTTCAATGGCTATTGCTTAACTTTCTTCCAATTCCTCCTCTCCAAAGGGTTTCCTTCTGATACAGAGGATAGATTTCAGACCAAAATGATTAATTACCTCTTGCAAAAAGAAAACATTAATAGTTTTCCTAGTAAACAACAGTGCTTATTTTAGTTAATTGCTCTGTATGACAAGAAAAACAAGTTTTAGGGCATGGCGTCTTGAGGGAAATTCCCATTTTCCAGTTCCAGTGGCATAGATCAGAGCCGTGCTTCTCAAACGACTATGTCTTGCACTCCTCTGTCAATGCCGCAACAGAAATACAAGGAAAGAAGGAAGGAAAAGTAATTGTTGCATTGGCTTTCTGCCTTCCTTCCTTCCTTCCTTCCTTCCTTCCTTCCTTCCTTCTTTCCTTCCTTCCTTCCTCCCTCCCTCCCTCCCTCCCTCCCTTCTGTCTTTCTTTTCCTTCCTTCCATTCCTTCCTTTTCCTTTCTTCCTTTCTTTTCTTCCCTTCTTTTTCCTTCCTTCCTTCCTTCCTTCCTTCCTTCCTTCCTTCCTTCCTTCCTTTGTTCGTTCCTTACTTCCTTCCATTCCTTCCTCCTTTCCTTTTCCTTCCTTCCTTCCTTCTTTCCTTTTCCTTCCTTCCTTCCTTCCTTCCTTCCTTCCTTCCTTCATTTCATTTCATTTCATTTCATACTTCTTAACCAACCATCTCCCTTGGAGAGGGGCCTTGAAGATGAAGAGATATTGTAGCCAGAAACATTTACTTGCCTGTTTTTCACCCCCTACCCATCTATAGTACAGATGGTGAGCAATCTGTATGTCCATCTTACCATTCATCTCTTTGCCTGTCTGTCCACCCGTACATATTTCTATCTGTCCAGCAATCCTTTGACCTGTCTGTCTGTCCATCTTTCCATCTGCCTGCCTCTCAATCTGTCTGTCCACCTGTCTGTCTGTTCATCTAGGCATCAGTCTGTCCCCCTCTCTGTCTGTCTCTCAGAAAAACAGTGACGTAAGGAGGGCAAGTCCACCTGGAATACGTGAGAAATGGTTTTAATACTAAATGTGCTATGGGGATATTTACTTTACAACAGATTGAGCTTCAGTCAAATGTTATGCATCTTCCATATTAATAAACAGGGAGTGAAACTCAACTGCACTTGCAGAAAGAGCAGGAAAATACCACACATACACACACACATGTATAAACAGACATACATACCACACCACACAACACACATATATTATCATCACCAAGACAGCCATTATTATTATTATTATTATTATTATTATTATTATTATTATTATTATTCATTAAATATGAAACTCAGTCAACCAAATATTCAAAAATGCATCACAAATACCATTGACTAGTGCTGATGGTTGATATGGGTTGCTGCCAGCATCCTAGGTATCAACCAAGTACCTTCTTAAGATGTATGATGTTCCAAGTAGTGCAGTTTTTTGCAGTTCCGCTGGTGTGATTGCAGGAAGCTGCAATTCGTTGATGTATCTTATAAAGTTCTTGGACATGGTACCAAGTGCCCCGATGACAATGGATATCACTGTTACATGTTTCATCCATAGCCATGTATTTTCAATGGTCAGGTCGTGATATTTCATGATTTTTTCCAGTTCTTTTTCTTCAGCTCTGGCATCTCCTGGTACCGCGATGTCAATAAATTGTACATTTCGGTTTTCGACAACTGGCGAGTTGTGTTCCAAGTGACTATCTGTCTGTATTCGAAAGTCCCACAAGATCAAGATCTTCACCTTCTCATTTTCTATAACTTTTTCCACTTTATGTTCCCATGACATTTTGGATACAGGTAAGTTGTAGTTTATAATAATAATAATAATAATAATAATAATAATAATAATAATAATAATAATAATAATAATAATAATAATAATAATAAATATATATATATATATATATATATATATATATATATATATATATATATATATATATATATGTAGGTCTTTGGTTATTCGGGTCTTCTCCCACGTAAAATTGGAAGTGTCTTGGCGACGTTTCGACGAAGTCTCATTCGTCATCTTCAGGCTGGTGTTCTCGGCTTCGTGCTTCCAGGAGCAATGTGAGATCGCAGCTGTCTCTTCCTTTTAACTGCTAGTGGGGGTGTGAGCTGATTGGGTGGGAACTTGGCTGTGTTCTGATTGGGTGGAGGTGTGTTCTGATTGGTTAGGGGCTCGGCTGTGCTCTGATTGGATGGGGGGTTGGTTGTGCTCTGATTGGCTGGGGGTGTGTTCTGTTTGGGTGGGGGCTTGGTTGTGCTCAGCTTAGTCTGAGTTGCAGGGGGATTTGAGCTGGTGAGCTGCGTTGTTGTTGTTTGGCTTCGTGTTTGTGGCCGTGCGAGCTCTTCATGGTGGGTGTCAGAGCTCGCACGGCCACAAACACGAAGCCAAACAACAACAACGCAGCTCACCAGCTCAAATCCCCCTGCAACTCAGACTAAGCTGAGCACAACCAAGCCCCCACCCAAACAGAACACACCCCCAGCCAATCAGAGCACAACCAACCCCCCATCCAATCAGAGCACAGCCGAGCCCCTAACCAATCAGAACACACCTCCACCCAATCAGAACACAGCCAAGTTCCCACCCAATCAGCTCACACCCCCACTAGCAGTTAAAAGGAAGAGACAGCTGCGATCTCACATTGCTCCTGGAAGCACGAAGCCGAGAACACCAGCTTGAAGATGACGAATGAGACTTCGTCGAAACGTCGCCAAGACACTTCCAATTTTACGTGGGAGAAGACCCGAATAACCAAAGACCTACATACAAACACCTGCGAAAACCTGAGAAAACATATATATATATATATATATATATATATATATATATATATATATATATATATATATATATGTTTATGTAAGTTTTCACGGGTATGTATGTGTGTATAGTTAATATTTCGGGTTTCTTCCCATGTAATTGTGGATATATCCCTAAAAGGATATATATATCTACCCTTTTAGGGATATATCCACAATTACACGGGAAGAAACCCGAAATATTAACTATACACACACACACACACACACACACACACACACACACACACACACACATATATATATATATGTATGTATATATATATATATATATATATATATATATATATATATATATATATATATATATATTAATAATAGTAATAATAATTTATCAGACAAGTTGAAGGAAAGGCAATTTTCCCTCATCCTTCCTTCACAAAGTGAGGGTTACAATCTAATGACAGAGTGCAAGGAAACACACATAATGGAAAAGAATTATACATCAAGACCTTTTGTTTTGGTTCTTTCCTATCTTGGGCGAAGGATTCATTCATTCCTCACCCTTGTAGTAAGCTTGAGGCTTCAATAAGAAATTGGGCTGTAAGGAAAACAAAGAATTAGGAACATCTGCTTTCAGCCTTTCACCTATGGGACATGAGTTCATGACCTGGTCTCAGCCACACCACCCCCATTGTTGGGCTATGCGGCTGAAAGTTTCTGCTGACCTCAGAATGGGACAACTCTTGAAATCACAAAGAATTCAAGTTTTGTCAGATTAAATGGTATATTCCTGCAGGTCAGCAGAACCTAGGACAACTCACCATGGCCAACTTGATGTGACTATCTTGCCCTGGCCAATTAATTGATCATGGCCAACTCTCTACAACTTGCTGTAGCCAATTCCCCACGGAAACTCACCACAGTGAGACAATTCCACACAATATAACTCAATGTGATCAATGTTATCCATCACTGTGTCAGGTTTCGATGTCGTCTCAAATAAAATAAATTGCATTTCCAAATGAATAGTCTTTGAAAAAATCTTTCATTTTATTAAGCACGACAACCTGTCCCCGATTGTGGCATAGCCAATACTGACTTCCTGACCCCAAACCTTCCCTTTCCGTTCCCCAATTCTCTGCGTCTCATTGGCCTTCTTCCCAAATCACTCTCTCCATATCTACTACTTCAGCTCCCAGGAATGTCCCCCCTCCCATCTCATCTCCTAGGGGATATTATCTTCAGGGAAAATAAGTAGGTGAGAAGTCAAGCGTCCTCTTGCCAGCTGCCCCCTCTTCTCCTTCTTATGTCAGCACTAGAGTAAATGCAGGTTGACGTGCTGACATCCTGTTTCTTTGATATTATTTCTATTTTTGTGGGAATGGACAAAAATGAAAGTAATGTCAAAGAAACAGTGCCAGATAACATTTATTGCATGGAGTTTATCCTACATTGAGTTGTCCTGTGGCAAATTGGCCATGGCGAGTTGTGTCATGGTGAGTTGACCATGGCGAGATGGCTGTGGCAAGTTGGCTGTGGCTATATGGCTGTGACAAGTTGGCCACAGCAGGGTCCTAGACCCTGTTGACCTGCAGGTTGTATTATCCCATTTAATCTGACAAAACCTGTTCTTTGTGATTTCAAGACCAAACACTTTGTGTTCAAAAACATTGGAAGCCAAGAGAAGGAGTCATCTCCAATAACACAATAAAAATTCTCCTCCTCCTCCTCCTCCTCCTCCTCCTCCTCCTCCTCCTCCTCCTCTTTTCCTCTCCTCTTCTCTTCCTCCCTTCTTTCCTCCCTTCCTTCCTTCCACAAATTCATCACTTTCTGATGCTTTGATACCTCACATAGTTTTTTGTGTTATGCCTTTGGGATGTGGAAAAAGTTGGCTTGCCTAATGTTTATGAGATGGCCAAGGTTACTCCCCCTGGTAAGACAGAAGTAATGGCAGATACATAATGTGCTCTCTACCAGAGTAGTCTCTGAGGTGCTTTTTTAAAAAAGGGAACTGGACTGATTTTTATCAGGAAGAAGGAGGAGGAGGAGAGAGGGGGAGAGGAGGAGAAGGAGAAGGAGGAGGAGGAGGAGAGAAGGAGGAGGAGAAGAGGAAGAGGAAGAAGAAGAAGAGGAGGAGGAAGAAGAAGAAGAAGAAGTAGTAGTAGTAATAGTAGTAGTAGTAGTAGTTTGGCTTCTTATCCAACTTATTACAACTGATGAAGCTTCTTGGACAAGCACCAAAATGCCTCCTCCTCCTCCTCCTCCTCCTCCTCCTCCTCCTCCTCCTCCTCCTCCTCCTCCTCCTTCAAATCAAAAACAATCCAGTTGCCTTTTGAAGTAAAGCACCTTTGAGACAACTATGACCTGGATGACTGAGAATCTCCACAGAGATTTTACCAAAGCAGTTCTTTAAAATGGTGTGTGTGTGTGTACATATATGATTCCCAAGAGCCATCTCAACATGGACATAAGTAGTATTGAAAAGGAATGTTTTTGGGAAAAAGTGCTTCCATCATCACTCATAGTGGTATGAATCATCTACTGGTATATTTCCTGAGCAGCATAGTAGTAGGGCACATTCAGGTTAAAGGAAAACAGATCACTCATCCCATCCCAAATTCCAGCCATACAATACTAAGAGCCCATTACTTCTATCTCTCTTAAAATGCCAAACATTAAGGGTGAAGACCAAGGCCACCTTCCAGAATGTAACCGTTGTCTTCAGCACACCCCGATAAAATTCCAAGTGTTATTGGACTTTTAATGAGTTTGTACATCACTAGACAGAATTCAGTCAAATATGTAATTTTACTCCTTGGCACGGAGACAATTCTGAACAGGAATACTCAGCTTCAGAGTTGTCTTCCTTTTCCTCATTATAGCTGATTGCATTAATTGACACTTGTATTTTTGTTTCTTTCTCTCTTTAAAATCAGTGTTTGCTTTTTTTAAAAAAAAAACACTTGTGGAAGAAATTGTTAATGAATTGTTAGTTTTTAATTAGCAACCAAATAAAGTGGGATGAAAAAGTATACTTCCTTTTGAAAAGATTCATGCCGACGTGAAGTCCAAATTTAATCCTGGCTCATTTCTGAATTGCCATTTGAATGGAGACGAATAGGCCATTACAATTAAATTGTTTGATTAAAGGAAGATGAGATATTAGATGAGAAAAAAATGAAGATAGGAAGGCAAATGCCAAGACTATACTATAATGGCTGCTTCATAAAATAACCTTTGTGGGCTTATTTTTCATCTGTAATGTCCTAAGTAATCTTAGTTTTTGGAAACCTGCATAAAATCTCATTAGAGGCTGCATAGAAGATTAACTTTTATTAAATTTCATTCTAAGATTCTTCAACCTATGATACAGCCATGAAAATACATTTATCATAACTTATAAATGAAAGGAAACAACAAAAATTAAATGGTAAATCCTCATGATGAAACATCATCCTATCTTCATACAGTATGGTCTCTCTCTCTCTTTTTTTTTTTTACTAAAGTTATCCCAAAATTTCCACTTCCTAGGAGTTGTCCAGTTTGCCCACTCTTCAAGCTACTCCCAAGAACACAAGTTTTCCAAACGATGGCAAATTGTGAAACAAAAAAAAATTAGACATGGTAACATCACAAACTTATTCAGAAGTCTACAAGCTTGCCAATTACAGAAATTCAGAAGTTGAATACAAAAGTGAGGAAACGTTGCTCCCTTCAGAAGCTGATAAACTACAGTTCCCAGACACCCCAGTCATGAGGGACTTTTAATTCAGCAACACACCGGAAGTGATCCTATTGAGATAAGACTGTGCACAGATCAATATAGCTTTTCTTTTTCAAAATTAAAAAAGAATAGTTTGATGCAGAAACCAGGGCAAATTCTGCCAGCCAATCAATTTAGATAGATAAATGATAGATAGAAGATAGATAGATAGATAGATAGATAGATAGATAGATAGATAGATAGATGATAGAGAGAGACAGACAGATAGACAGATAGATAGACAAACAGATAGACAGATGTAGATAGATGATAGACAGACAGATAGATGATAGATAGGCAGATAGCTAGATGATGATAGCTAGATGATAGATAGACAGATAGACAGATAGATAGACAGACAGATAGACAGATGTAGATAGATGATAGACCGACAGATAGATGATAGATAGATGATGATATAGATAGATAGATGATAGATAGATAGATAGATAGATAGATAGATAGATAGATAGATAGATAGATACAGATAGATAGACAGACAGACAGAAAGATAGATGTAGACAAATAATAGACAGATAGATGTAGATAGATGATAGGCAGACAGACGGATAGACAGATTAGAGAGAGAGAGAGAGAGAGAGAGAGAGAGAGAGAGAGAGAGATGATAGATAGATGTAGATAGATTTATTTATTTATTTATTTATTATTGAATTTCTATACCGCCCTTCTCCCTGAGGACTCAGGGCGGTGTACAGCCAAAATTAAAAAAACATGCAGGACAAATATTAAAAAACAATTAAAAGATATATAAATTTGGGCCAATTAAAACTCATTACCAATTAAAACGTTTAAAACATTTAAAACAGTTAAAAAATTTCATCTTAAGCCAGTCCGGCTTGTTTAAATAAATGGGTTTTAAGGGCACGATGGAAGGCACTGAGGTCCTGGATTCTCCTTATCTCTGGGGGGAGCTGATTCCAGAGGGTAGGTGCCCCCACAGAGAAGGCCCTCCCCCTGGGGGTCACCAGCCTGCATTGTTTGGCTGATGGCACCCTGAGGAGGCCCTCTCTGTGGGAGCGCACGGGTCGATGGGAGGTCGTCGGTAGCAGCAGGCGGTCTCGAAGATAGCTAGGCCCTATGCCATGGAGCGCTTTGAAGGTGATAACCAGCACCTTGAAGCGCACCCGGAAGACCACCGGGAGCCAGTGCAGCTCGCGCAGGAGCGGTGTTACATGGGAGCGCCATGTTGCTCCCGTCACTACCCGCGCTGCTGCGTTCTGCACCAGCTGGAGTCTCCGGGTGCTCCTCAAGGGGAGCCCCATGTAGAGAGCGTTGCAGTAGTCAAGGCGAGAGGTGACGAGGGCGTGAGTGACGAGGGCGTGATAATAGATAATAGATAGACAGACGGATAGGCAGGCAGGCAGGCAGGCAGACAGACAGACAAAATTTATATACAGTAAGGGAGAACTTCCAAAGAGCGATGTATCCATTTCTACCTGATTCAACATACTGTAGATCTGATGTGATTACCAATATTGTAAGATTACATTTGAAATAGCCTTTCTCAGTTTTTGCCATTCTCAGCATAAATGGAAAAACTCTTTGATGTAGCCAGAAACCATTTGCATTCCCAAGGGATACATAACCTACATTAACAGGGGTGAAAATTTAAAGGCTTGTTTTTATATTTTATATATTACCACATAATTTATCTCAAAAAGTCCTAATATTGTGAAACAGCTATTGCTTGTTGAAGAAAAATCATGTTCCTCTTTGCTGTATCGCCAAATGACGGCATTCTTAGAATGAAGGCCATAAAATTGAAGGCCTTTTAGAAATATAAACAATATCCTCAAAAGCAATTTTTTCCAAATATGCTTCTTTATCTATTAACTACCATGTGGATATTACAAACACTGTTCGTTTGTGTAAGCTGCAGAGTTTTGGTGCCTCTATGTTTTAGTTACATGTATGATGATTACCAAAGATAAGCAGTACCTGTTTTTCTAACCCAACAAGACACTAAGAAAAAGGCTTCAAATTTGTAAATGGACCTGATTATCTAAAGACGCTGAGATTTAACAATTAATTTACCTTAAGCATGAGCCAGAACTACAGAGCCCATGCTAATCAATGAAAATTGAAGTAACATTGAAAGGTAAATGTCACATTTGTCCAAGTGAGAAATATCCCTTTTTCCATAAATTTATTAAATTATTATTTGCGCCCACGTGACACCCCTCCTGCGCGAGCTGCACTGGCTCCCAGTGGTCTTCCGGGTGCGATTCAAGGTGCTGGTCACCACCTTTAAAGCGCTCCATGGCATAGGACCCGGGTACCTCCAAGACCGTCTTCTGCCACCAATAGCCTCCCACCGGCCAGTTTGCTCCCACAGAGAGGGCCTCCTCAGGGTGCCATCGGCCAAGGTATGTCGGTGGGCGACACCCAGGGGGAGGGCCTTCTCTGTGGGTGCCCCAGCCCTGTGGAATGAACTGCCCCCGGAAATACGTAAGATCTCCGACCTCCAGGTATTTCGTTGCGCACTCAAGACCCTGTTGTTCCGCCAGGCCGGGCTATCAACATAACAATTTTAAATTGGGTTTTAAAATTCTGGGGTTTTAAAATTCAGCCGAATTTATTTAATAATTTTAAACTATTTTAACTGATGTTGTTTTGTGTTTTTAATAGGCTGTACACCGCCCTGAGTCCTTCTGGAGAAGGGCGGTATAGAAATAAAATTATTATTATTATTATTATTATTATTATTATTATTATTATTATTATTATTATTATTATTATTTTAAACGGATAAAACGAACACAAAAAATGTAGCACAAGCATATATATGAAAAGTATGGGGGGAAATATATATATATATGCAAAGTATAGGTAGCTACCAGCTACCAGCCCTGGATGACATATTCACATCTCGCTGTTTAAGGAAGTTGCACAACATTCTCAGAGACTCTTCCCATCCTTTGACAGCATCACTTGGTCTGCTATGTGGATGCTTGAGTGGTTTAGGGGTGGGGAATTTTTGGTGGGTGGGGGTGTGACTGGGGATTGTCATGTGTGTTAGGCTTGGTCTCTGGCAGTGGTGAAATCCAAATTTTTTTAATACCGGTTCTGTGGGCGTGGCTTGGTGGGTGTGGTGTGGTGTGACGTGGCAGGGGAAGGATACTGCAAAATCCCCATTCCCACTCCACTCTGGGGCCAACCAGAAGTGGCATTTGCCAGTTCTCCAAACTACTCAAAATTTCCACTACCGGTTCTCCAGAAACTGTCAGAACCTGCTGGATTTCACCCTGGTCTCTGGGTGTTACATGAATTTTTTATGTGTATATACACAGTATGGGTATACTGTATATATACGTACAATGATAATAAACTTATATATAATTTATATTTTGCTGATAAAGAAATAAAGGGAGACTAGTATAGATCTATTTCAAGCTGTTTAGCTTTCATCAGTTAGCCATACCCTTACTTGGATTCAAACTTGGGCTTCCTGCATGTTATATACATATACATACATACATACATACATACATACATACATACATATATGTAGGTCTTTGGTTATTCAGGTTTTCTCCTGCATAAAATTGGAAGTGTCTTGGCGACATTTCGACAAAGTCTCATTCATCATCTTCAGGCTGGTGTTTTCGGCTTTGTGCTTCTAGGAGCAATATATAATTGTCCTAAAGATGCGAGTTCCAGGTATAGTTATAGAAGAGGCGATAGACATCACGATCTCTGGAACATTTAAAAGTTTAAAAATTTTTATTTTAAAACTTGTGCTAAGCTTTCGTCGGCCCCTACCGACTTTGTCAGAGTATAAAATCCCCATTGAGGAGCTGCTTGCTTTTATGTAATGCTGATCAATTTAGTCATTGCGCGTGTAACAGGTGCACACCCTTCCGGTCAGACATAAGGAACAGCGCTCCCAGATTTGGATGCATATGGAGGAGCATGGTCACGAGTTCAACTTCCAAGAAACCGAAGTTGTTGCCCACGATGAAACAAAAGGAGGGCGGCTCTTGAAAGAAGTCTGGTTCTCTAACAACAACTCACTCAATAGACATATTGACATACCACCGGCATACCAGGCTTTACGGCACCCGGAAAGACTTAAGGAGGACCGATCACTAAGACTGAATGGAGATCGGGGACAAATTTCCTCCTTTAGGCATGGAGATTGGCCCAATGAAGATGTGATAAACCCTGACAGAGGGCAAGAGAGAAGGTTAGGGAAACAGCAGAATGAGGAAGATGGGGGGGGGGTAAGGAAGAACAACGCAGACCCATCACAAGATCATGGGCAAAACAAATGGGTTTAGAGGAGGCAACGTGTATGCCTAAAAAGGAAAGGCATAACAATGAAGGAGAGAAAGCCGGGAGAAATACCTTCAAAGCAATGCCTGATAACCCTGCGTTACCCCCCAGGGAGAGAAAGAGGCAACACACTATGGGGAAGGAGGCAGGGGGAAGTGCATCGTCATCTGTTAGCATGACTAAGGCAAAAAAAAAGATAATTACAGGGGGAACGCAAGGGTGGGGGTCTGTTACATGCGCAATGACTAAACTGATCAGCATCACATAAAAGCAAGCAGCTCCTCAATGGGGATTTTATACTCTGACGAAGTCGGTAGGGGCCGACGAAAGCTTAGCACAAGTTTTAAAATAAAAAATTTTAAACTTTTAAGCATTCCGGAGATCATATTACTAATATGACTGTCTCTTAAAATACAACCAGATACATCTTCATTCCATATCTTACCTCATTTCTATAAACTCCTAGTCTTCAACTCTCCTTCTTAATCAGCAAGGGTCCGGTAAAAATGAACAAAAATGCCTTACAACATTAAGTATACAAGCCCCTTTTCCATTTAGTTTAAATCCCCCATCATCCCACTCTTAACAATTAAAGATTGCATTTAAAAAAAGCTATTAAACATTACCAGTGGGAATAACCCCTTATTTAAATATCAAAAATAATGACGTAAACTCTAGAAGCGATTTGATATGACTCATGAAATCTGTTGGAAGAAAAATCAACGGCAGTAGAAGATTGTAGGATGAAATGGCACCTTCCTAACAATCAGCTGCCTACTTACCCATCTTTCATCAGTTGTTCTATCAGCAGTAAACACACGTGTGCACCCACACACAAATCCATCTGGGCAATAATGTCTTTATATGATAATGTGCTTAGTCCATTAACACCACCTCCATATCTGAGATGAACTGCAAGGCCTCCTACGAAGCCATCAATAAGTCATTCATAGATTTAGTGGTGATCACTCCACCAAAAATCTTGGATGTCAATTCTGCTACATAAGACACCATCGAAGCATCACTATTTCTCTCCAAGCCTGGTCAGAAGAAATATTTTGAAAAGAAATGGCTGGTTTGTACACATTGAAGAGAACAGGTGAGTGATAGTACTACCTGTGGCTTTGTTCTACTGAAGATGTTTTCCGTAGATCAATCCCTTGATGGTTTTCTCTGTCTCTAAATCCACTTATCTGCTCTAAACTTCAGGTGAATTATTTGTTTCCCCCTCCCTCTATTTTCAGGGCTGAGAATGTTGCTATCACAAAAGCTTCTTCAGTGTTTTAAATGATTTTGTGCTTCTTTTATATCTTATTTATATCACATCCTTAAAATAATAATTGTTCAGTAGAGGAAGAAAATTGGTTTCACCACTGATACGCCACTCAGCCAATCCAAACTCTCTATCACTGTTTTTTTTTTTTAAAGAAAACACAGTAAGTAGCTTTGTGTGCCCGCAAGTCATTTGCAAGAAACATTATGCAAACTGATGCCAGGCAGGGGGAAAAAAAATCTCTTGCATTTTTTCTTCCAACCAATTCTGATTCAAATGAAAGGAAGAGAACTTGCCTTCAAAATTCCTTCAGAGGCAGAAAACAGTTTCAGTGAAATTCCTCTGAATGTCAGGTGGGATTTCTAAGTTTGGAAGTAGTCATAATATCCCCATCCTTTGTTATATCATCAGTCATTTCTTCATTATCTGAAGCCTCTTTGGCACCCAATCTTTCTATTAAATTTCAGAGGAAACCGTCATATGAGAAGTCTTTTTCAGATAAAGAAGAAGGGGTCAACCTATTCTCCAAAGAACCTGAAGCCAGGACAAGAACCAATGGATGGAAATTGACCAAAGAGAGAACCAACCTAGAAATAAGGAGAACTAACTAGTGGAATGGCTTGTCTTCAGAAGTGCTCCATCACTGGAAGCTTTTAAGAAGAGATTGGATAACCACTTGAAATGGTCTGAAATCGTATAGTTTCCTGCTTGAGCAGGGGATTGGACTAGAAGACCTCCAAGGTCCCTCCAAATCTGTTCTTCTGTATTCTGTAGATTAGGAAATGTGGGCAGGTACAGAGTCTTCAGCACAACAGATCTCCATGTAACAGAATTACACACATTAGGCATGGTGATCCTAGGAATAAAGTCAGGAGAAGAAAGTCACCAAGAAAAATCTTAAAAGAAGTTCTCAAGCCTTCTGCAGCTAAAGTAATCCACCATTACAGTCAGGCCAGGGGTGAAATGCTCCTGGTTCAGACCGGATCACCAGATTCGGTGAAAATGGCAGTGGGTGATTCGGAGAACCGGTAGCAAAAATCCCTGTGCCACCCCACCCCCCGGGGCCCAGCTGAGCCGCGCAATCATCAGAGGCTTTTTTAAAAAAAACTTTTAAAAGCATTTTTTCTACAAACTCTTTGGCGGAAAAAATGCTTTTAAAAGTAAAAAAAAAAAGCCTCTGATGATCACACGGCTCAGCTGGGATCATCAGAGGCTTTTAAAAGCATTTTTTCTACAACCTCTTCGGCCAAAGAGGTTGTAGAAAAAATGCTTTTAAAAGCCTCTGACGATCCCAGCTGAGTTGCCTGATCATCAGAGGCTTTTAAAGGCAATTTTTTCTGCAACCTCTTTGGCCGAAAAAATGCTTTTAAAGGTAAAAAAAAAAAGTTGGCCACACCCACCCAGTCACATTACCCCACCACCACCAAGCCACGCCCACAGAACCAGTAGTAACAAATTTTACATTTCACCACTGAGTCAGTGGAAGAAAACATTTGAGAAATGGCAAGGAATTAGTGCATTGTTGTTTATCACCAAAGTCACAACAGGTCCCCTGGCTAAAATCCCCTACAGAATGATTTGTTGATCTGCTGTTCTTCCTGAAGGTCAGCTACAGAAACCTGTGATCAGAGCTAGCCTAGCAAATCCCCTTTGAACTGTCTGTCAAGCCTGGAAGCCATCTTTTGAATTGGGCTTTCAGGACTGCCACATTTCCTACTGTGGGAAACTGGGAAGGGGAGAGTTGTATGGCGCGTGGGAGATATATAGTCATAATAACATTCTTTTCTCAGAGAGTCAAGGACATCTTGCCCTGCACCTGGAGGGTTGGAATTGGGAAGTCTCTCCAGTTGGGACGGTGCTTTGATTGGGCCATGTAATAGACTTCTGGGTGCTGGGCAGGGACTTGGACTTTCTGTTAGGTGGGGAAAACCTGGAAGCTTTCAGATTCGGGTTTTCCCAGATGTGCCAATATGACATCTCTAATATGACATCTTCCTCAAGAAGCCCTCTCTGGATCCGGCTGTTTTAGCTAACTATCGTCCAGTCTCCAACCTTCGCTTCGTTGTGAAGGTTGTTGAGAGTGTGGTAGCGCAACAGCTTCCCTGGTACCTGGATGAAGCTGTCTATCTAGACCCGCTCCAGTCCGGCTTCCGGCCTGGGCACAGCACGGAAACGGCATTGGTCGCGTTGGTGGATGATCTCTGGAGGGCTCGGGATAGGGGTTGCTCCTCTATACTGGTCCTGTTAGACCTCTCAGCGGCTTTTGATACCATCGACCATGGTATCATGTTGCACCGGTTGGCGGGGTTGGGGTGGGGGGCACCGTTTTGCGGTGGTTCTCCTCCTACCTCTCTGACCGGTCGCAATCTGTGTTGATGGGGGGGCAGCGGTCGACCCCGAGGCACCTTGCTTGTGGGGTGCCACAAGGGTCAGTCCTCTCGCCCCTTCTGTTCAACATTTATGTAAAGCCGCTGGGTGAGATCATCCGTGGCTTCGGGGTGGAGTTCCATCAGTACGCTGATGACACCCAGCTGTACATCTCCACCCCAGGCCACCCCAATGATGCCCTTGAAGTGATGTCCCAGTGCCTGGACGCCGTGCGGGCCTGGATGGGGAGAAACAGGCTCCGACTCAACCCCTCCAAGACCGAGTGGCTGTGGCTTCCAGCGTCCCGATATAGCCAGCTGATGCCATCGCTGGCTATTGGGGGCGAATCACTCGCCCCCACGGAGAGGGCTCGTAACTTGGGCGTCCTCCTGGACGCACGGCTGTCTTTAGAAGATCATTTGACGGCCGTGGCCAGGGGGGCTTTTTATCAGGTTCGCCTGATACACCAGTTACGTCCCTTTCTAGATCGGGACTCTCTACGCACAGTCACTCAGGCACTAGTCACTTCCCGCCTGGACTACTGTAATGCTCTCTACATGGGGCTCCCCCTGGGGTGTACCCGGAGGCTCCAGCTGGTCCAGAACACAGCCGCACGGGGGATTATGGGGGCGATAAGGCACTCCCATGTGACACCTCTCCTGCGCGAGCTGCACTGGCTTCCGGTGGTCTTCCGGGTGCACTTCAAGGTGTTGGTGACCACCTTTAAAGTGCTCCAGGGCTTAGGGCCGGGGTACTTACGAGACCGTCTTCTGTCACCAATAGCCTCCCACCGGCCAGTATGCTCGCACAGAGTGGGCCTCCTCAGGGTGCCGTCCGCCAGACAATGTCAGCTGGCGACCCCCAGGGGGAGAGCCTTCTCTGTGACGGCGCCCACCCTCTGGAACAACCTTCCCCCAGAGTTGCATACAATAACAGACCTCCGGATTTTTCGTCGGGCCCTGAAAACCTATTTATTTCAACTAGCTGGGCTGGCTTGAGTTAAATTTTAAATTGATTTTAAATTGGGTTGTTTTAATTTATGGCCAAATATTTAATTATTTTAATACTGTTTTTAAATTTTGTATGCTCTGTTTTTACCTTGGCTGTGCACCGCCCTGAGTCCTATTTGGAGAAGGGCGGTATAGAAATTTAATTAATTAATAAATAAATAATAAAATGGAACTTTGAGGAACTTCAAGCCTCAGAGTCTTCTTTCGTTGGGGGTGTTGCTTGGAACCCTGACACTGTCCTTTGCTGGGAAGTCTGGGAAGACATCATGGGGAAATTAAAATGTGATTGCTAGCTCCAGCTGTTTTGATGATAGTGCTACATCTGTCTTGGCCATGGAGGACCAATCTGTTGAAATGTTCTATGACTGTTTTCATGAATAAGAAGCTAGGGGAAAATGTTGGGGGGGGGACCCTCTATTTTAGCAGTACATGAATGACAGTGTATAGGAGACTCAGTTAGTCTTAGGTGGTTAAGACACACTCGCTAGATATGAGGAGGCTGTGAGTTCTAGTCCCACTTTGGGACAGTCACTTGAGCTCAGCATGCAGTTCTTCTGGGTGGTGCTGGACTTTGTGCATGCTGAGGCTCCATTGAGATGGGAACTGGAGCTTGCAGGAACCCAGGAAGCTGGAACACGAAGAACTGTTAGTGAAACTTCTGCCACTAGCACTTCCATCCATACTGCTGGAGTCCAGGGGTCCAGGGGGAACCAGGGCTATTTTTCTTTACATTCATAGGCTAGATCCTGAAGAGGAAACTCAAATACTTTGGCCACCAAATGAGGAGGAAGGACTCACTGGAGAAGAGCCTAATGCTGGGAATGACTGAGGGCAAAAGAAGAAGGGGACGGCAGAGAACAAGGTGGCTGGATGGAATCACTGAAGCAGTAGGTGTGAGCTTAAATGGACTCCAGAGGATGGTAGAGGACAGGAAGGTCTGGAGGAACGTGGTCCATGGGGTCGCGATGGGTTGGACACGACTTCGCAATTAACAACAACAAACCAGCAGTAAGCCCCCCTGCAAGGTGATTGACCTGGCAGGGGGATGGCCTGGATCTTAGCTCCAGTACAAGAGGTTCAAGGACTCCATCCATACCTTCTCCAGCAGGCACCATGAGGTACAGTAACAGTATCTCGTGGCATTTACAACAGTAAACAGCCCAACCAAGGAATCTCAAAGACCACTCCCACCAACACTGACAGGGCAAGACACTAGGATATAAATTGACAGCAAACAGCACTCCTTACTAGCACTGATGATGTTACCTAGTTTGGATAATGAAACGTCTCGAAGAAAACAAGCAGGTTCAGAGAGCACCAAGGACACTACAATCCTCTTCCTCCTCCTCCTCCCCCTCCTCTTCCTCCTCCTCTCCCTCCCCCTCCCTCTCCACTCCACACTCCCCACTCCATTCTCGCACTGATGATGTTACCTAGTTTGAGTAATGAAACATCTCAAAGAAAACAAGCAGGTTCAGAGAGCACCAAGGACCCTTTATTTCAACCATGAGCTACAAAAAATCTCTTTTTTTGGCACTTGCTCTCTCCACTCTAGGAAGGAGGCAAGAACAAACCAGCTCTGAAATCTTGCCATGAAAATGGCAGGGATTAGCCTAGGCAGTTGCCAGGGGTCAAAAATGACTTCAAAGCACACATACACACACACACACACACACACACACACATAAAGACTGTAAATGAAACAGACAAAATGTTTAAAAAATATGATGTTTATGTAGTTACTTACCAAGCACATCTAAATTATATGAAAGTAACCAAAATATATCTCAAGATATATTTTTTCACAGAATGAAATTTTTAAAATGTTGGTGTGGTTATAAATAAACAAAAACAACAAACAAATCAACCAACAAGTCAAATGCTTGATGTTTTGCATCAGGAAAGACCTAAATGGATTTTGATGTCTTTCATGGCATGATTTACAGCTCTTTCTTTGACGGTTATGGAGAATATCAACTCAGAAGCGAAATCAAAGAAGAACTTTGAACTAGCAGAGTATTATACGATAATGGGAGCAGGGATGCTGCTGAGCCCTATCAGAATGAAATCCATGGGAAGCAAAATTCTCTTTATCCCAACTGGTAATGTGGAGCACAAATCTGTTTATATCTGCATGTTGTCAGTGTCGGTGTTGCAAAAATAACCTAGTCAGTTTTCTCTCCGCTGAACAGAATGTGGGAAAGGAGCGTGTTTTTTCCCCACCCTTCACAGTTAACTCTAGAGTGAATAATAATAAATAGACTTCAAAGCTATATTTTAGGAAATCACTTGCCTTTATTGCAAAGCACAGCCCTGGCACATAATCTGAGTGGTAGAGGGGAAATAAAGATGTCAAGGGAAAATAAAATGACATTTGGAAACCCTCAATGGCCGTCGAAAGAAATTGAGGTTTTCAAATGCAGCAAAAATATGGCAAAGGAAAACATCAGTAACGTCAGCGCATAAACTGAGGGCCTGGGTGTTTTTCAGCAAAAGCTTTCCCAGGTAGCTGCCTTTAAATCTCATCACTGCCAGCCAGAGCTGCTGATTCAGAAGTCACTTTCTATGCTGATTTCCTTCATCAAGCCTTGTGGCTCAAGGGGAGTATAATTACTGGGCTCATTCATTCCTTAAGAGCCACGGAGGGCAAGGCCTGATAAGCTGACATTTATTTATTTGTTATGTCAATTTATGTTGCCACCCATCTCGCCACTCTGCATGCGTGAAGGATAGTGGTGATTTCGAGGCCTTGACAGCTCAATCTCGATTCGGGTTCACAACTACGTTGTAAAGGAGTTGTGTAGTTTTGGGCTCACGAGGGTGTAAACATCAAGCAATTGTTGCTTAGAAGAATGAGTGAAAACCTACCCAGCAATGGCTTGTTCAATAATTCATGGAGAAAACAAAATCTTCTACGTGCAATGTGCGAATGTGGTCATTGTATTTGGAACGATCAAGGTTTACTCTCTGTCTGACTGAGGCAGTGTTCTGGGCATCTTCTGTCAGGATCAGATATAATCAATGTCTTCTACCTTGTTTTTCAGGGTTTTGTTTTGGGTTGGGTTTTTTTTTTTTTTTTTTTGCTGAAATCTTGGACACACTGGAAGAGTTCTTTGTTAGCACATTGTGAAGACAGACAGCAAGAAAGAAATCACAGAAGCCAGCAGCTATAACTGACACCTCATCCTTTCTTTCCCTCCAGCAGAAAATTCTGTGTTTTATTAGAAGTATATTTCTAAAAGCTTCCCTTCCAGATTTTCCAGTATTCAGCCCTGACAGGGTATGAAAATATCAAATTAAGTAATGACTATTCTGAACTTTTTGCGAACTTCACATCTTAAAAAATGTTTACGGCTCTGCTTTATTTTGGTTTGATTTTGGTTTGCTCATGTAAATTAGCTTTTTTTTTTTTAAACTGCTTTGGAATGTTGTAATATCGAAGCAATTTAGAGCAAGAAAACAGCATCTGCTAGGAACTGTCATAAAAAACCAACATTGCTGCTGCTAAGAATAGGTGGAGATGTGATTTTCATTTGCATTCACTATGGAACTAATCAAAGTTGATCTGATTGACTCCATTCAGTTCTGTGCTTCACGCATTCCAAATTGGATGTATAACCCTGAACTCATCACCGTTTCAAATTATTTATTTTTTCTTCTTTTTTATGGTAATTTTATTTTTTAAAAACCACACAATTAAAAAGATAAAAAGTAATACAAACTAAAAAAAATAAGAAAAAAAAGAAAGGAAGAAAGGAAGAAAAATAGAAAATGAAAGAAAAATGAAAGAAAAAGTAAGAATATGGTAAAAAAGAAAGAAAAGAAATATATAAAGAAATGACTTCCTCCTTCATCACAACTATTATAAATGGTTTTAGTAATTCCTTGTGTGTCCAATCAGACTTGATCAATAAAAATTCTATTCTATTCTATTCTATTCTATTCTATTCTATTCTATTCTATTCTATTCTATTCCCTTTTCTCAAAATACAAGAAATAATCTCTTCTCCCCATATCCCATTTCTTATCTATAAACAAATATTTAAAGCCTCATTATTCAACCCTGGTCAACAAAAGTCAAACAAAAGGATTAACAGAGATAACTATATATCTAATTGAGCCTTGATCAAATAAATCAACTTTATATTCCTTCCTTTTATTTTTAACAATTTTGACTTTTAGTCGGTTCAAATAATGTCCTAGAACTTATTTTCTTCTCCTTTTTTTGTCTTTTATTTTTGTCTATTTTTCCTTCTCACAAAATTCTTGAAAGCTTTAACAAGCTTTCTTTTTTAAAATCCAATAAAGGAAAGTTATCGGGGTTACTCTTTTGATTTGTTATTGTATAACCCTTTTAATTATTAAAACATCAGCCGGTTCCACTTATGTGTGTCCATTTATGTACACATGCACAGCATCTATTTCCAACTCATAATTGTAGTCTGTCATTTTTAAATCCACTTTCAAATCAGTCTCATTCTTCTCTTTCTTTTGTTCTTTTTTTAATAATATGGATAAAAAAGAGCAACATGTTCAAAATCCATATATACAGGGTGTTGCCTGGTTACAGTTCTTTGGAATAATATTTGTCATAGTCATAATAATAGTATCCTCTAATGGTAGTTTCATAATAAGTGCTTTTACCTCATAACATTAGTACATATTAATTAGTAATACTAATCAAAATTAATCAAAATTAATAAGTTACAGTAAACAACCCTAGTAGTGAGATTAATCTTTCTCTTGTATTCTTCAAAATTCTAACTCCTGTTTGTCTAATTTAACCACCAATAGAACAGATCCCATACCTCAAAATATTCAGCGTCTTCCTTTTCTTTAATTTCAAATGTTACTTTATTCATTTCTGCACATTCTAAAATTTGTGTTATTATCTTTTCTTCTGTGGGGATCTCCTCGCCCTTCCAATGTTGTGTGAACACAATTCTGGCCGCTGTTAACACATGTATTATTAAATATGCATTTCTTTTACTGTATTTGTCTTGTATGATGCCCAACAGAAATATTTCCTGTTTTAAATCTATATGTTCCTTTACCATTTTTTTTCTAGCCAGGTGTGTATTTTAGTCCAGGTTTTTTGTTTTTTGCTTTTGAACGTGTCCACCACATGTGGTAATATGTGCCCAGGATTTGGTTGCACTTCCAGCACTTGGCAGACATATCCTTAAACATTCTGGCTAATCTTGCTGGTGGGAAGTGCCATCTATTAAACATTTTGTATAAATTTTCTTTATATGCAGTGGACAATGTCAATTTATAGTTTCTGTCCCACAACTTTTGTCATTTGTCCAATTCAATGGAATAGGCAAAAATTTAGCCCATGCTATCACAGTTTCTTTTACTTGCTCTTCTTCCATTCTAATAAATAAATAATTATAGAATTTTCTCCGTTTCTCCTCTGGTCCTGTTAAAATTTGATCCAATTCTGTTGGTTCTTTATAAAAACCATATGTTTTGGCATCTAGATTGTATCTGTGCATGCAGCCACCATGCTAAATTTATCCCTTGGTCATTCAATTCCTGTTTGTTTTTCAATTTCCCCTTCTCATTTAAAATATCTTTGTATCTTACAATTTTTCCCATGTCCATCACATTTGGGTAAGTTAGTGCTTCCATCGTGGAGAGCTAGACTGGTATTTTCAAGTAGTGTTTTTCCTTGATTTTTGCCCATACTGAGAGTAGGGCATTTCTAATGTAGTATCTCTGAAAGTATTTATGTGCTTTATATTTCTCATACCATAGAAAGGAATGCCATCCCAATTGTAAGTCATGTCCCTCCAGTACAAGTAATTGTATATGTCTCAGCATTATCCATTCTTTTAGCCATGTAAGGGCAGCTGCTTTATAGTATAGGTCCCAGTTTCGCAACCCAAAATTTTGCATTAATTTCAACCTAATTCTTGCCTTTCTGCCTTGCCATATGAATTTGGTTACCGTTCTATTTAATTGCTCGAAATATTTCCTTTCTAGCTTTACTGGAATTGTTTGGAACAAGTACAACAGTCTCGGTAAGATATTCATTTTGATGGTGGCTGTTCTTCCTAACAGTGATAATTGCATGTTTTTTCCACTTTTCCAGATCCAATTTAATTTGCTGTGTTAATTTTAAGTAATTGTCTTCTTTTATAGTTACACATCTCGTTGATAGATGTATTCCCAAATATTTTACTTTTTTAACTATTTGAATATCTATCTTTTCCATTAATTTTTTTTTTGTGTGTGTTCCTTTGTAAAGTTTTAAACTAGGATTTTAGTTTTCTCTTTGTTTATTTTCAATCCTGTAATATCACCGTAGTCTTCTATTTTCTTTAATAGTTGGGGTCCCTTTTCTTGCAGTTCTTCTATTAATAAACACCAAATCAACTGCAAAAGCTTGTAGTTTGTATGGGTCTTTTTTTTTTTATCTCCATGCCTTCTATTTCTATATCTTGACGGATGTTTCTATTTAACACTTCCAGAATCAGAATAAATAATAAGGGGGACAATGGACATCCTTGTCTCCTGCCTCTTTTAATATCAATATTCTTTGTTATATCCCCATTCACAAACACTTTTGCAGTCTGTTTTGTGTATATTGCCTTGATCATATTGGTGAATTTTTCAGTCTTCTCTTTAAAGAAGAGTTAACATGGTGTAATCTATGTTTATGCAGTGGCTCAGTGGCTGAGTTTGTTGATCAAAAGGTCGGCAGTTCAGCGGTTCGAATCCCTACCACATAACGTGCCACATTACGAGGTGAGCTCCCGTGACTTGTCCCAGCTTCTGCCAACCTAGCAGTTCAAAAGCACATAAAAAATGCAAGTAGAAAAATAGGGATCATCTTTGGTGGGAAGGTAACAGCATTCTGTGCGCCTTTGGCATTGAGTCATGCTGGCCACCTGACCATGGAGACGTCTTCAGACAGTGCTGGCTCTTCGGCTTTGAAACGGAGATGAGCATCACCCCCTAGAGTCGGGAAAAAACTAGCACATATGTGTGACCTTTACCTTTACCTTTTATCTATAGAGGCAGACACTCTTAAAATTATCTTCTGGGTCCACTGTTCAAAAATATCCTTCAATGTGTCCTTTGTTAAAATATTTTGCTTCATTCTGTATTAGTAAGTGAAAGTGTTCTTCTCCTTTAATTGTAATTTTCAGTTCCTTCTGGCTCCCTCTCATGTCCAACCTTCAAAGACTCATCCCACCATGTTTCTTTTTAAAGGGAATTCAAAACAAAAGTGTTTTCCCATGGGAAGGATTCTTATAATCAATTCCAAAATCCTATTTAAAATCCATCTAGCCCCTTAGTCCATTTGAAGCTCTTCAGAATTAACGTTTTAATCAGCCTTTCGCTATCTATTGCAAAAGTAAAAAAAAAAAGTCCTTAAATCAGTATTTAAAACTTTTTTTTTCCCATAAGGATTGAAGGAAATCCACCTGGTACTGTCAAACAAGTTCTAAGGTCCAAAGCTTCCTAATAACTAAGAAGCAATTCACTATTTCCAAAAGTGATTAGAAAAGGAAGTAAGCAAATCCTTTTGTATTCTTTTGAAGGCGCCAATTGCAGTTTGAGCATAAAGTGGTTTCTCCTTGTCTATCAGCAGTCTAAACCTGCCAGATCTTGTGATCTCCTGACAAGGAACCAGGGTTGAAATCCAGTAGGTTCTGACAGGTTCTGAAGAACCGGTAGCTGAAATTTTGAGTAGTTATAACTGGCAAATACCACCTCTGGCTGGCACCAGAGTGGGGTGGGAATGGGGATTTTGTAGTATCCTTCCCCTGGAGTGGGATGGGAATGGAGATTTTGCAGTATCCTTCCCCTGCCATGCCCACCAAGCCACACCCACAGAACCGGTAATAAAAAAAATTGGATTTCACCACTGCAAGGAACAGCTGTTTGAAGCATTTGTGAATAATTCAAAGTCCTTAGCAATAGCACTTAGACTTATATACTGCTTGTTAGTGCTTTACAGCACTGAGAAGTTTACCATCGTTAGTTTATAACTCCCAACAATCTGAATCCTCATTTTACTGACCCTGGAAGGAGAGAAGGCTGAGTCAACCTTTTTTTTAAAAAAAAATTAAATTTTCTTTTATTACAAACATCTTACATTAAACAGTGTGTCATCTGAGTATAAAATTATTTGTGTCTTACCAATTAAACTTGTTAAACTATTCATTTCTTACATTCATTCTTATATTAATACTAAATAATAATAATACTGATAAAATAACATAAACCTGACATTTCTCTTCTTTACTTATCTATTTTTACAATACAATGCTTTCCTATTTATTCTATAACCATTGATAAAATAACTCCCATATATTATAATATTCTGATTCTTCCTTTTCTTGAATTGCAAGTGTTAATCTGTTCATTTCTGCACATTCTAATATTTTCTTAATCACTTTTTCATCTATAGGAATCTCTTCGCCTTTCCAATTTTGTGCAAATACAATTCTAGCTATGGTTATTACATGAATAATCAAAGATACAGTTTCTTTACTATAAATTCCCGGTAAAATCCCCAATAGGAACAATTCCAGTTTTAAATCAATATGTTGTTGCATCATCTTCTCCAGCCACATACAAATTTTTGCCCCGTACCTAGAATTCTGAACCCCATCAGGATTGAACTCCAGGCAGTGGGCAGAGTTAGTTAACATTAATGCTACATTCTCACCACTGAGGTACCAGGGGCCCTAATCCTTTCCTTATCTGGAAAAGAATTATGAAGAGCTGGTCTCTTGCTAGCTATTCATCCATCCATCCATCCATTTATTCATCCATCCATCCATCCATCCATCCATCCATTTATTCATTCATTCATTCCTACAATTCTAGAGTAGGGAGAGGTCACTTAAGCATTGAATCCAATCTCAGGTTCAGTGCAGGAATCTAAACAAAAGCATTTCCCTAGTTCACTAGAAGGATTTAGTTTCTAATTGTCTAATTATGTTTGTTCTCTCTCTTTGAACCTGTTCCATTTTCTCAGATTTCTTCTGGGTGTGATGTCCAAAACTGGACCCAGTTCTTAAAACAAGGTCACACTGCAGCAGGGTGAAGTGCAACTTTCTATTATTAGGAAATTAAACTTCCACTGATGTCATGTAAAATTGCAGTGGCAATTCTAGTCATCTTTTAAAAAACAAATTAATTGGTTGTTCTTCCCACATCAGATGTGGCAGAAAATTCCACAGTGTCACAGCGCGTGGGATGAGGACACTCTTTCCTTGATCAATTCTGGATTTTTTGGCATTTATTTTCGTGGCTGATTCAGAGCTCCAACGTGAACCTTCACTCTGTCCAAATTTTTCACAGCATGCATGATTTTCTACCGCAACCATATCGCATTGTCAAAAGCTAAGTGAATTTAAAATAAGACATGACTCAGAGTTACAACTACTTGATTCCCATTTGCCCTTCTAGCTGCTACACAGCAGCGGCTTCATGATGAAACCCAAGCCTCAGAACTTGTTGCTTCAGAACTCAAAGCGGACACCCGACACATCCTGATTTAGTGACAAGTGCTATAGGAAACTCTTTTAGAAGTTTTCTTCCAACGCCAGACAGATTCAGGAACCAGACAAGTGTTTCTGCAGAGAAAGAAAGGAAACATGTGAAGAAACAGAAAGAGACAGACAGACAGACAGACACACACACACACACACACACAGAGAGAGAGAGGGGGGGGGAAACAGACAGTGGTGGGCTTCAAAAATTTTAACAAAGGGTTCTCTGCCCAATTGCTGGATGGCATGCCCATGGTGGGTGTGGCCTAGTCGGCCTCCTGCAGCATTGTGGGTGGGGGGGTGTTGCCCTCCCTGGGTTCCAGAGGCTTTTCTCGAGCCCCCGGGAGGGCGAAAATGGCCTCCCCGGGCTCTGGAGGCTGGAAACAGGCCCATTTTCGGCCTTCCCAAATTTCCAGTAGGCCCTCCCCAAGCCTCCCTGCATTAACCTGCATCCAAAACAGACCATGTGGGGACTCCTGGGACAGGAAAGGAGGGGTGGGCAGGGCCAGCCAGGAATGGGATTTGGGGGTTCTCCAGTCTGCACAGAATCTTAGCTAGAGGTTCTCTCGAACCCCTGCCAACCCCCAGCAGCCCACCCCTGCACACACACACACCAGTGAACAAATTTTTAAATTAGGATTTTTCTTTTCACTGCTCATGTATGACCTCCTCCAGCCCTATTTTGACAAGCTGTTAGCAGACTTCAGATCTCACTTTTAATCTAAGCAGTTTTCCTTAAATTAATTTTCATGGCGCTGAACAATTCATTAGCCCTGCTCTCAGAACAAAGTGCTAATACTTCCTGTCACCTCCTGTTCCTTTCTGCCTTCCTTTACCTACGGTTGCTACAATGAGAAATATTTTAAAAACCAAACAAATAAGGCGGAATGCATTGCAGAATCTGGAAGCCAGCAAGTCCCTTAAGAAGAATGAAATCCTTATTATTGGTCCTTTGAGTTCTGTGCTGTTTCTGGGGGAAAGTGATGGGGGTAGCAAGTCCCAACAGTACATATTTTGACAAAAAACTTTCACCGAGAGATCTGCTGTTATTCTTCTCCCCAGCGACGTACTGAACATCTTTCAATTTTGTGAAACTTTTCATTGTCCTAAAATATCTTCATGAAGTAATTCTTAATTTCTTAACCAGTCTGAAGCTTGGGAACCAGGCCGATCTAATGACGGGCTAAACAAGAATCCAGCAGTTTTTAACTTGCAGATTACTTTAATTTTAAACTCCTGGATTCTTGTTTAGCCCATCATTAGATGACCCTAGTCTACAAGTTGCATCAGCATGCAGACCAGGAAATCATCTCCACAGAAAGGCTAAAACTAGTTTTATTAAATCAGCTTTAGAATCGTGATTGTGCTATACCTCAGGGGTGAAATCCAGCAGGTTCTGACAGGTTCTGGAGAACTGGTAGTGGAAATTTTGAGTAGTTTGGAGAACGGGCAAATACAACCTCTGGCTGGCCCCAGAGTGGGATGAGAATGGAGATTTTGTAATATCTGTTATGTACCGATTGGCTAGAATCTGCATAAGGTTTCATGCTCGCCACAGATTAGCTAGAATCTGCATAAGGTTTCATGCTCACTGCTGATTGGCTGTCCAGACTATGGGAGATTTAACCTGCTGTAATTGGCCGGCTGGTCTTCCTGGAGCTCCTTAAAAAGGCGAGCTCCGGCAGCCCAGCCGGCAGAGCACAGTCACATTTTGCTGGAAATAAAAAGGTGCTGAATTCACTAATGACTCTCGCCTGCTGTTTTGCGCCGATCTAACAATATCCTTCCCTCAGGAGTGGGGAGGGAATGGGGATTTTGCAGTATCCTTCCCCTGGAATGGGGTGGGAATGGGGATTTTGTAGTATCCTTCCCTTGCCATGCCCACCATGCCACGCCCACCAAGCGACACCACACCCACCAAGCCATGTCCAGAGAACTGGTATTTAAAAAAATTGAATTTCACCACTGTGCTAGATTTATATTTGAGGCTGATTTTAACCATGTTATTGTAATGTAGGTACTGATGAGTCAATACGAAATGCTTGCATCTATCTCTGTCTTTTGGCTGTATTGTTTAAACATATACTATTCCCTTTGCTTTTTTTTTTTTTTATCCTACTGGATCATCCTTGGCCGCTGATGTTTTTATGATTTCAAAAAGCCTCCTCTTGCATTTTAGATAAAGAACAGGGAATATGCTTTCCCATCCACATATTCTCTTCTACGAGTATGAAATGGAGCTTCAGAAGAAGTCTGGGAGGAGAGACATTGGAAATACTTTGAAGCAAAATACCAACTCTGCCACGCAAGTTGAGGCTCCATAAAATTCCTGGCAAGAACCATAGAAATCTATGGAAATCAGGGCAGGGTTAAAATATTGGAACAAAGAAAGAATATGCTAAAATTCCAGGAAGAAGTTCTCAGGTTTCATTAATCTAAGTGAGAAGAAGGCTTCACAAATAATTCTTCTGACCAATTAACTGCCAAAGATCAGCAGCTGAGTTGAAGTGGTAGTCTGAAGGTAAATATATTGATTTTGCAGGAGACGAGTGCTCAAGTAAGTTAATTCAATGTGCGATACATTTTTAAAGAAAGTGGTTGTTTTGTTTCAATATTGCATAAGCTATTTTTTTTTCTGTTTTTCAGACCAATGTTGCAACCTGAAATTGATACTATACTTGAAATAGAAATAAATACATCTTAGACAACCTAAACTAAAATGCTACAGGGTTTGAAACGGTATAGGGTTTCCTGCTTGACCATGGGTTGAACTAGAAGATTGCCAAGGTCCCTTTTAATTTAATTTAATTTAATTAATTCAATTTATATGCCGCCCCTCTCCGAAGACTCAGGGCAGCTCACAATAATTTTTTAAAAATCATTATAAAAACTTTTGAAAATTAAAAACATTAAAAACCCATTCACACCATTCATGGCCGGATCTCGCCAGATTGCAACAGCGAGATCAACAGCCCCAGGCCTGCCAGAAAAGCCAGGTCTTCACTGCTTTTCGGAAGGCCAATAGGGTGGTGGTGGTCCGGACCTCAGGAGGTAACTGGTTCCAGAGAGCTGGGGCAGCCACAGAGAAGGCCCTCCCTCATGGGCCCGCCAGCCGGCATTGTTTAGCTGATGGGACCCGGAGGAGATCAACTCTGTGGGATCTTACTGGTCACTGGGAGCTATGCGGCAGAAGGCGGTCTCGAAGATACTCTGGCCCTGAGCCATGTAGGGCTTTAAAGGTAATAACCAACACCTTGAATTGTGCCCGGAGACCAATAGGGAGCCAGTGCAGCTCCCTTCCAACTCTTGTTATTCTGTTATGTTCTGTTCACTAGCTACAGTCGTAAGTCAACACTTAAGGTTCTGATTGTTCTATTTTGGAACCCAAGATGGACAGATTCCAGATGTTGCTTCCAGTTCCACTCTGATTAGTTTGTTTTGTTTATTAGCTAATAAGACACTAATAAGTACTTGACCACTTGGAGGTCTCTGGGTCTTGCTCAGTCATGGAGATTCTCAGTCATCCAGGTCATGTTTGTCCCAAAGGTGTTTTCTTTCAAAAAGTCAACTGGACTTTTCTTGTTTTGCTTGAAGATGTTTCACTTCTCATCCAAGAAGCTTCTTCAGTTCTGACTGAATGGTGGAGAATGGAAGGATTTATATTCCTTGCAAGTCATCTGGTCATTAGCACTCTTTCTGAGAATTGTTGAGGCCACTTGGAGGTATATCTGTGCCTTCAGGGTCACCTGCAATTTTTTTTCTGGAAACCCATTCATATTCTGCACCATTCAAAGAATGTTCATCCCAAATGCATAGCTAAATATCTATGGAAATTGTAAGATGAATAGAATAGAGTAGAGTAGAGTAGAGTAGAGTAGAGTAGAGTAGAGTAGAGTAGAGTAGAATAGAATAGAATAGAATAGAATAGAATAGAATAGAATAGAATAGAATAGAATAGAATTCTTTATTGGCCAAGCTTGATTAGACACACAAGGAATTTGTTTCCATTGCATAAGCTCTCAATGGACATACTGTATATCAATAGTGATAAGCAACGAAGTTACAGTCATAAGAAGATAAGGAGATATGCAATAGGGAAGATGGGAATAATAGCGGTAATACTGCTTTTTTAGATAGTTTGACAGGGTTGTGGGAATTAGTTGTACAGCAGAGTGATGGCATGGGGAAAAAAACTGACCTTGTGTCTGGTTGTTCTGACGTACAGTGCCCTATAGCATCGTTTTGAAGGTAGAAGTTGAAACTGTTTATGCTCAGGATGCGAGGGGTCTGTAGATATTTTTACAGCCCTCTTTTTGACTTGTGCAGTATACAGGTCCTCAATGGAAGGCAGGTTGGTAGCAATTGTTTTTTTTCTACAGTTCTAATTATCTGCTGATGTCTGTGTCTGTCTTGATTGGTTGCAGTGCCAAGCCAGACAGATAGTTAAGGTATTCTGACATTGCAGAAGTAGGACAATGAAGGACAACTTTGCTGCCATTTTCTTCCATCAGTTGTTCTCTCAATGTGGGCATGTTAATTTCCTTCCCTGCCCTCCCCCACCCCATGGCAATACTGCCTGAAACCTTCCGGGGAACTGATATTTTAGATCTAGAAAGTAGCCAGCAAGATAGAATATTCAGTTTTCAACTAAGTAAGTTGAAAAAAAAAAAAACTTTTTGCCACTAACCAGCCAAAATTTCATTTATATTGTTGATTTTTTCCCCTTGTGACTACCCCAAAACCAATTATATGGGAGAAAAAAAAACCTTAACACCTATTTGTAAAAGTGCCAATTTATATCATTAACATTGATATACAGTAAAAGCAATAATGTTACTTGCTGTAATTAGTGAAAAAATTAATATTTTGTTTTAATTAGATATACAAAGTGTTTTTGGATCATATAATCTCATTAAGATTAGAGAACCAGCCGAAGTTCAGCTGAACTTTTTTATGCAGCAAACTACATATTGTTTTTTTAAGTCTACTCCGAAAAATCTCCCAATTTTCTTTTGGATTAAAACAAAGCAAACATGCCCAGAAGACCAAAGGCAGAAGATATGAAGCCGAAAACATGCCATTGGGGGGCTTTTGAATGACTGATGCTTATTAAATAATAAAAACGAGAGGGAAAAAAGTTTTGGTATAGTATAATTTTTCTCATTGGGAAGAAAAATATAAAGATACTGGTTCTGACTCAGGGGAAATTTAGTAAACTATTTCACAATCATACATGCTCCCAACTTAGATGTAGGGCAGCTTAGAACATATTATGTTTTTTTAGAGAAACAAAAAACACACAGCTATAAAATGATTCACTTTCTCCAGATCATTTCTTCTTTGTTTTCTTTTTCTAATCAAAATAGGGTCAATTTATAATTTGAAGCATTCTTCTTCATTTGTTCCCTCTCTGTCCATTATTGCTGAAAGGTATAAGGAAATCACAGGGCGGATATTACTCAGAAACTATTTTATTGGATGAAGAATTGTCAAGCTTTCAGAATATTTTTAAACAGAGATGAACTCAGACTGGACGAATGTGCTTTTTGAAAAACTATCATGTTTCCCTGAAAATAAGACTGGGTCTTATATTAATTTTTGCTCCAAAAGATGCATGAAGGCTTATTTTCTGGTTAGGTCTTATTTTGGGGGGAAATACAGTACTAAATGTACTCATCTGGCTGACACTCTTAACTGGGGCTTATTTTGGGGGTAGGGCTTATATTACAGGCATCCTGAAAAAAATCATGCTAGGACTTATTTTCCAGTTGGGTCTTATTTTTGGGGAAGCAGGGTATATGAACACCTGACAACAAAGAGTATTAGTTCATGTTGAATGTCTATGGATATTCTCAGTCATCCAGGTCATGGTTGTCCCAAAGGTGGTTTTTCAAAATGGACTTTCTTTGTTTTTCCTTGAAGATGTCTTGCTTCTCATTCAAGAAGCTTCTTCAGTTCTGACAGCTTATGAAGAACTGAAGAAGCTTCTTGGATGAGAAGTGAGATGTCTTCAAGGAAAAACAAAGTCCAGCTACCTTTTGAAAAACCACCTTCCGGACAATCAATTCATGTTGTGTTTCTTCGCAAACTAATAACATGGATCATTTTCTGTGGATTCAGGGCTCCCTCAAGCCTTTGGATGAAATAAAGGGAAGATGACTCCAAACTATTTATGTAGAACCAGATGAACAACCCCCCCCCCCCCCGCATTTGATGATATTTTACTTTCTTTGAAACTTAATCACAGTAATTCTTTGATTTAATGGACCCATATTTAGTGGTTTTCTAATGCAATGGAGGCAGCGTTGTCTGGTTATCCTTCCCAAATAACAAACAAGATTATTACATCTGAACTAATCTGGATGACTCACATAAATGAACATTAGATTGCATTATACAGAAGCCATTTGTGACAATTAACACAATTGCATAATGACATTATTAAGCAAGCAAAGCAATTTGTCATTTGTGAAAATGATATAAATCAGTGTAAATGAATGAATTCACAGATTTAATGGACATTTGGGAGTAACAGGCACTCCCCGCTCCTCCAATGGTTGTTAAATAAAGGTTACCCTATAATATTATAAATATGTTCTGCATTGCTTTCCGATTGCGCTTTTAGAAATTGTTCTATCATATATTAAAAATTAAAGTTTGGGGTAACATTTGTTTTGCGTTAATTAGAAAGCTTGACTGGTTCCCAGGTGGTTCCATTTATATGTACAAATCAAGATGTTGGCTTTGACCAACAGGAATCTTCTAAATTTGAGGCCAGAGCCCCAGAAAGATAATCTGTTTTCATATGAACCCAAAATGATTCAATAGTTGATGATCAAATGTTTTAAGGATGTTTATAACCAGGCTCTAAATAGAATTTTGCCCTTATCTTTTCCTTGGTGCAGAAGGAACCAACTACCGTATTTTTCGGAGTATAAGACGCAACTTAGTTTTTGTGGAGGAAAATAAGAAAAAAGCTGATTGGTGGGTAGATCGTCTTCCCCAAATACCCCCAATCAGCTGTTCCCAGAGGTGAATTTTAGCAACAGGTTCATTGGTTGTGAGCTCTGTGCCTTGCTTTTTTTTCTGCCTCTGAAAAGGCTTTTTTTCTGAAGCTCTGTTTGGAGAATCTTTTTCTGAAGCTTCTTTCAGAGGCTTTTATTCTGAAGGACTATCTGTACTCTGTTCAATCTTTCTTTGGTATTGATATATAGTTTAACCTCTTCTGATCTGTTGGTTATTGTGTCATTCTCCAGTTTGGTTAGAACCTTTACATTCTTCTTTTGTTGCTTGTCATATTATTTTAGATAAAAGTCTTCCAGTGGCTTTTTTTCCCTGAAGCTTTTTTTCTGATGCTTTTTTTCTGAAGCTTCTTTTAGAGGCTTCTTTCAGCCTCTGAAATCTCCGTTTGTGAGGCTGGGCAGGGCTACATTCAAAGTATAAGACGCACCCAGATTTTCACCCTCTTTTTTGGGGGGGAAAGGTACTCCAAAAAATACGGTATATCTTCTCCAATCAGAGTAAAACCTTGAAAAATGCATTACCCAAAGTTTTCATAAAATACTTTTTTTCCCCTCCTCTCACCAGGCATTAAAACAAATTAATTAGACACAGCTAATTTCTCATCTCTGGAATTGCTTCAGGATATCTGCCTGAATCTCTTCATATTATATCAATTCAGCCTGAATGATTTCTCAAGGGATACATTTTTTTTCTAGCCTTTCCTATGGAGAGACTGAAATAGATGTGTGAATAACACAGTTCTGATTGGCAAGTTTTGTCTAATCCAATGTGCTCCTTACCAAGAATCGGTAGTGTTATAACAGTACTTTCTCAGTCTGTGGTGATATGCTGCCCCTTATCCTGAAGCACATCCAATTAACCTTCGGTTTGCTTATCAGCTCTGTGCATGGTTGGAAGGCAAAAAAAATAATAATATGGATCATTTGATTTGCCTGTTGAACTGGCTGTTTTCCCAAGTTCATTAGTGCTAACTGAGAGGATCTACTTTATATCCCAGACATACCCAAAAAAGTGATACTTCTTTCTTTCTTTCTTTTTTTGAATCGCGGAGATGGCCAAAATTAAATTATAGGGTAGGTTGACACTAATTCTCTAAAATCAGCCTGACCTATTAAATTGGTAGACTTTCACCTTTAAAGAAAACCAGTTATAGCTGAGATTTTCATTCATGTAATCACTCTATCTACTATAACAACAATAATATGGACACGAAGCAGTTTCTATGTTTGTCACACTTAGTCACATCTGAAATAGGACCAGATGTTAGGAACCTCAGCTTCCATTATTGTCTCTCAAGTTTGCTGGAAATATGCTTATTTCGAGAACAGCTGTCTGAAAGCAACTCCTCATTACATCCACCTTACAGGCTGAACACACAAATTGGATCTGCCTTCAAGTTTCAGGACCTAGGAATGATAAAGTGGTGGGGTTTTTTTTCCCTTCTCTTTGATTTTGCCTTTCTTCACCACTAGCATTGCCTTCTCTGAAAAAAATATGTGTCTGGAATTGGGAGGATGTTACAGAAGTGCATTTTTTTAACTCAGTGGAATGTCCCCAAGGGTGGGCTTCAAAAATTTTAGCAAGGGGTTCTTTGCCCAGTTGCTGAGTGGGCATGACCATGGTGGGTGTGGCCTACTCGGCCTCCTGCACCATGGTGGGGAGGCGTTTTTGCCCTCTCCAGGCTCCAGAGTCTTTCCTCGAGCATCTGGTGAGGGCAAAAACAGTCTCCAGGCTCTGGAGGCAGTCTGGAGGCCAAAAACTTCCAAACTTCTGGTAGGCTCGTTTTTCACTCCTGGGAGGGGTGGGACTCCTGGGAGGGGTGGGGCGGGGTGGGCAGGACCAACCAAGAGTGGGATTTGGGGTTTCTCCAAACTGCACAGAATCTTAGCTGGAGGTTCTCCTGAACCCCTGCGAACCCCCAACCTCTGGATGTCCCCTGCTTTATTACCCAGGAGGAAATGCTAGATTTGAAAGGAAAGTGTCAAAAGCAAAGAGAGAGGCAAACTACATGCATCAGAAGCTAGGAAGATGGGGAAAGAGATATTAAGGAACAACCAACTGCCGCTGGTAGAAAAAATGTAAGCAAACCAGGTATGCAGACAGAAAAAATATATCCAATGCAATAATAAGTGAGAGAAAACTCACTTCTGTTTTTCAGCTGCGTAAATAGGTAATCTGCCAGTGTGGCTGGTGGTTAGAGGGTCAAACTCACTCTTGAAGGAATAATGCTCCCAATTTGACCTTGGACCTACGACTTCCCTGGTCTTTTGCTTAGAGGCCCAGGAAGCAGGACTCAGCTTTATTCTAAATTAATTTCAGAACTCTGGCAATTGAAAGTGGAATTTGAAATGGCAATGGCAATAAAGAGATGATACACAGATAAAAAGGGTTAAGACCACAGATATTGAACTTGTAAGTGTAATCTGCAGAGGCAATGTACAAGGAGGTAACAGGGAGTCCTCGACTTACAACCGGTTATTTAATGGCTGTTCGAAGTCACAATAGATTTCAAAAAAGCTAGTTATGACATGTCCTTGAAGTTATGACTGCTGCACTCCCACGGCAATCATATTTGTAATGATTTTTTAATGGTGTCTAATAAAATCTGTGCATTTCTGAAGATCATTTAACAACCGCATGATTCACTGAATAACCATGGTGATTTGCTTTTCAGCCATTGTAAAAAAAATGTGGTAAACACCCTGACTACTCTTTAGAAGGCCATGTCCTGAAGATGAAACTCAAATACTTTGGCCACCTAATGAGAAGGAAGGACTCACTGGGGAAGAGCCTAATGTTGGGAACAATTTAGGGCAAAAGAAGGAGGGGAAAATAGAGAACGAGGTGGCTGGATGGAGTCACTGAAGCAGTAGGCATGAGCTTAAATGGTCTCCAGGAGATGGTAGAGGACAGGAAGGCCTGGAAGAATGTTGTCCATGGGGTTGTTGTGGGTCGGACACAACTGCAACTAACTAACAACAACAAACACCAGTCCAGTCATGTGGTCACTTGACTTATGACTGCAACAACTTAAAACCAAAATTCTGGTTCCATTGTTGTTGGGAAAATACCAGCCAGGTAACAAGAAAGGATCAAGCAGGTCTTAAATCATTGCACAGCCATAAGAGACTTAGGTCTGATCCTCATTTCCACTAAGTCCATGGGACCTTATCTGTTTGTTCCCAAGAGAAGGCAAGCTGTCTGAGGAGATTCAAGTAGATAGCTTGAACTTTACATGTGTGGATCTGGTTACTTATGCCCAACAGTTGTGATTGTAAGCCAAGGACTACCTATAATTCATCAGATGTCCTTGGAAGATGGAAGTCAACACTTCTTTCTTAAACCCTACACTTGGAGGTTCATTAGAAGCCCTTTTTGAGTCACCTCTTTTCAGGGCATCCCAACTCCAAATGAGTGAGATCTCCCAACATGTCCCACAGCCCTGAGTGACAATCTTTGGCAGCTTATATTCACCCCACCCCACCCCACCCCAAAAAACTTGGTCCAACTATGGACCAAGAACATTCCTCCCAAATGTGACTGAATGCAGAGGTGGTATTCAGCAGGTTCTGACCAGTTCTAAAGAACGGTAGTGGAAAATTTGAGTAGTTCGGAGAACTGGGAAATACTACCTCTGACTGGTCCTGCCCCATCTATTCTCTGCCTCCTGAGTCCCAGCTGATCGGGAGGAAATAGGGATTTTGCAGTAACCTTCCCCTGGAGTGGGGAGGAAATGTAGATTTTATAGTATCCTTCCCCTGCCATGCCCACCAAGCCACACCCACAGAACCAGTAGTAAAAAAAAATTGAATCCCACTGAATGAATGTGACGAGAAGAGCGGTTGCATTTCAGGTTCTCCCTCCCTTTAAGGAAACCATTTTAAATAAAAACACACCCACCCAACTCAGCTCCAAAGACAGCCAACTAATTTTGCACTGTCCCACAGAGAGGGAGGGTAGATATTGCAAGTCAGATGTCTAAGTAGGGAACGGTGCTTTATATAGCTCTCCCAGCTCTGTCAGCTCCACACTCAGTGCTGACATGACACCTATCACCATGTCAACCCTGTGTGAGACTGCAAAGACGCCCCCATCGAAAGCTCTTCAAGCGAGTCGGGGGATTGACAGGCTTCGAGATGCCCTAACCAAATCCTGGGCACGTTCTTTGAGGAAGCCAATCTTTTGTCAACTAGTAGTAAGGGTGGCTGGGAAGAGGGGGGGGGAATTCTTTCTGAGAAGAAGCAGTCTTTTAGACTGCTCAAACCATGGGAGGTTTGTGAAAAACCCAGGGGGAGGTCTAACCAAGTTGTGCCCTGTAATTGTGTGATGTTTCGAAGATGTTATTCAACACAGGCAAGTGCGAGGGAAGACACACTGGGAGGAACAATTAAACTATTCACACTCCTGATGGCTTCTGAATTAATGGCAGCCTCTCAGGAAAATAATACCAACTTTGCTCTGGACAATTTGATGAAGATGTCAGCGGTAATTAAGGGAAGAAGCACGTTGCTAAGGTGCTTTAATAGGGGTATTTCAGAATTCACAGGAAGGACAGAAATATTGCAAGGGTGAGCTTAAATATTTTTTTCCCCTTTTTATTTTATTTTATGTTATTTTTAATCCTGTCTTTATTACTTTATAAGTAATTGTTGTGACCCCGACTCTCGAGCCTGTCCTAACAGAGGAAGAGAACTCAGAAGGTGATGGGGAGGAACTGATAAGGCCTCCCTCTCCAGGACCCTCCTCTCTGGCAATGCCTCAGGTTCCACCCGAAGGCCAAGAGGAACAGCCTGGGATATGCCAGGAGGAAAGCATATCGGAACAACAACGGATAGGGAGCGAGGATGATGAATCCTGGCTTGATCCCAGGCAGCGTCGGAGGGAGAAGCGTGCACAACAATGAAAGAGGCGTGGGAGGGCCAGAGATTGAGCTGAGTCACTGAGCCACACCCCACAAGGAATAAAAGTGGGTGTGATTGCTCTTCCAGCTTTGTGACGGTCAAAGTTAAAAACCTGAGAGTCACATCGCGTTACCTGAAATGTGGCTTGTGCATATTTGGATTGGACCTTGGCCAATTCTGGCTTCATGGATTACTTTTTGCTACTGAATCGGACTGAGTAGAAACTCTCTTTTGCTGACTATGAGTGAAAACTGACTTGGCAGGCATTTCGCAGTTTACTGCCAAAACTCTTATCTGCAAGGGTTTCTAGTCTGTTTGCTTAATAAAATCTTGGTAGGTGTGCCTGGCTGTGTGTTTGCCTGTGTGGGGAAGGGGGACAGAACAGTAATACTCCTTCATCTTCTTATTTTCCCTATAACAACAATTCCATGGGGCGAGTTGGGTGTGAGAGAGTGATTGGCTCAAAGTCACCCAATCACCTGTCATGCAGGACTAGAATTCTCAGTCTCCTGGCTATTGCCCCAAAGTCATCCAATTGGCTTTCTTGCCTCAGGTGGGACTAGAAGTCGTCTGGTGATTGGCTCAAAGTTACCTAGCTGGCTGTCATGCCTAAGGTGGGACTAAAGCTCAGTCATCAACCATCCACCTGTCATACCTAAAAAGCTTCTCTCTCTCTCTCTCTCCTTCTCTCTCTCTCTCCCTCCCCCCCCCTCTCTCTCTCTTGCTTTTAAAAGAAAAAAAAAACAGCCTCTGATGATCGCATGGCTCAGTTGGGCATGGGGGGCGGAGCAGGGATTTTTGCTACTGGTTCTCTGAACCACCTGCCACCATTGCTACTGGATCCAGCGATCCAGTCTGAAATGGGAGCATTTCACCCCTGGAGTTAGCCTCCTTTAGTTGCAAAAAACAGGCTTGAAGTTGAGATGCTCTTCTTAATCTCATTCCAAGTTTGCAAATTGTAGCATTTTTTCTCATATTTTTCTTTTTTTGGGGGGGGCGGGGGGAACCTGGAAATAAGTTAGTTATTTGGTCTGGGGTTGATTAGTTTTCTCCTCTCCTCAAATGAAGACACTACACGGATCTGGAGAAGAAATGGATCCTTTAAATCCCCTGTCATTGTTCAAGGGAAAAGAAGTGTAATTATTTCCTGAAATGACAGTTCTCATGCCAAGCCTTATATTGAGCTCATCTTTGTTAACCGAGAAGTGGGACGGTGCCCTCATTATCTCTGCCCTTCTCTGCCCCTTGTCCAAGATGGAGGAAGGGAGTAGCGGAGAAATGGTAATTCCATTAGCTCACTTCCCATTCCCAGCATAGATCTCTTTTTACAAGATGCAAGATGCAAACTGTCTTAAGTCTCAAGGGTTAAACTGAACAAGTTGGATTAGCATGGAGATAGACCTCTAAATGAATGCCACCCATAGCTACCTTTTCAAAAAGATCACTTAGTACTTGATCCCACGAATCATTCAGAAACAGGCTTCCTAGACTCCATTTATTTGCTTAGTTTTTTCTTAAATTCAACATATATTATTTGGAAGTGCCAAGAGGATTGAATCTGTTATTACTGCTGGAATGTTTTGCACTTTATAGAAGACTGATTTAAAAAGAGACAGAGAGAGACAGAGAGAGACAGAGAGAAAGAGAGAAAGAGAAAGAAAGAGAGAGGGGGGGAGACTGCTGTTTACATCTAGTGTATGCGGATTCTGAAAAGGAAATATGTTTGGATCATTTATTTATAGTCTGACCTTCAGACAAATATTGTATTTCTGAGCAGCACATGTTAATAAGAAAGGGAAGAACAAGAGCTTCACCATCACACTGATGACAAACTAAAAAGGAGCAGATACACAAAGGAGTGGGGAGGGGGGACTTTCCTGGAAGAGGGAGATTGGATGTTCAAGGTCGAAAGAAAGCAGTGAGTAATGATCAGTGATTTAGGTTCTGGTGTTCCAATGTTCTTGCTTGAATAACATTTGGCGATTCTTATTCACGGTCCAACGGTTGGGTCTAGAAGTCCCAGGTAACTGCTTGGAAACCCTTCTTATGCCTTCAGGCAGGAATGAAGCAAGCTTTCTGTAATTGCTCTTCTTCTGACAAAGAGATGGGTCTGCTAGCTTGCCATTTGCTTTCTCGTGCTGTCATCTTGGAATTTCTAGATTCTATACTCCCAAAGGCTGGATTACCACATTCTTCTTCTTCTTCTTCTTCTTCTTCTTCTTCTTCTTCTTCTTCTTCTTCTTCTTCTTCTTCTTCTTCTTCTTCTTCTTCTTCCTCTTCCTCTTCCTCTTCCTCTTCCTCTTCCTCTTCTTCTTCTTCTTCTTCTTCTTCTTCTTCTTCTCCTCCTCCTCCTCCTCCTCCTCCTCCTTCTCCTTTTCCCCTTCCCCTTCCCCTTCCCCTTCCCCTCCTCCTCCCTCTCCCTCTCCCTCTCCCTCTCCCTCTCCCTCTCCCTCTCCCTCTCCCCCTCCCCCTCCCCCTCCTCCTCCTCCTCCTCCTCCTCCTCCTCCTCCTCCTTCTGCCATATCCATCATTGGATGTTAGTGATCATGTTGACCTAGAACCAAAGGACCTCAGTATTTCTATTTCCTGTATTATATTTTCAATGAATTGGGATTCCTGGAAGCTGCGGAAAAAAAGAGATGATGTTCATTGAAAAAAAAAACAGTTCAGCTTCAAGTGAGATCTTCATGAAATGTTGATCAGCATGCCATTATTTGAAAATGAACAGTTACATCCTTTGTAGGAGTAGGAAAACTGACTTCCAGTCGTGTATTTAGCTTGAAGGCCACCTGGGCGATTTTGTGCCAGATATTTCCATCTTAGGAAGAAGGCATGGGCAAACCAGTTTGGTTTGATCTTAAAGGCACCAGGAGATTGTGAGTTCTAGCATGAAAGCCAGCAGGGTAACTTTGGGCCAATCAGGAGGAGAATGTGAGTTCTAGTCCCACCTTAGGTATGAAAGCCAGCTAAATGACTTTGAGCCAGTCACTCTCTCTCAACCCAAACTATCTCACAGGGTTGTTGTAGTGGGGAAAATAGGAGAAGGAAAGAGTATTGTGTGTGTTCTCTGCCTTAAGTAATAAAGGTGGGATAGAGATAAAATAATTAAATAAGTCACACCTCAAAATTCTTACCTAGAACATTGCCTAGACTTGTCCAGACACTCTGTAGGACTCCATCCAGTGTTGGGTTCCTCCTGGTTCAGTCAGGTTCAGCCGAGCCGGTAGCGGTGACGATATGACGTCACCAAACCGGTTCTCTTTGTTCAGGAGCTGGGCCCTCCCGCTCCCTCCCCCGCATTATTCTTACCTTTTATTTGGCCCCGCCCCCAATCTATTTGCTGCCTCCCGAGTCCCAGCTGATTGGCTAGAAGGAAAAATCTGTTTAAACTCTTGCCACGGGGCTTCAAAGGGCTGCCCTACAGCTGATCAGTGTTAAAAGGTAGTGTGGTGGTAGACCAGTGCACTCGAAAAACAAATGGGTAGACCAGTGCCTCCAAAAACATATGAGTAGACCAATGCCTCCAAAAATAAATGAGTAGACCGGTGCCTCCAAAAACAAATGGGTAGACCGGTACAGCTCTGCAAGCAGTTAAAAGACTGGTAGACCAGTACCTCTGCTAAATCTTAAAGTATTGTCACATGACCATCAAACCATGCCCATAAAATAAGCCACACCCACAGAACCGGTAGTAAAAAAAATTAGAACCCACCCCTGACTCCATCTGACTCAAAGATAAAAGAAAAAAGTCCTTAAAATGTTCAGATGCTATGCTGAGAAGATCATTTTGTATAATGTTATATAATACGAGGACTATTAATTTTGGGAACTAGTTTGACCTAATGACTCAGGGTCTAGGAGCTAGGCACCTGAGTTCCAGTCCAGTCTTAAGTATAAAAACGTATGGATGATTTTTCTCAACTGAAAAAAAAAAGTCAGTGGCAATTCTCTTCTAAAGATGCTGCCAAGAAAAATGAGTGAACATGTCCATGTGGTCACCAAGAATCAAGTCTAACTTCTAGACATATAATATATGTCACACATGTCAGAGCGTTTACAGCGTGACTATTATTAGGAGACAACCCAGGAGCAAAACACAGCACACAGAGACTTAGACATTTAACAGTGGTTTATATACAAGATATATACAGAAATATACTTGGTTCAGCAAATACCTTACAAGCAATCAAACTTCTTCTTAACTCTACACGGAGAACTCTGCAATGAATACCATACACAAGGAGAGGGAATGCGCCCTCACCTGGCTGAAATTTATAAACACCTCTTAAAGGGGTAAAAGACTTGTATGGACCCCTTCAGAGTCTTAAACTGATTTATACCAATGCTGATTCATTCTCATTGCATCAGCCTTACATTTCATCAGCTTTATGGTTGCATTAGCCTTACATTGGCTGGTCAGCTTTAAATCATCATTACCCTGATAACACACACACATACAATATTTCACTTTAGAATCATAACAGCATGTATTGCTAAGGAGAACATGACTTAAAATACTTTTAGTAACTGCATAATAAATATAATTTTGGCATTAGCCCACACATAAGCAAACTATATATGTTATACCTGCTAGCTGTTCTTTCTTCTATAAACTATACATTTCTATAACATTTGGGAACTCATATTTTGAAACCATGGCTCCTTGGTTGACAAGTAAAAAAATAATCAACATTTTCTACTGCTTGAGGAGACATTTTCTAAAATTAATAAGCTGTGTAAAATATAGAATCAAATTAGCGCTTGGTGACAATGTAGGTAAGGCTGAAGAAGGAGGAAGTATGTGAGCAAATTAACTTTTCTGGAACAACAAATTACAAGAACATCTAAAATCAGAAAATGTTTTGATTTGTTCCATCAAAATATGATCCTGTGGTAAATCATCAGGAGACAAGCTTAAAATCTGAGGCTTCACTTTTAAATTGATAATTACTTTTAAAAAGAGAAAGATATAGAAGTCTGAGGCAAAAAATAACAGATGGAGGTTTGCAGTACCTATAGTGACCTTTTAAGATTTTTTCAAAAGTTAGAGGTAATTTGAAAGATAACTTAATTAAATCCTTTCATGTGTTTCTATATTTTTCATGCTTGGGAACTGGGTTGAAATGTAACTTAAATTTGAATGTTTGTCAGTCTTTCCCCTAATGTACATGTTTTTGTGCTGGTGTTTTGCTTTATATTTCTATTAATAAAAATGTTTTTAGAAGTGTGTTTGAGTGGAGATTATCTAAGTGAGGCAGGCATATCTCTCTGTTCCTTTACTAAAAACTGGGAAACTCTTCCTTTTGGAGTAGAATTGGCAACAGAACAATAAGTGGCCCAATGCACCTCCATCCTTGTTTTAATTCTGTTGCCTTCTGGCGGGTCTCCTAATAGTTTCATCAGAACCTCCATTCTTACATCCCCAAATTAGCACCTTCTGATGAAACGAGCTTTCCCCTGATCTTCTCCTGAGCATCTATGAAACTTGCCCTCTATTATTCTAATGCAGGATCTCTAAACATGTCAATTTAAGATTTTTGGACTTCAGCTCCCAGAATTCCTCAGCTAGCCATGCTGGCAGGGAAAATTCTGATAGTTGAAGTCTGAAAGTCTTAAAAGTTGCCAAGTTTGGAGACTCCTGTTCTACTGTATCAGAAAAAGTGGGAAGGGTTTACAAAAAAAAAAAAAAAAAAAAAAAAATCCCCACTTTTCTACTGTTAAGCCAGACCAGGGGTGTCAAATTGGATTCCTTCGAGGGCAGGCTCAGCATTGTAGTTCTTTTTCGCAGGCTAGCTGGGGCACGGAGAGTGGGGTTGAATGGGACGGATGCATCTTGCAGCAACCTGCCGGCCAAAACAGGGTGTGGAGGGGCCACACACAGCCCCCCCCGGTGCCTCATTTTCAGCCTGGATGCCCTCCTGCAGCACTTTGCCAGCCAAACCGGGGTGCCGTTTTGGCTTCCAGAGGCACCACGGGCTGGTCCTTTGCTATTTCCAGGCCAGCCCTGCCATATTTAAGCACCCCGCGAGCCAGATACGGCCCACAGGCCTTGAGTTTGACAATCCTGGGCTAGACTAAACTAAGATAGAGTTGGAGAACTTCTAGTTGAGGCATGGTGGAAAACCTAAGCCTTGTCTTTGTATAAATTCTGAACTAGGCTATCACATTAAAACATCATAAAATTTAAACATCAGCCGAAGAGGTTATAGAAAAAATGTTTTTAAAAGAAAAAAAAAACCTCTGCGGATCAGGCAAGTCAGCTGGGATCGTCAGAGACTTAAAAAAAAAAAGAAAGAAAGCCTCTGCCGATCAGGCAAGTCAGCTGGGATCGTCAGAGACTTAAAAAAAAAAAGAGAAATCCTCTGCCGATCAGGCAAGTCAGCTGGGATCATCAGAGACTTAAAAAAAAAAAGAAAGAAAGCCTCTGCCGATCAGGCAAGTCAGCTGGGATCATCAGAGGCTTTAAAAGCATTTTTTTTTTACAACCTCTTCAGCTGAAGGGGTTGTAGAATAAATAGTCTTAAAATTAAAAAAAACAAGAAAGTTGGCCATGTCCACTCAGTCATATTACCCACCACCACCACCAAGCCATGCCCACAGAACCGGTAGTAACAAATTTTACATTTCACCACTGCTATTATTTGTATGCAGTGACTATGTTTCACTAATCTGGAGTTGAGCATGTAGGAAGTCCTCATTTAGGGACAATTTGCAATTATAACAGTAATGAAAAGGTAACCAATTTGGTCTGGTGGTTAAGGCACCTGGCTAGAAGCTGGGACTCTAGTTCCTCGTTAGGAATGAACGTTGGATAATATTGGGTCAATTACCAAAAGTTCTAGTTCCACCTTAGGCACGAAAGCTGTCTAGGTGACCTTAAGCCAGTCACTCTCTGTTGTGGCCCGTCAGCGGCCTGTGCAGCTAGTAGCTGATTCCGACAGCGAGGAGGCTGGTGTGGTGCTGCGTCAGCAGCCTGTGCAGCTGGCACTCAAGTCAGACAATGAGGAGGCTGGAGAAAAAGTGGTGCCAGGGGTGGGGATTCAGCCAGGACCTTCAGAACCTCCAGAAGCTCCCTTAAGTGAAGAGAAAAAAGAGGAGGAGCCTCTTCTTGATGCACGGGTGTGCAGAGCTGCCAAAAGGCAAGAGTAGCTCCTCAGGAGGACGTCTCCTCGAGAGTAAGGCTTGGGGCTGAGTGTCCACTCGCTTAGCCTATTTAAGGAGGAACGCTGACTGAAGCAATTTGCAGGGAACAACTCCATTCACATACCTTCATGTCTTGTCTTGCTTATCTTATCAACTTCCTGCAAATTGCTTCTGGGCATTCTGCCAACCACAGTAAGCTTTCAGTATTATTCTTTGGATCCTTGGCGGCTGTTAATGCAGTTAATTAACAGCCGTTGTTGTAAAAAAACTGGTTTATTTAGTAAACTAAGGTTTGAACGGACTTTTTGTGTGCTTCATTCTTTGGGGTCTGTAGCTGGGGCAGAACATCTTCTGGCAAGCAGTCAAGTGTGAAGCCATTTAACAATTGTGTTAACAAATGTCTGGAAATGTATATATCAATGTATATTAATATATCAATGTATATGGAAATTGTGGATGTAATATTGGTTTATTAAATACATGCATAGTTGGTTAGGAAGTAAAATACTGTATACTTGATATACTGTATAATGAAGTAGGAGATATGTAAATTTGTATATAGAGCAAGGAATAGATTACTTATTGACTTGATTTTGACATAAATGTTAGAAACCAGAGATGTCCATTGTTTTACTTTTAAAATTAATAAAATAATAATAATAATAATAATAATAATAATAATAATAATAATAAACAATTGTGTTACTGACTTAACAACCACACTTCACTTAACAATTGTGACAAGGAAGGTCATAAAATGGGGCAAAATTCACTCGACAACTGTCTCAATTAGCAACATAAATTTTGGCCACAATTGTGGTCGTAAGTCAAGACCTATCTCTATTAGTATGTTTGCCGCCTTGAGTTCTTTGTAAAAATCAGAAAGGAGGAAATAAATAGATAAATAGGAAAATAAAATAAAATAAAATAAAATAAAATAAAATAAAATAAAATAAAATAAAATAAAATAAAATAAAATAAAATAAAATAAAATAAAATAAAATAAAATAAAATAATAAAATAAAATAAAATAAAATAAAATAAAATAAAATAAAATAAAATAAAATAAAATAAAATAAAATAAAATAAAATAAAATAAAATAAAATAAAATAAAATAAAATAAAATAAAATAAAATAAAATAAAATTCGTATTCAACCTCCTAATTCTTCTGGCAAAACCATAACTGCAACTCCACAATTGCTATTTGAGAGGCTGGACTATCATCCAGAGCAGGGATGGGTTGCTACTGGTTCACCCAGGTTCGGGCAAACCTGTAGCAGTAGTGGAAGGCTCCGCCCACCCACCCAGACATCATAAAAAATGTTTTGTGCATGCACAGAACCTTCTGCACATGCACAGAGGTGCCGCACGCTCGTTCACACCCAATAGCAAACCAGTAGCACCAGGATTTGAATCCCACTACTGATCCAGAGGTATCCACAGTGCCACAGATGTTCTGGAACTTTTTATGGTGATGTCACGACAGACATGATATCTCTCCCCTCTCAACCACCACTCTTATCTACCATTTTACCTGCATCCCAGGACAGTTTAATGGTCCCGTGCATCTACTCATTCTGGTGTTTATGGGAAAATGTAACTTCTTGTTTCATTTCTCATGTTATTTGATTTGGTTCCCATCATGCATACGTATTTCTTCCTCTTTTTCCTCGGGCTAACAGAAAATAGTTCGGATCGCTCCATTCCAAGATGATTTTCGTAAGAGAGAGAGACTGCCTCGATGCATGGGATATATGATAGATGGCTTTCCCTGGAAGGCCTTTGCAAAGAGAGACTCAGCTTGAGACTCCCAAACTCATTTATTTTCCTGGTTATTTGGTCCTAGGCCACCAGAAGAGGAAGGTAACTGCATTTAACTCACTGCTGCCTCCCAGGCAAAGAGATTTTTTTAGTAAGATGCATGGCAGAGCTGTCTCGTTTCTTCCAAATGCTTCTGAATTGACGCATGTTTCTTGCACATTTAGCTGGGTAAAACCAGATATCCCTATGAGAAGGAAGGGATAATCTCATAAAATGTGATGATAGGAGGTTAATCAGAAAGCTGATCTACAGAACAAGTACAATAAAATGGTTTATAGTTTGGTGTTGGGTTTACCTGCAGGATCACAGCTCCCCAATAGACTCGGCTCAATCACTTTGAGCAAGCAGAGGAAAAGCAGAGATTTGTGGTTGGAGATTCGTTTGTTTGTTTCTACACAATGTAGTGCACTGGGGGTTTTATTTGCCCTATGCCACTGCTTTATGCAGATAGTCCTTGACTTACAACAGTTCATTTAGTGGCAACGGCACTGAATAAAGTGACTTATGAGCATTTTTCACAGTTACAACACTTTTTTTAAAAAAAATATTTATTTATCAAGAACATATCAGGTAATATATATATATATATATATATATATATATATATATATATATATATATATATATGTATAAGCATGAATTGAATCCATAAAATAGATACAAATAGAGGAAACATTAGGACATGGACAGTAGGCACGCTGTTTCTCTTATGCACGCCCCTTACACACCTCTTAGGAATGGGGTGAAGTCAACAGTAGACAGCCTTAGGTTAAAATTTTGGGGGTTTTGGGATGAAACCACAGAGTCAGGTAGTGCATTCCAGGCATTGACCCCTCTGTTACTGAAGTTGTATTTTCTGCAATAGAATTTGGAGCGGTTCACTTTACGTTTGTATCTGTTGTGTACTTGTGTATTGTTGGGGTTGAAACTGAAGTAGTCATTGACAGGTAGCATATTGTAGCAGATAATTTTATGAGCTACGCTTAGGTCATACCGAAGATGGCGTAGTTCTAAGTTTTCTAGGCCCAGAATTTCAAGTCTGGTGGCATAAGGTATTTTGTTGTGAGCAGAGGAGTGGAGGACTCTTCTTGTGAAATATTTCTGGACACGTTCAATTGTATTAATGTCCGATATGCAGTGTGGGTTCCAGACAGATGAGCTGTATTCAAGAATTGGTCTAGCAAAGGTTTTGTATGCTCTGGTTAGTAGTGTGATATTACTGGAGAAGAAGCTACACAAGATCAGGTTTACAACTCTTAATGCCTTTTTGACGATGTTGTTACAGTGGGCTTTGGCACTTAGATCATTAGATATGAGTACTGTGAGGTTCTTGACAGAGTGAGGGTCATCTACAAGGTACTTGCAGCATCCCCACGGTCATATGATCGAAATTCAGATGCTTGGCAAATAATACACATTTACAATGGTTACAATGTCCCAGGGTCATGTGATCCTCTTTTGCAATCTTCTGACAAGCAGAGTCAATGGGGGAGCCAGATTCAGAGCCAACTTCAGCAATTCACTTAACAACTGTGGCAAGAAAGGTTGTAAAATGGGGCAAAACTCACTGAACAAATGTCTCACTTAACAACAGAAACTTTGGGCTCAATTGTGGTCGTAAATCGAGGATTACCTGTACTCCACTGTATATCTTGACTTTGTATTTTATATAGGAAGGGAGGGAGGGAGGGAGGGAAGGAAGGAAGGAAGGAAGGAAGGAAGGGAAAGGAAAGAAGGAAGGAAGGAAGGAAGAGAAAGGAAAGAAGGAAGGAAGGAAGGAAGAGAAAGGAAAGAAGGAAGGAAGGAAGGAAGGAAGAGAAAGGAAAGAAGGAAGAAAGGAAGGAAGGAAGAGAAAGGAAGGAAGGAAGGAAGGAAGGAAGGAAGGAAGGAAGGCATCAGGGTTCCAACCAATGCCCTAATTGATAGAAGGAATGAAGGAAGAGAGGGAGGAAGGAAGGAGGAAGGAAGGAATAAAAGAAGGAAGGAAAGACAATAAGAATAGGAGGGAGGGAGGAATGGAGGAAGGAAGGAAGAAAGGAAGAGGAAGTAGGAAAGAGGAAGGAAGGAAGAATGAATAAAGGAAGGAAGGAAGATAAGAATAAGAGGGAGGAAGGAAGGAAGGAAGGAAGGAAGGAGGAAGAGGAAGTAGGAAAGAAGAAGGAAGGAAGGAAGAATGAATAAAGGAAGGAAGGAAGATAAGAATAGGAGGGAGGGAGGAATGCAGGAAGAAAGAAAGAAAGGAAGGAAGAGGAAGTAGGAAAGAGGAAGGAAGGAAGGAAGAATGAATAAAGGAAAGAAGGAAGATAAGAATGGGGGGAGGGAGGAATGGAGGGAGAGAGGGAGGGAGGGAGGGAGGAAGGAAGGAAGGAAGGAAGGAAGGAAGGAAGGAAGGAAGGAAGGAAGGAAGGAAGGAAAGAAGACCATTTTGCTTTACAAATAAAAGAAACCAACTGGGATTCCAAACCAGCCATTTAAAGGGTAGAATTTCTCTTTCAAGCATAATATCAGAAGAAGACTATGAGCATCTTTTAAGACTAATACATTTTATAAAAGCTTATGTCTCAGAAAATGTCTTAGTGTGAAAGGGTAATCCCAGACTCCTTTGGATTTTTGACTGACACAACTCCCCTTCGACAACCTCTTAGAAGCATAGCTGCTCTTCCCAGGTTTGATTCTAGCAAACCTACTTTTTCTTGGGGAATTCAAAATCCAAGCTTCAAAACTTATACCATAGTATTGTTCAGATGTCAGTCAGGGCTTTTCTCCCCCCAACATCAGCTTAAGAGGTTAGTGAATTTCCATTTACTATCGCTTTTATGCACCTTTTATACAAATTTTCATTTTTCCCCCTATTGATATCAATTTTGCTTGCTGATGAGACCAGATGTCTCTGCAATTGTGATGTAAGAAGCAACCACATCTGGAAATAACTTCCTGTCCCTGCCAGGGAGGATAAAATAAGTTTTGTGTAATAGCTCTTTTTCTGGCCAAAAGATGGGACAAGATTTCTGTTCCTCTTTGAGTAGTATTTAAATGTGTAGTTTTTCTAAAAGTACAAATTAAAGGCTAACCTATTTACTTGCAATGTACCGTATTTTTTGGAGTATAAAATGCACCTTAGTTTTTGGGGAGGAAAATAAGGGGAAAAAATTCTGCCTACCAGGTATTCATCTGGCTAGCATTCTTAGCACATTAGTTCACTGGTTTTGAGGTTGGGGCTGGTTGGGGCTAAAAAACAGCTTCTAAAGCACAGCTGATCGTAGGAGGGAACAGAAATTAAAAAAAACAGGTAAAGCACGGAAGATCACTTTGCTCGCATTGGGGCTGAAAAGCAGCTTCAAAAGCACAGCTGATCATTGGAGGGAGCTCCAGTGACTAAAGCAGGTGAAGCGCGGAAGGCGTAAGAGAAGGCAGCAGCTGTTTTGGGTAGCCATTTTGAGCACCGCGCGTTGCATTTTCAGCCTCCAAACACGTCACGTTTTCCGGCAGGAATCGGCGGTGATGTTCTTTGGCGATACCCACAGCCTTGAAGGGCTCTCAAACGGAGAGTTTGGAGTCTGAAAATGCAATGTGCAGAGCAGAGGTGGGTTCTACTTACCTTTACTAACAGTTCGCAATGGGGCCGCGCAGAACCATTTTCATGATGTCAGGGTCAGTGGGCAGAGCCTCCCGCCGGTTCTATAGAACCGATGTGAACCGGGGGCAACCCACCACTGGCACAGAGCCCAAAAACTCAAGCCATTGTCAGTGGCAATCTCTGCAGCCAGGAAGAGGATGCGCGGAGGCCGAAGGGTGGGGGCTGGCGGGTGGGCAGGGTTACATTAAGAGTATAAGACACACCCAAATTTTCAGCTTCTTTTAGGAGGGAAAAAAGTGTATCTTATACTCCGAAAAGTAAGGTAGCTGTTAATGAGGATAACATTAACAGGTTCACTTGACAACCGGGTTAGTAATTTATCAACTGCAGTGATTCACTTAACAACTGTGCCAAGAAAGGACGTAAAATGGGGCAAAACTCACTTAACAAATGTCTCACTTAACAACAGAAAATTTGGGCTCAATTGTGGTCATATGTTGAGGACTACCTGTAGTTATCTTTATATAACAGAGCGTTTGAAGACAGAAAATATTAAAAGTAGCATGATAAGTTTAATACAAAGATATTATTTATAATACCTGTAGATGGACAGTTATTAAATTAAAGCTCTATATAACATTAGTCAGAGGTACCAAGCTCAGTACACTCCGTTATTTTCATGGTGGGGTGTGTTTTTTTTTTTTTTTAGTTTAATAGCAATGTCTCATCTATAAATGCTAATATAGATTTAAAAGAAATTGAAAAAGAAGAAAAAATACCCAAAATAATATAAATGTTTAATTTATGAGTTGCCCTTCCTTTGTTCTCCAACCGATTTATAGCGCCTATTGCTGTAATCTTTAGAAATCATACTTTAAATGTTTGTATTTACTTTGTTGTGTAATGAATAATATATAATATATATGGAAGCCATTCTTGCTTAAATGTAGTGAAACATCTGTTAAGTATGTACACTGCTAGTTTTGCGATAGCTGAATATTCTCCAAGGTATTCTTACTTATAAGGAAGAAACATCAAATATGCATAGTTTATGTGTAGCTTTTTTTTTTCTTTGAAAATGTAGAAGTCATAAAAGTCTTGAGAATATTGGTTTAATCCAGGGGTGGGTTCTACTTACCTTTACTACCGGTTTGCAACGGGGCCGCGCACGTGTGTGCTTGCTTTTCTCTCTCTCTCTCGCTCTTCTGCGCATGTGCAGAAGCATTCTGATGACATCAGGGTCATGGGCGGAGCCTCCCTCCAGTTTTACTACTGGTTCTATAGAACCGGTCCGAACCGGGGTCAACCCACCACTGGTTTAACCAGATATACCTGTGATGGTGAATTTATGGCATGCAGCACTCTCTCTGTGGGTAAGTGAGCCGTTGCCCCAAATCAGCTCCACTGAGCATGTGAGTGCGCCTCCCACCAACCAGCTGGTCTCTGGGTCTCTGCCCTGCTTGCGCGGGGGGTGGGGCGCATGCATGGGGGCTGCACACACATTGCATTTTGGGGGTTTGGCCGCACACATGTGCATTCATGCGCTTACACGTGTGCTTTGGGCACTCAGTCCAGAAAAGGTTAGCCATCCCTGAGATATATAGAAACTGCAAAGACCGTTCTTTAGACAACGAAGTGCAGAAACTCTCTGCTCTCTCTGCCTCTTGTTGTGGCCCACCAGCGGCCTGCGCGGATCGTGGCTGATCCTGATGACGCGGAGGCTGGTGTGGTGTCACGCCAGCAGCCTGTACAGCCGGCACTCGCATCGGACAGTGAGGAGGCTGAAGAGAATGTGGTGCCAGAGGCAGAGACTCAGCCAGGGCCTTCAGAACCTTCAGAGGTTCCTTCAAGTGGAGAGAGCGAAGTGGAGGAGCCTCTTCTCAATGCTCGAGCACGCAGGGCTGCCAAAAGGCAGGAGTGGCTACTCAGGAGGAGGAGGTCTCCTCGAGAGTAAGGCTTGAGGATAATTGGCCACTCCCTTAGCCTATTTAAGTCACATGCCATTAGTAAGTTTCTTGCTGGAAACAACTTGTAATTATCATCAGAGCATTTTTGGAAAAGTCTTATCGTATCTTGTTTTCTGGGCTGGTTGCCAACCTTTGCCGGACTTTGGTTTATTCTTGCTACTTAATAAATTTGATAAGGACCGTTGGTGTGTGTCAATATCCTCAGGAATCCGGAGCTGGGGCAGAACACCTCTATTACCAATGGTCTATAGCAGTGATGATGAATCTTTTAGGCACCAAGTGCCCAAACTGCGCACGCACATGCCCAAACTGAAAGGTGCATGGGAGTTCATGAACATGCACATGCACGGACATGCACACATGCATAGCAGAGACCAGCTGACCAGCTGGCTGGCAAGAGGCAGGGCATCCCAACACCGGCAGTGTAGCAAGAGGCACTTTTCTTTTGTGAGCTTCTGTTTCGGTCATTTGCAGGGAAACAGAAGCTCACAAAAGAAATGCTGCAGAGATCTGACCTGGGGCGACGGCAAATGTACCAACAGAGAGGACTCTGTGTGCCACCTCTGGCATTCATGCCACAGGTTCGCCATGATCATGGGTCTATAGATTGATAGGTGAAAAAAACCAGTGCATGAAATCTGACAATATTAGACCAAAATCAAGTCTAGGACAACCTTGATGTGGTCAACTCATCAAGGCCAACTCATCATGGAAGAACAGACCACAGGACAGGAGTTACGCCAATATCAAAGAAATGGTGGGAATAGAATTATTAAAGGATGCAAAAGGAGGGACGCAATGAAACGTGAATGACAAAAATTAAAATAATTTTAAAAATTGTTTTAAATGATTAAATTGAATTGTTGAATTATCGTGTATGGCAAGTTGGCTGCAGGAAGTTGGCCATGGCGAGTTGGCAGTGGTGAGTTGGCCACCACAAGTTGGCTGTGGTGAGTTGTCCCATTCTGACCAAAATCTGCCCTTCAATCTTCCAATTTTCTTCACCGTTTGTTTTGAAACAAATAGCTTAACAGAAGTGGGAGGGCCTGTCCTACGTCCATACAACCAATAAAATAAGTGCCAATAAGAATGTTGGCATTGAAGGGAAAATTCAACTGAGATGTACAAGTTCAGCAACGGGGCACTCTCTTGTCTTTGGCTCCAGGCACTTGGTCTTGCTCCAATGACATGTCCATTCTTGACCTTGTTTGGAGGTTCTCACCACAGGTCTCCCTGCCTTTTTGGAAAAGTACACGAAGCTCAACAGCCTTCCGTCCTTCTGTTTCTTTCTTCATGCCCTTTTGGGAAGTGTCATGGCCTCCAATTGGTCCTAATCTGTTTTCCATCTCCCCACAAGGACCAAACCGAGTTAAAGTCTGCTCTCCCCTTTTGTACCAGGAAACAGCCCTGCCATAAATTCTACTTACATCCAGCAAAAACCCAGACACCCAATTAAAGCTATAATCCTATAAACCTGTCAGCAATCAAACAGGCTTCTTAAAATCAAGGAAGACAGCTTGCTTTAAATCAATATATCTAGGCAACAATTTGCAGTTTGTAGGATGTTCTGACACAGCAACTTTGGGCTTCTTCTCAGCTTGAAAGGGAAACTTTTTTTTTTTAATATATTTTTTCTCTTCCCTCACCCACCTCTTAATGGAAACAAGGATGAAGGGGCAGTTGTCCCAACCTGTTTTTCTCAATTCATCCACTTGAGCAGCTCATTGTTAACCTTTAATGCCCTATTTAGAGTCAGCTGTATCATTAGTCAGACTGAAATATCAGCTTCAGACAAGAATTTGTTTTTAAAGTGCACTTTGGAGAATTCCTATCATATGGAAAAATAATATTCATTCATCAAAAAAAAAATTCAGCTTTTTCCTTCTGCTGAACTTTTTCTTCTAATCCAGTGGTTACAAATTGGGTCTTTTGATGTTTCTGGATTACTTATTTATTAGATACATATTCCACCTTTATATTGCACAGCTCAAGGCTGAATGTTGCCTCCTAAGTTTTTAGTTTCTTTCCAGCCTTTTTAAAATCTTTGGCAGAATGCTGCAATATTTTCAATTTATTTATTTTTTGTCTCTTAATGATCTTGTAATCCTTTACATTGGGATGGAGTCTGGAACTGAGTGTTTACTGGCCGGATGCCCTTCCTGTCGCCAATGCAGAGATCGCAGCAGATAATTACTCATTGTGCCCAAAGAGAGAAATCTCTGCCGTTACCTAGGATCAAACTCACAGCCTCCTGATCTCCACCTCTAGAGAGCTCCACCTCTAGGCTACTGCAACACTCATGGCAGAATGCTGCAAATAATAGGGGGAAATAATGAGTACCCCCATAAATTAATTTGAAGAAGATGACCAGCAACAAGGTGGATGAACTTAGTTACAGTGGCGATGTGTGCACCATTAGGAGACTTGAAAGACCAGCTAACAGGTAGATTGTCATGTCGACAATCTATGTCATGGGTGTCAAACTTGTGGTGTCACGTTGCTGTCATGTGATGTTTCACTATGTTTTGCCCATTCATGGAACTGGGGTGGGCATGGCCTGCATGTGACACATACAGTCCGCGGGCCACCAGTTTGACACCCCTGATCTGTGTGGTCATTAGAGGTCAAAAACGACTTGATGGCATATACCGTATTTTTTGGACTATAAGACTCACCAGTGTATAAGACGCACCAAGATTTCGAAAAGATAAGTAAGAAAAAAAAGGGGGGGTTGCCCTCCATGGCCCCCAGGAGCATTCTGCAGGCCTCTCAAACTCTCTGTGTGCCCTGTTTTTTGCAAAACTGGGCCTGTTTTTCACAAAACGGGGGCGTTTTTGTCCTCCCCAGACCCCAGGAGCACTCTGCAGGCCTCCCAAACCCTCTGTGCGGCCTGTTTTTGCAAAAACTAGATGCATGGGGTGAGGTTTTGGGAGGCCAAAAATGGCTGTATTCTCTGTATAAGATGCACCAAAATTTCCACCCTCTTTTTTTTTGGGGGGGGGGAAGTGAGTCTTATACTCTGAAAAATACTGTAATCATTTGTGTGTTCCTTTGTTTACAGAATCCTGCCAAAGTGTCTGAAAGTTTTTTCTTAGTCTGTTTGTTTGGTGAGTTGCCCCTGGTTCAGACCGGTAGTAAAACTGGTGGGAGACCCCGCCCACCACCCCGGATGTTGTCATCGGCGATCTGCACAGAAGCGCAACCCCGTTGCGAACCAGTAGTAAAGGTAAGTAGAACCCACCCCTGGTTTAGACCTATTGCTCTGTAGAGCAATGGGGGGCAGTAACTGAGGCGAGACAGGTGTAAGAGGAACAAAAGGCTTAATGCTAACAGTTAACAGAACAGCTTCAGAACTAGAACAGCAACTCAGGTGTTTGACAGCTACAGTAGCTGTCTCCCGCTGTCTCTGGGCGTGTCTTAGCCAATGAGGGTGCTGCGTCGTAAGTCCGAGGACCTCATCGTAAGGCTGAGGACTTAACACCTATTTTTCATAATTCTTTATGCAAAAGAAGATAGCTCATCTTAGCATCCAACCATGTCAAAGAGGATCCATAAAGGCTCTAGAAAAACCTCAGACATATAATATAAACCACTTTTGTGTTTCACCTTGCTGAGTTTCTGGCAAGCAACTGTTCCCTGCCCTCTTTACCAGCAGTCCCCAACCTGTTTGGCACCAAGGATCAATTTCATGGAAGACATTTTTTTCCACAGACCTGGCAGAAGGAAGAACATGCAATCTAGATTCTGCACATGTCTAGTTTCACTTGTTTGCTGCTCACCTCCAGCTCTGCAGCCCAGTTCCTAACTGGTACTGGTCTGTGGCCTGGGGTTGGGGTTGGGAACCCCTACCCTATACTACAGGCCTATATGCAAAACAGAGCTTTAACTAAAGGTAGAGGTAAAGGTTCCCTTCGCACATATGTACTAGTCGTTCCCGACTCTAGGGGGCAGTGCTCATCTCCGTTTCAAAGCCGAAGAGCCAACGCTGTCCGAAGACATCTCCATGGTCATGTGGCCAGCATGACTAAATGCCAAATGTGCACAGAATGCAGTTACCTTCCCACCAAAGGTGGTCCCTATTTTTTATGTGCTTTCGAACTGCTAGGTTGGCAGAAGCTAGCTCACCCCATTACGCGGCACTAGGGATTCGAACCGCTGAATTGCTGACCTTTTGATCGACAAAAGGTTCTTATCCACCGAGCCACCGTGTTTAACTATTGTGATGTAAATGATAAGGTCATGTCAAATGGCCTGATAGGGAAACAATGGTAAAATGGTAAAGCTTTGTATACACACATACTCCTAAAACAAAAGAGTAATACAATCCTGGTTTATCCTTCTAGGCATACATAAAGCTTAGATTTCAATAGGAGAAGCATCTATCTCCCTTTTACTCTGACATACTTTATCAAAAGTGTTCTCCAAGACTTCCTCATAATAGAGGCATTTGCCTGTATTGTCTTTCAAAATTAAACTAGGAAATCTCCATTATTTTACAGTACTGCTTCGGCTAATTTCACTGGGATCTTCAGAGGTAATTATTTTTCATAAGAAAACACAATTTTTCTAACCTAACTTCCAGTATCCACAAGATGATGGCCAGTTAATCACCGATAACGTGGGATTTTTATTAAAAACCGGTTGACATTTACTGAAAAATTAAAAGCATAACTTAGAGTACTTGTGGTTATTTCTAAGCAGCTTAATTCTGCTTAGACTGAAAATTGCATTATCGTTCGTATTAAAACAATTCCCCAGGAAGCTTGGCAATGTCTTTCGGATTTTGGCTTGCTTTCTCTCATTGTATCAATAAATGAGAAAGAGCCAGTTTGGGGTAGAGGTTTTGGCACCAGCTTAAAAACCAGGAGACTGTGAGTTCTAGCCCCACTCTAGGTCCAAAGCCAGCTGTGTGACCTTGGATCAGTCATTCCGTTTCAGCCTTAGGAAGGAAGCAAACCACTTCTGAAAAATCTTGCCCAGAAAACCACAGGAGCTGCAGTAGTCCAGGCAGTTGCCAGAAGTCAACAAACTGACTTGAATACATGCAGACATCAACAAAGAAGTTAGATAAATGCATGGGTTTGGCATACATTCTTCTTTTTTTTCCTCAAATTTTTATTAAACAAACATTAAAAACATTGGACATAGTGTGACCATCCCGGTCTTGTCATATCTATACATATTTTTAACATAACAACAAATATAAGCATTATTTAACATGCATTACTATTTTATTATTATATACATATCCCTTGTCCTCATTTACGTATTTACATATGGAGCCTGGATAGCTCAGCAGACTAATGCATTGTAATTAACATCCAGTTGTCTGCAATTACTGTAAGTTCGAATGTCACCAGGCTCAAGGTTGATTCAGCCTTCCATCCTTTCTAAGGTAGGTAAATTGAGGACCCAGTTTATGGGGGCAATAAGCTGACTTTGTATAAATATACAAATGTATAAAGGCTATTGCTTAACGCACTGTAAGCCGCCCTGAGTCTCTGGAGAAGGGCGGCATATAAATCAAATTAAAATAAAAAATAAAATAAATAAATATTTGTCTAAATATTATCCAGTATTCATTTTACAAACCCTAATTCTTTTTTGTTCCAACTCCTTTTCTCCTTTCCAACCATTGGTACATTTTGTTCCAAATTTTATAGTATTCTGCCTCATCCTTGTTTTTGAGTTCTAGCATCAGCTTGTCCATTTCTGCACTAGTCAAGATTTTCTTTATTATTTCTTCTTCCGGGGGAGTTTCTTCCTTTTTCCAGTATTGCGCATAAACCAGCCTTGCTGCTGTTATAACATGCAGCATTAAGTATATCAATTCTTTGCTATATTTCTCTTTTGTGATTCCTAATTCTTCTTTTCTTTGTCCCATTCTAATCACTTTTGCTGATTTCTTCACACTCACCTTCAGCCAACGCCTACATCAAAGAACACCCTCTATACATACTGTAGGTTGTTAAAGGAGGATGACACCATTTTGACAATAATTCACTTCAGAGAAGCAAAGACAATCTACGGAACAATGATCAGCAAAATCCCGGATCTACACACCTTCCGCTGCACTCTCAAGACCTTTTTATTTCACCAGGCTGGTCTGGCCTAACCGCTCCCCTTCTCTTTTTAATGTAAATTTTAATGTAAATTTTAATTTGTTCTTAACCCTGGGGTTTTAAATTTGTCTTGGGCTAAATTGATTTAATTCGATTTTACTTCTGCTCTTAAATTTTTGTATTCTGTGTGTTTTATCTTGTGCCTGTTCACCGCCCTGAGTCCTTCGGGAGTAGGGCGGTATATAAATCAAATAAAAAAAAAATAGTCTAAATGTATTTAAGGAGAGTTGCGGTTTAACCAGAATATTTTTTTAAAATAGCAACTTTTCTTTCAAAGAAAAGTTGCTATAAGAAAGTTTTCTTTCTTTCAGGCAATTTGCTTAGAGCATCTCTTTCATCATCTCAAGGTGGGTGTGAAGCAGCCTTGAGTCCCAAATATGGGAAGGAGCATACTGCTTCCTTTCGCCTTTCAGCCCCAATCCAGGAGCCCTCAGGCAGTTGCTTTCACAATAAATTATTTTGTATTAAATTTATATTTACTGACAAAGAAATAAAGGGAGACTAGTATATATCTATTTCAAGCTATTTAGCTCTCATCAGCTAGTCATACCCTTCTGGGATTCGAACCTGGGCTTGCTTGCATATTAGGCAGATATATTAAACTCTAAGCCATATATATATATATAAACAGTGAAAGAGGAGACTCGGTCAAGAAAGAGGTCTTTTGATTTCACTTTGAACTCTGCAAATACAACAGGAACGTTTGGAAAGGTTGAATGCTTGCCAAAAGAATCAGAGAAGGACTGAAAATGATCCAATGCTCCAGCAGCATGTAACTACTTGGCTATACAGAGGGATTTGTCAATCTTGAGATTCTTCGCTGCTTTACTAAAGGAGCACATCACCTTCCTCAAGCCCACAAGTTATTGTGATGTAAAAAAGAAATTGTTCCTTTCTGCTTATAAAAATGCTTTGCTATTTTGGAGCAGAAAGATAACCCCTTTGCTCACAGGCAAGGCAAATAACTTTGACTGCTGATTCCCGTGAAGAGAGAATGTGACACTAAAACTATTATGAGATGATAGATGGAGATGGAGATACTTATATTTGAGGTTTAGGACAAATTTTGGAGATTGCCATTGCTATTGTCACTCCAGCAATTATAATTATGTGTTTTATTGCAACTTTTTAAGAAGTATTAATAATTCCAGGTCTATGTATTTTATTGTTGCGTTTTCTGACCCATAGGTCATAATAAAGGTTTGATTTGAGTTATCTACTGATTTCAGTGTTCCAATATCCTCCCCCACACACACAAAAGAAGAGGGGGTCAACCTATTCTCCAAAGCACCTGAAGGCAGGACAAGAAGTAATACATGGAAACTAATCAAGGAGAGAAGCAACCTAGAAGTAAGGAGAAATTTCCTAACAATTAGAACAATTAATCAGTGGAGCGACTTGCCTCCAGAAGTTGTAGATGCTCCAAAAGAGGAGTTTTTTTTAAGAAGAGATTGGACAGCCACTTGTCTGAAATAGTATAGGGTTTCCTACTTGAGCAATAGTGGGGGACATCAATTGCCCATTTGATGATTAGGGGACTAGAGGCTAAAACATATAAAGAACAGTTGCTGGAATTGGGTATCTCTTGTTTGATGAAAAGAAAGAGTAGGGGTGACATGATAGCAGTATTCCAATATCTCAGGGGCTGCCACAAAGAGAGAGTCAAGCTATTCTCCAAAGCATATGAAGACAGGACAAGAAGCAATGGATGGGAACTAATCAAGGAGAAAAGCAACCTAGAACTAAGGAGAAGTTTCCTGACAGTTAGAACAGTTACAAGTTTTTAAGAAGAGATTGGACAACCATTTGTGTGAAATAGTATAGGGTTTCCTGCCTAAGCAGGGGATTGGACTAGAAGATTTCCAAGATCCCTTCCAACTCTGTTATTCTATTCTATATCTGCAATGAGTGGAGTGCAGTTTATGTATTGTTTTATTGAAGAAGTTGAAAGAATGATTAAAATTCCCATCTGTATCATGTTGATTCTGGATTTTTGTTTTTGGTTGCCTTGCGGGTTTGTCCCTGGAACGATAACAATAAAGAAGGATCTATAAAAGTGTAAAGTACTGCAACTTTCAGAAAGTTTATTGGATTGTTTACCCACAACAGAGAAATAGGGGGTGAAGGAGATGGAACTTGCAAAGATGATAAATTAACTTTTTTGCTTAGAGAGAGAGAGAGAGAGAAAAAAAAATGTCTATCTTTATGGTTGGCCAGAAACCTCTTTTTTTGTATAAAGCGGAAAAATCCATTTATGGTTTTGATGGTTGGGGGTGGGAAGATGGGATAATAGAAAAGACTGGGCTCTCTTTTGTAATTATAGATCAGAGGAAATTTAGAATTGTGTTTGTATTTTCTACAAAGGAAATCAGAAGCTTCTTTTTATTTCTCTCCCCCCCCTTCTTCACTTTTGTCTTCTTTTGTTTCCTCTCTCTTTTTTTTTATTGGTTTATGTTTGTTTTTATGTTCTTTATAAACCTTTCCATAATTTTTTTATGGATAAAAAAGAAATTGTATTCGATTATACTCCACCCTCACACACAAACCAATTAGGCTGTCTATAGAAAGTCAAGAAGATAATTTTGATGAAGGAAACATCTAGGCAAAAGGGATGAAGCATTTTTTTTAAGTCTGTAGGAGGACAGACAGAGACAGGGGACAAAGTCAAGAGAGGAATCAGCCTAAAATTACATTCCCACAAATGGTCTACGTTCAGCTCCACTTGAGCGTTAACTCCACGTTAACTCTTATCTAGTACCAACTTATTGCAAGCCATTACTCTACTAGATATTTGTGTATAGGTAAAAATAAAGGTTCCCCTCACACATATGTGCTAGTTGTTCCCGACTCTAGGGGGGCGGTGCTCATCTCCGTTTCAAAGCCGAAGAGCCAGCGCTGTCTGAAGACGTCTCCGTGGTCATGTGGCCGGCATGACTAAACGCCAAAGGCGCATGGAACGCTGTTGCCTTCCCACCAAAGGTGGTCCCTATTTTTCTATTTGCATTTTTACATGCTTTCGAACTGCTATGTTGGCAGAAGCTGGGACAAGTAATGGGAGCTCACCCCGTTACGTGGCACTAGGGATTCGAACTGCTGAACTGCCGATCTTTTGATCAACAAGCTCAGCGTCTTAGCCATTGAGCACCGCGTCCCCACTGCATCTCCAACTATAACATTCTACAAAGGACTTGCATATCTGAGTAGTTTGGGAAGAAGCATATCTAATGATCAAGATGGCTAAAAACTGTGAGGAAAACGGATTCCATAATTTGAGAATCTGTCATGGGTTGGCCCACTTCCTCCACCATTGTCATACTTGCCCCATTGTATCTTAGCCACTGAGCCACCGCGTCCTTTATATTTGTGTATAGGCATGAAAAATAAATCAGCTTAGTTGAAATTAACTGCATAGTCCTGATTCTTTGCACCGGACAGTCCAAAACAATGGAATAATATTTGGAACTGCCTCAGATAGACACCTCCCTAATCCACTGGAGTATAAGAGCAAGGAAGGGAAGCAGCAAAATCTGATATGCAAAGCTCTGTTATTACTCAGTAGAACTAGTTTTAGTCTTTCTGTATTGATTTTCTGGTCTGCTTCACCTAGAGGGACTTACACGTTTTGTAAAAAGATAGCAACAGCAATACCACTTTCTGGTACTTTACAATTCCCTCTAAGCAGTTTACAGAATCAGCACATTTCCCCCAACAATCTGAGGCCTCATTTTACCCACCTGGGAAGGATGGAAGGCAGAGTCAACCTTGAGCCAGTCAGGATCGAACTCCTGACACTGAGCAGTAGTTAGCCTGCAATACTGCATTCTGACCACTGCATTACCATGGCTCATGCATCTCATACATGGAGACTAGCATCTCTTCTACTGGAAGGCCTTGTCAATAGCTTTCTGGATGCTTGGGAACTCTTCCTTAATACAGCCTTAATATTCCCTTCATTATTCCCTACATTTTGGATTGTCTATTATCCATAGACTAACTATCTCTAACTTTCTGGAACAACTATTTCCATGTGACTTTAATTGGATCCAAGCTAAGGCATCCTATATTCATTAGCAATTAGCCCAATTAAAGAATGAGATTTACTTCTAAGTATAGGATATTACTTAAAGTTAATTGAACTTGGATCCTGTTAAAACAGAGTTAGGCAAACTGATATCTTCTAAATGTTCAAATATTGTGGAACTACAAGGCTTGTCAACTTCAGACAACTTAGATGAGATATTGGGAAATGTACTACTGTTAGTTCAGAAGGAGGGCCAGCATTTAACTATCCCTGATTGTTAATTTTTACCTCATACGATCAAAATGTCAGGGTTCCAATAATGCACCCATAGCAAACAGAACTCCAAGGCGAGGAGATTCCTCAAAGAACAGTTTTATTTGGAGAAATCATACTGGCATAGAGTCGGTGAAAACTGACTCTAAAGGTTTCCCCAGTTTTCACCCAATTAAAAGTAAAAGTTTTCCCTCCTTCCCCAAACAATCAGTCACATTGTCCAATCAAGATGCTGCCCGGTTGCTTGGAAATGTCACTCCTTCTCTCTTCAGCCATCTGGTGGGAATGTCCTTGGTTTTCAGGGGAAACTATTTTGTTTTGGCTACAAAACCCCAACTATATCTATTCCCCCCTCTCTCCCTATCCCTCATCACCCTCCTGGCAACACTGAAGCGTCCAAGAGGGCCTCAGTCAGGCCAGCTTCAGATGAAGAACTTTTCCTTGGGACTCCTATACGTGGCCAGGCTTTGCTGCCTAGATAGAAACATTCATCCATTTTGATGCCACAGATATGACCTTTAGATAAAACGGAGTTTGGGGGTGTTTCTGAACCCAGAACGAGCTGGCTTTCTGTGAAACACAGAAGTAATTAGTGAACCATCTTCAGGACTTCTTGTCAAGGCCATCTCCAAACCACAGACCACAGATAGCCATCAGGGCCTCTGCAGGAAGAAACAAAGCAACCCACCTTGCTGAATTAACCTCTCTACACAGGGGTGACTTTCACCTACCATGGGCAAGAGCTGATAGGATTAGGTCAGCCTCATTAAATGCAGCTAATCTGATAATCAGCGCTCTGCTCTCTTGTCCCTTATAGCAGCCATTTTTGGTACCATCTTTAAAAAAAGAATGTGTTTTTGCAGATGCATTTAATCTGCTCCAGTCTGAGTCTTGAAGGAAGAATATAAATATTCTGTTTCCCGCATTGGCTAATAGGATTACTTTAAAACATCTTAATAATAATATTTTAAAAATCCCAAAGCTGGTTATTAAAATACATTCTGCTGCGGTCTATTAAAAAATAATTCTGCTTGTCTGGGACTGATGAGGAAGCAAACAGCACATTCACTTCATTCTAGATCAAATATTCATTCTAGTACTCAATTTAAAAAATATTACTTCCATTTATAGGACCACCCATTGCAAATATATGGAGCTGGGTGGCTAACAACATTTTATACATACACACAAACACATCCATATAAAAAAAACACATATAAATACAAGCAGCAGCTGAGGTATAAAAACTCACAACATGGTGGAAGAAGAGGAGGAGGAAAAGGAGAAGGGGAAGAAGAAGGAGAAGAAGGAGAAAGAAAGGAGGAGGAGAAGGAGGAGGAGGAGGAGGAGGAGGAGGAGGAGGAGGAGGAGGAGGAGGAGGAGGAGGAGGAGATGTTCTTGAGAATGTTGTGAAGCAACAGAAAACCATTGTTCGTCCCGCAAAAAAAAAAAAAAAAAAAAACAATTCCATAAGAAAGTGTTATTTATTTTGCTCTAACTACAAGCTCTTTTGTCATTTTTTCCCCATGAAAAATTATTTTTAGGGATATAAAAGAAATCCATCACAGATGTCTTTTACATCAAAATGCAGCAATCTGCCAAAGTAGCAATGAATGACAGCAGTCTGTTATTCTTTTCTGGGGAAGTTTATAAACTCCAGCATTTCTGGGAAAGTTATGTAAAAAAAGAGGGAAGCTGTAGGAGCAAAACAGCCTAAGGTGAGCCTCATTACCTACCGAAATAAGGAAGATACACAATTATGAATATATATATATATATATGTAGGTCTTTGGTTATTCAGGTCTTCTCCCATGTAAAATTGGAAGTGTCTTGGCGACGTTTCGACGAAGTCTCATTCGTCATCTTCAGGCTGGTGTAGGAGAAGCCGAGAACACCAGCCTGAAGATGACGAATGAGACTTCGTCGAAACATCGCCAAGACACTTCCAATTTTACATGGGAGAAAACCCGAATAACCAAAGACCTACATACAAACACCCGCGAAAACCTGAGAGAATATATATATATATATATATATATATATATATATATATATATATATATATATGTGTGTGTGTGTGTGTGTGTGTGTGTGTGTGTGTGTGTGTGTGTGTACATGTATCCTTTTTAAAAAAACATAAAATATATTGGCATGTATACTTGTTTGGAATGATCAAAACTTTTAAAAACTTCCACAATGTGTTATAACCAGCCTTTTGTAGGAGAATGACAGGGAGAAACTGAGGGCAGAGCCAAGAAAGGAACCAGCCTAGAGTCATTACGTTCCCATAAGCAATCCAAGTCCAGCACCCTTTGAATTCTATTCTTATCTAGAGCCAATTTAGTGCTGACCATTAGTTGACTAGATTCTATAGGCATGAACAATAGATCAGTTTAACTGGTATTTAATGTGTGGGATTCTTCACACCCAGCATCCATCCATCTCTCTCTCTCTCTTTTTTTTCTTTATTTTCTTTCTTTCTTCCTTCTTTCCTTCCTTTTGTTTTCCTCCATCAGTTTGGATTAGTCCTATTGCAATAGCATTGGAGAAGTTGCTACATATTTCTCTTCCCATCTTCTTGCTCTCCAATGGAACCATGAAAAGTGAAAAATGAGGTATGTTGTTTGAAAGGACCAATATATAACATAGGAATCCCAAATGTGTATACAAAGTTATTATTTGTTTTGGTCTTACCTCTTCCCCCCTTAAAAACAAGGAGGATGCTTTCCATCCTATTAAAATTTGAGGGAGAAAAGATGCTTATTTTGTGAATGCAGGACATCTTGAAATTTCACATTAAGAAGTTGTTGGAGTCTCTTTAGACTCAAAAACTTAGAACTTTAGACTCGACTTAGAACTTTATCTCAAGATTTATCTCAAGAACGTTTGCATTGAAATTAATGTTGATGAAGTTCAACTGAAAGTTTTTTTAGGTGAACAAACTTCACCCTGAGTGTGCTAATTCTCTAAGGAATTCTAACCATCTGCTCACTTCCATGTGCATTAATTCTGCTTTACACAGGTTTACTTATAGAAATGATGTACTGAGCTTCAAATATGTCAGTTATTGTTAAAGTTGGCAAATAATTTAAAAAAATAAAATCATTTCACTGAATTTCTGGCAAGGCAAAAATGCAGTCCTCCCCCTCAAGTAAATGAGTTTATAAGAGCCAAATCGAAGCAGTAATTGTAGTAACACAGAGAACTTAAGAATATGACTGAAAGCCAATCCAAGTCAAACGAATCCCTGAAATCAGTGCAATAAGTGCATTTTCAGAACCTAACTTGATTCTCATTGAATTTAATGGAATCAATTAAAAACGTGAAGTGCAATCTCAGCTACCTACTCTCAGGTTAGTTTAAAAACATTGATCTGCTTTCTTAAGGGGGAAATAGCAGAGCATCATAAGATTACTATATTTCATATTCTACTTTCTACAACAGTTTTCTGATTCAGCAAGCTTCTATTATGATTATGTACAGCAATTCTCTAGTCCGAATCCTAGGACAGAGTGTGATTCTGCATATTTGTGTGTTGTGGGTGTTGGTGGGTGGGGTGTTATGTGGGTGTTTTTAACAAGCTGTACACAGCAATTAAATATTTGTCTTTTGTTTTGTTTTACGTTCATGATTACAATATTGTCGTACCAGACTTTTTTTTCATAGTAGAGACTTCTGTTTCAATGTTTTCTGAACTGAGCTCACACAGTACTTCAGTCCAATAAATATTAGAATATCATCTTTTATGTGGTGGAATGGAGTCTGGATTCCCAGGAGGGAGGGGCTGCTTTCCAGAGGGCAAGGAAGCTTGAAAAGTTTGGTTGGCAGGAAGAGATACAACAGCTCCTCCCTAGCTATTTCCAGAGTATACCTATAAGTGATTGCTTTAGCCTGGCAAGATTCTGTCTATAGGTAAAGAGTAATAAACAAAACTACCCCTAAGTAACACCGTATGTCATTTTTGGGCCTAAACGCTTACTTTTCATACAATCCAGTCCAGTCCTGTCTCTTAGCCACATGGATACTAAGTACTTATCTAATGCTGATTTTTTTCCCCTCTCCGTGGAAGGGCTGAACATTAGTGAAATTAATTCATCTGTTTCATATAGTTTCTGCATGGAAAAAAATCCAAATACATGCAAGGATCCCCTGTAGAAATAATTGTATTCCCTATTCTGATATTTTTGAAACTGTGAATAAGAAGATGGTGGGGATATATATTGTGGCCAACCCTATTCCCTACTTCTTATCAGGAAAGTCTACAGTAGACCTGTAATCATATTTGGCTGAAAGTGATTTCGGAGTTCTGCATGATTAGGAAGCATGATACAGCAGCATTCTTAATAGAGTAGAACTCTATAATCATGCTCAGTTAAATGTAATGTCTTCCCATAGGAAAACTTTAAATTCAGTAATGCGACAGTAAGGGATTTGCCAATAATTCTAAATTGGGTTTGTATCAGTTCTGCATGTATTCAGTTATGAGATTCAGGGTATTCAGGATTCTTTAAATTTAAGAACATTCCATGAAAATGTGTTATTTTCTTCGTAAAGACTCTCATGTAACCAATAGCACTTAATTAAAGACAAGAATGAGATCCTTCCTTGTGTTTTCCCCATAATCTCATGTTCGTCTTTTTTTTTCTTAATCAACCAAATTTTGATACATTGATTGTGACAGGATTTGACCAACCAGCTTATCATCTGAGCCTGATATGGTTGGCTAAGAAAGAATGACTGGCCCAAAATGATCCAGCCAACTTTCATTCCTAAAACAGGACTAGAACTCACAGTCTCCTGGTGATTGACCCAAAGTCACCCAACCAGCGTTCATACCTAAGGCAGGACTAGAACTCATAGTCTTGGAGTTTTTAGCCTGGTGCTTTAATCACTAAACCAAACTGGCTCTAGTATACAAAGAATGTGAAAGACAGATCAAAACTAACTACAGCATAATTGTAGCAATAGTGTTTCTAGCTAGGTGGGAAGAGGCGTTGCTCTTTTTGAGGTATGCGATTCTAAATATAGCTCCCCAATTCTAAATTCTTAGGGCAGCCCTGCCTCACCTCCACTAAGCATCTAGTGAATGAGTTGATCATTTCTCACATTATTTCACTTTCTTTCATCGTCACTGCCTGCAGATGAGTCTGATCTTAATGGAAGATAATGATAGAAAATTGCAGAGTAATATGGTAATGGGATATATTTATAGAATTTGTGTTCTCTTCACTCCCACTGGATGGATGCATTAAAATACACAAAAGCACATGCATGCACACCCAATAAGAGTAAAAGTTTGGGCATTTGTCTTCTTTTTAAACACATTATAAGTGCTTGATTTGGTAATTGTTCCAGGAATCCGAAACATAATACAGATAATGACATTTATTTATCAGAGACCTCGTGATAAATATTCTGTATGTCATCATGATAAATAACAACTCTCTCTGTGTGTATTTTAACATTTCAAGTGACATATATCTCTCTGTGTTGGCTTGCCTAGGGAAAAAAAAAAGCATGCTTGACAACTAATATGCCAGGCAACAGTGAATTATTGAAGTTGGGTTCAAAATTCAGTCCACTTGTGAAATTGCTGGAAATTCTTCATTTGTTCTATGAAATTTCCACTTTGCTTTGTAAAATAATGATAACAATAGCTTATATTCTAGACGGTTTTTAAAGGATCACTGAGAACATGAATTAAAATCCATGGAACTCATTGACTCACATTGTTCGAAGTTATTAGCCTGATTTGATTTAAAGACGGCTAATTAAATAAGCAAAATGGTTGGGTTCATGCAATATACTCAACCATCAATCAGATTATATAAATACCAATAGCCGGATACATTACATGAGAATCTGAAAGATATTTCTCTTTGCATTAGATGCAAAATACCCTGATAAAGTATGAAATGTAATGTATGATTCTTGTAATATTCCTAGGTTTTGACTGCAAAGTAGGAAATACAGTCTATTTAACGAAGTTCAGAATCCAATCACTTACTTAGACGCAAGGAATTACCACATCTGAAACTCATTGCTTCTCTTCAATGGTCTACCATGGGTCTCATTTAGAATCCTAGATTCCTTCTTCATCTATAATTCTGAATTCTGAATGAGTCACCAGTGAGTCAACAAGCAAAAAGGAGTATCCCTCAGAAGACCCTGAAGTAATGGTTGAAGGGCAAATGGTGGATGGATTTAGCAAAATGATTTCTTCAAGCTAGGACAGTCAGTTTGTGGCAATTTATTTAATTCCACGTGTTCCTCGACCTCATTTCAAAGACATGTTCAGAAGTAAGTTGTTCACAGCTCTGAAAAGAGGGATTAGTTCCCCGGGAAATATTTTCAGTAGGAAAGAGCAAGGAAGGGAAGGGAAGCAGTGGTGGGTTTTAAAAAAAATTCCTACCTGTTTGGTGGGCGTGGCTAAGTGGGGGCATGTGACTGAGTGGGCATGGCCAACTTGACATCACTCACACCCACACCCTCTCAGTCACATGACCCCACACACACCTAGCCACACCCACAGGAAAAGCCTTGGTGGTCAGCGGACTAAAGTGTTGTTAAGTAGCACTTAGCTGCCAGCTGCCTGCAATTACTGTGAGTTCAAATCTCACCAGGCTCAAGGTTGACTCAGCCTTCCATCCTTCTGAGGTAGGTAAAATGAGGACCCGGATTGTGGGGGCAATAAGCTGACTTTGTATAAAAAAGAACACCACTTAGTGGGGGGCCAAAAGCCCAACTAAGCAGGTATATACAAAAGTATGAACGCTATTGCTTAACAGATTGTAAGCCGCCCTGAGTCTCTGGAGAAGGGCAGCATATAAATCGAACCAATAAATAAATAAATAAAAGGTAAGAAATTTTTTGGAATTTCCACCTATCTACTCCCGCCCTCCCTTCGCCAGTTGTCCCCATTTCCCCTCCTTTAGTGGCCCAGGCCCTAGCCCCACTTCCTCCCACCACCACCACCTCTTTGTTCGGGCTGCTTACCTTCCATGGCAGCTGGTCCAGAGTCTGGAAGGTAAGCTGACCGGAGTTTTCGGCAGCTCCTAGCCAGCCACTGCTGCTGGAAAGCGGCTGGCAAAGAAGTCTCCCTGCACTCTTTGTGGCTGCAGCGGCTGGCCACAGGCCCCCAAAAAGTACCGGAGGTTGCGGAAAAAGCTGCTGCCATCACCGCCATGTTCTTCCCGCATGCACATCCCATGCAAGGCAATGGGATGCATGTAAGCAAAGAACATGATGGCAACAAACATGGCAGGCAGGGTGAGAGAGCAGCGGCCGGGGGACTGGTTCGGGGGCCTGGCCAGCTGGCCATTGCTACCGGTTCGGCAACCTTGGCCAAATTTCCACCAACGATTCGCGGACACTGGTGCAAACCAACTTAATACCACTCTGAAGGGAAGGGAAGGGATCTCAGTTCTTTGTTAGCTTCAGTATGACCACAAACATGCTATCACTGAAGGAATATACCCATAGAAAGTGGGAAAACATTTTCAGCTATACGTTCCAAAAAATATGAAGTGTTAGAAAAGCATCCCTTCAACTTAACCAGGGCCAAATCAAGACTATTGTTTCTATGCAAAAATACATGTGAAAATATAATTTTAGTAACACGACAAAAGCTCAAGCAGCACTCATAATTTAGCCATGTACTGTATATTTGTGTTATGGTGAGAATAGCACCACAGACATTTCACACAATTCAAAAAAACACAACTTGCTTTCTTTTCTCTCATACAAAGGAGAAATCAAGTTCCATGATAGTTTAAAACTGATTCCAGAAATGTCTAGGAAGAATCTCACATGGCATTCCCAAGTGTGTATGCAAGGTGTGCAAAGGATCTCAAAATATGATGATAGATAGATAGATAGATAGATAGATAGATAGATAGATAGATAGATAGATACAAGGGTGGGTTCTACTTATCTTTACTACCGGTTCGCAAAGGGGCCGCGCGCAGAAGCATTTTGATGACATCAGGGTCAGTGGGCAGAGCCTCCCGCTGGTTTTACTACCGGTTCTATAAAACCGGTGTGAACCGGGGACAACCCACCACTGGATAGATAGATGATAGATAAGATAGATAGATAGATAGATAGATAGATAGATAGATAGATAGATAGATAGATGATGGATGGATGATAGATAGATAGAAGATAGATAGATAGATAGATGATAGATAGATAGATAGATAGATAGATAGATAGATAGATAGATAGATAGATAGATAGTTGTTGTTAGTTGCGAAGTCATGTCCAACCCATTGCAACCCCATGGACAACATTCCTCCATGCCTTCCTGTCCTCTATCATCCCCCAGAGACCATTTAGGCTCACGCCTACTGCTTCAGGGACTCCATCCAGCCACCTCATCCTTTGCCATCCCATTCTTCTTTTGTCCTCAATCTTTCCCAGCATTAGGCTCTTCTCCAGTGAGTCCTTCCTTCTCATTAGGTGGTCAAAGTAGTTGAGTTTCATGTTCAGGATAGATAGATAGATAGATAGATAGATAGATAGATAGATAGATGTGTGTGTGTGAGTGAGTGACTGTGTGAGAAAGAGAGAGAGAGAGAGAGGGAGGGAGAGAGGGAGAGAGAGGGAGGGAGGGAGAGAGAGAGAGATGATTGACTGACTCATTCTACTGGTGATCATTATTACCTGGACATTTCCAACATATCCTTTATGTGTTTTTATTTATGTATTTACTTACCATTTTCAGTCTAGTCTCTAACTGAATTGCCAAGTGGTCTCCTGTCCAAATACAAACAACGTTTGATGCCGATAGCTTCCCCCCTCTCCCCTCTCCCCCCAGATTGGTCAAAATCAACCAAGCACTTCCATCCGTTGCTGCTTTTAGATGTTCAAAAACACCACAAAGTCAACAGTGCAGTAAACATAAGGTAGGAAAAAAATGGAAACCTTATTCCACAGATGACAAAAACTTTTTTTTTCTTTTATAGGAAAGGGGAAGATCTATAGCTATGGCAAAAAACTTTTTTCCAGATTTTTTTTTTTAATCTAGCAATTGTTTTGTGTGCCAAATATATGCACCATATGAGCATTATCTTGAACAATTTATGCTCTGCATAGAGACAGCAAAATCTACAGAAAACCCTTGAGTGGCACAATTAATCTGTGGGTTGGTGGAAAAGTTTCCAGAATGTGGGAGGGAGGGAGAAGGATGAGTGATACAGAGCACATTAAGTGTTACAATTTGTCAGAACAATGTCACTTGATGGAATAGTTTTATTTGTTACTGATGTATATGCTATTAAGTAGTCAAGGAAAAGAGATTGAAGTTAATGCACACATTTCCTTGAAAATGTCAGCCTCGTGTGCTGAAGCCATGCCAAATGGAAAAATAAAGGGGGAAACTGTGGATAACAATCTATCAAGTGGTAAATTAACATAGTATGTGCATGCAATCAGTTGATAAATAGGCCACCTATATCAGCTTCTCAAACTCGAAGCAGATTCTATTTCTTTCATATTCAACCAGATTTCGGAATGCAGCCATAACTTCTTTGTTAACTCTGGAGTAGCAACAGATTAATGGCAATCTTCTAGAGCAGTTTTTCTCAACCTTGGTAGCTTGAAGATGGGTGGACTTCAACTCCCAGAATCCCCCAGCCAGTTGGCCGGGGGATTCTGGGAGTTGAAGTCTACCCATCTTCAAACTACCAAGGTTGAGAAAAACTGCTCTAGAGAAGCTGACAAATACATCCTTGTCCATTGTGGCTTTTGTTTTTTTCCTTGGTGCTCTCCTTGGTCCTTGGTTGTTTTCTCGTAGATGTTTCATTACCCAACTAGGTGACATCATCAGTGCTAGGATGGTGATGAAATGCCTGCAAGAAAACAACACAAGTTCAAAAAGCACCAATGACTCCACAATTCAGTCCTGAGCTACCAATATTCTCTTGTATTGACATTGTGGCTTTTTCCACACCACCTTTCTATAGAGCAAAGATCTCAGTAGAACTATTTTGTTCAACAAAGAATGTTGTCATCTATCATCATCACTCAGAGTCAGGGGGTGGGCTGCTGGGGGTTCGCAGGGGTTCGGGAGAACCTCTAGCTAATATTCTATAGAGTTTGGAGAACCCCCAAATCCCACTCCTGGCTGGCCCCACCCACCCCACCCTCCCCTTCCAGGAGTCCCCATACAGCCCATTTTGGATGCAGGTAAGTGCAGGGCAGACATGGAGGCTCAGGGAGGGCAAAAAACAGGCCTACCAGAAGTTCAGGAAAGCTGGAAATGGGCCTCTTTCTGGCCTCCAGAGGGCCTCTGGAGCCTGGGGAGGCCGCTTTTGCCCTCCCGGAAGCTCAAGGAAAGCCTCTGGATCCCAGGGAGGACAAAAATGCCCCCCCCCACCGTGGTACAGGAGGCTGACTAGCCAACGCCCACCCAGCAACCGGACTGGGAACCCCTTGCTAAAATTTTTGAAGCTCACCCCTGGTAGTAGGGTAGAAGTTTTGAGGATGGTGAGAATCAATTCAGTAAGCCCCAATCCCTGCATATACAATATATTTGGCCCATTTTAGATGCTGGTAAGCACAGAGGCTGAAGGAGGGTGAAAAATGGAACTACCGGAAGTGCAGGAAGGTGGGAAATGGGCCCGTTTCTTGCCTCCAGAGGGCTTCTGGAGCCTGGGGAGGCCATTTTCACCCTCTCGGAGGCTCAAAGAAAGCCTCCAGAGCCCAGAGAGGGTAAAAACGCTCCTCCTGGCCATGGTGCAGGAAGATGACTAGGCCACGCCCACCATGGCTGCGCCCACCCAACAACCAGGCAGAGAACCCCTTGCTAAAAATGTTGAAGGCCACACCTGGCTAGAGTTATAGCTCCAGGGATAGATCTGGTGCTTTTCATGCAGAAGGCCCCACCCACATTCAATCCATGTAAACTCTGGTTAAAAGAGGACCACCTGAAGGGAAAGAACTAAGGAAAATCTCAGCACAAACCTTGAAGATGTTTTCAGTCCACAGAGACCACATTGAGGTAGATGGGTGAATTATGGGTGGGTATCTGTGTTTCCCATGGTTACAATCAATGCATTATTTAAAATTCAAAAATTAACACAAATCCTTGCATGTCTAGAGAGGAACAGAACAGCTAATCACCTGAAATAACAATAATAAAAAATATCTGCCAGAGAACAAAGGGATTTTGTTACACAATGAAGTTGCAGCCATTAAAAACTGAGTGCTGCAGAGATTAAAAAAAAAAGAACAAAAAAAAAGTTAGCAGAACTGTGACAATCAGTTAGATTTAGAATTGTATGATGTCTCATTATTTTCTAGGATGCCTTTTAGGTTCAAAGGATCCCAGTTTGCACACAAAAGTAATGCAAATGAAAGCAAAAGAATGTTTCGATCTCAGCCAACCGGGCTGGGGATGGTAGTAGCTATAGTCCAGATATGCCCTGGAGCACTGTTTCTCAACCTTGGCCACTTTCAGATGTGCGTTGCTCCTGGAGTTAAACTCCACACTTCGGAAATTGGCTTATGATGAGAAACACTGCCCTAGATTAAGACCAGCTGGAAATCTGCCCGATTTTGGAAAATTGATAAGGGCTTCCCAGTCAAGCTAGGTGATTGTTAAGATCTTTTACCATTGAGAAATATTGGGTCTCACTTTGCTGTCCAATCTTTTCTTTAAAATCTCCAGTGACCCACAACTTCTGGAGACAAGCCATTCCACTGCTTAATTGTTCTCACTGTCAGGAAATTTCTCCTTAGATCTAGGTTGGATCTCTCTTTGAAAGGTTTCCATGTTACTTCTTGTCCTGTCCTCTGGTGCTTTGGAGAATAGGCTGATCCCTTCTTCTCTTTGACAGCCCTTCAAATATTGAAAGACTGCTATCATGTCACCCCTAGACCTTCTCCTCATTAACCAGACATATCCAGTTTCTGCTACTGATACGTGTGTGTGCAAACATCCTACATTCACCAATTTTTTAATGATATAACACAATGATATAACACAACACAACTTCCTAGCTTTTCTTTTCTTTCCTTCTGAGCATTTGAGTTATTAGATGAGGGAGAAGAGGCCTAGGGCGTGCCAAAAAGATCGCTATAATAATATTAACCATTCTTTTGGTTTAATTTCCTGTCTTTTTCCTAATATTCCCTGATGCTGTGTTTAGCCTTGTTAACAACCAAAATAGAGCTTGAGTCGACCTTTTGAGCAGTGGTGAAATCCAATTTTTTTTTACTACCAGTTCTATGGGCGTGGCTTGGTGGCTGTGGCTTGGTGGCAGTGGCAGGGGAAGGATACTGCAAAATCCCCATTCCCACCCCACTCTGGGGCCAGCCACAGGTGGTATTTGCCGGTTCTCCAAACTGCTCAAAATTTCTGCTACCAGTTCTCCAGAACCTGTCAGAACCTGCTGGATTTCACCCCTGCTTTTGAGCTCCTTCCTGTACCCCAAGTCAGACATGTTTAATTTCCACTTAGAACAGTCTTCTTTCAGTAACAGCTGTTTAGTCTTTCATTTTCTTTTCTTCAAAGATGCATCTCGGAACTGATTATTTTTATGGTTTAGTGCAATGGCCCCCAACCTTTTGAGCACCAAGGACCGGTTTTGTGGAAAAAGGTTTTTCCATGGACTGGATGGGGCATGGTTTCACATGCTTTCTGCATCCTGCATATGGGGCTTCACTTGTTTGCATGGCCCAGTTTCTGGCATGCTGTCATCCAGTGCCAGTCCACAGACCAAGGGTTTAGTGTTATCAGTCTCAAGGTTGGCTCAGTCTTCCATCCTTTCAAGATCAGTAAAATGAGGACACAGATTGTTGGGGGCAATATGCTGACTCTGTAAACTACTTAGAGAGCAGTGGTGAGTTTTTACCGGTTCGCCCCCGTTTGGGTGAACTGGTAGCAGCGGTGGCAGGAGCCTTCACCCACCTGCCCAGACGTCATCGCAGACACTCTGCGCACATGCATACTCACAGTTCCGAACCGGTAGCGAAGGTAAGTGAAACCAGAGGTGGGTTTCAGCAGGTTCTGACCAGTTCTGGAGAACCGGTAGCAGAAAATTTGAGTAGTTCAGAGAACTGGTAAATACCACCTCTGACTGGCCCCTCCTCCATCTATTCTCTGCCTCCCAAGTCCCAGCTGATCAGGAGGAAATGGGGATTTTGCAGTAACCTTCCCCTGGAGTGGGGAGGGAATGGAGATTTTACAGTATCCTTCCCCTGCCATGCCCACCAAGCCACATCCACCAAGCCATTCCATGCCCAACATGCCACACCCGCAGAACCGGTAGTAAAATTTTTTGAAACCCATCACTGAGTGAAACCCACTACTGTTAGAGTAAAGCATTACAAAGCAGTTTATGAGTAAGTGCTATTACTATTACTATTATTATTGCAAATTACCAAGGCTATCAGGGTTCCGACTGATGCTCTAATAAAAGCAGGAACCCCAAGCCATTTAGCAAGAAAAATCCAGTTATTAGGAGCACCATGTTGGCACAAACTAAGTGTAGCCAACTCTGACTTCACCAAGTTCGCACCTTGCCTTTGATCCTGTTGCCCCCTCCCCCTAGGGAGTGTCACCAGTCACATTCCCCAATGAAGCAATTTTGCGGGTCATAGAAGTCACTCCCTCTGGCTGTTGTGGGTCTCCATGGAGATGGCCTTGACTTCATCCGGCTAGGATGTGTTTTGTTTTGACTGAGGTGTTAATTTCTCGGTGCAGGTGAAAGGCACGATTTCCCATCCCCCTGCCTATGGCAACTCAGGCAACTCAGGAGCAGGTCAGGAAAGCTTCATGAGCAGACAAAAGCAAAGCAACAGAAAGGGCTACTTGACCTTGGATCTTGCCTGGATGTCCTTTGAGGAGATAAAAGAGGCAGGATATAAATCTAATAGATATATTTCGACAAGTTACCTACATCAAGGGTTGTTAAATCAGAAGGTGGGTGGAAATCAAATTACACTATAACTTTTATCCACGATTCTAAGGTAGATGAAAAGCTATTAAGCTTCCCCTGGAGAAAGACTAATGTTTTCCATCTTTTATGTAATTACCGAATGTAGAGGTTGTTCATGCTACTTTCTCACATGTGTAGTTTTCCTGCCAGTAGTTGATTTTTGTTTTGGTCTCCATAGCATGTGTGTAGCACTCAGGGAGCAGCATCTGTAAGCAACTATAGTGCATAGATATTTCGAGGGTAAAGGGGAAGGCAAATGGTACAACATGCATCACAAATTTACAACTTAATTTATATGATTGCATCAGCCAGGGCCTAAGGACAAGAGGCTGAAATCTGTATTGTTCTGTATTATCCGTCAGATGATGACTTGTGCTGCAAGCCAGCTTTAATGACTATTTGATTTCTTAGTTAAGTTTTGTATTATTCTGTTTCATTGATTTATTTATATTATCCTGTCTTTTTTATATAAATAACGAAAGGAGGCGAATGTATCTAATATATCTTCCTCCCAGCGGTGAAATCTGGCTGGATCTTGTACGAACCGATAGCGCTGGCAGCAAAAGGCTCTGCCCAACTGTCGGGATGTCATTATATCCCGTTGTTGACTCTTTGAGCAAGGGCAGTAGAGACACGTGTGTTCTCCCACACACACACTCCCACACGCTCCTGTTCCCAAACCGGTAGCGAAGGTAAGTGGATTTCACCTCTGCTTTGTTTTTCCACAACAATAACTCTGTGAGGTGAGTTGACTCAGAGACAGTGATTGGCCCATAGTTACCTAGCCAGTTTTCATGTTTTAGGTGGGACTAGAACTCACAAACTCCTGGGGTTTGGCTGAAGTTACCCTATTGGCTTTCATGCCGAAGGCGGACTAGAACTCACTATCTCCTGATGATTGGCCCAGTGTCACTTAGCTAGCTTGCATGCCTAAAGTAGGACTGGAATTCATTGTCTCCTGATTTCTAGAGCGGCATCTTAACTGCTACACCAAACTGCCTTTTTTTTAATAGATAGTTCTTATGATAGATTGTCAATGTCATAGTAGTTTAGATTATAGGTTTTTGTTTATATATATATATATATATATATATATATATATATATATATATATATGTATGTAAGTTTTCACGGGTATGTATGTGTGTATAGTTAATATTTCAGGTTTCTTCCCTTGTAATTGTGGATATATCCCTAAAAGGGTAGAAGCGATGTTTCGACAGAATCCTATCTGCCATCATCAGGCTTATGCCAGTAGTATATATATATATATATATATATATGGCTTTTTTTTAACCTTGCGTATTTTATATTTCTTTCACCTTTTAAAATTACTATTTGTGTTTTGCCCTTCCTATGTTTGCCTAGGATTATAATAAAGATTTGATTTCCATTGTTCTGTCATTTTCTACAGAAGTTTTGTCATTTTCATCCTTTTTTGTGGTCAAAAGACTAATTGTGTTTATATCATTGAATGATGATTAATAAACATTATCAAAGTAACTAGACAGCATAAATGCAACATCCAGAGAGAATAAAATAGATAGAAAATACAAAAAATATATTGAACAATGATTCTGATATACAGTATATATCCTCATCTATCTGGAGTCAAAGGGACACGGTGGCTCAGTGGCTAAGATGCTGAGCTTGTCGATCGAAAGGTCGGCAGTTCAGCAGTTCGAATCCCTACTGCTGCATAATGGGTGAGCTCCATTACTTGTCCCAGCTTCTGCCAACCTAGCAGTTCGAAAGCATGTTAAAAAATGCAAGTAGAAAAATAGGGACCACCTTTGGTGGGAAGGTAACAGCATTCCGTGCGCCTTTGATGTTTAGTCATGCTGGCCACATGACCACGGAGACGTCTTCGGACAGTGCTGTCTCTTTGGCTTTGAAACCGAGATGCACACCACCCCCTAGAGTCAGGAATGACTAGCGTATATGTGCAAGGGGAACCTTTACCTTTTATCTGGAGTCAAGTGCCAACAATACATAATGTTACACTATCTTTCTGTCATTGAAGCTGAGCTGAATCTGGCTGATTTCCCAAATTCTGGCCAATTTATTTGCTGAATGAATTTACCAAGATCAATATCCTAAGCATTCTTTAAACTATGGGATGGACCCCTTATTTGCAATTGAAATAATAACCTATAAATTTTGGATTCATTTCCTACAGTAGTCATCTACTTATGACCGCTATCAGGCCTAGAATTTTGGTAATAAGTCATTGTGGTCATTAAATGAGTGACCAAAATTGTTAAGTAAGCCAAATGGTCATTAAGCAAATCCAATCAATCTTGTAAATTCATTTTTTTCCCCATTTACTGCAAATTCTGGTCATGTAACCAGACTTACAACCACAATTGAGCCCAAAATTTGTGTTGTTAAGTGAGACATTTGTTAAGTGAATTTTACTCCATTTTATGACCTTTCTTTCCACAGTTGTTAAGCCAATCACTGCAGTTGATAAGTTGATAACCCGGTTGCTAAGTGAATCTGGCTTCCCCATTGACTTTGCTCGTCAGAAGGTCACAAAAGGGGATCACATGACTTTAGGACACAGCAAAGGTCATAAATATGAACCAAGCAGTTGGGAAGCATCTGAATTTTGATCACATGACCATGGGGATGCGGCAAAGGTCGCAAGTGTGAATAATGGCCGTAAGTCACTTTTTCCAGTGCTGTTGTAACTTTGAATGGTCAGTAAATGAAATGTTGTAAGTCAAGGACTACCTGTAGTAGTAGTAGTAGTAGTAGTAGTAGTAGTAGTAGTAGTAGTAATAATAATAATAATAATAATAATAATAATAATAATAATAAACAGAAAGCTTTATTTTGGCAGCTCAAGAACAAGCCCTAGCCACAAACTGCATGAAGGCAAAAATTCAACATGTTACCACCAACAGCAAATGCCGCCTCTGCAATGAGAAAGATGAGACAGTCGACCACCTGATCAGTAGATGCAGCAAAATTTCACAAACTGACTACCTACAACGGCATGACTGTGTTGCTAAGATCATTCACTGGAAATTGTGCCAGAAGTTTGGATTTGAGTACAGCAAAAACCACTGGGAACATCAGGTTGAGAAAGTTTTAGAGAATGAGAAACTCAAGATCTTGTGGGACTTTAGGATTCAGACTGACAAGCACTTGGTCCACAACACACCTGACATATCAATAGTTGAAAAGAAAAAAGTATGGTTCATTGACATTGCAATACCTGGTGATGCACGGATTGAAGATAAGCAGCAAGAAAAAATCACAAAGTACCGGGACTTGCAAATTGAAGTTGAGCAACTGTGGAAAAAGAAATCGTGTGTTGTCCCGATTGTAATTGGAGCCCTTGGAGCAATACCCAAAGGGCTACCCCGCTATTTAGAAATTCTAAATTTTCTGGACTTGAACATTTTGACTACAAAAAGCCACCTTACTCGGAACAGCTTACATCCTCCGACGATACCTTAACAGTTCCTAGGTCCTTGGTTAGGACTCGAGCTGCTGAGCTATTAACCAGCCTCAAAGGCTGTGAATCTCACTAAAGATTTAATAATAATAATAATAATAATAATAATAATAATAATAATAATAACAACAACAACAACAACAACAGCAACAACAACAACAACAACGTTACAACCTACCCAGTCAAATCTTCAGAATTAGCTGGAGATCTCCAAGTTAAGATTCAGAAGAAAAAAAAGAGTAATTATAGTAAGTAAAAAAGACAAGGTGATTAGAAAAATTATGGAGTGTGCGGAAATGGATAAGCTCACATAGGAGATACAAGAAAAAGATGAAACAGAATACTACTTAGTCTGAGAGAAATGGTATAAATGGTTGGAGGAGAAAGGGGGGAAAAGGGGGACAAAATAAGTCTAAACAATGGTTAAATTAGGTGGAGGAATTTGGAAACATATGGGAAGATATAAATTGTGGAAAGGAAACTAGGTACCTGTTTATGTTAAATGTAAATAAAATATTTAGATTAAGATTATATATATATATATATATATATATATATATATATATATATATATATATATATATGATATACTAGAAATATATGTATAAAAGATAGATTAAGATAAGAAAGAGAAAATGTATAAATATGGATTACTGATGCGAAGATGTTGAAAAGAAGATGATGTAAATATCTGTTTGTTTGTTTTTTGTTTGTTTTTTAAAAACTGTTTAATAAAAATTATTTTTTTAAAAAAAAAGAACTACCAAAGAGCAAAAAAAAAAAAAGAGTAATTATCATAATAACTTTTTATCTCAGAGAATACAGAACAGCTAACCAAAGGGAATGAAAGGCACCGTTTCTTACTGTACTGCTAGGCTATCACCAACAGCTTACAAATGCATATTTTTATTAGGTTTTTGTTACAAAAAATATGTTATCTCTCCAGTTTTTATGTATGCATATACCCTCTCTGTACATTTTGCATTTCCCATTACATATCATTCAGAGGTGGTATTCAGCTGGTTCGGACCGGTTCGGGAAAACCGGTAGTTCCAACAAACAGTTGGCCCCGCCCACCCGCCCCCCGCTCTATCCTGTCCTTTATTTCCTGCTTTGTAGCTCATCCGAATCGTGCAGCACAGCTTTCCCCTCCCTCGCTGTTCTACTTACCGTTGCTGACTTGGAAGGTAAGCAGCTGAACTTCTAAATGCTTCATTTTCAGCACTGCACACAAGCACCTTAGGTGCACATGCATGTGCTCACCGAACTGGTTATTAAACCGACAATATTCCACCACTGATATCATTTCCTAATTAATTAAAGAATCCACAGTGTATAAGTACTAATACCATATTCTCTCCCCAGGAAACATCCTTACGGCATGTGCAAAAAACCTGGGAAAGTGGGTGGACAAGGATATGCTTGGCTTGCAAACTCCATCTCTCCCTCCAAATTTAGTTGTGATCTATATTCAAATGGCAGCTTAATGAGCCTTTTCCTATTTCCAAAAAACCTTATCACATCATTAAAGTATAGAAATGAATAATACATCTAGCAGTTGGATGGAGCTGAACTCTAGACCTGAAATCTTCAAAGGGACCAGAGAGGAAAGGAAAAAGGAAGGAGGGAACAAGAGGAAGTTTGGAGCAAATGCCTTTAATCTTACTGTATTTGTGCCTGCTGAGCTCTTCCTCATTCTTCTGTTGTCTAGTATTGATGGTTGTTTTAGGGAGCACAGTGGCTTGAGTTGCTGGACCGCTGGGCAGAAGGTTAGAAAGCCCATGTTTGAGACCTAAGAGCTGCCTAGGGCGGGATTGAGCACCTCTCTTTCACTCCAGCTCCTGATGATAATATGAAAGGAGTCCCCAACTCGGTGTCCCCAGGGCAACAGTGAAGTCACTGGCTAATCTTTTCAACCTAGAAGCACCTCAGTGCTTCTGACATGAGTGCAGTGCTGCTTAACTTGGACGAATTCTATTACTGGAAGATATCTTGACCTTACAGAAGATTCTGAAGATCTGGCATTTCCCCCAGGTGTTGGTCCAGGACAGGAGTCTGCAACCTTAAATACTCAAAGAGCCATTTGGACCCGTTTCCCACAGAAAAGAAAACAACAGGAGCCATAAAACCTGGGTGGGCGCGGCCAACTCAATGTCACTCACTTCCACCAGTCAGATGACCCCCTAGCCACACCTACCCAGCTGGTCATTATTTATTTATTTATTTATTATTTAGACTTCTATACCACTTCATAGTGCTTTACAGCCCTCTCTCAGCGGTTTACAAAGTTAGCATATAGCATATTGCATTAGCATTAGCATATTGCCCCCAACAATCTGGGTCCTCATTTTACCCACTTCGGAAGGATGGAAGGCTGAGTCAACCTTGAACCGGTGAGATTTGATCTGCTGATCTGCTGAACTAGCAGTCAGCTAAAGTAGCTGCAGTACTACACTCTAACCACTGCACCACCTCGGGCAGAGAACCAGTTGTTAAAAAACACCAGGAACCACAAAATCATTTTGACATCTCTCTCTCTCCTCTCCCTCCCTCCCTCTCCCCCTCCCTCTCTCTCTGTATCTCTCTATGTCTCTCTCTATCCCCCTCTCTCTGTATCTCTCTGTCTCTGCCCTGGCCGCTTCTCAATCCCCCACGGTCACCCTTACCTCCTCAGGCCAGGCAAGGAGTGATTGGGAGGGGAGGGTGAGGGATGGGGCCAGCCAGTGGTTGGATCACCTGACAGGGAGCCACAGCAGAGAGCCCAAAGAGCCACATGCAGCTCTGGAGCCGCAGGTTGCTGACCCCTGGTCCAGGATAATAGATGAGACCCATGAATGTATGACTTGGTTTCTTGGTTGATGTTTTATGATTTTAATTTGTTTGTAGTTTTTAGCCACTCAGAGTTTATAGGTTAGATGAGGATACATTTTCTAAATAAATAAAATTTGGGTGTGGTTTTATGTTTGTCAGAGGCCACAAACATTTTTGTCAATAAGACCCTTGAGCATTATTATAAAATGAGCCCCATTGCTTGGTTTGCATGAAATATCAACAAACAGTTCTACAGTTCTACAGAGTTTTATACAGTTCTACAGTGGAATTATTGAGTCTGTCATCTGCACCTCTATAACTGTCTGGTTTCAATCTGCAACCCAACAAGACAGACACAGACTTCAGTGGATAATTAGAACTGCAGAAAAAACAATTACTACCAACCTACCTTCCATTGAGGACCTGGATACTGCACGAGTCAAAAAGAAGGCTGTAAAAATATTTACAGGCCCCTCACATCCTGGACATAAACTGTTTCAACTCCTACTCTCAAAATGATGCTATAGAAGGACAGTTTTTTTCCCAAACGCCATCACTCTGCTAAACAAATAATCCCCTCAACACTGTCAAGCTAGTTACTAAGTCTGCATTACTATTAATCTTCTCATCAGGAACGTCTGGCGGCGGCCAGCAGCAAACCGGAAGTCAGTACCTTATGATTCTTGACAAATGTATTTCTTTTCTTTTATATACTCGGAGAGCGTATGCACCAAGACAAATTCCTTGTGTGTCCAATCACACTTGGCCAATAAAGAATTCTATTCTATTCCATTCCATTCTAATTCTAATTCTAATTCTAATTCTAATTCTAATTCTAATTCTAATTCTAATTCTAATTCTAATTCTAATTCTAATTCTAATTCTAATTCTAATTCTAATTCTAATTCTAATTCTAATTCTAATTCTAATTCTAATTCTAATTCTATTTCTATTCTATTAACAAACTGCTTACTATGGCTTGGCTCTTAGTAGAGAGAATTCTTTATGGATTCTAACACTCCTCAGGTGTTCGAGGCATCTCTGCATACTTTTATGTCTCCTTGGTAAAACTCCATCTGCATCTCTACCTTCCCAAACTTGATGCTCTCCAGATGTGTTAGCCATGCTAAATGGGGATTCTTTTACCACATCATGTTGCTTCCACTTTTCAGTCTTTCACTAATCGGTTTGCAGCTGACCTATGTTCTGAACCTATATTCGAATTTTTGCAGTTTGAAATGCTAACAAAAGATAGTGAAAACCACAAAGAGAACAAGTAGTCTCTGATCTTGAACTACCGCAGCTTTGGGGTTAGAGCAAACAACTTACACCATGCAAAATGGAAATAAAATTAAATGCTAACCCCCCACCCTTTTTAACACTTCAACCATATTTCCAGAATATTTTTTCTCTGCTCATTTGAAAACAATAACCAAAGAATAGCTGCAAAACCTCCAGATTAACAATCTTTTGTTGCATTGAAAAGCCTCTTGTTAGCAATTATGGTAAAAGGACCAGAATTAACAATTAACAGTGTTGGAAAGGTCTTCTAGTCCAACCCACTACCCAAGCAGGAGACCTTACACCATTTCTGACAGATGGCAGCCCAGTCTCTTCTTGAAAGTTTCCAGTGATGAAGCTCCCACAACTTCTGAAGGCTACTTCTGTTCCATTGGTCGATTGTTATGTCAGAAAATTTCTCCTTATTTCCAAGTTGAATCTCTCCTTGTTCAGTTTCCATCCATTATTCCTTGTCTGGCCTTCAGGTGCTTTGGAGAATAGCTTGACCCCCTCCTCTCTGTGGCAGCCCCTCAAATATTGGAAGTCTGCTATCATGTCTCCCCTGGTCCTTCTCTTCACTAGACTAGCCATGCCAGGAGGACAACATCCTCCTGGCATGGGCCTGAGTGGCGTGAGCCTGAGTGGCGTAGGAGGCTAATGCCTCCTAAGGCAGCATTTAACATCCAGCTGCCTGCAATTACTGCAAGTTCAAATCCCACCAGGCTCAAGGTTGACTCAGCCTTCCATCCTTTCTAAGGCAGGTTAAATGAGGACCCAGTTTGTGGGGGCAATAAGCTGACTTTGTATAAATATACAAAAGCATGAAGTCTATTGCTTAACGCATTGTAAGCCATCCTGAGTCTCTGGAGAAGGGCGGCATATAAATCAAATTTAAAAAAGAAAAAGCATCCTGCCATATGCTTTTCCCCAGACTGAAATCCAATATAGTAAGTTTCTGAGGTATATAGAGATATATTTGAAACCATACCTTCAGAGAAACACCAGGAACAAGATGGTGAAACTTGAAGGTACCCTTAAGAGAAACAGATAGAACTAACTTTAATTCCAAGATAGTACTTTGCTAAATTTCCTTTAAGTGAGTTCTTGAGCACTGGTTGCAAAGTCTACGAACAGTCACAAATCGGATCAACCATGCTACTTTGGAAAGGGTGAAAATTTTGATTTGTTATGTTCCTCACCTCTGATGAAAATTCCTGAAGTGATTAATGTGAAGGGAAACCTGTGATGCTGCCAGCTACATTTCCCCTTTTAGAATCTCAGAACCGAATGCTTTATCAGCTGAAGCCCTGGAGGGATGAATTCCTGACAACGGGCAAACAGATCCCCACCAGCTCTGCAGAGATTCAGCCTTGCAAAGAAAAAGGCTTTTCTTTTCATCACTACAGCAAAGTGAAAAATAAATGAGTTCAGCTACTAAATACGAGGATAGGAGTCCAGAATTGATCTTGGAATGGTGCAAAAGCTCTGTGTGAACATGCCCTATATAAACTCAACTCTTCTTGAAGTTGCTAAGGAGGAAATGAAGTCTTATTTAGGGCTTTTCTGTTTCTCAAAGTAAAACCAAAAGTTATACAGTTTATTTATCAGAGGTCACTGACCTTCTGCTTAGTTCCTAAGGAGTGAAAATGGAAGTCTTCCAAATCATCTTCATCGACAATCAGCCTCTCAGTTGAGTCTGACCCTCGGCCACTCTATGGATCAGCAGTTTCCATTGAGAGGCACATAACATGGATTTGGTTACTCAGTGGCTAAGACACTGAGCTTGTCGATCAGAAGGTTGGCAGTTCAGTGGTTCAAATCCCAAGCGCCGCATAATGGAGTGAGCTCCCATTATTTGTCCCAGCTTCTGCCAACCTAGCAGTTCAAAAGCACGTAAAAAATGCAAGTAGAAAAATAGAGACCACCTTTGGTGGGAAGGTAACAACATTCCGTGCGCCTTTGGCATTTAGTCATGCCGGCCACATGACCACGGAGACGTTTTCGGACAGTACTGGCTCTTCGGCTTTGAAACAGAGATGAGCACTGCCCCCTAGAGCCAGAAACGACTAGCACACATGTGCGGGGAACCTTTACCTTTACCTAACTAACATAGTTGCTTTTGTATTTTCATTTAACTTACAGGTAGCCCTTGACTTACGACCACAATTGAGCCCAAAATTTCTGTTGTTAAGCGAGACATTTGTTAAGTGAGTTTTGCCCCAGTTGTGCGACCTTTCTTGCCACAATTGTTAAGTGAATCACTGCAGTTATTAAGTTAGTAATCCGGTTGTTAAGTGAGTCTGGCTTCCCCATTGACTCAGAAGGTTGCAAAATGTGATCACATGACCCTGGGACACTGTAACTGTCATAAATATGAGTCAGTTGCCGAGCATCCAAGTTTTGATCACGTGATCATAGGGATGCTGCAATGGTCGTAACTGTGAAAAATGGTCATAAGTCACTCTTTTTCAGTGCTGTTGTAACTTTGAACAGTCACTGAACAAACTGTTGTAAGTTGAGGACTACCTGTATGTATCTCTCTTTTAAAACGATGATAAGTCTTTATCAAACCATTACAGACTGGAATGTAGGAAAACTTTTTATCCTATTGCTGTATGTGTCAGGATTCCAAATAACATACCATAGCAAACAAAACTCTGATGCAGGTAGATTCCTCAAAGAATAAGTTTATTGGATGTGTCAAATTGGCACAAGCTGATGAAAACCGACTCTGAATACTTCCCCAGTTTTCACCTAATTAAAAGTAAAAGTTTGTCACTTTCCCAAAACAACCAGTCACATGGCCCAATCAGGATACAGTCTGGTTGCTAGGTGTCATCAGTCCAGTGGTGGGTTGCTACCGGTTTTCCCCGGTTCTTGCGAACCGGTAGTGGAAATTTTGAGTAATTCGGAGAACCAGTAAATACCACCTCTGCCTGGTCCTGCTCCCAATCTATTCGCTGCCTCCCGAGTCCCAGCTGATCGGCTAGAAGGGAAAAAACTCACTTGACAAAGAAGAGGGGAAAAAAAAACAAAACAAGACAAGTAGCTTTAAATTGAGAAGCCAAGAAGCCTCCCAACTGATCAGCTAGAACCGATCCGTTCCTTGTAAACCGCTCACTGGTGGTAGATTGGCAATTGAGGCCAAGCTGCCTGAAAGTGATTTCTGATGCTCTCGGTGGTGGCAGAACGGCAAAAAACTGTTTAAACTCTTGCCACGGTGCTTCAAAGGGCCACCCTGATCAGCAGTAAAAGGCAGTGTGGTGGTAGACCAGTGCGCTCCAAAAACAAATAGGTAGACTGGTATGCTCCAAAAACAAATAGATAGACTGGTACGGCTCTGCAAGCAGTTAAAAGCCTGGTAGACCAGTACCTCTGCTAAATCCTAAAGAATTGTTTGTCACATGACTATCAAACCACGCCCACAAAATAAGCCATGCCCACAGAACTGGTAGTAAAAAAAATTAGAACCCACTCCTGCATCAGTCCCCTCCTTCCAAACACCTGCAGGAATGTCCTTGGATCCCAAGAGAAAGTATTTTGTTTTGATTATAATACCCCAAACTATCTCTATTCCCCCCTCCCTGTCCCTCAGCTCCAGTGTGTCCGCACTGAAGTCTCAAAATGGCCTCAGTCACAAAATGGCCTCAGTCAAGCCAGATTCAGGGTTGATTGCTGGATAGCCTCTAAACATTTCTAAGCTGAAAAAGTAAATTATAGAAGGGATAGCTGGAAAATATCTCCTCATAAGACAAAGTTTGTTAGTACTTAATTGGCATCTGGTTTGTTTCTTCGTGAACGCCAAACCTTTTCCTCATTAACACCTTAAATTGTGTGCTCTTTCTGACATCAGACCTCATTTAAATGGACATACAAGTAACATGATTGACTATATGTAGCTGATTTCCTATGCAAAGGGGAGGTTACTTTTATCCTCTCTAATCAACTTTTCTCTTGCATTTTCTTTGATGTGCTAGCTAGAACTGAGGAGAAATTTCCTAACAGTGAGAACAATCAACCAGTGGAACGTCTTTCCTTCAGAAGCTGCAGGTGCTTCACCACTGGAGGTTTTTAAGAAAAGACTGGACAGCCACTTCTCTGGAATGGTATGCTTAACCAGGGGGTTGGACTAGAAGACCTCCAAAGTCCCTTCTAACTGTTATTTGGTTAAGATTGTGGCATTATGGAGAAGGGACTACTTATAGTACATCTGGTCCTGTTACACCAAACCCTCTAAAAAGACTCAGGACTCAGGAGGCTGTCATCTGCACTTCTATAACTGTCTGGTTTGGTTCTGCAACCCAACAAGACAGACACAGACTTCAGAGGATAATTAGATCTGCAGAAAAAACAATTACTACCAACCTGCTTTCCATTGAGGACCTGTATACTGCACGAGTCAAAAAAAGGGCAGTGAAAATATTTACAGACCCCTCGCATCCTGGACATAAACTGTTTCAACTCCTACCCTCAAAAAGATGCTATAGGACACTGCATACCAGAAAAACTAGACACACGAACAGTTTTTTCCTGAACGCCATCACTCTGCTAAACAAATAATTCCCTCAACACTGTCAAACTATTCCCTAAGTCTGCATTACTAGTACTATTAGTCTTCTCATCGTTCCTGTCACCTATCTCCTCCCATTTATGACTGCATGACTGTAACTTTGTATCCTTATGATTTATATTGATTGTTTCCTAGTATGATTTGATTGCTTATTTGTATCCTATGACTATCATTAAGTGTTGTACCTTATGATTCTTGGCGAATGTATCTTGTCTTTTTATGTACACTGAGAGCATAGACAACAAAGACAAATTCCTTGTATGTCCAATCACACTTGGCCAATAAAGAATTCTGTTCTGTTCTGTTCTGTTCTGTTCTGTTCTGTTCTGTTCTGTTCTGTTCTACTCTACTCTACTCTACTCTTACTCTTAGTTGGAAAAACACTTGGGAAATTATGGTCTTTTTTTTCCCAGTTGTTGTTATCAGATCAGTACAATTCAATCTCTTTTTGAACATAGCCAATTTTTGTTATACTCCTTCTATAATTAGACAGGCTTTATTCAACAAACCCAGCATCAATTGTAATCTTTTTTTTTTTAACCTGTTTGGTTTTTACTTTTTTGTTTTGTTTTTTAATGCGCTTCTATCTGCAACTGTGGTCTGTGACTGTCATAAAAATGCCATTCTATTCTTCTAAGAGAATGAAAGAAAACTGTTTATCTACTCCATCCGCTTTTCCAGCATTGGTTATATATATAGTGTAGCAACATAGTTACAGTAGAGAAGGTAAGAATATTGAACGGAAAGGTAGGCTGAAGAATTGGTATATTTTCAGTTCCGAATTACAATGCATTAACAGAATTAGCCAGGCAAGTAATCTTCACAACACGTTTTCACTCAATAATAACCCAAGTGTGAAGGAAAATTCAAAGGGAGGGAAGCTTTTATTCAAACAATTTCAAAAGGCTGCATTTGGTGGGCATCAGAAGAAAAAAGAGGGATTCTACAGAGGAATGCCTGAGAAACACATGACATATTTCTTTTCAAGCACAGTCAAGTAACACTCCCCCACTAGAGAGACTCAGTTGCAACAGGCACATAAATTGTGGAAATTACTGCTATGCAAAGATATAGAGAAAGCAATTCATAGGAGAACAAAGGAGGATTTTCCTGCAAGTTTTTTTTTTTTTTTAATAACTGGTTAATGCAGAAGTTTAATCAAAGCTCAATAAAGAATGTTCTTTCTGCGCCAACTCGGAAAGCTCAAACTGCCCAAAGAGCTGCTGATTCAGTTCTACAGAAGAATTATTGAGTCTGTCATCTGCACTTCCATAACTGTCTGGTTTGGTTCTGCAACCCAAGAAGACAGACACCGACTTCAATGGATAATTAGATCTGCAGAAAAAACAATTGCTACCAACCTGCCTTCCATTGAGGACTTGTATGCTGCACGAGTCAAAAAGAGGGCTGTGAAAATATCTACACACCCCTTGCATCCTGGACATGAATTGTTTAAACTTCTACCCTCAAAAAGATGCTATAGAGCACTGCACACCAAAACAACTAGACACAAGGACAGTTTTTTCCCTAATGCCATCACTCTGCTAAACAAATAATTCCCTCAACACTGTCAAATAATTTACTAAGGCTATATTACTATTATTCTTCTCTTCCTTACTAGCACCTACCTCTTCCCACTTATTACTTTTACTTTTACTTTTATTTGATTTGTATACCGCCCTACTCCCGAAGGACTCAGGGCAGTGAACAGCCAACAATAAAATGCACACATACAAAATTTAAAAAACAGAAATAAAATCAAATTAAATGGTTTGGCCCAGACAGATTAAAACCCCAATCAATTTAAAACAGATTTAAACTTTGAAAATTAAAAAATATTAAAAATATTAAAATATTAAAATTGTTTAAAAAGAGGGAGAAAGTTAGGCCAGGCCCGCCTGGTGAAATAAAAAGGTCTTTAGAGCGAGGCGGAAGGTGCGCAGATCCGGGATCCTCCGTATCTCCGGGGGGAGCTCGTTCCAGACAGTAGGTGCCCCCACAGAGAAGGATCTCCCCCTGGGGGCCACCAGTCGACATTGTTTGGCCGATGGCACCCGGAGGAGCCCCTCTCTATGAGAGCGTACCGGCTGGTGGGAGGCTATTGGTGGTAGTAGGTGGTCCCGCAAATACCCAGGTCCTGAGCCATGGAACGCTTTAAAGGTGGTAACCAAAACCTTGAAGCGCCCCCGGAAGACCACCGGGAGCCAGTGCAGCTCGCGCAGGAGGGGTGTTACATGGGAGCGCCATGTCGCATTACTATAACCATGTTGCTTGTATCTTTCAATGATATTGTTTTTACTTGTGCCTAGTACAATTTGATAGCCTATTAGTAACCTTGACTATCACTAAGTGTTGTATCTTTTTATTCTTGATGAATGTATTTTATTCTCCTTATGTACACTGAGAGCATATGCACCAAACACAAATTCTTTGTCTGTCCAATCACACTTGGCCAATAAAGAATTGTATCTAAATGCAAGGCAATGAAATACATGTGAAATGACTTCTTAGATGTAGATATATCTGGACATTCTAAATTGTACATTATAAAGACAAGAATTCTAGGCTTGAAATTATTTAAACCTGGTTTATTTTGACTTGAGATCCAGATGGGAATTAATAGAGATATCTGGGTTAGAATTCTGTGGGAAATGATTCGACCAAACGGTGTCCTCCTTCTGAAATGATTTCACGCGTCTTCCATGTTGTGATTGGCTTCTTTGTATGGTGATACATCTATTTTTGTTTAATCAACCTGGATTATCTGTGTTGTTCATCTGTGATTTAACCCCAGGACAAAAGAAAAATACAAAGGTTAGAGGAAAATGTGGTTTCCAAGGAAAAGGATTTAAAAACCTGAATATTTTATTTAATTAAACTGTCCTTGGAAGAACATTGGTTCACCACATACTGCAATTATTATTATCGACCCGAGAAGGAGTAGACAACTTGAGAATAGAGAGCAATGTTGCTTATTGATAAATAGGAAGCACTAATGAGTTTTATCACCATGCATGAAAATAAGAGAGCCCCATTTTAGCTTGAAATAATACAGTATTCTTTCCCTGCCACGCCCACTAAACCACACCCACCAAGCCACGCCCACAGAACCAGTAGTAAAAAAAATTGAAACCCACCACTGAATAGTAGCCACTATAGGATTTCACAGATGCTATGTACTCTGCTATACTGAGAATACTTTAAATACCAAGACCTTACTAATTATTATACATTACCTACATGGAGTGAAATTAATTAATTCATGAATTATGGATTCTGCATTGTAAGGTCATGTATCAACCTCTGAATAATAAATCAGGCGCATTATGTGAATTGGTCAGAGTTCACAGTCAACCTCAAAAAGACTGTGGATTTCAATCTAAACATGTGTCCAGAGTAGCCACAGCAGAGAATACTCAAATATTGTTCATTATCTGGAACAAAATAGAAAAAAGCCACACTTTAATGGCGATGACAATAGCAGCCTAATTGAGCAGTCAGATCAAGAAGGAGACAAAATTGTTTCATTTTCAGCTCTCATGGAATATTCCATATTTTCTACAACCAACCAACCTGCAGTCTCTCGCCTATTACGAAGTTTTCAGGACTCGGATACTTATACAGAATAGCATTGGACGGAACCTTGGAGATCTTCTAGTAGTCCAACTCTCTGCTCAAGCAGGAGATCCTATACCCGTGATGGCAAACCTATGGTTGCACACAGAGCCCTCTTGCTGGGCATGCCAGCCATCGCCCAGTCCAGTTCCATCGTGCATGCATGTGTGCCTCCTGCCAGCCAGCTGGTTTTCGTGTCTCTGCCATGCATGCATGGGTCCTTCCCCAATCTCCGCAGTTTCTCCCCCCAGCGCACGCTAGCTTTCTCCTGCATTTTTGCTGCCCGTGCCTTCCCCGATCTTCACAGGTTCCACCCTCCACAGGTGCCTCTCCATGGCAGAAATGCAGGAGAAAGCTAGGGCATGCTGGGGGGAGAAACTGAGGAGACTGAGGAACGCACGGGCGGGAGAAATGCAGGAGAACCAACCTGGAAGCCAAAACAGGGGGCGGGGAACATGCATGAAGGGCAGTTGCATTGCATTTTGGCGATTGGGGCATGTGTGCATGCATTTGCGTGAGTGCATGCTTTGGACACTCAGCACCAAAAAGGTTAACCATCACTGTCCTATACCATTCAAGTGGCTGTCCAGTCTCTTCTTAAAAACCTCCAGCGATGAAGCATCCACAACTTTTGAAGGCAAGCTGTTCCACTAGTTAATTGTCATCGCTGTTAGGAAGTTTCTCCTTAGTTCTAGGTTGGTTCTCTCATTGATGAGTTTCCATCCAGTGCTTCTCATCTTGCCTTCTGATGCTTTGGAAAATAAGTTGACCTCCTCCTCTTTATGGCAACCTCTCAAATATTGGCATACTGCTATCATGTCATCCATAGTCCTTCTTTTCTCAAGATTGGCCAAACCCAAATCCTGTAACCATTCTTCATATGTTTTAGTCTCCAGGCCTTTGATTATCTTAGTTGCTCTTCGCTGCACTTTTTCCAAAAGTCTCAACATCTTTTTTGGTAATGAAGTGATCAAAACTGGATGCAGTATTCCAGGTGTGGACTTACTAAAGCTTTATAAAACGGTACTAATATTTCACATGATAACGTATAGTACCTGCCCTATGAGTCAGCTTTAGGCTGTGGACATTTTAGAGATTCAAACAAAAAAAACAAAAAACAAAAAAAAACCCCTATGACAATTTTCTGTTGTGTCAAAAAAAGGCATCTACTTAATAAAAAAAAAGCCTTCAATTTAATGGGAAAGAAATGGCTTTTGAAACTCTTTTGTTTTGCAAAAAAGAACAAAGGAGTAGGCTTGCTGTGATGAGTTCTATTTGCCTAGTGACAACTGTTAAGTGTGTCTTTCATTGCAAAATATTTTCTTCTGCAGCTTTCTGGCTTCTGATGTATCAGGTACATGCAGAGGAGATATTCAGCAGGTTCTGACCAGTTTTGAAGAACCAGTAGTGGAAATTTTGAGTAGTTTGGAGAACCGGTAAATACCACCTCTGACTGGCCACGCCCCCATCTATTCTCTGCCTCCCGAGTCCCACCTGATTGGGAGGAAATGGGGATTTTGCAGTATCCTTCCCCTGGAGTGGGGTGGGAATGGAGATTTTACAGTATCCTTCCCCTGGAGTGGGGTGGGAATGGAGATTTTACAGTATCCTTCCCCTGGAGTGGGGTGGGAATGGAGATTTTACAGTATCCTTCCCCTGCCACAGCCACCAAGCCACGCCCACCAAGCCACACCCACAGAACCGGTAGTAAAAAAAATTGAATCCCACCACTGGGTACATCACAGGAGAAGATATATGAAGATGATTTCTTCCATTGGAATTTTTGATGGGAAGCCAAGGAGACTACAGAGTGATGGTGAAAGATCTGAGTCCAGATCTGATATCCATACTAGACTAAGAAGGTTGGGAGTGAAAAAGAAAATTGCAGAAGAAACCAATGATAAATCACTTTTGTACTATTATAAAAAGACTACAAGGAGGGGACCCAAAAGATACTGTTGTCAGGGTTCCAAGTAACATACCCACAGCAAACAAAACTCTGAGGCAGGTAGATTCCTCAAAGAATAGTATTATTTTAGGGGTGGTATTCACTTACCTTCGCTACCAGTTCGCAAATGTGAGCGTGCATGCAGAACCACCTCCACGCATGTGCAGAGCCTTCCGTGCATGCGCAGAGCATCAAAAATGGGATGTGATGACATCCAGGTGGGTGGGTGGAGCTACCGGTTTGCCTGAACCGGATAGAACCGGCTGAATATCACCACTGTTATTTGATATGTCATATTAGCACAAGCTGGTGAAAACTGACTCTAAAAATTCCCACGGTTTTCACCTAATTAAAAGTAAAAATTTTCCCTCAACCTCAATCAATCAGTCACATGGTCCAATCAAGGCACTGTCTGGTTGCCTGGTGACATCACTCCTCCTTCCTCTGACCAGGTGTCCTTGGTTCCCAAGAAAAAAAGTATTTTATTTTGGTTAGAAAGCCCCAGCTATCTCCAATCCCCCACCCCTCCCTATCCCTCAGCTCCAATGTGGCAACACTGAAGCGCCAAGATGGCTTTGGTCAGGTCAGCTTCAGGGTTGACAACTTCTAAAAAATTACACGGATGTATCAGGGATGGGTTCTAAATTTTTTTACTACTGATTCTGTGGGCGTGGCTTATTTTGTGGGTGTGGCTTGGAGGTCATGTGACTAGGTGGGCATGGCTAGCTGGTCAGAGTCATTTCTGGAAGGTCCTCGCACTTACGACCAGTCCTCGCACTTACGACCTGACTCATTTGTTTGCTTTTAACACTGATCATCTGTAGGACGGCCCTTTGAAGCCCCGCGGCAAGAGTTTAAACAGTTTTTTCCCCTCTAGTCATCAGCTGGGACTCAGGAGGCAGCAATAGATTGGGGGTGGGACCAAATAAAAGGTAAGAATAACGTGGGGGGGTGGGGGGTGGGAGGGCGGGGGGGAGAGAACCGGTTCAGTGACGTCATATCGTCACCGCTACCGGCTCGGCCGAACCAGACCGAACCGGGAGGAAGCTACCACTGAGATGTATCCATAAATTCATCAGGAATTGAGATGGATTGAAAGAAGATTTTATTAATTGATTGACTTACATATTTAGGACAGGAGAATAAAGATTTGGGAAATTACAATGACTCAAAAGAGCTTACCTTAAAAGGGTTATAGAATCTGGCTATAATTTTTGTTGCTGTGATGAATTATTAGTAGGCTATTTACTATTAATGCTGCAAGACATATATCCATTCCACGCACCAGCTGTGGTGGCGCTGTGGTTAGAATGTAGTATTGTACGCTAACTCTGCTCACTGCCAGCAGTTTGATTCTCACTGGCTCAAGGTTGACTCAACCTTCCATCCTTCTGAAGTCGGTAAAATGAGGACCCAGATTGTTGGGCATAATATGCTGACCCTGTTAACAAGGGGTGTCAAACTCAAGGCCCGGGGCCCGAATCCGGCCTGTGGGATGCTTAGAACTGGCCCACAGGGCCACCCTGGAAATAGCAAAGGACCAGCCCACGGTGCCTCTGCCAGCAAAATCATTTTCATTGGCAGAGGGCTGCAGGAGGCCGTCGCAGCAGAAAACTTTTTCACTGGCAGAGTACTCAGGCCACCACAGTGATGTTGAGCTGGCCACGCCCAACCTGGCCATGCCCCCCAGCCCATGCCCCCCCCACAAGGTCAAACACAACTCTAATGCAGCCCTCAATGAAATCAAGTTTGACATCCCTGCTGTAACCCGAGAGGGTTGTAAAGCACTATGAAGTGGTATATAAATCTAAGTGTTATTCAGGGGTGGGCTTCTGGGGGGTTTCTGGGAGGCGCAGAGAGGGTGAAATAATGAGCCTACTGGAAGTTCAGGAAGATTTCTGGCCTCCAGAGGGCCTCTAGAGCCTGGGGAGGCCACTTTTGCCCTCCTGGAGGCTTGAGGAAAGCCTTCGGAGTCCGGGGAGGGCAAAAACACCCCCCCCAGCCATGGTGCAGGAGGCCAACTAGGCCACACCCACCATGGCCATGCCCACCCAGCAACCAGGCAGAGAATCCCTTGCTAAATTTTTTGCAGCCCACTCCTGCTAAAATTTTTGAAGTTATTGCTATTCCACATGGATATACGGCAAGTAAAATTCAGAAGAAAAACTGGGAACCAGTATTGGACTGGCTGGTGATGAAGTGGGATTATCTACTAGTCTTGACAGTAGCCACAGCAGAGAAGGTGTTGCTGGACAAGCACATCTGTTAGGCAAAAGAGCTGAATGGCTGGCACAACTCCAGAGAAATTGTGTGAGCGTTGTTAGCGGGCTTCCCATATGATCAGCCTGTTGCTGTTGTTTCTTTCTATCTAGTTATAGGCTAACACTCAACTGCTAGGCCAGATGATTAACATATACATATATATATATATATATATATATATATATATATATATATATATATATATATATATATATCAATTTTCTTACTTCTTCGTAGGGTCTATGTGTGTTTTTCTTCTAGCCAGGTTTTCCCTACGTAGCCAAGGTTTTTTTGTAGCTCCAGCTCAGTAGAATCTCATCTACTCGGTTCTGGGCTTTTTTCCTTTCTAACACCTAGCAAGCTCTGACTGCTAGGTGGGAGACCTAAATAGATCCATTTCTAGCTCGTTATTGATACTATGCCTTTACAGGGAGGAGGTGGGTGTGGCCTACTGACGACAGCTAACGAGCTAGAAATGGATCTATTTAGGTCTCCCACCTAGCAGTCAGAGCTTGCTAGGTGTTAGAAAGGAAAAAAGCCCAGAACCGAGTAGATGAGATTCTACTGAGCTGGAGCTACAAAAAAACCTTGGCTACGTAGGGAAAACCTGGCTAGAAGAAAAACACACACACACACACACACACACACACACACACACACACACACACATATATATATATATATATATGGCTTTAAATGCCCTTCACATCATTCTAAGGTTACACAAATGTAAACATATGTAACCTCCCAGGTTATTCTTTTTGCAATTGAAAAATTACAGGGCAGATTAATGCCTGGCTAAATCCACTTAATATGCAGGAATTACTTTTAATAGTATTAGTCCATTTGTTGTTTCCTCTTAATCTCCTTGGCTGCTGATACTACCTGGTTGGCTGGTTTGAAGCAGCTGTTGGGATTTTGCAGATGTCCTTTCCTTATCTCGTGATTAGGGCTGGGTAGCGTCACTTCTCCACTTAAGTCAGAGAGAACATTTCTAATTAAAATACAGAACAAGACACACAGAATGCCAGCAAGCTAACTCATTTTCATCCCGAGCCTTGACAGCTACAACAGCGCATCTTTCTCTCTCTTTCCGTGATAGGCCTGTTTGTGTGTTGCCAACTGGTTGGGTTGCCTAAAAATCCATAATCCTTCCTATAAAAATTGTCTCCGCGTGGAACGTTATAAAATCTGTCAAAAGAAAAAGGCAGCAAGGGTGACATAGAAGTTTTTAAAAAAGGAGCCCTTTGATTCCCGAATATCGCTTTAATGCATAATGAAGACTGCACCCCCCTCCCCACTCTTTCTGATTAGAAAACAATTTGCATAACATTCTGTTTTTTTAACGTGTTTCATATATTAAGATATTTGACAATTATTGCTCCGGCTGCCACGGGGAAACTTTTTTAGAGCCTCTTCTTCAATAAACCGCCACAGTCTGAAACAGAAGTCACGAACCGATTGATCCAATATTGCAGACAAGGGATGCAACATTTCTGTAAATAAATGGATTTATTGTGAACAGTATCACAAAAGCAGAAGGTGGCTTATATATTGGACAAAATACTGGACCTTCTATTTTTGTAGGATCATTCATTGCCAATTTAAAAAAAAATCCTCCATAGGGATAAATTAAATTTTAAAAAATAGAGCAAAGGAAGATTTATCTTTAAAAACAAAATAGGTGAATTCTTATTCTATTAGCAAGTGGGGGGGGAGAGAACCACTTTATCCTTCTAATGTATAAAAATAAATCTACTTTCTCCACCTACTCATCCAAAGTACTTCAGTTCTGTTCCCTGAAGATTAATCCTCACTTACTTTGGGAACATTTCACTGCAGTCCCACCATTATTTTTCATTACGTTTTGGCTCCTCACTATTACGGACATGCTTGCTGCCATTTGATTGTGTCCTTCTCCGATTTATTTTTAACAGATACTTTTATCGGATTTGATCGGTTTGCTGCTAGCTGCTTTGTCTTCCTTTTTCTTTTTTGTTCAAAAAAAAAAGGGGGGGGAAGAAAAAGTGGAATATATACTTTTAAAAGACATATACAACAAGAAGTTCTTAGGTGACTATTCAATAGCCACCACCCACCCTATCAAGATGAAATAATCTCTCTATTGTTAGATTGTGAAATCCCTATTATCATCTCCAAAAATTCCTCGGATCTTTTTCCTTAAAAAAAAAAAAGTTTCTCCAGATTTGACTTTAGTAACAGCAGGATTGCCACATGGAAATGAAGGCATCATCCCACAAGAAAAGTATGGCTGATGTGGCCCCAAAGTATTGTCCCTTCCTTCCAATTCATGCATTTAAAAAAAAGCCACAGAAATTAATTAAAAGTACAAGAAGTACTCAGGACAGCTTGTGACCAATGGAGAAAAACTTGTTGTGGCCCGCCAGCGGTCAGCAGATCTGGCAGCAGACTCAGATAGTGAGGAGATTGGGGAAGAACATGGCCAGTCCTGGAGTCTGGGGAAGGCTCTGACAAGGGCTCTGTGTCGGAGGCAGAGATGGGGCCAGGGCCGTCTGACAGTTGTCAGCTGCTTTCGGAGTTGGACATCAGTGGGGCAGAAGAACAGCTGGAGCCTGTTCTCAGTATGCGCATGCACAGAGTTACCAGGAGAAGGGAACAGCTAAGAACAAGGGTCTACTCGGGAGTAAAGCCACAGGTGGGCGGTGAATGGCCCCTCCCATAGGGAATAAAGAGGAGCAAAAGGAAAGGGGAGTTTTCAGGAGACAATTAATTTGCTTAATTGGTTCGTGACTCTCCGAGGCTCCTTGCCAAGTTTTGAAGATATCGGCCTGGCAGCTCTCCAAGCCAGATAAGGTCTGTGACTGTAAATTCTCCCTTGAAAGGCTTTGCTGGATGTGAATGAGGAATTCACAGTAACTTAATAAAAGGAAGTTTTTTGTCAGGACAAGGAATCAGCTTTATGCTCTTGGGAAGCCTAGGTCAGAATAAAACTAAGATCTACTTAAAGACGTCAGGTGGCACAGTCAAAATGGAAGGATCACTTCAACTAAAAACCTGTGAAACTTTCTATATTTAAACTAATGTCCGGTCAAAAGCATGGAACACACCAGCTGAAAGCTAGGCCACATTGACACCTGAACATTGTCTGATCAGTTACTTCAAGTGCAAAGGGAAGCTTTTGAGCTTCATTGTGTTTTGTTTTTTTTCCCTGGGTGATTCATCTTTTTTACCATTTTTCACAAAACAGGCAAAGAAGCTACAACTTTGTTCTTTACTATATGATTTACAGGGAAGCACAGTGTGGTGCAGCCAATTCATCCAGGTATATCTAGAGCTTGGTTTTAGAGGCAGACAACTCATCCTTCTGCTAGTTTAGCTGTGGGTAGAATCACAGAGACATCTTCTAGTGGGCCTATGTCAACTCGCCACAGCCAACTCACTGTGGTTAACTCTCCGTGGCCAATTTGCCACAAGACAACTTATTGGTTCGATTTATATGCCGCCCTTCTCCGGAGACTCAGGATGGCTTACCATGCATTAAGCAATAGCCTTCATACTTTTGAATATACCTGCTTAGTAGGGCTTTTGGCCCCCCCTAAGCAGTGTTCTTTTCTATACAAAGTCAGCTTATTGCCCCCACAAACCGGGTCCTCATTTTACCTACCTCGGAAGGAAAGAAGGCTGAGTCAACCTTGAGCCTGGTGAGATTTGAACTCGCAATAATTGCAGGCAGCTGGCAGCTAAGTGCTACTTTAATAGCACTTTAGTCCGCTGCTCCACCAAGGCGCCTCCTGCCATGGAACAACTCATTGTGAGACAAGAGTTACACGAATTAACAAATAAATGGTGGGCTAGGATTCTTAAAGAAAGGATGCAAATGGAGGGACAGAATGAAATGTGAATGACAAAAAATTAAACTATTTTTTAAATTTATTTTAAATAATTAAATGGAATCATTAAATCGTCCTGCAGGGAGTTGTCCCATGGTGAGTTGGCTATGCTGAGTTGCCCTACAGTTAGTTGGCCATGGTGAGTTGTCCCATTCCATCTTCTAGTTTTAAGCTGGAGAGAAGAGAAGTAAGAGATAAATCTGTTATGTCCTTATAAGGACATCCGCCCAGATTGGCTGCCAGCCATCGGGCGGGAAAGTTTGAATCTCTGTCAGGGGGCGGTGCGACTGCCGGAGCGAATATAAGGAGAGCTCCGGCAGCGCACAGCCAGTCTTGCTACTGTTTCTTATTCTAAATAAAGTTACTTATGTAACGAGCTGGTCACGTCTTCCATTCCTGCGCCGATCTAACACTGGTGACGAAGGACTAGAGAGAAAGAGACGAACCTCGTGGCACCAAGCCAACAAGACCAAGACTCCGGCACCTGAAACTACAGTAGGCATTTCCTAAGGCATGGCATCCGCTGAAGTCACTTTGCCAGCCCTTGCTCCTTTCTGCCCAGGGAAGGACAAGTGGAAATCCTATGTAGTGAAATTTCGGCAATACCTGAGAGGCAACAACATCAGGGATGCCGATGATGACCGAAAAAAGGGCATCTTCCTGGCCAACTGCGGCTCCGAAGTCCTCGACATGGCAATCGATCTCGTAGCACCACGAGACATCGAAGAAGTGCCATGGGCAGACCTGCTGCAAATCCTGGAAGACCACCATGCCCCAACGGGAACACCGGTGGCGAACCGTTTCACCTTCTATCAGAGGGACCAGAAGGAAGGTGAGACCATCAAAGAATTCATGGCTGCCCTACGCCAGATCGCAGCCAGCTGTGAGTTCGACCACGTGGACAATGCCATCGCTGACCGCGTGGTTTTTGGCATGAGAGACAGAGGCCTGCAAAAGAAATTCCTGAGCAGGAAGAAACTTGTGCTCAAGGATGTGGTGGAGGAAGCCACCGCATCCGAGATCTCGGAAAAAGCGGCTGCCGCAGTAAGCAGAGCCAAGGGAATCCACAAGATTCGCTCCACAGCGCAATCATCTACTGAGGGTTCCACGACGGGGTCCGAGTAGGAGGAGGAGTCCACCGTCCACAAGGTATCCAGACCCCCAAGGCGGGAAACCGCCCAACGAAGCTTCAACGGGGAGTGCTGTGCCAGCTGCAGAGGGGACCATGCCAGGGCAACCTGCAAGTGGAGGGATGCGACCTGCCGACGCTGCAACAGGCGGGGGCACATCGCCGAAGCTTGCAGAGCCGAGGAACCAACCCCAGAGCCCTCCAGCCACTGTCCCTGCAAGAATCGGAAGGAGTACCAGAGATCATCCAAACGGTCCTCTGGCCCATCCAGACGCAGAGACGATGAGTATTCCCGGAACGGAGCGGTCCATCAGACGACCATCGCGCACACGGACTCTGACAATGCCACCAAGTTCCATGTGACCATCCACGTGGAGGGGGCACCCTGCGAAATGGAGGTAGACTCGGGATCGGTCTACTCCATCATGGACTGGCAGCAACTGAAGCGCCTGCAACCCAGCCTCACCAAGCGAGACCTGAAGCCTTTACACTCCAAGCTCGTCGACTTTGGGGGGAACCCCATCGGAGTCTTAGGAAGAGCCAATATCCGGGTCTCCTACAAAGAGTTCAAAGGCAAGCTTCCCATCACTGTCGTGAAGGACAGCCGACCGAACCTGCTAGGAGTGGAGTGGTTTAAGCTGCTGGGGCTTTCAATTGAAGGCATCAACCAAGTTCGCAGGGACGAACTCGACACCCTCATTGAAGAGTTCAAGGAAGTCTTCGATGGTAAGCTGGGGAAATTTGTGGGGAGGCCAATCTCCTTTAATCTGGACAAGGGAATCACCCCAATCAGGCTGAAGCCCCGCCGGGTTCCTTTTGCCCTGCGGCCTAAAGTAGACGAGCAGCTGGATAAGCTGATCGCCCAGGGCATCCTGGAACCGATCGATCATGCTTCATGGGAGACCCCCATTGTGACCCCACTGAAGCATGATGGGTCTGTGCGCATCTGCGCCGACTACCGTTGTACCATCAACAAGGCGTTGGCACAGAGCGCATACCCAGTCCCAGTAGTGCAGCACCTATTGCATTCCCTGGGAACTGGCACAATTTTTGCGAAACTGGACCTGGCCCAGGCTTACCAGCAACTGCCAGTGGACGAAAAAACGGCGGAGGCACAAACAATAGTCACACACAGGGGGGCATTCAAATGCAACCGTCTCCAGTTTGGAGTCAGCGCTGCCCCCGGCATCTTCCAATCAATGATGGAACGCCTTCTCCAAGGCGTTCCAGGGGTGGTGCCATACTTTGACAATGTACTAATCTCCGGAGATTCACAGGCACAACTCCTTGAAAGGCTCAGGCTTGTCCTGCAGCGCTTCAAGGCCAAGGGCTTGAGAGTCAGGAGAGATAAATGCATCCTAGGAGTACAGGAAGTCGAGTTCCTGGGCTATCTCATTGATAGCACTGGCAACCACCCCACCAAATCTAAAGTGAAGGCAATCCATGAAGCTCCGAGCCCCAAAAACAAAACGGAGCTTCAGGCATTCCTTGGGTTGCTCAACTTCTATGCAATGTTTCTTAAACAGAAAGCCACAGTTGCTGAGCCGCTCCACCACCTGCTGGGGAAAGCCGCGTCCTGGAAGTGGGGCCAGGAAGAGGAAGCAGCATTCCAAGCCGTGAAAGGACTTTTAACCTCAACAAGCGTCCTCATCCAGTACAACGAGACGCTCCCCATCAAGCTAACCTGCGATGCGTCGCCCTACGGGGTGGGGGCAGTCCTCAGCCACGAACTGCCCAACGGTTCCGAAGCCCCAATAGCATATTTCTCAAAAACGATTTCCGGCGCGGAACGCAACTACAGCCAGCTGGACAAAGAAGCCCTGGCCATCGTTGCAGGAGTGAAACGATTTCACAAATATCTTTATGGGAGGAGTTTCACCGTAGTCACCGATCACAAGCCGCTCCTGGGGCTCCTCGCAGGCGACCAACCCACCCCGACCTTCATGTCCCCGTGGATGACGAGATGGGCCATCTTCTTAGCCGGCTACTCCTACAGGCTCATGCACCAGCCAGGCACAGCCATAGGGAACGTCGACGCGCTGAGCAGATGCCCATTGAAGGATCCTGTAGAAGACCCAGCCCCTACGCTCCACCTCTTCCACATAGATGACGATGCCAGCTGTCCAGTCTCATCTGCAGATGTGGCCGTCCACACACAGAAGGACCCCACACTCCGTCAAGTGAAGTCCTGGATCCTCAGGGGGTGGCCATCTGAGAAGACGGAGGAGAAGTTCAGCCCGTTCTCCAGGAAGCAGAAGGAGCTGTCCACCATGAAGGGCTGTGTACTATGGGGAGACAGGGTGCTGATCCCAAGCACTCTGCAACGGTGGACGCTAGAGACTTTGCACAAAGGGCACCCAGGCATCGTCCGCATGAAGGCCCTGGCACGGAGTTATGTCTGGTGGCCCTCACTAGACAGAGACATCAAAGAATGGGTCTCCAGATGTGACCCGTGCCAAGAAGTCCGCCCAGCACCACCACAAGCCGAAACAGCAAAGTGGGAGACCCCCAGCAACCCCTGGTCGAGGATCCATATCGACTTCGTGGGTCCGATGCAAGGGCGCCACCTCCTCATTGTGGTAGATGCCTTCTCCAAGTGCCTCTAGGTGGTACCCATGGCATCCACCACAACGGAAGCAATGATCCGTGCCCTGCGCCGCCTTTTCGCCACCCATGGACTACCGGATGTGCTGGTCTCCAATAACGGCCCCCAACTCACATCCCTGGCCATGGAGGCATTCCTGGCAGGACTGGGCATCCGCCATGCCCTGTCCGCCCCGTACCGGCCGGCTGGGAACGGACAAGCGGAACGAATGGTGAGGCTCACCAAGGAGGCGCTCACCAAGATGGGCATGGGCGACTGGCAGGAAAGAATAGACAACTTCCTCCTCACCCAACACATCACGCCACATGCCACCACCCACAAGAGCCCGGCCGAACTGTTGATGGGCAGAAGATTGAGGTCACCATTGGACCGGTTGCACCCCCAATACAGCCCAGAAGTGTCCGCAACCGCCAGCCGCCCGCTTCGCGCCTTCAGCAAGGGAGATTTGGTTTTCGCGCTGAATTTCAGCGGCTCTCCTAAGTGGCTGAAGGGGAAGATAGACAGCACAACCGGCCCCAAATCCTACACCGTGGAGCTGGAAGATGGACAGGTCTGTCGACGGCACATCAATCAACTCCGGAAAAGGTGGGGGGGTGCACAAGAAAACCAGCGTGACCAGGTAGGCCTACAACACCCCGGCGAGGTAGACCTGCAACACCCCTGCGAGGTATGCCTACAACACCCCGACGAGGTAGGCCTACCACACCCCGGCGAGGCAGACCACCGCCACCCTGACGAGGCCGGCCAAGCCCACTACCAGGCGCTGACACGCTGACAGTCCAGAGCGGTAAACCGGGGCCAGCCGCATGGGGAAGGGCAACACCAACCCGGCGAGGTGGGCACCTGGCACGGCAAGGCAAGAGACCACCAACCCAGCCAGCAAGTAGACCGGGGCCTGCCCAGGGGGGAAGCATCACATCCCCCCAGCAAAGGCAACACACGACAGCCCTGCCAAGGAGACCTCCACTCCAGGCGAGTAAACCGGGGACCACCCGAAATGGGCACACCGCAGCACAGGGGTGAGGGTGGCACACAACTCCCCAGCGAGGGGGACCCCCCGCCCAGCACTAAAGGCAACCCGGCAACAACAACCCAGCCCAGATGACAATCAGCCACCAACCGACGGTAGACCAGGGACAAGGGTGAAGGGAAAGCCGACAACAACCCGGCCAGGGAGGCCTGCGACATCCCGGCACGGGAGACCTCCACCGACCCTTGGAGGCAGCACCGCAACGCCAGCCCGACCTGGTCGACCACCGCCGACCCGACGGGGTACACCAACACCAGCCCGGCCAAGGAGACCTGCGCCACCCCGGCAAGGTCGGACATCACGACCCGAGCCAAGATCATCCACCGCTGGCGGACCGGACCCGAGGGCACCGATCTGAACCACTGCCCAGATGACAACGCGCCGAACCGCAACCAGACCGCAGCGCCCGGGAGGCCGGGGAGGAGCAAGTGACAGCCGGGGATCTACCGAGGCTCAGACACTCTTCCCGGGTCGGAACCGAGCAGCACCGACGGGGCGAGAGATCCACAGGCCAGGAGGAAGACCATCAGAACCAGCCATCCAAGATCTGCGGTCCGGCCGGAGGCGCTGAGGGAGACCCCGCACACTCGCCAGCCGAACCGAGCCCGGTTCCGGGGAGGGAACCAGGAGACTCAGGAGCCCCGCCTGTCCAGGTCAGGGACGAGGAAGAAATGAGACTGCGCAGGTCAACTAGGGTGCCGAGGCGTCCTACGTACCTGTGTGACTACGTGACTTTTATTAATGAACATTGACTGCTCAGACTAAGGGGGGAGGAGTGTTATGTCCTTATAAGGACATCCGCTCGGATTGGCTGCCAGCCATCGGGCGGGAAAGTTTGAATCTCTGTCAGGGGGCGGTGCGACTGCCGGAGCGAATATAAGGAGAGCTCCGGCAGCGCACAGCCAGTCTTGCTACTGTTTCTTATTCTAAATAAAGTTACTTATGTAACGAGCTGGTCACGTCTTCCATTCCTGCGCCGATCTAACAAAATCTAAATAGAGGAGAATATCTGCAGTTCAAAGATCAATGCTGGGACTTTGGTGCTCTCTGAGCTTGGTTGTGTAGGAAGAAATATCCTTCTGGGTTCTGCTCCAAGTGGGGAAAAAGACACTGGAAACATGGAGACTGCTTGGAAAGATGGTTTAATGGTGGACAGGATCACATGGCTTGAGTTCCTGAACAGAAAAGGGGCAAGACGCAGCGAGTCACCGGGTTTTATGCTCTCTCTGGCTTTGAACTTCCTGGGGCCCAGAAAGAGTAACCTGATTGGTTGTCAGACTCCCAGGGGGTGGGGGTCTTAACTAGCCTTGCTGACTGATGTAAACTTCCCAGGTGCCAGGTGGTGAGTCTCTGTTGCTAGATGGGTCCCATTGTGTTGCAGATGTCCTTTGACAAAGGATTGGGTTTCTGCCTCTGGCCCATTAACAAAGGGTGGGGGGCAGGAAGGTGGGAGCTGCTTTGTCTTTAAAACATGCTTCTCCATTTCTCATCCAGGGAAACATAATATTCTGCCTTTTTAATATTTCCCAAAACGTTTCATTCTTACAGGAAAGGGGTGGGTGCTAACTTCCTACAGTTGTTTGCTTGAAGATGTTTCCTCACCCAACTAGGTAACATCATCAGTATGAGTGAGTCTGGGGTTTGTTCCCTATATATACAGTAGCTTGCCCTGTCAGGGTGGTTGGGGTTGGGGTTTTTATCTTTGATTAGGGTATTGTTTTCTGCTTAATTGTTTGCCTGGGATTAAAAAGCTAAGTGTGATAAGAAAAGGGATCCTGTTGTAGACAGATTCATGGGCGTAACCACCCTGTTCAGCCTTTTGATATTTCGTTTTTCTGCTTTAATATGCAAAAGAAGAAGAAGAAGGAGGAGGAGGAGGAGGAGGAGGAGGAGGAGGAGGAGGAGGAGGAGGAGGAGGAGGAGGAGGAGGAGAGAGGGTTAAAAAAAGATACTGAAAACACTCTCTGCAAAATCATACTATAGTTAGTACATATAATTCAACCCACTGTTCAAACAAATCAATAAAACTTGATCACGCAAGATAATCATCATCTGTCCTTTAATTATGGCTGGTGACTGTGAAAGGGCCAGCTGGATGTCCTCAAGGAAAGTGGTGGAAATGGAAACTAGGAAAAGAGTTCTGATAATTCTGTTGTATTCATGTTGTAACACAAAAGCACAACAATGATCAATCACTCTGCTGCTTTGATCATAATTGGTCCTCTTGCTGTTGAGTCTCTTTGCAAGAGGTCACAATGAAATTTTCAAGGATCTGGGTTGAATCTATTTCCATTCTATTTATTTATTCTTATTTGCCCAGTTGTTTATTTCAGCTGTTTTTAAATTGGTCTATTATCTATTTATTAATTTGTTGGGGGTGGGAGAGACTTTCCAGAAAAACCATTTTAAATCCTAATTCTTATTTTCCCCCTTTGCAACGATATTTCCTTTTTGATGTGCTTGAGTTTAGTATGCACAGTTCTTTATTATAGAGGGCTGGATTTGCAAACTGCCTTGCAAATTCTGGAAAAAAATGCATGTTTTGTGTGCTTTTGCGTGCTATTTCACGGGCAGAAAAGGTATGAATTGAATACAAAAGTTTGGCTGCAATGAATTTCTCATTCCCCACTTCCCACCCCAAGTTTTATTTAATTGCATGGACTACTTAGATGGGCAAATATTCAAATATTTATGCATAAAAACCAAAGGTTCCAGAAGACAGTTTAGCTCATACAGACAGACAGAATGTGACAAATTAGGAAATATATTTTTCCATCACTGCTACATAAGAAAAGGGACACGGTGGCTCAGTGGCTATGATGCTGAGCTTGTCGATTGAAAGGTCGGCAGTTCAGCGGTTCGAATCCCTAGTGCCATGTAATGGGGTGAGCTCCCATTACTTGTCCCAGCTTCTGCCAACCTAGCAGTTCGAAAGCATGTAAAAAATGCAAGTAGAAAAATAGGGACCACCTTTGAGGGGAAGGTAACAGCATTCTGTGCACCTTTGGCGTTGAGTCATGCCAGCCACATGACCACAGAGACATCTTCGGACAGCGCTGGCTCTTCGGCTTTGAAACAGAGATGAGCACCGCCCCCTAGAGTTGGGAACGACTAGCACATATGTGCGAGGGGAACCTTTATCTTTACCTACATAAGAAAATCCCTGTTTATGTACCTTGAATAAGTACATCTATTAATATCTGCTTTTTATAAATTAGTCTACTGGCTTACGATTGAGACACATCTTTCCAATGAATGTAAACATTGCAATTCTAATAATGGCAATAATAGCTCAATCTATGCAATCTGAACAAGAGTGTATCCAAAAGGAACATTAGACTAATAGATAGAATAGATGAAATGGTTATAGAGATGATAAATGATATATAGATGAGAGAGAGAGGGAGGGAAGGGAGAGAGGGAGAGAGAGATGAGAGACAGCGAAAGTTGATAGATTGGATTGGATTGGATTGGATTAGATAGATAGATAGATAGATAGATAGATAGATAGATAGATAGATAGATAGATAGATAGATAGATAGACAGACGGGATGGTGGATGGGTGGATGGATGGATGGATGGATGGATGGATGGATGGATGGATAGACCGACAGACGGACAGCACTCCATATACATTTGGTTTCCAGAGGATATGAACAAAGCATAGTAAAATATTTAACTTTTGTATGATGAGAGTGAATAAGTGTCCTAAAAGGTTTTTGGTTCCCCCCACTTTAATTCTTAAATAATAGGTTCCTGCCACTATGGGAGAAGGAATTTGACAATTAGTACATATCCTACCAGGGCAAGCCCTTGATTCTCAAGACATTTTGGCAGCCTGCAAGCTGCAAGCATATTGGGAAATTTCCAGCATTCTTATTATTAGTGTGTATGTAAGTCTGCCTGGAATGAGATCAGAGGAGTGGGAGGAGAGAAAGCAATGCAGAGCTATGTGTATAAAACTGAATAGCCCAACATGCTTTGAAAAAATTCTCTTTTGGAGGAGAGTCAGATTCAGAACGTTAGAGATTCAACCATGCTCTCTGATTGCGCAATCTCCCTTCCACCCCAGCATTTATATTTCTCTCTTTTGCCATGTCACAGCCAGTTGTGCCACATCTTAAATTAACCCCATCCACTACATAAATTGAGAAATGTTGAACAGTCTACACCAGGCAGTGGTACTGCAGGAGAATCAACCCACAGGTAAGATAAACTATCTCAAGGCTTCAGATTGGATTTTAAAGAGACCATAGGTCAGACATTAAGAGTCAAGAGCAGTAGTGGCTTTCAAAAATTTTTACTATTGGGTCTGAGGGTGTGGCTTGGTGGGAGTGGCTTGGTGGGCGTGGCAGGGGAGGGATACTGTAAAATCTCCATTCCCACCCCATTCCAGGGGAAGGTTACTGCAAAATCTCCATTTCCTCCCGATCAGCTGGGACTCGAGAGGCAGAGAATAGATGGGGGTGGGGCCAGTCAAAGGTGGTATTTACCGGTTCTCCGAACTACTCAAAATTTCCGCTACCGGTTCTCCAGAACTGGTCAGAACCCGCTGAAACCCACCTCTGGACAAGAGTCACAATGGTGTTTCCAACGTTTCTCTGCACCACCATTTTGTAGACTCTTTGTAGACTCATCCATGAAGAAGGAAGGAAAACAACAAAAGAGCAACCAATAGGAAGGCACCACATACATACAATGCATAGAATAGTCCAAAGCATACATTCTGGTATTGAGAAATTCCCTGAGGATGGGCTCCAACAGGAGTCCAAAAGCTCAGAAGACTAAATTTCTGTTACCGGTGACTGACCCAGCTTGCATCTTGCAACATTATCTTAGGACATGTATATTTGCCTTCATTTGTGAAAACAACACATGTTACTTGACATTTCAAACTTTTTTTTTTTTCATATCTAGTATTTGTTTTCAGTTGCTTAATGGAGGTTGGGGCTTTTTAACTCATTTTTCTTTTTCACAACTTTTCATCTCCCAAGCTATGTGAAATCACTTGGGGAAAAGAATGTAATAACCAATATTTATGCCCGTTGCTATCCTGTGGTAAAATAGCACATTTCACTAACTAGCAAGAAATTCAACCAGACTTCTTAGCCAGTTTGAACCAAAGGAATCCCAATATATCTGAAGGGCACCAGTAGGGTGAAGATTATTTTATTGAGTTAATGTCTTTGAAAGCTGTAAACTGGTCTTTTTGTGGTGGAATATAGTCTGGATCAGGGTGAAATCTACTTATCTTCCCTACCTGTTCGAAAGTGCGCGTGCGCACCATGTGGGATTTTGGACCCTCTGCGCAGGCACAAAGCCTTCTGTGCATCCGCAAAGGGTAAAAAACAGGTTACTTCCTGGACATCTGGGTGGGTGGGTGGAGCTTTGTGCTGCCGCCAGTACCGGTTCTTCGAACCACCTGCCGCTGCTGCTACCGGTTCGCCAGAACTGGTGCAAACCGGTAGCATTTCACCCCTTCTAGATTCCCAGAAGGATAAGGCTGCATTTCAGAGAACCAAGAATAGAAGAATATAACTTTATTGCGGTCATAGATCAGCATCAGACATCACTGTTTACAATATATTAAAAAATAGTACTGACATTAATAATGGATAATAACTTCCCTGTTAAGAAAATACACGTTCTCAAACAGTTAGGGTCACTCCCTAGTTTATGTTAGTGGAGAGTCAATACGTATGTGAGTAAATATACTTTTCCAAAAATTGTTAGAGATACCTCCCTAAAAATTGGCACAAGTTGACAGCTATTATTCTGTAACCAATTTTTTTTTTTCTTGTGGACATTGCAGCAACACAGAATTTTGCCAATGCACTGTGTGATAGCTGGGTTTGAGTCCTGGAGGAGAAACCCTACATAAAAATTGCCTGCCCTCCCTGGCAATCTCTCTAATAAGGGGAGTATATACACTGACCTATAAACTCTGTATAACTCACAGTACAATAAAACATGTGAGATATCTTCGGCTTCTCCTTTACCACATATGGGTAACAGGGGTGGGTTTTACTTACCTTTACTACCAGTTCGCAATGGGAGCGCATGCAAGCACTTCTGCAAATGCACAGAAGCTTCTGCGCATGTGCAGATTGTCAATTATGATGTCCGGGTGGGTGGGCGGAGCCTCCCACTGCTTTTACTACGGGTTCTAAAGAACCGGACAGAACCGGGAACAACCCACCACTGATACATACCCGTTTTGCTATTGGTGTTTCCTGCCCTGGAGGAGTGCTAAGGGGAGAATGTTAAATCTGGCTGTAAAGAAAGCTATTCTTTATTTTGGGATCAGAGGACCAAGAGACAATGAAGTTTAGATAGTTTGGTTGGGAGGAAGCGGGTCCACACAGCACCTCCCTAGGAATACTCAAAGTCTACCTTTAGTGATGCAAGTAGTTTGCTGTAGTTTGGCAAGATTCTGTCTACAAACGAAGTAAAGGAAACGTCTAAGAAGAAATTCAGTGTGTCTTTCTTGGTTTCTGGAGCCTAACACTTTTCACAGGTTTTTGATCCATTATAAAACACCCTTTATTTATATACATTTATATGCACCCTTCTGGAGAATAGCCAGCTCTCATTATACATTATAAGTTCTAAGACCCAGCTTATTTGGATGCTATAAAAATATGAACTGCTGAAACACTTGACCCACACCTGGCATTCGTACAAACAGAATAAAAAAGCATACATCCCTGAAAAGAAACACTCGTTGGCTGCTTTGGAAAGAAACTGTCTGTAACCTCTCTTGAGATAGAATGAGTCATTCACATGAGACATGACGGCTGAGCAGCATCTTTGACAAACTGGTCTTACTAAATGCCAGTGTTAGTGGACACAATTTAGTGTTAGTGGACACAACATTGCAACCTCCAGACGCTGATCAGCCATATTTGTAGAAAAGTGGGCGGACCAAGGAACGGGAGCATTAAGTGCATCATCAGCTTAGAATTGTTGCATTCCCACAAGTGCTCCAAGTTCAACTTCTCCTGAATTCCGGAGACCCTTATCTGGTGCCAATTTAGTGTTGAACTTTTATTAACTAGATTCTTATGTAGAGGCTTGAACAAATCTTCTATGATGTAATCTGATTCTTTCCACTTGATTTTATTCCCCCCTCCAGGGGTGGGCTTCAGATCCTTTAGCAACGGGTCTGCTGCCCTGTTGCTGGGTGGGTGTGGCCATGGTGGGCGTGGCCTAGTTGGCCACCTGCACCACGGCGGGGAGGAGGGCATTTTTTGCCCTCCCCAGGCTCCAGAGGCTTTCCTCAAACCTCCAGGAGGATGAAAAATGTTTCCCCCGGGGTCCGGAGGCCCTCTGGAGGCTGGAAACAGGCCCATTTCCAGACTTCCAGAACCTCCAGTAGGCCCATTTTTTGCCCTCCAAGACCCTCTGCACGGCCCCTGCACTTACCTGGAATAATGAACGGGCTGTGTGGAGACTCCTGGGAGGGGCAGGGCAAAGTGGGAGAGATGGAGTGTGTGTGGCCAGCCAGGGGTGGCATTTGGGGGTTTGCTGAACCCTGGAGATCCATGACTAGAGGATCACCCAAACCTTGCTGATCCCTCAGGAGCCCACCCCTGCCCCCTCCCAATGGAACAATCTTCACCAGGCCCCACCTCACTTTTTTTAAAAAAATGGTTAGGATAAAAGTCTTCCAGAATTGATGAAGGTATTGAAATGTTTCTTTTTCTTCAAAAGAACACTGCAACCCTCAGAAAGAATGAAAAGTTAAATAGACTCTATCTTCATCTGCCAATGTTCCGACTTGCCATTGAAGATTATTAGCTATGCAACAAAAGTACCAATTGCATCCTATCGTTTTTATGATTAATTTGGACTTGCCAACATGGGGCAGGGTTTTTGAAAGACAATGATTTATTTTTTTCACACTCTTCATGATTGTTTTTGGAAAGGTTTTATTATTTTTTTCTCAGAAGGTACCTACTGATGTGAAAAAAGAAAAGCCATCTCTAGTACTTTTGATAAATCAGCAGACAATCACAAAGGTCAAAGTACAAGTAGTGAAAACAGGAAAAGGAGGGTTTTTTTGGGGGGAACATCTTTTTGCAAGTTGGATTCATGACTTTGCTTTCTTAAAAAGTTTTTAAAAGACTTTGCTTACCTTTAAAAAGATATTAACCCAACTGGAAATGTAATTAAACTTTTCTGTTCCTTTTGAGTCTTCTCTTTCTCTTGCTTACTGTTTAATTTCTCTTTCTTCTTTTAAATGGAAAACCGGTAGAGCCGAATAAGGATGATCCGGCAGAAAAATGGGATATTTTTCTTGATAGACACACTAAACATTTCCAAGGTCAAGTGTGCCAAGATAAAACAGTACTCTCAGGAGGAAGCATACCTATGTAACTTCTTACCAGATGTTAAAATTATTCTATTTTTTGCTGTACTCAGATAAAATACCAGTTGGGGAACAAGAAGTTTTGATGAGTATTGAAAGTTGATCATGAGTCCTTCTAAACTCCTTATCATAGAAACGTAGAGTTAGAAGGGATATTCAGGGGTCTTCTAATCCAACGAGACTAGAGAGGGCAAAAATGCTCATATTAGAAGAACTGAGGTGGCATAGTGGTTAGAGTGTACTACTTCATCTGACTGCTAGCTGCAGTTCGGCAGTTCAAATCTCACTGGCTCAAAGTTGACCCAGTCTTCCATCCTTCCAAGGTTGGTAAAATGAGGACCCAGATTGTTTTGGGGTTTTTTTTTTTGGGTGGGGGGGCAGAGGCTGACTCTGTAAACTGCTTAGAGAGGGCTGTAAAAGCACTATGAAGCAGAATATAAGTCTAAGTGCTATTGCTAGTGCTATTATTCTGTATGAATGAGGGTCGAGTCTTTTAAAGATCTCCAGTGGTGGGACACACACAACTTTTTGAGCATAAGAGACTGCCAACCTTCTCTTCTTTAAACTAAACATGCCAGGTTTCTTTTATTGCTCTTTGTTGTTCTGCCCCAGCTTCGGATTCCCAGAGAATGTGACACACACCAAGCTTTGCAAACATTGTTTAATTCCAAACAAACCCCTTTCAAGAATGCAGGCTTCCCATGCAAAGGGTCCTTATCAAAGTTAAGAACAAAGTCCGACAAAGGTTGGCAACCAGAACAGAAAACCAGATATGAGAAGTTACTCGCTCTCCAAGATGCTCTGTAGTGAGGACACGTTATTTCTAGCAAGAAAGCACTAGCTGCATGCGACTTAAATAGGCTAAGGGTGTGGCCAATTATCCTCAAGCCCTACTCTCAAGTAGACCTCCTCCTCCTGAGTAGCCACTCCTGCCTTTTGGCAGCCCTGCGTGCTCAAGCATTGAGAAGAGGCTCCTCCACTTCGCTCTCTCCACTGGAAGGAGCCTCTGGAGGTTCTGAAGGCCCTGGCTGAGTCTCTGCCTCTGGCATCACATCCTCTTCAGCCTCCTCGCTGTCCAACGCGAGCGCTGGCTGTGCAGGCTGCTGGCGCGACATCACACCAGCCTCCTTGTCGTCAGGATCAGACACGATCCGCACAGGTCGCTGGCGGGCCACAACATTTATAGGATTTAGCCTTGAAGCCCCTTACCATCTTTGTTCTCTTCTCTGCACTCTTTCCAGTTCCTCAGCATCCTTTTTTATATCGTGACTACCAGAACTGAATACAGGAGCCCAGGTGTGGTCTGACCAATGCAGCATGGAACAATGCTATGACTTTCTACGATCATTAAAACAATTACTAAGGACAGAAAAGAACAAGTAGGAAAAGCTTACACCAAACAATTAAGCAAAAAAAAAAAAAAAGCCACTAAAACCCAGTAAAAATCAGTAAACAGAGTTTAATTCATGCAACTATAGGTATCAAGAAAGACCTAATAGGAAAGTCTTATCTTTAGCAGATCCTGAAGACCTATGATAGAGAGGATTGATCTACAGTAGGGGTGTCAAACTCAGGGTCTGTGGGCCAAATTCAGCCCATGGAGTGCTTAGATCTGACCCACAGGGCCACCCTGGAAATAGCAAAGGACCACCCCATGGTGCCTCTGCTAGTGAAAATGGAGGGCCACATTTTTGGCTGCGATGGGCTCCTACAGCCCTCTGTCAGCAAAAATGAAGGTCCATTTTTGCTATTAGAGGGCTGCAGGAGCCCATCATGGCCGAAAACAGGAAAGCCAAAGAAAAAGAAGCCAAAGAAAAAGAAGGGAAGATGAGAAGAGAACAAGGAAGGAAAAATAAGGACAGAGGGGAAGGAAGAAGAAAAGAGAATGAAGAGGGAAGGAAAAAGAAAAGGAAGGAAGGAAGGAAGGAAGGAAGGAAGGAAAGAAAGAAGGAAGGTTATAATGAGAGTGAGAGAGGGTCTGAGGGAAGTCCTGTCTTAGCACTTGGCCACCACAGGTGCCCCCGACACGATTGTCATCAGTCTGGCCATGCCCACCCCAGCCACGCCTACTTCGGCCCTCCGAGGTCAAACACAACCATGATGTGGCCCTCAACGAAATTGAGTTTGACACCCCTGATCTATAGCAAAGGAAAAGTGCAGTTTTGATGTTCTTCCTGGATTTATTTTTTTACTTCCCCAGACTTTCTTGTGATCTCCCGTCAAGTAGCACATGTCTAGTTTCTGACCCCAAATATGATCAATAGATGCTGGCAGTTGCTATAGATTCCTCACAGTATCCGTTTCCAGGATCGGAATGAAAAGAGTAATGGTGTGGAGATCAGTTGGCAAAGTACAAAGGGTTAGAAATGGAAAGTCATTCCAAATATAATTCCAGGTTTTACAGTTTCCTCCTCCATGGGCAACCTTCAAACTTATTACAGATTGTTCTTTCACAGTGGATGGAGACCAGAGTGATCCATAAACCAAATTTGCCTTCCTTCTCTTGAGCTGTATAAGTTTAGCTTTATTTGTGGCAGTGAGAAGGGGAGAGGCATCATTGAATGATTTATTCTCTTTTTAGTTTTTAGTTATTTTAAACTGTATCTCACAAGAGTGTTACTCTATGGAAGTAATGACCTAACACTATCCTGGAGAAGCTATTTTAAAGAACATATGGTCCCAAACAAGGTGTGAGAGCAGTTTCATAAGTCTAATTGAAAGGGTCACCATGGTTAATGGTTTGCAAGTTGCAAATGAATGTGTCTAACTTAGCTCATCAAGTTGTGTGTTCTATCCTGATTAATTCTTCCCACCTTTTGGGGGAACGGGGGAATGTATATTTTCACACAATTTAATAGTGAAAATGTTCTTTGCCACAGTAGTACCCATGAATTAATATCTTTGTTTGGATTCAAGACCCATTATGTCAGTGTTCCCAGTAACACCGCCAATGAAAGAAAAAACTGAGGCTTGAGTTTCCTCAAAGTTCCATTTTATTAGAGATGTCATATTGGCACATCTGAAAACCCAAATGTGAAAGCTTCCAGGTTTTCCCCATCCAAAGGAAAGTTCAAGTCCCTGCCCACCACCCACATGTCCATCACATGATCCAATCCAAGCCCCATCCCACCTGGAGATGCCTCCCAGTTCTAGCTGTCCAGATGGAGGACAAGATGTCCTTGACTTTCTAAGAAAGGAATGTTATTATGACTATATATCACCTTGGCTCCATACAATTCCACCCTCCCAGTTTCCCACAGTAGTAAATGTGGCAGGCCTGAAGATCCAACAAAAAAGATGGCTTCCAGGCATTATTGCTTCCAGACATTATTGATTCAGATATTCAGATAGATGTGGCATGATGGCTCAGTGGTTAAAGACTGAGGTGGAAAGCTGACAGCCCAGAGCGCCATGCAATGGGGTGAGCTCCCATTACTTGCCCCAGCCCACTTAGCAGTTTGAAAGCATGCAAATGCAGGAAGATAAATATGTACCATTTCAGTGAAAAGATAACAGTGTTCCGTGTAGCTTTGGTATATAGTCATACTGGCCACATGACCATAGAAATGTGTTTGGACAATGCTGGCTCCCTCAGCTAAGAAATAGAGATGCGTACCACCCACTAGAGTCAGAGACAACTGGACAGTGGAAACCTTTATCCTTAGCTTTTATTCAGATAGATAAAATATTATTTAGGGTCACGTAAAATGGGGGATGCGGTGGCTCAGTGGCTAAGATGCTGAGCTTGTCAATCAGAAGGGTTGGCAGTTCAGTGGTTCGAATCCCTAGCCCTGCATAATGGAGTGAGCTCCTGTTACTTGCCCCAGCTTCTGCCAACCTAGCAGTTCGAAAGCACGTAAAAAATGCAAATAGAAAAATAGGGACCACCTTTGGTGGGAAGGTAACAGCGTTCCATGTGCCTTTGGCGTTTAGTCAAGCTGGCCACATGACCATGGAATTGTCATCAGACAGTGCTGGCTCTTCAGCTTAGAAATAGAGATGAGCACCGCCCCCTAGAATCGGGAACAACTAGCATGTGTGTGCGAGGAGAACCTTTACGATGGTTTGGTTTAAATATGATTTGTTTCATAATCCATAATGGTCAAATATACTGTCATTAATTATCTTACAAACCTTAATCCCCAAACCAAAATTCATTAATTTTATTATTTATATGCAGCCCATCTCATAGAAGCAACTTTAGGCAGCTTACAAACATTCAAATGAATCTAAGGAGCAAATATATATATATATATATTCTCCATTGAGAAGAACTTACAGTATGCATCTTCAGGAAGTTATTTAATTTTGATATTTTAGAGGCACTGTTTTTCTTGTTGTTGTTGTAGGTTACACAAATATAAAAGAAAAAGCTCTAATAAGCTAGCTGTTTACAAAATTTAATATTGCATTGGAAAATATTGTAATAGTATGAGGGAAAGACCTTGAGACCAGGTGAAGAAATCCAGTCAAGGGAATGATCATAACCCACAGATAGCTAGTGGGTGGGGCAGAAAGCTCAGAAGAGACCTTCCCTAGTTACTCAGACTGTAAAGGAGGAGGAAGGTAGAGTTCTATTCAGATTTGCAAGATTGATGTTGGCCTGATGGAGCAAACCAGATAGAAAACAGATCCAGATGAGCTAATTCTATTTAGCAATAGCAATAGCAATAGACTTATATACCGCTTCATAGTGCATTACAACCCTCTCTAAACAGTTTACAGAGTCAGCCTATTGCCCCCAACAATCTGGGTCCTCATTTTACACACCTCGGAAGGATGGAAGGCTGAGTCCACCTTGAGCCTGGTGGGATTCGATCTGCCAAACTGCTGGAAGCCAGTGATTAGCAAAAGTAGCCCGCAGTACTGCACTCTAACCACTGCACCACTGCGGCTCTATTTTATTGTAAAGCTACAATGACAGAAACTGGTAAATTTGAAAGTACAATTCTTTCCCCACCACTACCATCTCCTTTTCAGCTCCAGAAACCAGGGAAGGTCTTTTCGGAGCCTCTTACCCTACTTGCTATCTAGCTGTGGGCTACACGGTCTCATATCTGAACATTCCCTTGGCCCAAAGTCTTTCTCACATGCCATTTACAAATAGCCAAAATAATTACTGATGAACAAGCTTCGGAAGTCCAGGACTGTGGAACTTCCCTCACAAAGTTCATTTGAATATCTAATTCTGATAGAATCATCTGGAACAGATCTGGAAATTAAGAAGGACACAAATTCATGAGATCTGAATCATCTGATTTGGCCCATATTCACAAACACTTATTCCAATCTCCAAAATCTGGGCTAATTGCTAACTTTGGGAGGTTCTGAGCAGGATTTCACTCTTTCACATGCACATTTAGGATCATTGGCTTTTCTGGGCCATGCTGGAGAATAGGCATGGCCTCAATAGCAGCAAATAAGCAATTTCTTCTACAGCCAGCTCAGCTGCCCAGCTACCAGCATGCTTGCCCAGCTGTGGCATTTAGAGTTTAGCTAAACAGACCTTCAAACTGATATGCTGGAAGCCAAGACAGATGGAGCTTTATATTTAATCCAGAATGTAAATGCAAACAAATGCAGGATATATCTTACGTAACCCCAGTATTTACAAAATGGTCCTCAGGTACCTTAACTAACAAGCCGGATAGTGATTTAAAAATCTATATGCCTCTGTCAGTTGAAACGGTTTTGCTAACCAAGGGAAATAAATTCTACTGCATAACTTCATTCTACAAAGATTGGCATCTCTGTCTGTTCTAGCCACCTACTTTCTCCATACTATAAATAATTGTGTTTTTTTCATCAGGGCAACCTGGTCTACCCACTTATGGGATGGAGCATACTGCTCCATTTTATTTCTTTGTCGGTAAAAACATAAATTCAATATAATTGTACGCATGGTATGAATTTTCAATAAAAAAAATGCAAGGAGAGTAGCCTTTGAAAATGACTCAAGAGGAATACAATAAATCTTTTTTATCTGCCTGGCATGCTGTTTCTGCATTTGGCCCATTCCTAGCACCGTTTCATTTTGATGCTGGAGAAGAAAAGGGCCTTCTATCAGGACACTGCCTTCCTCCAAGACCACCCAGTTAATATAACCATGGATTGCTGCCCCCGTTGCAGTCACGGTCCCTTTTTGCAAGTGAAGATATCCTATTGGGATAGCCTATTGCAATAGACTACCTTATGGTACCAGATTTGAAATTTTGGGCTTAGACAACTTAGAACTACGCCGTCTTCAGTCTGATCTAAGCGTAGTACACAAAACTATCTGCTACAATGTCCTACCTGTCAATGAGTACTTCAGCTTCAACCACAACAATACCCGAACACACAATAGATACAAACTTACCTGACTTTGTGGTTTCCTCCCCAAACCCCCATAATTTTAACTTTGACTATCTACTGTTGACCTCACCCAATGGTGAAATCCAAATTCTTATATTACCGGTTCTGTGGGCGTGGCTTGGTAGGCGTAATGTGGCTTGGTGGGCGTGGCTTGGTGGGCATGGCAGGGGAAGGATACTGCAAAATCCCCATTCCTACCCCACTCTGGGACCAGCCAGAGGTGGTATTTGCCGGTTCTCTGAACTACTCAAAATTTCTGCTACTGATTCTCTAAACTATTCAAAATTTCCACTACCGGTTCTCCAAACTATTCAAAATTTCCACTACTGGTTCTCCGAACTACTCAAAATTTCCACTACCGGTTCTCCGAACTACTCAAAATTTCCACTACTGATTCTCCAAACTACTCAAAATTTCCACTACCGGTTCTCTGAACTGCTCAAAATTTCTACTACTGGTTCTCCAAACTACTCAAAATTTCTGCTATCAGTTCTCTAGAACCTGTCAAAACCTGCTGGATTTCACCCCTGACCTCACCCCATTCCTAAGAGGCCTGTAAGAGGTGTGCATAAGTGCACCAACGTGCCTACCATCCCTGTCCTAATGTCCCATTTTATTCGTATCCATTTCATGTATTCATAATCATATTTATACTTTTATCTGTTAGTTTATATATGCTTAACAAATAAATAAAATATTGACCAAAGCTGCATCAGGCAGCAGCTGAACTCAAGAAACAGTAGTCAGAGCTTCAAACTCAGAGTGGATGGGTAGTGACATTTGGCAGTCTCCTAAAACTAAATGAATTATTTTGGCTCAGCTCTAGTCATGCTTATATTGAGTGAGTTGAGATTTCTTCAAGAAAGGCCAATCTCAGTCTTATCTGATTCCCATCCCCCACCCCCATATAATCGATGTTGTGCTTCAATGGTTAGATGGCCTAGATATTGGTATTTGAACAAAGATCTTTTTTAACATTTATATTTTATTGTGCTTTTACTAATCTTGGCAAAATGTTAATATATATGGCTAGTCCACCTATGATATGCCATAAGCTAAATAAATAAATAAGACCTATCTCTTAAAGCACAGCCAAGAGGAACCAGTCTCTCAGCTGACTCTATCATCTTGGTTAATTCATTTTACTCACTGTAGCCTTGTAGCCTTTTTCTAATGACCATGGTCTTCTCTAAGCCTGATATTAGTTTCAGGTTGGGTTTTTTTTTTTCCTTTTTACGACCCTGCAATCCCTTTACATGAGGTGGAGTCGGGGTGACTGAATGAAACTGAGCATTTATTGGCCGGATGCCCTTCCTAACACCTATGCGGAGTTTGCAGCAGATATTTTCTCTTCAGCTTCAAATAACATCAGTTTCAAATAACCAACTGGAATACATTGTCTGTATCCAATGCTAGCTACTTTAACGTGTCTCTACCAGGGGTGAAATGCTCCCAGTTCGGACTGGATCACCCGATCAGGTAGCAATGGTGGCGGGTGATTCGGAGAACCGGTAACAAAAATCCCTGCACCCCCCCCCACCACCATGCCCAGCTGAGCCGCACGATCATCAGAGGCTTTTTTTTTTACTTTTAAAAGTATTTTTTCTACAACCTCTTCCAACAAAAAATGCTTTTAAAAGTAAAAAAAAAAAAGCCTCTGAGGATCGAGCGGCTCAGCTGGGATCATCAGAGGCTTTTCAAAGCATTTTTTCCTGCAACCTCTTGCCCGAAGAGGTGGTAAAAAAAATGCTTTGAAAAGTCTCTGATGATCCCAGCTGAGTTGCCTGATCGGCAGAGGCTTTTCAAAGCATTAGAAAAAATGCTTTGATAAGTTAAAAAAAAAAAAGTTGGCCACGTCCACCCAGTCACATTATCCCCACCCCCCCACACACACACCAAGCCATGCCCCCAGAACCCAGTACATTTCACCCCTGGTCTCTACCTTCTTCTGAGAACCAGTTCTGCATCAGTTTCAAAACTCTTTTGAGTGACATTAAGGAATATTTTGGTTTTAAACTTAAAGCAATAAAGGACATTTTTTTTAGAACATAAGCAATGCCCTGCTTTATCAGACCCCTGTCCCATCTAGTCCAGCAGTCTGTTGTCACAATAACTAACCAACTATTCAAGGAAGTTCACCAGTCTCCCAGCAGATGGCTTTCAGAGGTAGTTTCACTGCCATCAAGGTCCCCAGCAGAAGTGGGTTTCAGCAGGTTCTAACCAGTTCTGGAGAACCAGTAGCAGAAATTTTGAGTAGTTCGGAGAACCAGTAGTAAAAATTCTGACTGGCTCTGCCCCCATCAATTCTCTGCCTCCCAAGTCCCAGCTGATTGGGAGGAAATGGGGATTTTGCAGTATCCTTCCCCTGCAGTGGGGTGGGAATGGAGATTTTACAGTATCCTTCCCCTGACATGCCCACCAAGCCACGCCATGCCCACCAAGCCATGCTCACAGAACCGGTAGTAAAAAAATTTAAAACCTACCGCTGGTCCCCAGGATTTCCATGAACTGATCCAACCCTATTTTGAAATCACTCAGGCTGGTACTACATCTTGTTGTGGTGAATTCCTGTCCTGATTCTTCAAGAATTCAGTTTCAATTTCATTGACATCTGTAACATTATCTGGTACATTTAATATTCTCTGCAATGGTTTTAAGAAGCACTACCTGCTCAGATAGGCTGGTGTTAAAAAATAAGATTAAGGACATATTTCATGTAACATTAAAAAAAAATCTCTTTAAAGACTTTGACAGAACAAAGAAACTTGCTGTCAAGAAACCAGTGAATAAATGCTGAAATGATGGGGGAAAATAAAACAGGAAAAAAAATATATTTGGCATTGACCAATAGTAAAAAAAGGTTGTCCATCTGCATGTTACTATTCTTTTGAATTTTCTGTGAGTTTGTTTTTATCTTGGTTTCAACATTTAAAGAAAAGGAAAGAGAGACAAAGGAAAGCAAACAATGCCAGGAAAAGAATCTTATGCATCAATTTTATGCCTCTCTCATTTAAGAACACATTTCCATCACCGACACATCATAGCATCCTAAAATGTTTTCTCTTTCCCTCTTTCTCCTTTTGAGCAGCGTATTTATGTCTGGAAGACTGACTCTAATTTGTCTCCTCTGCCTGCCAGATTAAACCCATGAAAAGTTGGACTAGAAGGAGATCAGACATCTGTCATGTGTCTGCACCTTAAAGTAAAAATCTATAACTTCTCATCTTCCTTGTGTAATTAGAAATGCCTATTTCTAGAGGTGAAAACTTGGTAATCTGCTGCATTAAAAATGACCAAGAGTTATCTTGCATATTAAAGACGAACAAATTACAATAGAACGGAATATATATAACTCAGTGTTCAACTGTGGAGTCCTTGGTGCTCTCTAAGGTAAAGGTAAAGATTCCCCTCGCACATATGTGCTAGTTGTTCCCGACTCTAGGGGGCGGTGCTCATCTCCATTTCAAAGCCGAAGAGCCAACACTGTCCGAAGACATCTCCATGGTCATGTGGCTGGCATGACTAAACACCAAAGGCACACGGAACGCTGTTATCTTCCCAACAAAGGTGGTGCCTATTTTTCTGCTTGCATTTTTTATGTGCTTTCAAACTGCTAGCTGGGACAAGTAACGGGAGCTCACCCCATTACACGGCACTAGGAATTCGAAACACTGAACTGCCAACCTTTCAATCAATAAGCTCAGCATCTTAGCCACTGAGCCACTGTGACCCTTTGCTGGTGCTCTCTAAGCAGGGATTTGTTGTGGCCCACCAGCGGCCTGCGTGGATTGCACAGGTCGCTGATCCCGACGATGAGGAAGCTGGTGTGGGGTCGCGCCAGCAGCCTGCGCAGCCGGCGCTCGCGTCGGACAGCGAGGAGGCTGAAGAGGATGTGGTGCCAGAGGCAGAGACTCGGCCTGGGCCTTCAGAACCTCCAGAGACTCCTTCAAGTGGAGAGAGTGAAGTGAAGGAGCCTCTCCTCAATGCTCGAGCACACAGGACTGCCAAAAGGCAGGAGTGGCTACTCAGGAGGAGGAGGTCTCCTCGAGAGTAAGGTTTGAGGATAATGGGCCACTCCCTTAGCCTATTTAAGTTGCAAGCAGTTAGTAATTTCTTGCTGGAAACAACGTGTAATTATTACAGAGGATTTTGAGAGTGAGTGTCTTATCGTATCTTGTTTTCTGGGCTGGTTGCCAACCTTTACCGGACTTTGTTTATCCTTGGTACATTATAACTTTGGTGTGTATCACAATCCTTGGGAATCTGGAGCTGGGGCAGAACAGGATTAATACCAGACAAACAATCCAGTAGAAAACAATATCCTAATAAGGCACTATCAAGGAGAAAACCACTTCCCCACCAAAACATGCAGGGCAAACTGCTGTGTATAAACAGGGAACAAACCCCACCCTCAGTCACACTGATGATGTTACTTAGTCAGATGATAAAATGGCTGCAAGCAAACAACCAAACACAGAGAGCACCAAGGACTCCACAAACAAATTCATCATCCCATAAGCTCTTGTGGATCTCACTCTGCTTCACTGAGTGCATTTAATGTTATTCTAAGCCATTATTTGAAATTTCTAGGGAAGAGAGGAAGTAGAGTCACAGAGGTGAAATCGGAAATAGTACTTATTTATTTATTTATTTATTTATTTATTTATTTATTTATTTAAAAAGTTAAGTACAGGATTTCTAGCATCAAGACCTTCACCAGCTCCCGTTGGGGTAAAGAGAATGGAGACATAGGTCATGATTTCAAATCACAACAGTTTAACAAACAAACAACCCAATTAAAAACAAGTTAACGAAATATGATAATTACAAACCTCAAAGCCATTGTGTAACTAAAGCAATAATATAGGAGAAAGCAATACAATAAAGCAGAATGAAAGAGAGTATTCCTATAAATGCATAAAATAAGCCAACTCGTGCTCATTAAATGTTAAATTTTAAGGAGAAAAAAGACATTAAATGGGAAATCCTCTATAGATGTGCCATGCTTATCCTAATAAAGACTTTATTTTTTAAAAATAATCTTTATTTACATTTTCCATTAAAAAGAAAAGACAACACATCATATAAATAACACACAAGACAATACAACAACAAAAAACAAAACAAAACAAAAACAGGCATACCTCTATGTAGTACTTTAATAACCTAATATTCGGTACTGTATATCCATATTATATTCCGGAGAAGACAGAACAACTTATATACCTTTATACATCAATTAGGTCTATCCGACCTCACTTTACTTGTACAGTATAAGTTTCTCAATAAATACCATACCTCATCTAATGTGGGTTATAATTTCCTCTTCTCTAACCACTTATAAAATTTTTCCCAAGATAAACATGTTTGTGTTTGGTCTCTGTCTTTTAGTTTTTTGGTCAATTTATCTGCTTCCGCACATTCTAAAATCTTCTTTACAATTGTCTCCTCTGTTGGGATATTTTGATTTTTCCAATAAAGACTTTAGTAAAAATATGAAGTATTTTTATTTATTTATTTTATTTTATTTTATTTATTTATTTATTTCGTCAAGCATGTATTTTATGACAGATACAAGTGTAAACATAATTATAAATGAAATGGGTATGAATAAAAGGAAACATTAGGACAGAGACGGTAGGCACACTGGTGCGCTTATGCACGCCCCTTATAGACCTCTTAGGAATGGGGTGAGGTCTACAGTAGACAGTCTAAGGTTAAAGTTTTGGGGGTTTGGGGAAGAAACCACAGAGTCAGATAGTGCATTCCAGGCGTTGACCACTCTGTTGCTGAAGTCGTATTTTCTGCAGTCTAGTTTCGAGCGGTTTACCATGAGTTTGTATCTATTGTGTGCTCTTGTACTGTTTTGGTTGAAGCTGAAGTATTCATTGGCTGGTAGGATTTCCCTGGGGACTGTATAATCCGAGTCAATGTGTATTTTAAATAACTTACAAGTGTGCCCCTTGTCACAATTTACTCATCCCAGGTCCCGCAGTCCACCCCAAAAGCTGGACTTTTAAGCCACCCCTTCGCCCCCAGAAGAAGCAAATATAGACAAAAAGAGTAGGCAGTTGCAGGCTTCGAAATGACCTCTTCACTCAGCTACAAATACTGGGGGCAATGGATTTTTTTTTTCCCTAATCCACTGTTCTTTCAGTTTGGCATCCCCGCCTCACATCCTTGGCAAAGCCTTCAGTCTGTTTTCCACGTCTGTCTTCATCATGCAAAAAAAGTAATTCTTTTTGGCTGCACAAATAGAGGGACTCCTGAGCCATCCATCAAGCATATGTGCCCAGCATTGGAATCAGAAGTTTCCCTTTTGAGAATCCATGCCAGGTGTTTCTTGCTAAAAAAAAAAAAATCCCTCTGATTCCAGGAGGTTGTGTTACACAGCAGAAATACAGATGATTTTATACCTGCAAAGGGCTGTAGATATTAGGCAAGGACCGCATGGGTGCACGTTTTATATTTTGCTAATATACATAAGAAAATGTGGGCTTTATCTACTCGTGAAGGATTTTTTTTGGCACACAGTCTCTGAATTGTTGCTAAAGAGTTGGCTGGGTGTTCCTGGAAAGATAGTTGTATAGCAAATGCCGAAATTTGGCTTGATGAAATGTGTCCCACTTTCAGTCTTTGAATTGGCTTTTTATCAGCCTAAAGGAAAGACTCAACAATATGATTCCATATGGTCAGAATTTAATTTGTTGTTTTTTCTGTTAATATTGTTGCATTTATCTGTTGTTATTCATTAGCATGCTTTACTTGTCTGTGGATGTTTGCCTTGTTGCATTTGCATACATATTGCATACATATGTACTGTATATACATGCTTTTTTGTCTCCTACAGTTATATAAAAATATTTTTAAAAAAAATCAAAAGGGAGTCTACTGTATGGGCTGGAAAGAATTGAGTTGTGAGCCTTTAATCTGTTGTAGAATCTCTTTCTTTGCATCTTAATACATTTGAATTTTAAAGAGATGCATCTGTGTATTGGCCACAAGATAATATATGAGATGCCAAACTTGTTTGGCCTCATCAGAAATGCTCACGTGCACACAACCGACATCCCCAAAAACATATTAGATGTCCTGTATTAAGGGAATCAGTTGCATGTAGATTTATTCTAAATTCATGAACAACTTCTAATGTTAACGGAGAGGCAAGAGTTACATACAGCACACAATGGAAGTGCACTCTGGAATCCAGAATACTAATTAATTGTAAGGAAAAAATAATAATTAAATGTAAAAGGAAAAACCATACTGGAATATTAATTTAAATATTATGTTTTATAGTCTCTTATGTCTTATGCCTAAGTATATTTGCCCATGTTGTATGGCTGTAATATTATAATCCTTCCCATCTCCTTTGCTAGCATTTTTTATTGGGGTCATTATTGTGATTATTATTACACTGCTGCTTTATATGTACACTGAGAGTTTTTGCACCAGAGACAAATTCTTTGTGTGACTAATCACACCTGGCCAATAAAGTGTTCTGTTCTGTTCTGTTCTGTTCTGTTCCGTTCCGTCCCGTCCCGTCCCATTTTGGCTACGCTCTTTTGATGGAATATATAGCCCTGTATGCTATTTAAAAACAAATGGTCAAAAAGTATATTCATACTGAATATTTTTCACACTCAAAAATGAAAATGTCTACAATATACCATCTTTACTAGATTTTCCCTTTTTCCTCCTATAATCTTAACCCCAGCAAATGTGGGTTGGTGTGTAACTTTCAGACTTAAAATAACAAGCGTCTCTCTACCCACTGTCCTTGTCACATGGAATCATTGGGTAGGAACAATAGTACAATTAGAAACACAATCGCCTTCACTTATATTTCAACTAGCTGGACGCCCATGCTTCTCTACGAAACTATGTGATTGGGCATGATAAATTGACACTTAAAGTCTGAAATTTAATGTAGAATGTGTAACTCAGTAGCATCAGGGCATATTAATATAAGGCAACTGGCAGTTGGAACAGAGAGGGAGGGGGAGTAGAATGTCCCAGCCCGCAGGCTGGATGAGTGCCCATGCCCAGTTTAGCGAAGGGGTAGCATCCGAACGTGTTAATATAAGGCAACTGGCAGTTGGGACAGAGTTCCTTTCAGGTGGGGAGGGGGAGTAGAACGTCTAGCTCCTTGATATCAGAGCATGTGAATATAATACTGTATATGAAATACTAATGATCTGATGGTAATTTAAAAAAAATCCTTTCTTAGCGAGCACCTAGAAGCCAAGAGGAACATACATGCCAAATTTCAAGTCTGTAAGCTATTTCTATTTTTTCTGTTTCTATTTCTATTGTGCTGCCCATGTCTGAGACTGCAGTACTTCCCAAAAGAGGCCATTACATTTGCAGATTGCTGTTTTGTTAGTATATTCAGCTTCTATTATCATACTAGAACGTGAAATGCCCATGTGTAGGGTCTTTTCAATTGCCTTGATTAAGGAAAGTTTCAATATCACGCCCCTACTTTCTGATTAATTTTGCATGCTGTCACTTCCCTAAGAGGAAAAGGAGGTGATCATGATGATTTTATCAAAGTGTGAGATGAATTCACTAAGGAATTGAATCATACACATACACTCACACATATTTATTCCTCTGTCAGTCGAATTACATTTTTTAAAATGAGTTTCAATTAGAGCTGTGATGAGTTTTTTTGGGGAAAAAAAAGAATAATAATTGTCCTATGATTTGGATTATTGATCAGTTTAGATGAGGGTGATCTACAACGTCATAGGAACCAATAAATAAAGGTTCTTTTTTAGTAGAGGGAATCTGATCCTGTTGCTCCTCCTTTCAACTTTATAGGACAAAATCTTGTATAATTTAATGCAATTACATTTAGTATATAAAAATACCATATTTTTCACCCCCTAAAAGGGGGTGAAAATTTGGGTGTGTCTTATACACCAAATGTAACCCTGTCCACTCACTGGCCCCCACCCTTTGGCCTCTGCCTCCCAGCAATTTACCTCCTTGCAGCAAGCAGCAAGAAGAAACAGCCTGTTTCAGCTTCAGCACAGCCTAATTAACACAAGTTGATCATGGGTTGGATCAGCCTCCCGACCCTCAGCTGTTTCAGGCTGCAGGGATTGCCAGTGCCTATTGCTGCGCGGGCCTCTGCTGCTTGCTGCAAGGAGGTAAATTGCTGGGAGCATTTTTTTTTTCTTGTGCTAATCAAGCTATGCTGAAAACGAAAATGAAGGTAAAGCAGGATGTTTGCTGTTTGCTGCAATGAGGCAAAATTGCTGGGAGGCAGAGGCAGATTTCTTGTTCTTGTTTTCCTCAACAAAAAAGGTAGGTGCATCTTATAGTCCAGAGCATTTTATCCTCCAAAAAATACAGTATATTCATCCTCATTACGGTCATCAGATAATAATCAGATGTTTACTAAAATTTGGTACTCATTTTCTTACAGAGAAGAGTGCTAGCCACAGTAAAAAGTAAGTATTAGTGGTGTCAATCCAGAAGAACAAGGGAGACCATCATTTGACAATGTTCTCATTTCTGGGATTTCACCCAATGAAAGGGATCCATGCCCTTTGTTGCACTCATGAAAAAGTCATTAGCTGCTGCTACTATTACATTTACTCATCTTCCTCCATGCCTAAAAGATGATTCACTACATGGAGTAATTGTCCTGCTGATCCCACTGATCAAGACTTACTTACCATGTGCTATTCTCTGGATTATATGTCTTGGCCACTTCAAAGACCAACTCAATATTAGAAAATGCCATAACAATGTAAAATGCTATTGTAGGTTGGCCTGGCATAGATGACTATAGCAATAATCAAATCTCAATCTCTCTCTCTCTCTCTCTCTCTCTCTCTCTCTCTCTCTCTCTCTCTCTCTCTCTCTCTCTCTCTCTCTCTCTCTCTCTCTCTCTCTCTCTCTCTCCTTCCCTCCCTCCCTCCCTCCCTCCCTCCCTCCCTCACACATGAGTTTCGAATGACTAGAAGGGATGTTTCACATATTAGAAGATTTTGCTTCTTTTTATCTATAATCTTTGAAAAGAAATGCATTTATTAATAAGGAGTTCAGAAATACCTAGCCATCAAAAAGCAGGAGACGATTTTTATCTCCTGAAAGTAAATTCATAGATCATGTTTAAAAGAGAGGGGGGGGGGAGAGAGAGAAAGGGCTTCAAAAGTTGTGAAGCAAGGTAGGAGGAAGAATCTAATTTAATGAGGATAAAAAGTTTATGAAAATAACAGCCAAAAGCCTAAGAAAAGCTGCTAAGGTATAAAGATGCCTTAGCAAAGGAATATTAATTCATATCTAATCCAAGAAAAAAATGTTGATTACTAAAAGGAATGTGTTATAAGCATCAATTGAGGGGAAATCAGATTGATAGTAAGCGTGACACTATCAAGGTCTAACAGGGTGAAAAAGCCAACACAGCAACCATAACCAAGTAATAAAAACTTTTTCTGTTAATGGGAAGATTAGGAAATACCTAACTTACTATATGATTATTAAATCCTACGATGCAGGCAATAAACCCCTACAATTATTTTTTTATAAAATGTGATGAGCAAACTTTAATAGTTTGAATGAAACAAAAAATTCTAGATTCCTATTTTGCCTAGACACATAGGAAGATGTATTGACATCTGTATCAAATACCAATATTAATAATTGACTTAGATTATGTCTTATTCACCCACCCACCCAAATAATATTTCAGACTTATGGAATTCAATGCAGTGATACAGAAAGGCTTGAGTAAATTATTGTGTCATTTGGGATACAGGAAGATTAATACTTTCTGTTAGGATATGGTTTGAGCCTAACAAATTGTCCAGGCAATATATGTGTTCTGTAACTTTAATATGAATATGTATTATGTTACTTTAAAGTTTTACTGCTGATTCATTGTAATACTGAGTCATGCTGTAATTAGATAATCACTGGTTGTAAACGTATTTAAGAAAGGTACTGTGAAGTATTCAGTTGATGATAAGCTACCATTATGTGAGGAGTTGCTATCATTGTGCTATCATCGTTGGATGGATCTGCTACCATCGTGGTTTGTGAACCAGAGTGAGTTTGCTATTCTAACCAACTACTGTTTGTGGTAAGAAACTTTTTGTATCACTGGACTGATTTAACTGGCAAAGACTTGGATTGATTTAAAGACTATGAGATTGTTTTTTCACTATAAAGTAAGCTTTTGATAAACCAGTTTGAACATCTCTTATTCATTGCTCTCAGCAACGTTTCTCTGTGCTCTACACTCTGCTGGTTGGTAACACAACAACAATATCCTTAACACTTTCTTTAAACATATGTATAGTTTGTTTCTTCTGGGAAGAAAGATATTGACTCTGTGTAAAGTAGAGCCACTTTGGTCTAGTGGTGAAGGCACCATGCTAGAAACAAAGAGTCTGTGAGTTCTAATCCCAGTTTTGGCATGAAAACTGGCTGAGTGACTTTGGGCCAATCACCTGTAACCTGTGAATTCTAGTCTGGTCTTTGGCATGAAAGCTGATTGGGTGACTTTGTGCTAATCACCAAGAGACAGCAAGTTAGGGGAGGGGAGGGGAGGGAAGCAAAAGAACTACAGATTTTTCTCTGGAAGGTCAACAGGTATTATTTTATATACAGAGCCTGGTGGCTCAGCAGACTGATAGCATTGTGATTAACACCAGCTGTCTGCAATTACTGTAAGTTCGAATCTCACCAGGCTCAAGGTTGACTCAGCCTTCCATCCTTTCTAAGATAGGTAAATTGAGGACCCAGTTTGTGGGGGCAATAAGCTGACTTTGTATAAATATACAAAAGTATAAAGGCTGTTGTTTAACGCATTGTAAGCCGCCCTGAGTCTCCGGAGAAGGGCGGCATATAAATCAAATTAAAAAAAAATTGCATTCTAAATTATTTTAAATTTGGTCTGCCTTTCAAAGTTGTTGTAACTTGGTTGGCCCTAATGTTGACTAAATAAATAAATCTTGGCCATTCAGTTCCCAGGGGTTGGGCCTGACTCAGTGGCATAAAATTCCCAGTTTGAAATCAGAAAGTAAGCCCTTGAAGGACTTATTTGTTTGTTTATTACTTATTTACTTATTTACTTATTTATTTAGTCAAGCATGTATTAGATAACAGATATAAGTATAAACATGATTATGAATGCATGAAATGGATACAAATAAAATGGGGACATTAGGACAGGGACGATAAGCACGCTGGTGCACTTATGCACGCCCCTTACAAGAGGTCCTAAGAGCTCTTAGCAATGGGGTGCGGTCAACAGTAGACAGTCTAAGGTTAAAGTTTTGGGGGTTTGGGGAAGAGACCACAGAGTCAGGTAGTCCATTCCAGGCATTGACCACTCTTGTTGCTGAAGTCGTATTTTCGGCAATCGAGATTGGAGTGGTCTACCTTAAGTTTGTATCTATTGTGTACTCGTGTATTGTTGTGGTTGAAGCTGAAGTAGTCATTGACAGGTAGGATGTTGAAGCAGATAATTTTGTGTATTACGCTTAGGTCAGACTGAAGGCGGTGTAGTTCTAAATTGTCTAAGCCCAAAATTTCAAGTCTGGTGGTATAAGGTATTCTGTTGCGAGTGGAGGACTCTTCTCGTGAAATATCTCTGGACTCGTTCAATTGTGTTAATGTCCGATATGCAGTGCGGGTTCCAGGCAGATGAGCTGTATTTGAGAATTGGTCTAGCAAAGGTTTTGTATGCTCTAGTTAGCAGTACAATATTACCAGAGAAGAAACTACGTAAGATTAGATTAACAACTCTTAATGCCCTTTTGGCAATGTTACAAATTAATTAATTTAATTAATTTAATTAATTAATTAATTAATTAATTAATTATTTATTTTGGGGGAGGCAGTTTATCTAGAAATATAGAAAACTGAAGGCAGAAACAGATCTAGTGGTCCATCAAGTCTACCCTTTGAGCTTATTTGTTTTTGGTTTTCTTTTTCATTAATTTATTTTTAATTACTCTCATTGTGATTCTTTCTTATATCTTCCTTTTGTGAAGTAATTGCTTCCTGAATCATCTGTAGTGTTGTCTGCATTTCTTTTTGAAAGTTGTTAGATTTTTAATTATTATTTTTATCCCACCGGAATCTCATTCTCTCACACGAGGGTGGATATGCTGCTCCTGTTCAAATTACCCCAAAATATATGGATTTGGCCCACCACAGCTTAGATATTCTCAGTTGATTATTTCAGTCCTCTAGATGACAGAAGATCTTGGTTGACAAGACTAACTATTTAGTGTTAGTTTTGTGATTTTGATTTTTCTTTCCAGCAGCAAAATAAATCCAGAAAGCATCTCCTTTCAGCACAAGCAACGGGAACATATCTCTGATGAGAACAGTGAGAATTTTAAATCACAGCAAAACACTTTAAAAAAAAACAAAAACCTTCATCACAATCCTGGGAGCCATTTGCAGCTGTTAGTCTAATAGACATGGTCTTTGAGATGAGTTTTCCCTTTGAGAGTGTCCCAGAATGGAGCAGTGACAGAAGAAAGACATTAAAGACTAAGTTGAGACAAAAAATCCATTGTCAGCTGTAGGCGAGAAGATTCTGTGGTACCCTCACATAGATTACAATCTTCAGTAGAGATGGGGGAGACTCTCGTTTTGGGTCATGCTACTGATGCAGACTCCGTAAAAACCTTAGAAACAAAACAAGAGTGATGCTAATTAATGGAAGTAGTACAGGGGTGGGTTCTAAATTTTTTTACTACCGGTTCTGTGGGCGTGGCTTATTTTCTGGGTGTGGCTTGATGGTCATGTGACAATTCTTTAGGATTTAGCAGAGGTACTGGTCTACCAGGCTTTTAACTGCTTGCAGAGCTATACCGGTCTACCAATTTGTTTTTGGAGGCACCGGTCTACCACCACACTGTCTTTTAACACTGATCAGCTGTAGGGCGGCCTTTTGAAGCCCCGCAGCAAGAGTTTAAACAGTTTTTTTCCTTCTAGCCAATCAGCTGGGGCTCGGGAGGCAGCGAATAGTTTGGGGGTGGGGTCAAATAAAAGGTAAGAATAACGTGGTGGCGGGCAGCTCCCGAACAAAGAGAACCAGTTCGGTGATGTCATATCATCACCACTATCGGCTCAGCCGAACCGGGCCAAACCGGGAGGAACCCACCACTGAAGTAATAACTCTGCAAACCCAACAGTTTCACCCACCATCACGAAACAGATTGATTTCTGGCTGCATGTTGCATTATTTTTTTCCTACTGATCCAGTGGTGGGTTGCTCCCGGTTCTGTCCGGTTCTATAGAACCGGTAGTAAAACCAGTGGGAGGCCCCACCCACCTGCCACGACATCATGATGGATGATCTGTGCATGTGCAGAAGTGCAAGCATGCGCAAGAGCAAAGCGAGTGAGCCCGCTCCCATTACGAACCAGTAGTAAAGGTAAGTCGAACCCACTCCTGTACTGATCCATCGTCAGCTTGTTTCTAAGTCACCGTCTTGAACGTGCTCCATATCCTCTGGATATTAACAAAAGAAATATTTTTTAGGCAGGGAATAAGGAGATAGCAAGTAATACAAAGCAAGCTGTTTGTGATACAGCCAGGGATGGGATTCAGCCGGTTTGTACAGGTTCATGCGAACTGGTAGTTTTAGCTGCCTTTTTTAAGCCGCATGCATGCGTGCAAGTGCGTGAGCCAAGTGCATGTGCAGAAGGTGCTTGCACAAGCCAAGCGAGCATGTACGCATGCACGCTCACATTTTCGGTGCTGGGGCGAACCGGTTGTTAAATTATGTGGAGCCCGCCTCTGGATACAGCTAGTCCTTGCCCTACAGCCACAATCAGAATCAGAGCTTCTGTGGCAAACAAGGCCGTTCTTAAGTGAATCATGCCTGATTTTATCACCTTTTTTCCAGGATTGTTAACTGAATCACTGCAGCTGTTAAGTGAATCATGAGGTTGTTAAGTGAACCCGGCTCCCCTCATTGACTTTGCTTGTGGGTTTACGAGCTGAGACGCTGCCACTGTCGTAAATATAAGCTGCTTGCCAAATGCCCAAATTTTGATCATGGGAATAAGTCCTAAGTGTAAGGACCAATCACATTTTTTGAGTGCCATTGTAATTTTGAACAGTCACTAAATAAGCAGTTGTAAGTTGAGAACTTCCTGCACTCATCCTTCAGAAGAACTTCAGAAGACCTTCAGAAGAACAACTTTTGAGACAATGGGAAAGGAACTCAAAGTTGATGGTTTTGAAGCTCTTCTAGATTATTGGGGTGGGGCGGGACAATAACAGAAGCTGGGAATCCATAGAAAGGCATTTTGCTGGATATTCTCCCAAATCTAGAGCCAGACTTATTCCTATAGGTCACCATGTTGTTGACATTTACCTGCAAATTGCTAACTCTCCTCATTAAAAGGTGCATTCTCAACTGCATATTAAATAGACTGTTAGCACAGAAGTCTCTGCCATCTAGAAAACAGAGATTCTGGCGCCGAGAATATCTGTCTTTGGGTTGATCAAGCCACTGAACAAATAATTGCTGGTTTGGCATTCTGACCATCATTCCTCTAAGGCAAAGGAGGAAGACAATTAAGGGATGGTATTTGAGAATCTCAAAAGTTTTCTCTGGTGAGACAAAACAACATCGTCTTGACAAATAGGGGAGGCACAGCAAATGTATTCCAGCCAATATGGAAGAGATATATTTTGGGTGGAATATTCAAATAGTTCAGAGAAGAAACAATGACCAGACAGGAGACCTCAGGTGGTTATCTACAATAGCAATAGCACTTAGACTTACTTACCGCTTCACAGTGCTTTCCAGTCCTCTCTAAGCAGTTTACAGAGTCAGCATATTGCCCTCAACAATCTGGGTCCTCATTTTACTGACCTCGGAAGGATGGAAGGCTGAATCCATCTTGAGCTGCTGAGAATCAAACTGCTGGCAGTCGGCAGAATTAGCCTGCAATACTGCATTCTAACCACTGTGCCACCACAGCTCTTATAAGAGCAATAGTATTAGACTTATATACCGATTCACAGTGCTTTACAGCCTCCTCTCAGAGGTTTACAGAGTCAGCCTATTGCCCTCAACAATCTGGGTCCTCATTTTACTGACCACGGAAGGATGGAAGGCTGAGTCAACCTTGAGCCTGGTGAGATTCAATCTGCCAAACTGCTGGCAGCCGCTGATCAGCAGAAGTAACCTGCAGTACTGCACTCTGACCACTGTGCCACCACGGGTCTTATCTACAATAAGGGTAAGTAACCTACATTTTCAGAGCTATATATTGGATTTTAACTTCCACTTCACTTCATGCAACAAGGCCAAATGGCTGAAAATGATAGTAGATGTAATTCAACAATAGGTGTAATTCCTCACCACCTCTAAGTGGAAGTGGTAGCATATATCTTTGTCCATTCAAAGAAAACATACCTCAAGGAATAGAGGACTGAAGACTATAATTAACTGCACTTTCTTTCTCCTTCTTTTTACTTGCACTGAAAGTACACCGAGCCAAAAATCCACCAACCTTGTGTTCTTAATACCAGAATATTTTCCAATCAATCATCATGCTAATAGGAGAAATCGGAGACAAACCCCCACCCATCTGGACCCTATTAACATAGGTAGTCCTTAACTTACAACAGTTCCTTTAGTCACTGTTCAAAGTTACAACAGCACTGAAAAATGTGACTTATGACCATTTTTCACACTTACAACCATTGCAGCATCCCATGGTCAAGTGATCAAAATGTAGATGCTTGGCAACTGACTCATATTGTGCTGATATTAATATATATAGTAACGCTAGACTATGTTTGTTAGTAATAATTATGTAGTAATTTTTATTTGTATTAATAAGGGTTTTCTACCAAAATGAACGATACTCTGATGCCACGCTGTCCATGCAATGATATTGATGATATTGATGTATGTTTAAAAATAAAAAAAAAAAAATTACCCACAAAAAAATTCAGACACTTGGCAACTGACTCATATTGATGATGGTTGCAAGATCTCAGGGACCTGTGATCACCTTTTGTGATCTTCTGACCAACAAAGTCAATGGGGTATGTTAAGGAATATGCACATAGTAACTCTTGAGTAGCAAGGTTGTGCACATAAGAAATGGCTAAGAGTGATTGTGAATAAGCACTGTCAATACACAGACACACTGAGTTGTGATATTCTTTTACTTTTAGAAAAAAGCAAAGCAAAGTCCAATAAACAATCCAGCTCCTACACAGATAAAGATAGTTAAATTGTCAATCCAAGGATATTCCAAGAACAAAGTCTTCTTACCAGTTGTTGTAGTCATATGCAATAAAACAGTTCTTTTTGGAGTTGCAAACAGGAACAAGTACAGCAGTAAAATAATCAGTAAAACAGTAGAAAACAACAAGTAGCAATGATCAAGCAGTGATCATGCAGAGAGAACCGGCAGAGAGGAGCAGAGGTAGCAATAATAATGTAATAAGAAAAAAAACAAGCCATGATTCAAGCTTCCTCTTAAGTATGTTGGCTACAGAGTTTAGCCAATCAGAATACAGTATGATACAATACAGCATTACAGGCTTAAAGCTATACATTACATTTTGACTGCAAACATGCATTGAAGTTTATATATATTGCCAAACCAACCAGTTAGGCAATAGCCATTTCCTAACAGGGTAAGCCAGATTCACTTAACAACTGTGTTGCTGATATAACAACTGCAGTGATTCACTTAACAACAGTGGCAAGAAAGGTCATGAAATGGGGGGAAATTCACCTAACAAATGTCTCACTTAACAAAAGAAATTTGTGGTCGTACGTCGAGGACTACCTATATGAAAAAGTCTGCTATGAAGTGTCTTCTTCATACTCCTCATTCTAGACCAAGCAATTTAGTGCCTTCCAAATGTTTTGGATTACAATTCCATTAATTGAAATTATAGCTGTGACCCAAAAACATTTGGAAAGATTCCCCAGTTTGATGCTGTTTGCCTCTTCTCCTTAATCAAAACTTCCCTAGAATCATTCCTTGTCCTTACGGTCTTTATTAAATAAGCCATCATGAAGAAAAATAAAATAAACATACTGAGTTCTGAGTTGGATTGAAGAGATAAATGAGATTAATCCAGAGAGTAAAAGGTACAAAAGGAGATAATTACAACAAGATAAATATTGAGAGAGAGATAAATTTGGGCTAGGGAGACCATGGAAAGGAGACACTGCAAAAAGGGATATTTTGAAGAAGATATTAGGATAAAGACGTCGCTGAATCATGAAAAGAAGAAAATGGGAGGGAGGGAAGAGTATAAGGAAGGGAGGGAGGGAGAAAGAGAGGAAGGGAGGAGGAAGGAAGGAAGGAAGGAAGGAAGGAAGGAAGGAAGGAAGGAAGGAAGGAAGGAAGGATATAGGTAGACAAATGTGTTTTACTAGTTACATAATAAAAATAAAGACAAATTCTCTAAAGAGAGATAAGATAAATACAATTGATCAGTTCAGTTTTCTGGGCAAACGGAGGGCATGTCATGTCATACATCTCTTCAGTGCAAAGTTTATCTGGGTTGTTTTTAAATTTATTTTTCATCTTGCTGGGCAATTACAAAACTGAAGTGTCATGACTCTGACCTGTTTTTCCACAAATGAAAGCTCTTCCCTCTTTCTCACTTCTTGTATCTTCTGCCCAAGTGGGAATCCTTCTCCTCACCTGGTCCTACCGTTAGGCAGTATGGAACAATGGCATCATCCAGTGGTTGAATTCAATTTTTTTTACTACCGGTTCTGTGGACGTGGCTTGGTGGGTGTGGTGTGGCTTGGTGGGCATGGCTTGGTAGATGTGGCAGGGGAAGATACTACAAAATCACCATTCCCACCCCACTCTGGGGCCAGCTAGTTGCCAGTTCTCCGAACTACTCAAAATTTCCGCTACCAGTTTTCCAGAACCTGTCAGAACCTGCTGAATAGCACCCCTGGCATCTGTTGTGGCCCCGCCCTCTGAGCCTGTCCCATCGGAGGAAGAAAGCTCCAAGCATGAGGAAGAGGAGTCAGCCAGGCCTCCCTCTCCAGGCCCCTCCCCTCTGGCATTGTCTCAGGTGCCGGCCGAGGGAGAGGAGATCAGTAGGGAGACAGGTGGCTCGGATCAGAGTGACGAAGAAACATCATTCCTGGACGCACGCCTCCGAAGGCGTGATAAACGATTGCAGCAGCTTAGGAGGCGTGCTAGGGATTAGAACTGAGTCACTGGACCACACCCCAGAGACTATGTAATAGAGGGTGGTGGTCAGTGATCCTTGTGACGAACAAAGCAAACCTTGGATAGTCACTAAAGCCTCGTCTGGAATTGCTGAGAGAAAGATTTCTTGTTGTCGGACATTTGGACTCTTGAGTATTTAATCTTTCTGTTTTACTGTGAAAATAAAGGCACTTGGCAGACGGTGTGTCTATCGCTGCCAAGTGGGAGATAAAGAAACTGGGTGCGTTCCAAAGTGTTTCCTTAACCCTCGGCTGGCTGTGTTTGTGTGTGTGTGGGTACGGGGACAGATCAGCATCATCTCACAGCAACTGGGAACTGGCAGTGCCAAGTATGCTTCTCCCTTGAATTCCTCAGACTTTCCTGATTGCCAGAGGACTATACTGAATATATTTAAGACTTGTATGTTCACCCTACCCCATCCATCCCAAAATCGCACCTCCTACTTTAGAACTACTGGAGAACATTTTCCCATCGTCAATGTTGAGATAAGGTTTACCTGTCAATCTAGCTGATTCCTTTATATTATAGCTAGTTTCACATATCCCATAAATCTCTGGTGTGTTTAATTCTAGTTTACTGGATAAACACTATTGATTAATTTCATACAACATGCTAAGCCAGGGCAATGAAAGAACTCTGATAACACCTTTATTCTAACAGTGAAAAAAGAGAGTTAAAAAGGAGAATGGAGACAACATTGAAGAAGATATGTGGGAACGGTTGGGAAAGCAGGAACTTAGCCTAGAAAGATAGGAAGGAGTGAGGGGGGAAAATAAAGATTTCCCCACTTTGACTGTCTTTCCTATAAGAGGGAAGGAGATAAGGAAAGAAAGAAACATTACACTATTGTTGTGGTCTGCCAGCAGCCTGTGGAGCTGGCAGCGGAGTCGGACAATGATGAGGCTGAGGAAGAGCATGGGCCAGTCCTGGAGGCTGGGGAAGGCCTGGATGAGGGCTCTGCGTCGGAGGCAGAGATGGGGCCAGGGCCATCTGGGAGTGATGTGTGAACTCCAGAGCCTCCAGAGGTGGACAGCAGAGAGGCAGAGAAACAGGAGGAGCCTGTTCCTAGTGCACGCATGCAAAGAGCTGCCAGAAGGCAAGAGCAGCTACAGCAAAGCGGACAACTCGGGAGTAAGGTCAAGAGATGATTGGCCCCTCCCATAAGGCTTAAAAGACCAGCAACAGCTCTTGGGCTCTTTGTCGGAAAACAACGTTGATAGATTTGTTTCTTGTCTTGCTGCATTTATTTCTTGTCGGCGTCTTTTGCTCCTGAACTTTTGCCCAGAAAAGCCTTTGGCAGGTTGCCTAATTAGACCAAGGTTGGTGATAAGGCTGAAGAATTGTGTTATGAAGAATTTGTTTTGAATTAGTTTGGACTATGCTGAGAATGAGTTAATTCTCAGCTGTCCTAATAAAGTCTGTTTGTTTAGAACTGATTGAGTCTGATAATACCTACTTGGGCCTGGGTCATGACACCTATAATAGCAGAGACCAGTTCATGCAGTGCCCGTTTCCTGACTTGCCTTAACAGAATAACAGAATTGGACGGGACCTTGGAGGTCTTCTAATCCAACTCTCTGCTCAAGCCTATTCCAGTGATGGCTAACATTTTTGGGACCGAGTGCTGAAAGCATGAGCACACACACATTTGTAATGCAATGTGTGCACATGCCCTGTGCGCCTCCCACGCATGTACGCATGACCCTGTGTGTGTGTGGCCCACCCACCCTGCATGTGACCTCTACATGTATACCCCGCCCCCGTGCGTGTGCTCTGCCCCCGCACATGCACACGCATCTCCCTCATGCGACCCTCCCCCACGCATGCACGGCAGAGACTTGAAAACCAGCTGGCCGGTGGGAGGTGCACGCACATGTGCAGCACTGAGCTGGGGTGATGGCTCCCATGCCCGCAGAGAGGGTCCTGCATGCCACCTATGGCACAAGAGCCTTGGTGGCGCAGTGGACTAAGTGCTGTTAAAGTAGTACTTAGTTGCCAGCTGCCTGCAATTACTGCAAGTTCAAATCTCACCAGGCTCAAGGTTGGCTCAGCCTTCCATCCTTCCGAGGTAGGTAAAATGAGGACCCGGTTTGTGGGGGCAATAAGCTGACTTTGTATAAAAAAGAACACCGCTTGGGGGGGAGCAAAAGCCCTACTAAGCAGGTATATACAAAAGTATGAAGGCTATTGCTTAACGCATTGTAAGCCGCCCTGAGTCTCCGGAGAAGGGTGGCATATAAATCGAACCAATAAATAAATAAATAAACAAACAAACAAACAAACAAACAAACAAATGAATAAATAATGGAATAAATAAATCATGGCATAAATAAATCAGACAAACAATATGTTAAATAATGGTATGTTATTTAAAGAGCTGGCAGAACTGCCCTCAAAAAATTTCCTATAAATGAGGGGAAATCCCTAATATCATTGCCTATCTTGAAATCAATTCATTTCTTGGATCCTGGGAAAAAAAGGTTTGAGTAGAGTGGTTATAGAAATCAAATCTATGAATAATTTCATTCTGCCCAAAGTTGACTGTAGATCTCTTTTTTCTGGAGAAGGAGCCATGGGGAGCCAGCTTGGTATTAAACATAAAACAGAGGTCCCAGTACCTCTTTGTCCTCAGTCTAGTTAATTCCAGAACATTAAAGGATAATCACACAGCATTGCTCTGCAGCTAGATTGAAGGCAATGTTCTTGGCTTCATTCTAGTATCTGCAGTACCTCAGCGTTTCTTCATCTCCTTTTACTACCTCTGCTTAACTCTTTGTTGGCTCTGTTCCTTCTACCCAATGCCCTGTTTCTTCTCTAAGAATCCTCCTTTGTCCTTAAGTGACCTGGTAGTGCTTGTGCAAAACTTGCATAGCAGGTGGACTTGACTAGCAATTCCAAATTATGCTTCCTTCCTATTTGTTGCTGCAGAAATGCAGTAGGCAGGGGTGGGCTGCTGGGGGTTCGCAGGGGTTCGGGAGAACCTCTAGCAAAGTTTCTCTGCAGTTCAGAGAACCCCCAAATCCCACTTCTGGCTGGCCCTGCCCACCCTGCCCCACCCCTCCCAGGAGTCCCCATGCAGCCCATTTTGGATGCAGGTAAGTGCAGGGCGCATGCAGAGGCTCAGGGAAGGCAAAAAACAGGCCTACCAGAAGTTTGGGAAAGTTGGAAACGGGCCTGTTTCTGGCCTCCAGAGGGCCTCCGGAGCCTGGGAAGGCTGTTTTCACCCTCCTTGAAGCTCAAGGAAAGCCTCCGGATCCCAGGAAGGACAGAAATGCCCCGCCCCCTGCCGTGGTGCAGGAGGCTGACTAGGCCATGCCCACCATGGCCAGACCCACCCAGCAACCGGGCAGAGAACCCCTTGCTAAAATTTTTGAAGCCCACCCCTGGCAGTTGGGTAGAAGTTATGAGGCTGGTGAGAATCAGTTCAGTAAACCCCAGCGTATACAGTATACTTGGCCAAGTCGATGGACAGATAGAAAAACAAAGAATTACCTTCTATCCTACCAAGATAGATAATGTGGAATGTGGCTTTGGAAGACTGAAATGTCAAATCTGCATCCTGGCTTTCATAAGAGGCAAAAATGAGTGAGTGATGACTCAGCTGTAGCCTTTATTGACAGGAGATCAATCTCGGTGTCTCCAAAATTTTATGGCATGTGTGATTTATGCAGGCACAGTCTTGCTTTCACAGCCAGCTCTACTCCTGGTCTTGTCCTGCACTCAGGAGTACTTTCAAAGCATGACTACGTACGAATCTAGACCAATGAATTGTGAAGCAACACCACAGGGCCCCATTAACCCATCCCCAGGATAGCAAGACGATGCACTCATCATAATTTTGAAATTGAAAAGAGTCAAAGGATTTGTGGTTACCATTTGTGGTTTGCACAGCAACACAGGTTGTTGGGTTTTTTTTAATGATAGAAACAAGATCGTTCAGATACTGTATTTGGTAAGAAAAGCATTTTGTTCATAAACATCAGTTAGAACAATTTGTCAGTGGAACAACTTGCCTCCAGAAGTTGTAGATGCTCCAACACTCGAGGTTTTTAAGAAGAGACTGGACAGCTATTTGTCTGAAAGGGTATTGGGGTTCCTGCCTGAGCAAGGGTTTGGATTAATCGATGAGAATAGAGCTGGAAGCAGAAGTGGTATTCAGAAAGTTCTGACCAATTCTGGAGAACCAGTAGCTGAAATTTTGAGTAGTTCAGAGAACTGGTAAAGACCACCTCTGACTGGCCCCGCCCCCATCTATTCTCTGCCTCCCGAGTCCCAGCTGATTGGGAGGAAATGGGGATTTTGCTGTAACCTTCCCCTGGAATGGGGTGGGAATGGAGATTTTACAGTATCCTTCCCCTGCCCTGCCATCAAGCCATGCCCACCAAGCCACGCCCACAGAACCAGTAGTAAAATTTTTTGAATCCCACCACTGGCTGGTTGGGACATCAGAGGTCTTCAAGCAGGAGACCCTACACCATTTCAGACAAGTGACTGTCCAGTCTCATCTTCAAAACCTCCAGTGATGAAACACCCACAACTTCTGAAGGCAACTTCTGTTCCACTGGTTAATAGTCCTCACTGTCAGGAAGTTTCTCCTTAATTCCAGGTTGCTTCTCTCTTTGATTAGTTTCCAACCATTGTTTTTGGGGGGTTTTGTGCCTTGGCCTCTGGTGCTTTGGTGAATAATTTGACCCCCTCTTCTTTGTGGCAGCCTCTCAAATACTGGAATACTGCTATCATGTCTCCACTAGTCCTTTTTTTTCTCTAGACTAGCCAAACCCAAAATTCTGCAACTGTCCTTCATACATTTTAGTCTCCAGCCCTTTAATTATCTTAGTTGCTCTTCTTTGCGCATTTTCCAGGGTCCCTTCCAATTCTGTTATTCTGTTCTGTTCAATTAAACAGATCATCCCAGACAGCTACCACTGAAATCGTATATTTATATTAAATGAATAAGGAGTCCATTGGATAATCATCAAGAACAAGCACAATCTGCAAACTGTTTCCATGAGATCAGATACCTCCTTCCGCTTCAAAACAAAGGGTTGTTGAAATATTAGCTTCAAAATGCACTTTTCGCTAATAACTTGGGGGAGGAACAGACACTGAGGAATTGGAACCGTGGTGATTTTCTTCTTGGCTCTTTGTCTTGTTTGTAGAATAATGAAATATTATGCACATTAAGTATGCACAAGCCAATTCTTTTCCCATTCCTCGATAAACAGAAAACAGAAAGAAAGCTCTCGTGTTTGGTAAAAATAATATTGCAGGGATATTATTTTGCCACCAATTATACCACCCCATTCTGTGGATTTAAAATTGGCTCGGCTTACTATAGGTAGCAGTGGTGGCTCTCTATCCAGCAGCTGGCAGAGACCATTTTTCATGTCATTGTTTTAAAATTCAGCTGTCAATCAAAGTATGCAATAGAAAGTTGCATAGAGTCATCTTGATAGCGAGATGGGCAGCATGTAGATTTAATAAATAAGTAAAAAAGAAATAAGGTATGAGGTTCTAGGAAGCCTCTCCATTGTCCTCAAATGGTCTAGAACAGGGGTGTCAAACTCAAGGTCCGGGGGCTGGATCCAGCCCGCAAGGTACTTAGATCTGGCCCACGGGGCTGCCCTGGAAACAGCGAAGGACTGGGCTGCAGTGCCTCTGCCAGTGAAAACAGGGCTCGGGAGGGCTGTATGCGGCCATCCCAAGCTCCATTTTCACTGGCAGAGGGTTGCAGGAGGCCATTGCAGATGAAAACGGACCTCACAAGGACCGCGGGCAGCACGCCCAAGCTCCATTTTCACTGGCAGAGCACTCGGGCCATCACAGGCATCCCCAACACAAGTGACATCGAGTTGGCCATATCCATCCAGGCCAATGCCCCCCCTCGCCCCCTCCCCCAAAGTAAAACACAACCCTGATGTGGTATTCAAAGAAATCAAGTTTGACACCCCTGGTCTAGAACAATGGTTCTCAACCTTTTTTTCACCACAAATCCTTTTTAATAATGATAATGATGATGATGATGATGATGATGATGATGATGATGATGATAATAATAATAATAATAATAATAATAATAATAATAATAATAATAATCGTGTGTTGTCCCAATTGTAATTGGAGCCCTTGGAGCAATACCCAAAGGCCTACCCCGCTATTTAGAAATTATAAATTTGCCGGACTTGAACATTTTGACTCTACAAAAAGCCACCTTACTCGGAACAGCTTACATCCTCCGACGATACCTTAACGGTTCCTAGGTCCTTGGTTAGGACTCGAGCTGCTGAGCTATTAACCAGCCTCAAAGGCTGTGAATCTCACTAAAGATTAACCAATAATAATAATAATAATAACAACAACAACAACAACAACAACAATAACAAGACAGATCCTCACTTGGAACACAACACGCCAGATATCACAGTTGTCAAAAACCGAAACAAACAATTTATTGACATCGCGCTACCAGGAGATGCCAGAGCCGAAGAAAAAGAACTGGAAAAAAATCATGAAATATCGCGACCTGGCCATTGAAACTACATGGCTATGGATGAAACATGTAACAGTGATATCCATTGTCATCGGGGCACTTGGTACCATGTCCAAGAACTTTATAAGATACATCAACGAATTGTAGCTTCCTGCAATCACACCAGCGGAACTGCAAAAAACTGCGCTATTTGGAACATCGTACATCTTAAGAAGGTACTTGGTTGATACCTAGGATGCTGGCAGCAACCCATATCAACTATTAGTACCAGTCAATGGTATATGTGATGCATTTTTGAATGTTCAGTTGACTGAGTTTCATGTTTAATGAATAAAGTAAATAACAACTTTATTGTCATTGTATGTGTATACACAGTATACCCATACAACGAAATTCACTTAACACCCAAAGACCAGGTCCAACACACATAACAATTCCCAAACACACACCCCCACCCATCACAAATTCCCCACCCCTCAACCACCCAAACATCCACACAACAGACCAAGTAATGCTGTCCAACAGCTCACTGATGGTGGCCCTTTAGTTCATTGTTGAGAGCAATTATAGCTCTTTAAATATCTTTTGTGGCCATGGACCCCCGCAAGACTTAACTCAAGATTTAAATCATAACATTTCTTCAAGCCGTTGCGATCCCCATGTGACAATATTGTGCCCTCCGCCCCAGAGTCCACTGACCACAAGTTGAAAACCACTGGTCTAGAATCTGAACCACCCAAAGTTAAAAGTTAGTACAATTATGAATACAGCCCCCGGGTTCACACATCATGCTACCTATGTTTTTTCTTAACCCTGGTTGAATAAATATAGCACAGTGGCTTGTTTTATACTTAACCAACAAGCTATAACTGTATTTTACAAATTATAATGGTCAACTTATCTAATAGCCACAACCAAAGAAACCACACTATGGTTTAATGCAATTTTGGAATTCAGTCACGATTTTGCTTGTCTGAAGAGAGTCAAGATCCAAACTCTGTGATACGCCAGTTGCTTTCAGACTGCCATTCCAGTCCTCCTGGATCAGGGGTGCTATTCAGCAGGTTTTGATAGGTTCTGGAGAACCGGTAGCAGAAATTTTGAATAGTTTGGAGAACCAGCAAATACCACCTCTGGCTGGCCCCAGAATGGGGTGGGAATGGGGATTTTGCAGTATCCTTCCCCCAGTAATGGGGAGGGAATGGAGATTTTGCAATATCCTTCCCCTGGAGTGGGGTGGGAATGGAGATTTTGCAATATCCTTTCCCCAGGAGGGGGGAGGGAATGGAGATTTTGCAATATCCTTTCCCCAGGAGTGGGGAGGGAATAGAGATTTTGCAATATCCTTCCCCCTGGAGTGGGGACGGAATGGGGATTTTGTAGTATCCTTCTCCCAGGAATGGGGAGGGAATGGAGATTTTGCAATATCCTTCCCCTGGAGTGGGGAGGGAATGGAGATTTTGCAATATCCTTTCCCCAGGAGTGGGGTGGGAATGGAGATTTTGCAGTATCCTTCCCCTGGAGTGGGGAGGGAATGGAGATTTTGCAATATCCTTTCCCCAGGAGTGGGGTGGGAATGGAGATTTTGCAGTATCCTTCCGCTGGAGTGGGGTGGGAATGGAGATTTATCAGTATCCTTCCCCTGGAGTGGGGTGAGAATGGAGATTTTGCAATACCCTTCCCCTGCCACACCCACCAAGCCACGCCCACCAAGCCACACCATGCCCACCAAGCCACTGTCCTGGATCGTTGGTTATGCTGGCCAGGGCAGAAAAAAAAGTTAGAATCCAACAAGAATTTGGAGGAATATAAATTTCACAGCCTTGGATTAAGTGAAGCTAAATTACTTCAGCTGCTGGAACAGATCAGAAAGCCTGGGAGAAGAATAGGAGCCAAGCCTAATTGGGTAGGAACACGCAACCAATAACCTACAACAATATTGTATAACTGAGGCTTTACGCATAATGACTGTTTTACCTAGGCCCATTCAACAATGGCTGCTGTCCCAACTATTTCTTTAAATCTACTTTCTGATTTATGCGATGGCAGGGCCTGTTTGGAAGCTGATATCATGACACATCCAAAGCTTCAAAATAAACCTCTCTCTTGATACCGGGTTATTTTATTGGGTCCATCAAGCCGGCAAGCAACCTCATCCATCTTAAGAAATGTATTTTCCCATTTGCTATATAAATACATATCTGTTTTCTTCTGCCAGACAAAGGAACAGGGCAACAACACAGAGCTACTGTTTCCATGCTTGTAATTGAATTGACACTGGGGGACTTAGCAGCAGGAACGGCTTGGTATATAGAGGATTTCTTGGCAAAACATGCAGGTAGGACGTAGCGTTTAACATTATTCAGAGCTACATTTGGATGATGGGAAATACACACACATACACACACATCATACACACACCATTACAGTGTTTCAGTTAGATTAGAAGACCTTCACTGGGCAACGCTGAACTGTTTCCTGAAGTTCCTTCATTTCTGTTCTTCCCCAGCTATGGACCCCAAAGAACACAGCACACACAAAGTCCGTACAAACCTTAGTTTACTAATTTAAATCAGTCTTTTCTGAACAAAGGCTGTTAATTTAACTTCATTAACAGCCAACAAGAATCCAAAGAATAATAACTCAATTCTGAGGCACAATATTTCAGATAACTGTAATCTTACTGTGGTTGGCAGAATGCCCAGAAGCAATTTGCAGGAAAACTGATAAGAGAGAAACAAGAGCTGAATCAAACGTTTTCTGGAATCGAGACGTAAAGGAATGTTGTCAGGGTAAATGTCTAACTCTCCCAGGCAGGGGCTGGCACCTCCCCATATCCCATCATACCCCCTTACCTCAGACTCCTCCCCTGGTATATAAAAGGTCCTACACGTGGGCATCCAGCAGTTCCAGATGTGTGCCTGCAAAGACAAGACAGAGGTCAGTGACCTTTACCCTGAATTGGGCCTAGGAGGACTCCAGGCCTAGAATAAAGAATCAATGAAGAGATACCATTGTCTCCTGTGAGTTATTGGGTTAGATCCATCCAGCATTAACAAATGTGAACGAAGTTGTTTCCTGCAAATTGCATCAGTCCTCATCCTTCCTTAAATAGGCTAGGGGAGTGGCCAATTAGCCCCAAGCCTTACTCTCGACGGGACCTCCTCCTGAGGAGCCACTCCTGCCTTTTTGCAGCTCTGCGCGCTCGTGCATCGAGAACAGGCTCCTCCTCTTCTTCCTCTTCACTTATGGGAGCTTCTGGAGGTTCTGAAGGCCCTGGCTGAATCCCTGCCTCTGGCAGCAGCCTCCTCATTGTCTGACTCGAGCGCCAACTGCACAGGCTGCTGGCGCAGCACCACATCAGCCTCCTCGCTGTCGGAATCAGCTACTAACTGCACAGGCCGCTGATGGGCCACAACAATTTCTGAGAGATAACATGTGAAATCTATTGTTCTTTCTCCAGGGTGTTCCCAACTTACGACCACAACTGAACCCGTGTCTAAGTGAGACATTTGTTAAGTGACTTTTGTCCCATTTTGCAATCTTTCTTGCCACAGTTGTTAAGTGAGTCATTGCAATTGTTAAGTTAGTAACACGGTTGTTAAGCGAATCTGGCTCCCCCCATTGACTTTGCTTATTGGAAGGTCGCAAAAGCTGATCATATGATCCTGGAAAACTGCAACCATCATAAATATGAATCAGTTGCCAAGTACCTGAATTTTGATCATGTGACCACAGGGATGCGACAATGGTCATAAGTGTTAAAAATGGTCATAAGTCACTTTTTTTCACTGCCGTTGTAACTTTGAACAATCACAAAATGAACTGTTGTTAAGTCAAGCATTACCTGTAAATACCCCTGGGGGCAGAGGTGTCCTCAGGAATGGAGTAAAAAAGACAAGAAGGTGGACACAACTATATAAACAAAGCCCCTTTGTGTGTATGTGACATCTTGACTTCAATTTCTTGACTTATTTAAAAGACTTTTATCTCATACCTTGAGTTTAGTAGTCCACAAAAATCCATTAAATAGCCAAGAACGAAAGTATCCTTTCTTGGTGGTGTGGTGGCGCAGTGCTTAGAGTCCAGTACTGCAGGCTACTTCTGCCGACTGCCAGCTGCCTGCAATTTGGCAGTTTGAATCTCACCAGGCTCAAGGTTGACTCAGACTTCCATCCTTCTGAGGTCGGTAAAATGAGGACCCAGATTGATGGGGGCAAGATGCTGATTCTGTAAATTGCTTAGAGAGAGCCGCTTAGAGAGGGCCGTAAAGCACTGTGGTATATAAGACGAAGTGCTATTGCTATTGTTATGATCCCTGTGCTGATAATCCTGCCTGGATATTATATGTATGGACAGCAGAAGAATCAGGGTAAACGTTGCAGCTGCATGAAATGACTTAAAATCCCAGAATTTCATTATATTGCAAGCATGTGAGAGGGATCTTGGAGTCTTAGTGGACAACCAATTAAGTATGAGCCAGCCAATAGTGTCCGGCAGCAGCCAAAAAAGCCAATGCAATCCTAAATTACATTAAAAGAGGGATACGAAAAGAGCCGAGGTGGCACAGTGGTTAGAGTGCAGTACTGCAGCTACTTCAGCTGACTGCTAGTTCAGCAGATCAACGGGTCAAATCTCACCGGCTCAAGGTTGACTCAGTCTTTCATCCTTCCGAGGTGGATAAAATGAGGACCCAGATTGTTGGGGGCAATATGCTATTTAGTATACTGTCTTTGGTGTAAACTGCCCAGAGTCCTCGGAGAGTGGACGGCATAGAAATATGACAGACAAACAAACAAACAAAAAAAAAACCAACCAAACAAACACACAAATACAGTCAAGATCAAGTGAGGTACTAATACCATTCTATGAAGCCCTAGTAAGACCACACCTAGAATATTGCATCCACTTTTGATCATGACATTATTAAAAAAAGAGATGGTAAGACTCTAGAAAGAGTGAAGAGAAGAACAACCAAGATAATTAGGGGACTGGAGGCTAAAACATATGATGAATGGTTGCAGGAACTGGGCGTGGCTGGTCTAGTGAAGAGAAGGACCAGAGGAGACATAATAGCAGTGTTCCAATATTTGAGGAGCTGTCACAGAGAAGAGGGGGTCAAACTATTTTCCAAAGCACCTGAAGGCCAGACAAGGACTAATGGATAGAAACCGAACAAGGAGAGATTCAACTTGGAAATAAAGAGAAATTTTTTGACATGAGAGCAATCAACTCATGGAACAGAAGTTGCCTTGGAAGTTGTGGGAGCTTCATCCCTGGAAGCTTTCAAGAAGAGACTGGACTGCCATCTGTCAAAAATGGTGTAGGATCTGTTTGGGCAGGGGGTTGGACTCAATGACCTACAAGATCCCTTCCAACTTTGTTCATCTGTATCTGTATCTGGTAGCAGATGCATCAGAGGGCTTAAAACATAGGTCTGATATTTTTCCCTAGTACTGATTCGACATGAATGTCTCTTGTTTGAAGATCAACATATACTTTTTAGCATGCGGTTATTTCAGTATCAAATTTACAAGTTTCCTTTGTTTCTATTATTTGCCATACATATGTGGAAAAATAACTCTTATCTCCAAATAACTTTGCTTTTGTGGATGTGTAGATAGATGTGTGTGAATTCTCGTGCATGTGGTGGTAATCTACTGGTTGAAAGGAAAGCTGTGAATAGGGATGTACACATTATTATAAATCCTATCTCCCTTTTCACTATTTTCCTTCGGTGGTTATTTTGGTCTATTAGTAGTGGAGGGGGTTTACACATTTTAAAAAGATTTGTTTTTTTAAAAAATCCCTCCTAATTTGTCATCAGCTTTCTCTTAGATTCTGAGCTTTTAAATGAAAGTTCTTTTAATATCCAGAGTTTTGAACACAGATTTTTGTAATGCTGTACTTTTTTTTTAACGTTGTGTTCTTTTTAAAAAACACATTTCTTTATAAATGTTTGCTAAAAAGAAAAGAAGCATCTCTATTGTATATTGTTCAGAATATAACTTTCTTTTTTTTTTTCCATTGGTATTTTTCCCAAAGAAACTGTGTTTCAGGCAAATTTTTGACAAGGGAAAAAGTAATGTCTCCTATGTTCATTTAACTTATGCCTGCCTAACTATGGTGGACTTTCACTTCCATAACAAAAAAAGAAAATAAAATAAAAAAATCAGTGAGAGATTTCTTTTACATGTTTTGCTGTGATGATGAGCGATGTTAAAGTGAGGAGAAATATTTCTGTTTCTCCCAAAGAAAATTTGCAGAAGCCTTAATATCAAGTATACTGTAAAATTCTCTTTCTGTGTATATCAGAGGTGGGTTTCAGCACCTCTGGAGAAGGTGCTCTGGACCAGCTCTGGAGAACCGGCAGTGGAAATTTTGAATAGTTCGGAGAACCAGTAGTAAAAATTCTGACTGGCCCCGCCACCATCTATTCTCTGCCTCCCAAGTCCCAGCTGATTCGGAGGAAATGGGGATTTTGCAGTAACCTTCCCCTGGATTGGAGACGAAATGGAGATTTTACAGTATTCTTCCCCTGCCATGTCCACCAAGCCATGCCCACAGAACTGGTAGTAAAAAGTTTTGAAACCCACAGCACTGGTGTATATGTATGAACCAGGGGTGAAATGCTCCCGGTTCAGATCAGATCGCCCGATCCGGTAGCGATGGAGGCAGGTGGTTTGGAGAACCGATAGCAAAAATCCCTGCCCCCCGCCCATGCCCAGCTGAGCCGCACAATCATCAGAGGCTTTTTTTTTTACTTTTAAAGGCATTCTTTTCTACAACCTCTAAAAAAGCCTCTCCAGATCAGGCAACTACCAAGAGCCTTGGTAGTACAGTGGTCTAAGGCACCCTGTTATTAAACAATTACTGCAGGTTCGAATCTCGCCAAGGCTCAAGGTTGACTCAGCCTACCATCCTTTCTAAGGTAGGTAAATTGAGGACCCAGTTGTGGGGGCAATAAGCTGACCTTGTATAAATATACAAAAGGATGAAGGCTATTGCTGAGCACATTGTAAGCCGCCCTGAGTCTCCGGAGAAGGGCGGCATATAAATCAAATTAAAAAAAAAACCTCAGCTTGGATTGTCAGAGCCTTTTGAAAGCATTTTTTACAACCTCTTCACCGAGGAGGTTGTAGAAAAAATGGTTTTAAAACTAAAAAAAAAAAAATTGGCCACACCCACCCATTACCCCCCACCAAGCTACGCCCACAGATACGAACCCACTGGTATGAACACACACTTACAAACTCTTAGCCATCATATTTGTGTTGGCAGGGGGGCAGAGGTCGACCTCGAGGCCTCTCATTTGTGGAGTGCCGCAGGGATCGGTCCTCTCGCCCCTTCTGTTCAACATTTATGTGAAGCCGCTGGGTGAGATCATCCGTGGCTTTGGGGTGAGATACCACCAGTACGCTGATGACACCCAGCTGTACATCTCCACCCCAGGCCACCCCAACGATGCCCTTGAAGTGATGTCCCGGTGCCTGGAGGCTGTACGGGTCTGGATGGGGAGGAACAGGCTCAAGCTCAACCCTTCCAAGACTGAGTGGCTGTGGCTCCTGGCATCCCGATATAGTCAGTTGACTCCATCACTGACTATTGGGGGCGAGTCCTTGGCCCCCACAGAGAGGGTTCGCAATCTGGGAGTCCTCCTGGATATGCAGCTGTCCTTGGAGGAACATCTGACGGCTGTAACCAGGGGGACCTTTTGTCAGGTTCGCCTGATTCGCCAGTGGCGGCCCTTTCTTGATCGGGATTCCCTGTGCACAGTCACTCACGCCCTCGTCACCTCTCGCCTTGACTACTGCAACGCTCTCTACATGGGGCTCCCCTTGAGGAGCACCCGGAGGCTCCAGCTGGTCCAGAACGCAGCAGCACGGGTAGTGACGGGAGCAGCATGGCGCTCCCATGTAACACTGCTCCTGCGCGAGCTGCACTGGCTCCCGGTGGTCTTCCGGGTGCGCTTCAAGGTGCTGGTTATCACCTTCAAAGCCCTCCATGGCATAGGGCCTAGCTATCTTTGAGACCGCCTGCTGCTACCGACGACCTCCCATCGACCCGTGCGCTCCCACAGAGAGGGCCTCCTCAGTGTGCCATCAGCCAAACAATGTAGGCTGGTGGCCCCCAGGGGGAGGGCCTTCTCTGTGGGGGCACCTACCCTCTGGAATCAGCTCCCCCCAGAGATAAGGAGAATCCAGGACCTCAGTGCCTTCCATCGTGCCCTTAAAACCCATTTATTTAAACAAGCCGGGCTGGCTTAAGATGAAATTTTTAACTGTTTTAAATGTTTTAAACGTTTTAATTGGTAATGAGTTTTAATTGGGCCAAATTTATATATCTTTTAATTGTTTTTTAATATTTGTCTTGCATGTTTTTTTAATTCTGGCTGTACACCGCCCTGAGTCCTCAGGGAGAAGGGCGGTATAGAAATTCAATAATAAATAAATAAATAAATAAATATGATTAGCACCAGTTGACTAGATTCAGGACAGTTTATCCCTTGTAAATTTAAAATAGGTCTAAATATATTGTATCTACTTGACAAAAGATTTAATGTCCCTAAATAATTAGCTATGGACTTGGGAGACTTTATAGTCACAGATTAACAGAAGATAAACAAAGGCCTTGTTGAAAATAAGTGAAGGAAGGAAGTGCAAGTGGCTGAAGGGACATAATAATAGTAGAATAGGTAGAATTACTGGGACTTAATAATAACTTGCTATTTCACTTCTGTAAGAATTGCTTTGCTCCTGTAAGAATTAGAATTGCATCTGCCATTTGATTCTACCAGTGATCTAACTTCCGTTATCTTGTTCTTTTGTACAGCTCCGTGCCTGGTGGATATCTCAAGAAGCGGAATATGTCATGGTTTGAAAGGGTTACATTGGGCAAATACCCGTGATGCTAAGCACTCAGCCCCCGTTTCTTGCTGCACAGCCAATGCAGGGCTACAAGGAAGGCATGGGCCAGGAGGTCAGAATTGGCTACTAAGCTGATGTCCCTGAAGGTATAAAAGGATGCCATACCTTCCCCAAGGTGTGGCCTTTCACTGCATGCACTTTGTCTCAGGGGTGAAATCCAGCAGGTTCTGACAGGTTCTGGAGAACCGGTAGCGGAAATTTTGAGCAGTTCAGAGAACCGGCAAATATCACCTCTGGCTGGCCCCAGAGTGGGATGGGAATGGAAATTTTGCAGTATCCTTCCCCTGCCACCCCCACCAAGCCACCCCCACAGAACTCTCTGTCTCTCTCTCTTCTCTCTCTTTTTTGGGGGCTTTTTTTCTTGCCTTTTTGCTGGAAAGAGATAGATAAATATGCATGCACGTGTCTTTAGATATTGGTTTGTGCACGAGGAAGAAAATTATTGGTACCTATAGATGAGAGATGAGTTAATTTTGCAAAACAGGTTACCTTCATTCATTTGAATGGCGCTCCCATGTAACACCGCTCCTGCGCGAGCTGCACTGGCTCCCAGTGGTCTTCTGGGTGCGCTTCAAGGTGCTGGTTATCACCTTTAAAGCGCTCCATGGCATCGGGCCTAGCTATCTTCGAGACTGCCTGCTGCTACCAAGGACCTCCCATCGTCCCGTGCGCTCCCACAGAGAGGGCCTCCTCAGGGTGCCATCAGCCAATCAATGCAGGCTGGTGACCCCCAGGGGGAGGGCCTTCTCTGTGGGGGCACCTACCCTCTGGAATCAGTTGCCCCCAGAGATAAGGAGAATCCAAGACCTTAGCGCCTTCCGCCGTGCCCTTAAAACCCACTTTTTCCAGCAAGCCGGGCTGGCTTAAGAAGAAATTTTAAATGTTTTAATTGGTTTGTATTTTTAATTTTGGGCCAAATTTATATATATTTTAATTGTTTTTAATATTTGTATTTCATGTTTTTTAATTCTGGCTGTACACCGCCCTGAGTCCCCAGGGAGAAGGGCGGTATATAAATTTAAAATTAAAAAAAAAAAATTACCAAAATTAATTAGAGTTTTAAATACAATACATATTCCTAGCCCTGGTCCTTTCAGAAATGTGATTTCTGGAAAATTACACACACACACACACACACACACACACACACACACACACACACATATGTGCACACATACCCTCACTCATGCACATATACATGTATGTATAATTTTTTATCTTGCCCAAATACTGTATATTCATTTGTTGGAAAGGAATCTTTTAAAATTGAGGACTTCTTTTTGAGCAAATACGATAACCAGATTGCAGAGCATAAAATAAGACACCAATATTGTTATTATTTCAAAAGTGAAGGACAAGAATGAGAAAGGCGGACTCCAGATGACCATAGAAGTAGAAATCCTTAGATTATGCTTGGGTCAAAAATAATGCCACGGGGCAGAAGAATCAAAACTTGATGCAAGAAATTTATTTCAGAATTTGAGACATTGTCCTACCTGAATGTCTAAAGGGAAAAAATATATATTATTTTGCTTAAGATAGATTCAGCAAATACTAGCCAAAGATAATTTGGAATTTTGTTTTTATGTGTTAGGTCTTCTGACACTCAGACATGCTGTGGGAACTAAGCACGGATTTATTACTCTTTTTAATGAGGAAAAGTGTAAAACTAAAGCCCAATTTAGATTAGAAGACTATTTTGCTATCACCCACATTCTTTTTTTTTTAAAAAAAAGAATAATCTCCTGTTCTTTCTGTCCCACTTATGAAAAAGAAAGACAAACTTTGGAAAGTTCATTTTCTTTTTCCAAAAGGGTCCTTACCATTCCACCCAGAGGGGAAATGACCAAGTTCTATCATCTACCAAGTAGCTGTTCAAGTTGGATAATTTGTCTGAAAAAAAAAAAGATGGTACCCACAGCCAACCTAAATAGTTTTGCTTCTTGGAGTCAAGAACAAGTTGATTGTCTTCCCTTCCATTTTTTTGAATAAAAATTGGCTTATCAAACATTGGAGTTTTCTTCAATACTGATAAATAAATCGAGTGTCCTTTAGTGCATTTAACTGACATCTTTAATCATCAGCCACACAATGCAGTTCTGTCATTTGGCCTAATGATAGGGTTGGGCCTTCTGGCAGGCCTAATTTAGCACTACAAAAATAGATGAAGACACAAGGGTTAAAACTCAGCTTCTTAAGAGCTAAGCATTTACTGTGCTTCGTCTGCATAGATTGAATATGCTCTGGCACACCATCCATTTAAAAAGAAAAAAAAATCTTTCTAGTTAAAAAGAAATGTCCAATATGTTGATATTTTTACTGAGGAAGAGGGGAGGAAGGAAGGGGAGGAAGAGGGGAGGGGCGGGGAGAGGAGAGGAGAGGGGAGGGAAGGGGAGAGGAGAGGAGAGGAGAGGAGAGGGGAGAGGAGGGAAGGGGAGAGGAGAGGAGTAGAGAGGGGAGGGGAGGGGAGGGGAGAAGAGAGGAGAGGGAGGGGAGAAGAGAGGAGAGGAGAGGGGAAGGGAGAGGAGAGGAGGGAAGGGAAGGGGAGAGGAGAGGAGAGGGGAGCGGAGGAGAGGGGAGAGGAGAGAGGGAAGGAAGGAAGGAAGGAAGGAGGTTAATTCATACATTTACTTTTCCAAAGTTCCTTCAATGTTTTAATTGAAACACACGGGGGGAAACACGCTGGACTTGGTTTTTGTCTCTGGACATTGGATGAGTGATCTCGAGATAGGGGATATAGTTATCAAGCTCTTGTCATGGTCGGGTTACTCACTCCTTCACCTTGACCTTCGAACCTCTGCACCCCGCCGCAGGGAGGTGGAACCAACAAGATGGTACCGCCTCAGGTGCCTGATGGAACCTGATAGGTTCCAGATGGAGCTTGGGCCAACTCCCGAGGTTCTGGCTCACGCCTCGACTGGAGACCTAGGGGTCACCTGGGACAGGGCAGCTGCTGGAGCTCTGGATCGAGTCATGCCTTTGCGACCTCTGACCTGGCGCCAATCTCATCTGGCTCCTTGGTTCATCGAGGAGCTAAGGGAGATGAAGCGTCAGAAAAGAGGCCTAGAGAGTAATTGGAGGGCCAGTCTTTCTGAATCTGACCGGACACTGGAAAGATCTCACATTAAAAATTACCTAGTGGCGATAAAAGCAGCAAAATGTACTTATTTTGCTGCTCTTATTGCATCATCAGATAATCGCCCAGCCTCCCTGTTTAGGGTGACCCACTCCCTGCTCCATCAGGAAGCGTGGGAGGACCCCTTGGAGGGAAGAGCCGAGGATTTTGTTCAGTATCTGCATGACAAAATCACTCAGATTCGGGCAGGTCTGGACTCTGACTGGATAGATCCAGTGAGGGTGATGGAAGCAGGTCTTGAGACTGTTATCTGGGATGAGTTTGATCCTGTGACCCCAGATGACGTAGACAAGATTCTGGGTAGATTGAACGTGACCACATGTTTGTTGGACCCGTGCCCCTCCTGGTTAGTGCTGGCTTCCCGGGAGGTGACGTGAGGCTGGCTCCAGGGGATTATAAATGCTTCATTGGGCGAGGGTGTCTTCCCTGCCGCCCTGAAAGAGGCGGTGCTGAGGCCTCTCCTCAAGAAGCCTTCCCTGGATCCGGCTGTATTGGCTAATTATCATTCGGTCTCCAACCTTCACTTTGTGGCGAAGGTTGTTGAGAGTGTGGTTGCGCGACAGCTCCCCCAGCACCTGGAGGAAATGACGTATCTGGATCCATTCCAGTCGGGCTTCAGGCCTGGGTACAGCATGGAAATGGCATTGGTTGCGTTGGTTGATGATCTCTGGAGGGCTCGGGACAGGGGTTCTTCCTCTGTCCTGGTCCTATTAGATCTCTCAGCGGCTTTTGATACCATCGACCATGGTATCATGCTGCACCGGTTGGAAGAGTTGGGGGTGAGAGGCACCGTACTACGGTGGTTCTCCTCCTTTCTCTCTGAGAAAGTCTGTGTTGGCAGGGGGCCAGAGGTCGACCCCGAGGCCCCTCATATGTGGGGTGCCACAAGGGTCGGTCCTCTCGCCCCTTTTGTTCAACATTTATGTAAAGCCGCTGGACGAGATCATCCATGGTTTCGGGGTGAAGTACCACCAGTACGCTGACGACACTCAGCTGTAGATCTCTACCCCGGACCATCCAACGATGCCCTTGAAGTGATGTCCCGATGCCTGGAGGCTGTGCGGATCTGGATGGGGAGAAACAGGCTCAGGCTCAACCCATCCAAGACCGAGTGGCTGTGCTTTCTGACGTCACGATATAGTCAGTTGGCGCCATCACTGACTATTGGGGGCGAATCGTTGGCCTCCACGGAGAGGGCTTGCAACTTGGGCGTCCTCCTGGATGACCGGGAGGATTTTTCATCAGGTCCGTCTGATTCACCAGTTGCGTCCCTTTATAGATCGGGACTCCTTACACACAGTCACTCATGCCCTCATCACCTCTCGCCTGGACTATTGCAACGCTCTCTACATGGGGCTCCCCTTGAGGAGCACTTGGAGGCTGCGCAGGTGGTTATGGGAGCGACGTGGTGTTCCCATGTAAAACCTCTCCTGCGCAAGCTGCACTGGCTCCCGGTGGTCTTCCGGGTGCGCTTCAAGGTTTTGGTTATCACCTTTAGAGCGCTCCATGGCTTAGGACCCTGGTTATTTGCGGGACCGCCTGCTACCACCAATAGCCTCCCACTGGCCGGTACGCTCTCATAGAGAGGGGCTCCTCCGGGTGCCGTCAGCCAAACAATGTCGACTGGCGGCCCCCAGGGGGAGAGCCTTCTCTGTGGGGGCACCTACTATCTGGAATGAGCTCCCCCCGGAGATACGGAGGATCCCGGATCTGCGCACCTTCCGTCGCGCTCTCAAGACTTTTTTATTCCATCAAGCCGGCCTGGCCTAAATCTTTCCCCTTTAAAATGTAAATTTTAATTTGTTTTTTAAATTATTGGGTGTTTTAAATTTGCCTCGGCCAAATTGTTTAATTCAGTTTTATTATGTTTTTAAATTTTGTATTTATGTGTTTTATTCTGTGGCCGTTCACCGCCCTGAGTCCTTCGGGAGTAGGGCGGTATATAAATCCAAGAAATGAAATGAAATGAAATGAAATTAATTAATTAACGTTTCTCTTAACATCACAACAGGATGTTGCCTAACTTACTTTGAATGTTGTTTGCATAAAAACCAGTGGCAATTGGGGGAAAAAATGCAACCCTTAACAAATTCAGTAAATGAGTAAAATAATGCAAAGTACAACTTCTGGAAATGAATAAAAGTATAATCTACATTTAGGAATTACTGATTCTGTCCTTGGCTTGGAATAAAAGGCTAAATAAGAACGCTTACAATAGCCTTTCAGTCACACAAATCATTTCTTTCCTCATCCCCTTTAGTACCCATGTCATTACCTATCTATTAGTTGCACCAGAGCTTTCTTGCAGGTACCACCAGAGACCTGCACGCATAAACTATCTTCAGTGGCGATGATTTAAGATATGCATCATCACATTTTCATGCTCACTAAAGGCTTGTTAAGCTAAGTAGATATTCCTTTTCATAAACAGTGAAATTTCCAAGCCCACTCCTAGCTAAAGAGTACAACCTTTTAAAGAATGGATGCCTTGGAACAATAGATGATTTAAATCAAATTCAGTTCCAGTGGTGGGTTGCTACCGGTTCACCCCAGTTCGGGCAAATTGGTAGTAGCAGTGGCGGGAGGCTCCGCCCACCTGCCTGGATATCATCAAATAAGCTATGTGCATGCGTGAGCGAACCGGTAGCAAAGGTAAGTGAAACACACCACTATACAGTTCTTACCCATTTGCACCAGCCAAATTCATTGCATACAACGATTCCTAGCACAAAAAGATTTTATGTTATGTTTGGGAAAGCCACAAACCTGTACAAGAAATGCTTTTAGATGTGCATCTTCATCAGTAGGGTAGGGGTAGGGTAGGGTAGGGTAGGGTAGGAGTAGGGTAGGAGTAGGGTAGCGAAGTGTAGCGAAGGGTAGGGTAGGGTAGGAGAGGAGATAGAACAGAACAGAACAGAACAGAACAGAACAGAACAGAACAGAACAGAACAGAATAGAATAGAATAGAATAGAATAGAATAGAATAGAATTCTTTATTGGCAAAGTGTGATTGGACACACAAGGAATTTGTCTCCAGTGCATAAGCTCTCAGTGTACATACAAACAACAAAGTAACATAAACATAAGATACTAATATCATATGTATCCTGTACCACAATATATCACAATTTATATCACAATACCACAATAGTTTACTGTATAGCCTACATCGCCATGGTCAATTAGAAACCTTTGATATTGTTATTAGCAGAGATCTTTTTCTCAGCTTAATTTGAAAGTATGTTCTTAGATATATCCAGGATTAAAGTATAAAAAGAAAAAGAAACAGAGTAGATTTTAGGGACATTTCTTGTGGTTGCTTTTTCCATATCTCACAGAATAACTAAAGAGAAACAGATTTTTTTTTCCCCAGAAGAATAATTACAGGCAGCTGAAAGAGAAGTTGTGGAAACAACTGCCCTCTTCATCCTCTTTAAAAAGCTCTGTTGACCAGAATCTTTCTTTCCAAAAATGTAAAAAAAAAAAAAAAAGAGGGGAGGGGAGGGGAGAGAGGAAGCCCCTCAGCTGTCATGAAAGTCCATCACTGCAATTTCACTGCCAACCTACAGAAAGGAATGAGTTTGCCAGACCTTGGAAAGTGACCTTCTCCATCTTAAAATGAGTATTCGCTTCAGCCACACAGATCCATGACAAGGGTCTACCCAGAGGGTGAGGTGTACTTAAAGGGAGGGAATTTCCTACGATTGAAATCTTTAAGTATAGTTCCAGGAAATGAAAGGTTGGACAGTGCAGTTGATTAGATAAGGGGTTATTTTGGCTGATCAGAATGTAAAGGAAGTTTATTTATGTCATATATGTTGGTACTGCTTCTCATGCCAGGACACCTCAAAGCAGTTTATAGCAGATCGAACTACAGTAATAAAAGCAATGCATTAAAACAGTTATAGAAACTGAATTGTTGGAAAGTGGAGAAGGAAGGAAAACAAAGAGGAGCTGTCCAGCCCACATTTAGGAAGGAAGGAAGGAAGGAAGGAAGGAAGGAAGGAAGGAAGGAAGGAAGGAAGGAAGGAAGGAAGGAAGGAAAATAATGGCTGTTGTTGTATATAAACTGTTCTGCTCATTTTTCTACATGGAAATGAGAGGAAGGGATGTGGAAAGGAAGGGGGGAAGGAAGGAAGTGTGGGTGGGTGGGAGGGAGGGAGGGAGGGAGGGAGGAAGGAAGGAAGGAAGGAAGGAAGGAAGGAAGGAAGGGGCTTCAGTAGCAATCTAACAATGGGTGGTTCATGAATGTCATTGGACACCGAGACTTCCAGCCTAGAATCCAAAGATGCTTTTTCAGGAGGCAACTGGACTTCCTTGTTTTTTCTTTCTTCTTTGAAGATGTTTCTCTTCTCATCCAAGAAGCTTCTTCAGCTCTGACTGGATGGTGGGGAATGGAAGGATCCAGTCACAGCTGAAGAAGCTTCTTGGATGAGAAGCAAAAGGTCTTCAAAGAAGAAAGAAAAAACAAGAAAGTCCAGTTGCCTCCTAAAAAAGCACCTTTGGGACAACCACAACATGGATGACTGAGAATCTCCATAGACTTCCAGCCTAGAAGAAACACCACATAGAAGAATCACTGAAAGATAGGACTTGGAAGTTCTCGACACTTACAAAACAACCTTTGCTAGAATTGTAGAGATGAACCAAATCTGGAATGTCAGATGTAGTACATTAGTTATCCTAGTCTCAAGCAGCTTCCTGTTACCAGTTAAAGGTAACAATAATCTAATTAAGAGGTTACCAGTAGTTCAACAATAGTTGAACTATCCAGGGTTAGAAGAATATGGTTCAGGGGTGAAATGCTCCCAGTTTGGACTGGATCGCCCGGTCCAGTAGCGATGGAAGTGGGTGGTTCAGAGAACCAGTAGCAAAAATCCCTGCCCCACACCATGCCCAGCTGAGCTGCACAATCATCAGAGGCTTTTTTAAAATTATTTTTAAAAGCATTTTTTCTACAACTTCTTCGGGCGAAAAAATGCTTTTAAAGTAAAAAAAAAAAAGCCTCTGATGATCATGTGGCTCAGCTGGGATTGTCTGAGGCTTTTAAAAGCATTTTTTCTACAACCTCTTCGGTTGTAAAAAAAATGCTTTTAAAAGCCTCTGACGATCTCAGCTGAGTTGCCTGATCGTCAGAGGCTTTTAAAAGCATTTGTTTTTACAACCAAAGAGGTTGTAGAAAAAATGCCTTTCAAAGTTTAAAAAAAAAAGGTTGGCCCACCCAGTCACATTACCCCCCCCAAGCCATGCCCACAGAACCGGTAGTAACAAATTTTATATTTCACCACTGATACAGTTGAGCTATCAATAGATGTTCCTAAGTAGAAAAGCCATATAGCTCTCCACTGTGAATGATGATTTAGGAGTCTCTCCAAATGATGCCTTCGTTCTGTTTGAGGGATTGCAATCTTATTTTGAACAGGGAATGCCTCGATATCCCATAGTTGCGACCCATACATGTACATCGTCTCATTTTTTGGCAAAATTGCCCTCCCTTTTGACCAGGTTAATGAATTGGAATGTAAAAAAACAGAAGATCAAGTTCTCAACCAACATGTACATTCTGTCTGCTTAACGTGCATGCCAAATTCATTTTTATCAGCCTAAGAGATGAAAAGGAAAGAAATTGACATGCGGGATTAATATTTTTAAAAAATAACTGGCTGGAATATGCTTCTCCCAATTAAATCCATGGGTCCTTTTATAGTTCGTTTCAGTGTCATACTTACTAGAACTAATTAGATTAAACATTTCTCCAAAGAATGCAAAAAAAAATAATAAAAAAAATATGGTAGATCAAATTCATTGATAATGTCTATTTCCAAGATAAATATCCTTTGCAATAAAATGAAAGTACAAATAACTTTACAAGGTGGTTTGTAAACAAACAAGAAATGAGATCCGATCTCCAGATCATATAGATTAAATCAAGACAAAGAGAAACATCACATTTAACCAGAAAATACATCCTCTTTTTATCATCAAACCTTGTTAGTCCTGTAATTACTTGTCCTGATAATTTTATTTTTTCTCTAATGTTCTGTGTTTGTTCTCTGATAAGAGAGAAAACTACCTGGTTGCTCTCTTCAGCACTCAAATATATTTCTGATACAATTACAGGTAGTCCTCGACTTACAGCCATTCATTTACTGACCATTTGAAGATACAATAACACTGAAAGGCAGTAACAGTAACAGAGTTGGAAGGGACCTTGGAGGTCATCTGGTCCAGTGGTAGGTTTCAAAATTTTTTACTACCGGTTCTGTGGGTGTGGCTTGGTGGGCGTGGCATGGCTTGGTGGGCGTGGCAGGGGAAGGTTACTGCAAAATCCCCATTCCCTCCTGATCACCTGGGACTTGGGAGGCAGAGAATAGACGGGGGTGGGGCCAGTCAGAATTTTTACAACCGGTTCTCTGAACTACTCAAAATTTCCGCTAACAGTTCTCCAGAACTGGTCAGAACCTGCTGAAACCCACCTCTGATCTAATCCGACCCCCTGCTCATGCAGGAGACCTATACTAGGGACTCGAACCGCTGAACTGCTGACCTTTCTGATCGACAAGCTCAGTGTCTTAGCCACTGAGCCACCTAGCCAGCCAGTCATCACACTTATATGCGTCACATCTCCACAGTCACATGATCAAAAGTCTGCTGCTTGGCAACACCAGAATATATTTACAATCTTTCAGCATCCTGGGGTCATGTGATCACCATTTGCAACCATCCTACCCGGCTTTCAACAAGCAAAATGTTGAGGGAGGGAGGGAGGGAGGGAGAGAAGCCATGATTGCACAATTCACTTAACAGCTATCACAAAAAGGTCATAAAATCAGGCATGACTGGCTTAACAATAATTTCACTTAGCAATGAAAATTCTGGTTCCAATTTTGGTCGTAAATTGAGAACAACTCTAGCAGCAAAGATAGGCAGGCTATTTTTGCAACGTATAATAGCTTCCCCATTCAGTTTTTGAAGGGAGGGCCTGCATCATTCTATGAAAGTACAGAAACAATTATTATTCCATGATTAGTTATTCTAGATTGTTTTGAGCAGCGTGGTGGAAGTGGAGCTCTTGCCTACAATCAGGAGACTGTGAGCTCGATCCTATGTAGTGGCAGATATTTCTCTCTCTGGGCGCAATGAGTTATTGTCTGCTGTGAACACCGCATAGGCGTCGGGAAGGGCGTCTGGCCAGTAAATGCTCAGCTCCATTCAGCCGTCCTGACTCCACCCTGATGCAAGGGATTACAGGGTCGTTAAAAGGAAAAGATTGTTTGACACTCCCATTCCCAGTAGTACTTGCAACAGTTGTAGAAGCAGATTCAAACCATATATGCAAAGCTGTACTGTATATGGATTATTATACTCCCTTCCAGCTTAGTGCCCTCAAACTTTTCTTGCACAAAAGTATTTATAGGCCAGGCATTTCTATCTCCTGCAAGGAAAAGCTTGGGAAGAATTTGCAAGATTCATTGAATAGAATTTAATTCTTTCTCTCCCCCACTTCCCTCTTCCGAACAGGCTTGTGTCAGCAGGGTAGAGTTACAACAAGAGACCGTATTACAGCTTATCCAACACTTGGCAAGTTCTGAATCTTAAGGAGGGCTATTTTGTACTACAAAGATGAATGCTCTTCACTGAATACTAAGAAAGAGAGAAAGGAAGGCTACAAAAAAGAAAGAAAGAAAGAAATTGAAAGAGGGTTTCTCAAAGCATCTTGCAAAGCTTTTAAGGGGGAAAAAAGAAAATGTAGAAATGCCTTTTTAGAAGGAATGGTATCTTACATAGACCAGTTCCTCCTCTCTTGTTCTCGCCTGCCCACTTTTTCCACCCCAACAAAGCTGGTAATAAAGCAGTAGGAAGTTATCAGAGAGCCTAACTTCTCATGGGAGTATGTATTTATCAGATGCCAAGAAATGGGGAGGGGGGAGCGGGGGAAGAAACCCTCAAAGTTAGATTCTGTTCAAACAAACAAAAACAAATGTCCTTAGAGAGGGAATTCTTTAGGGCTAAAGGTCAGATATTTTCAATGGAGCGTTTCTATGTGATAAATTTATACTGTGGTGGTGACCAAAATTGGATGCAGAGGTTGCCACAAAGAAGAGGGAGTCAATCTAGTCTCCAAAGCACCTGAAGTCAGGACAAAAAGGGTTAATATCACTTTAGAATGCCTTGGTAAGATGACACTTGGAATACTGCGCCCAAATTTGGTCACCACAATGTAAAACAGACGTAGAGATTCTAGAAAGAGTGGAGAGAAGAGCAACAAAGATGATTAGGGGGCTGGAGGCTAAAACATATGAAGAACAGTTGCAAGAATTGAGTATATCTAGTCTAATGAAAAGACTAGAGGAGACATGATAGTAGTGTTCCAATATCTCAGTGACTGCTACAAAGAAGAGGGAGTCAAGCTATTCTCCAAAGTACCTGAGGACAGGGCAAGAAGCAATGGGTGGAAACTAATCAAGGAGAGAAGCAACCTAGAACTAAGGGGAAATTTCCGGACAGTGACAACAATTAATCAGTGGAACAACTTGCCTCCAGAAGTTGTGAATGCTGCAACAGTGGAAGTTTTAAAGAAGAGATTTGATAACCATTTGTCTGAAGTGGTGTAGGGTTTCCTGCCTGAGCAGGGGGTTGGACTAGAAGACCTCCAAGGTCCCTTCCAACTCTGTTATTCTGTTAAATTTGGAAATAAACCAAGGCACAGAGAGTTTGATTAATCAGAAGCTTTACATTGGGGCAAGCACTATTTTTTATGTTTATAATGTCACTGTACATTATAAAATGTTTATTTATGCGTCAGTTGTGTATTTTATGCTGTACATACCTCGTCAGTGACCAAAACAAAGTCCTTTGACTTTGACACATGTACAAACGATTCCTAGGGACTTGTAGGAGTTGCATACATTTGAAAATCAGAAATCTTTTGACCTTGTGTTCTCTCTTTCTTCTCTCTATAGATGTAAGTTATTGACAGACCTGGAGAGAACTGAACCCATTTATTAATTAAACAAACCAATTTTAAGAATGTGACCTAAGATGCCACATGGAGTAAACTAAGTATGATTGAAGGGCCCTTATAAATAGGAATCCAATGGAAACATAACTACACTTGCATATTGATGTATAAACTAAACCCATATTGACAAGAAATGTTATTTTAGCTTACTCATCCCCAACTAGGTATATCCACCAGATTACAGGTAAATCTCAATTTACAACAGTTCATTTAGTGACCAAAATTACGATGACACTGAACAAAGTGACTTATGACTGTTTTTCACACTTACGACCTTTGCAGCATCCCCTTGGTCACATAATCAAAATTTGGACGCTTGGCAACTGACTCATATTTATGACGGTTGCAGCATCCTGGGGTCATCCCCTTTGGTGATCTTCTGACATGCAAAATCAATGAGAAAGTCAGATTCATTTAACAACCGTGTTAGTAATTGAACAATTGCTGTGAGTCACTTCACAACTGTGGCTAGAAAGGTCGTAAAATGGGGCCAAGCTCACTTCACAAATGTTTCACGAAGCAACATAAATTTGGGGCTCAGTTGCAGGGGTAAAATCTACTTTCCTTCCCCACTGGTTCAGAAGTGCACGCACCATGCGTGGGCGGGGATGCATGCGCAGAGGGTAAAAAAAAGGTTACTTCCTAGTTTAAACCAGGAAGTAACAATGTCCGGGAGGGTGGGTGGAGCTTCACGCTGCCATCGCTACCGGTTCTCTGAACCATCCGCCGCCATCGCTACTGGTTCAATCAAACTGGTCTGAACCGGTAGCATTTCACCCCTGCTCAGTTGTGGTCGTAAATCGAGGACTACCCGTAATGTAATTCTCAGTCACTACAAGTTTGGCTGACTTGTATTGGAGTGTGTGTATGTCCATGGACATATGGACATACACACACACACACACACACACACACACACACACTCCAGTACAAGTCAGACAAAAAGATGTCCAGATCCACATGGAATTTGTTTAGACAGTTGTTCACCTACAAGTTTATTCTTAGAAATAGACCACAAATGCCTTTCAGGGAAGTCTTCCTATTCCAGGCCTGTTTAGTTTGGTTGTTCTTTGATGTGGTATCCTTACCTGAACTGATGCCTACCTGATTCCTATATGCTTGCTCTTTTTTACTTGTTCAATACTGCTGGAAAGTCTATCATCATTATTTCAGTCTTTCCATGTCACTTCTATGAATTACAGAGTTGGAGACATGATAAATTGGTTGGGATTTTCTTGTTTGTTTGAGGATTCTAACAGATTTAACAGATGAACAGAGTTGGAAGAGCCCTTGTAGGTCTTTTAGTCCAGCCCCTCCCTCAAGCAGGAGACCCTACTCCATTTCTGACAGATGGCAGTCCAGTCTCTTCTTGAAAGCTTCCAATGATGAAGCTCCCACAACTTCTGAAGGGAACTTCTGTTCCATTGGCTGGTTGCTCTCATGGTCAGAAATTTCCTCCTTATTTCCAGGTTGAATCTCTCCTTGTTCAGTTTCCATCCATTGTTCCTTGTCTGGCCTTCAGGTGCTTTGGAAAATAGCCTGAGTAAAATAAATCCTAGTTTTGGGAGTCAGGGAACAAGGTGATTGAGCTGGCAGGTCCCAAATGGAAATGTTGTGTTTTAGAGGATTCGACTCTAGAGCCTTTACAGAGACACTATTTTCAAGAGTGTCTTCTTCCTCTAGAGATTGGACCATGACAAGGAATTAATGTCATTCAATTATTATCGTCATCAACCTTGAATCAGTTTTCATTGCTGAGACAGAGTTGCATTTCATTGCCATCAATCTATTTTTTTTAAAAAATTATTTACCATTGAATTCTTGATGCTAGGGTTGTTTTAGAAATGGGATTGTGTATGTGTTGTAGAACTGCACAACATTGTGTCAACTGCTGCTGAAAGTCATTTTTGATTGCAGGATTGTAATTTAAAAATGTAAAACCCACTATATCGAAATGAAGCACATTTGGACAGTAGTATCGGATATATTTCTTGACAATACCCTTATCCTTCTAAGTGTTTTCCTATTATTATATGGCCAGCTTCCTACAACAGGATAGACTGGGTTAAAATGGGAGTGACTATTTTGTGATTCACTATGCAGTGGGGAAGCCATGTTGTTTTAAAATGTTATATGAAGAGTTGACTTGTCGAGCGAAAGGTCAGCAGTTCAGCGGTTCGAATCCCTAGTGCCGCGTAACGTGGTGAGCTCCCATTACTTGTCCCAGTTTCTGCCAACCTAGCAGTTTGAAAGCACGTAAAAATGCAAGTAGAAAAATAGGGACCACCTTTGGTTCCGTGCGCCTTTGGCATTTAGTCATGCCGGCCACTTGACTACGGAGACATCTTTGGACAGCGCTGGCTCTTTCGCTTAGAAACGGAGATGTGCACCACCCCCTAGAGTCAGGAACAACTAGCACATATGTGCGAGGGGAACCTTTACATTTACAGGTCATTGTTGACTCCTGGCAACTGCCTGGACTAGTCCTCTAAGTTTTCTTAGCAAGATTTTGGAAGTGGTTTGCCATTGCCTCCTTCCTAGAAGTGAGAGGCTGGTGCCAAATTACCCAAGTGGTTTTGTGCTTGAGGCGGGACTAGAACTGACAAACTCCTGGTGATTGGCTCAATGTCAGTCAGCTGACTTTCATGTCTAAGGCAGGAATAGAACAGTCCTGGTTTCTAGCTGGTGCCATCACTACTGCACAAACCTGGCTCTAGAGCTAATTTAGGGCCACATACATATTGACTGGGTATAATTTATTTTGTCCTTCTCATGACTATATGCATTAACAGAGGGATACCATCAAGATCAAGTGAGCTACTAATAACACTCTATAAAGCCTTAGTAAGACCACACCTAGAATACTGCATCCAGTTTTGGTCACCACACTATAAAAGAGATGTTGAGACTCTAGAAAAAGTGCAGAGAAGAGCAACCAAAACGATTAGAAGACTGGAAGCTAAAACATACGCTAACAGTTACAGGAACTGGCAGTGGTGAAATCCAATTTTTTTTACTACCAGTTCTGTAGGTGTGGCTTGGTGGGCATGGTGTGGCGTGGTGGGTGTGGTGTGGTGTGGTGGGCATAGCAGGGGAAGTATACTGCAAAATTCCCATTCCCACCCCACTCCTGGGGAAAGGATACTGCAAAATCTTCATTCCCACCCCACTCTGGGACCAGCCAAAGGTGGTATTTGCTGGTTCTCCGAATTACTCAAAATTTTCACTACCAGTTCTCCAGAGCCTATCAGAACCTGCTGGATTTCACCCCTGGGAACTGGGCCTGGCTAGTCTACTGAAGAGAAGGACCAGGGGAGACATGATAGCAGTCTTCCAATATTTGAGGGGCTGCCACAGAGAGGAAGGGGTCAAGCTATTAGATGGCTTACAAGGTCCCTTCCAACTCTGTTAATCTGTTATTTTCCAAAGCACCTGAAGACCAGACAAGGAATAACGGATGGAAAATGAACAAGAAGATTTTCAACCTGGAAATAAGGAGAATTTTTCTGACAGAACAATCAGCCAATGGAACAGAAGTTGTCTTCAGAAGTTATGGGAGCTTCGTCGCTGGAGGCTTTCAAGAAGAGACTGGACTGCCATCTGTCAGAAATGATGAAGGGTCTCCTGCTTGGGTGTGGGGGGGTTAGACTAGAAGACCTACAAGGTCCCTTCCAACTCTGTTAATCTGATATTGAAGACTCACTCACTTGTTCTGTCCCCTCCCACGAGTGGCCTTGCAGAGGCTCAAATAGCCCGGCAGTAACAAACGCAGGCTAGAGAGACTGAAGATGACCTTCTAATAAATAGTTCTCTTCCAAAGCGCATATCAATCCAATAGTTACTGGGCAATGTTCCAAAGGTCTTGGCAGACGGCCAGCAGGCTAATGCAGGAATGCAGACTCTTGTCAAAAACTCCAAACTAACAGTTGTAACTCCACTGCATCCAAAACGCCAACAAATTGTTCACCACGCCTTTCCAGCCCAGTCACACCCCTTTTATACTTTTTAGGGTATGGCCCTACGTCTCCTGACCACACCTCTTGGGATGTGGCAATAGCTGTTCTTTACAACATCTCCTATGTCTCTCTCTTGCATCCAATAGGGGCTCCCCCTCGTCGTTACCAGCCTCTGTTTCCTCCTCAATTTGGCTGGGGTCCAGAGGCATGTCAGCAACTGTCAGTTCTTGCTGACTCACCAGTGAAGACGGCCCCTCCGGCACATAGCTCGTGACAGCTTCCTCCTCCTCCATATCATCCTCCGAATCAGCATGCGAAGATAAATCAGCCTCCGGGGCTGGGGTCACAACACTCACTTGTTATGATCCTCTCAATTGGAAAGAATAACTTCCTAGAAATAAGAACTACAATAAGAGTAAATGCTTGTAAATATCCCATCTACATTGGGATATATTGACATATAATGAAGAAGGTTCCTATATACTAAAGGTAAAGGTTTCCCTGTCAGTCGTGTCCAACTCTAAGTCATGGTTTAAGCTCCTTTTCTTGGCCAAGGGAACCAGCTTTGTCCAAAAACAATTTCTGTGGCCAAGTGGTCAGCTATATGCCAAAGAGACACAGAAGGCTGTTACCTTCCCACCAAAGTGGTACCTCTTTATCTACTTGCATTTGCATGTTTTCGAATTGCTAGGTGGGCAGAAGCTGGGGCAAGTAACTGGAGCTCACCCCATTGTGTGGAGCTCAGGTCTCAAATTTGGACTGTCAGTTTACCAGCTGACAAGCTCAGCTTCTTGAACTGCTGAGCCATCACGCCCCATATACTACCTTATGTAGTAATGAGAAATTTTTCCTGGGGCTCCTACAATTCATTTTCCAAAGTGGAGGGACCAACTCCTCTTCAGAAGTCCTTGTCAAAGGAGAGGTAATATGACACTGTTTTTGTTTCTTAGCATCTTGGAATCTTGAATAATACAAAAATGCCCTCTAGACATCTTTTTTCAACTAAGAAAATAAAAAAAAGGGGGGATGCATTTTATTTTTTCCCCATAGAGGCCTGAATAGAATAGCTAACAGGTTCCAGAGGGATTTCTTTAGTTAAATTCCACTCATGATAAAGGTTTTGCATTGTTTCCCCCCCAAAAAAGCCCCCACCCATGAAATAAAGAGGGGATGAAAAAGGATGCTACTTATACCCTAAGTACTGCTAAGTTTTCAGCCTTCCTGATTTGTGGAATATGGTACAATATCACTGGAGCTTATTAAGAGCCCTTTGGATAGAAAGCCATGGAACCAGGCACAATATTCATAATATGTCATTCAAAAGTTTGAAAGAATTACCAAGTAATTACACAGGACTACCCCACCCTAAGGTTAATAGAGAGTTATTTCTAGCAGTGGATGGATAGATGGAGAAAACAGAGGAAGCAACAAACCACCACTATATTTAAGACGTTTATGCTTAAGTATGTTTTTCATTTGTATTACGTCATAGTACATTGTATTTTATGCAGAATAACACTACAGACGGATAAATCAATCCACTTCTTTAGAAGTTTAGTGAGTTCCATATTAAGGCTGTTGTAATTTTGGGCCATAAGGAAGGCTGAGCGTCAAAGAATTGAGGCCTTTGAACTCTGGTCCTGGAGAAGACTCCTATGAGTCCCTTGGACTGCAAGGCAATCAAACTGGTCAGTCCTTGAGGAGATCAACCCTGACAGTTCTTTAGAAGGCCAGATCCTGAAGATGAAACTCAAATACTTTGGCCACCTAATGAGAAGGAAGGACTCACTGGAGAAGAGACAAATGCTGGGAACGATTGAGGGCAAAAGAAGAACGGGACGACAGAGAACAAGGTAGCTGGATGTAGTCCCTGTAGCAGTAGATGTGAGCTTAAATGGACTCCAGAGGATGGTAGAGGATAGGAAAGCCTGAAGGAACATTGTCCATGGGGTCGCGATGGGTCGGACACGACTTTGAAAGCAACAACAAAAAATTTTGTGCCGAAAAAGATGAAAAATATTAAAACATTACAAACAATGTGTTTATTCAAGGGGACTTCCTATTCTGTCCTACATATATTAGAGATATGTGGATCCTCAAAATTTTCCTTTGCTTTACGGCCTTGTTTTGAAGGAAGCCTTGTAAACCAGCGCATAGGAGGCCAGGGGAAGGAATAACTTATCTGTGATTTTGATAAGAACTAAAAAATAAAAATCCATAGCTACATTTTTGAGATTGGAGATAGAGGATAAGGATTGAATATACTTTCAGAAAATGTACATGCTACTCTAAATAAATAAAAGATAAAGGAGACACAGAATAGTATTCAACATGGAATACATTTTATCAATGGTTAGAGATAAGAGGTAGAAATTAGATGAAGAAAGAGTAATGTTATGGTTAAGTAAAATATGAATGTTGTTTATAATTATATGTATCCTAATATATTTAACAGGAACATAAATAAGCAAATATAATTATAAATATGGTTAGAATTATTTTGTTATATCACTATTATTACTATCAGTGTATGTGTTATCTTTTTTTTTTCCTTTTGTAAAATGGTATGCCCGGACAATACACTGTATTCAAAATACTTATTTTATATTATATATATATAATATATATGTGTGTGTGTGTGTGTGTGTGTGTGTGTGTGTGTTTTTCTTCTAGCCAGGTTTTCCCTACGTAGCCAAGGGGTTTTTTTTTGTTGTTTTTTTGTTGTTTTTTTGTAGCTCCAGCTCAGTAGAATCACATCTACTCGGTTCTGGGCTCTACTGAGCTGGAGCTACAATAATAATAATAATAATAATAATAATAATAATAATAATAATAATAATAATAATAATAATAATAATAATAATAATAATAAAAAAAAACCTTGGCTACGTAGGGAAAACCTGGCTAGAAGAAAAACACACATAAACCCTACGAAGAAGTAAGAAAATTTATATATATATATATAAACTTGACAGGAAAAAAAGGAAAAGAAAATGTACATGCTACTCCTGGCATTCCTGATTTACTCCATTAAGAAGCATGCACATTTTCTGAAAGTATATGCGATCCTTATCCTATAGCCAGGGGTGGGCTGCTAGGGGTTCACAGGGGTTTGGGAGAACCTCTATGTCAGCACTTCAACCTGCATTTACTCTAGTGCTGACATAAGAAGGAGAATAGGGGGCAGCTGGCAAGAGGACGCTTGACATTTCACTTACTTATTTCCTTTGAAGATAATATCCCCTAGCAGATGAGATGGGAGGGGGGACATTTCTGGGAGCTTAAGTAGTAGATATGGGGAGAGTGATTTGGAAGAAGGCCAATGAGACGCAGAGAATTGGGGAACGGAAAGGGAAGGTTTGGGATCAGGAAGTCAGAGTTGGCAAGCCACAATCAGGGACAGATTGTCGTGCTTAATAAAATGAAATATTTCTTCAAAGACTATCTGTCTGGAAATGCAATTTATTTTATTTGAGACATCAAAACCTGACACTCTCGCTAAGATTCTGTGCAGTTTGGAGAACCCCCAAATCCCACTCCCGGCTGGCCCCGCCCACTCCACCCCGCCCCTCCCAGGAGTTCCCATACAGCCTGTTTTGGATGCAGAGTTGTGGCCCTGCCCTCTGAGCCTGTCCCATCGGAGGAAGAAAGCTCCGAGCATGAGGAAGAGGAGTCAGCCAGACCTCCCTCTCCAGGCCCCTCCCCTCTGGCACTGTCTCAGGTGTCGGCTGAGGGAGAGGAGATTAACAGAGAAACAGGTGGCTCGGATGAGAGTGACAGAGAAACATCATTCCTGGACGCACGCCTCCGAAGGCGTGATAAACGATTGCAGCAGCTCAGGAGGCGTGCTAGGGATTAGAACTGAGTCACTGAACCACACCCCAGAGACTATATAATAGAGGGTGGTGGCCAGTGATCCTTGTGACGAACAAAAGTAAACCTTGGATAGTCACTAAAGCCTCGTCCGGAAAGTGCTGAGAGAAATATTATTCTGATTGGACTTTTGTACGCTAAGTATCTTATCTTTCTGTTTTGTGGAAATAAACGCACTTGGCAGACGGTGTGTAAATCGCTGCCAAGTTGGAGATAAGGACCTGGGTGTATGCCAAAGTGTTTCCTTAACCCTCGGCTGGCTGTGTTTGTGTGTGTGTGTGGACGGGGACAGATCATGCAGGTAAGTTCAGGGCGCACACGGAGGCTCGGGGAGGGCAAAAAACAAGCCTACCAGAAGTTCGGGAAGGCCAGAAACAGGCCGTTTCCGGCCTCCAGAGGGCCTCCAGAGCCTGGGGAGGCTGTTTTTACCCTCCCGGAGGCTCAAGAAAAGCCACACCCACCATGGCTATGCCCACCCAGCAACTGTGCAGAGAATCCCTTGCTAAAATTTGTGAAGCCCACTCCTGCCTATAGCTCTAATTTTATTTCCACTATCTGCCTTGAGCCAATCACTCTCTCTCAGCCCTAAAAAGGAGGCAGTGGCAAACTCTTTTAAAAATTCCCACATCGAACCATAGCAGAAAGTTAAGGAAGGACTATTCCATCGTTTGTACCAAATCAATCATCAGTCCAAAAAGATCAGCAACCTTTGATGGTCAAATTTCACAATTCCTTATTGCTTTACCAATTGTTCAGGGTTTACTTCAAATTTTACAATTTTTGTTGGGGATTTTACCTGAAAGTTAATAATAAAGAGAATGCTTATTTAATTATTCACGTCCTAACTGCAGCTAGAATTGTATTTGCACAACATTGGAAAAGTGAAGAGATTCCTATTGAGGAGGAGGTGAATAGGAAAATATTAGAATGTGGAGAAATGAACAGATTAACATTAGCAATCAAAGAGAAAGAAAAAGCTGAATATTGTATGATATGGGAATATTTTATCAATGGTTAGAGAGTAAGAAGGGAAACTGGAAATAGAAGAAGATTAAAGAAGAAAAGAAAATATATTAAGATAGAGGTATAAATAAGATGATAATTGTTAATATTAGGATGAGGAGGACAATTATGTGTAATGTTATTATTATTGTATTTTCACTAGAAGACACCTTAAGAGGAAAAATGAATAGGCTTACAATGTTTAACTATTTAACATATTATAATTTTAAGATTAGAGAATTATATTAAGTGAATGATGTCGTAAATGTTGAAGGGTGGCACATAGAGATATTTGAACTCAAACGACACACTGTTTAAGGACAGATGAAATGTTTGTATTTTGAATTTTTTTAAAAAAATACAATTCAAATCTGCATATTTCAGTTATGAACATAGGTTTTTTTTGTTTTGTTTTTTTTTTTTTTCAGGAGAGGAGTGGTAAGTTTTGAATTTATGTCTCAGAGAAAGGGGCTAATACATCCACTGCTTGCAGCTAGCAAATTTGTAACTGTCTTTCTGACATAAAGAGCTTGGAGCAAGGACATTTAAAAAAAATGCTACTAATTCTGATGGATTGCAAAGAATGTCTTGTACAGTATGTACATTATATAAAGTCTCGAAAGAGAAACTAAATCTGTCTAAAGGTAGTGACTCAGTGAGAAACGGTGACCTTCTTATTTTATACTAACTCTGGTTGGTGTAAGACTGTCAGGGAACACTTATCCTACCCTGGTTATTCATCCATTTAAAAAAATTGATTATGCAGATAGATTTTGATATAAAAACTCAGCTTCATGGGAGAGTTCCAAAACACCACTTCTAATAATAGTAATACTCCTGGAGGATTATAATAGCCCCCATTCTTCCAAGTTATTATTCTACATTGTGAAACTCCTAACGTAAAGATATTAAAAAGAAAAACTGAAACAAAAATGATATAAAAATCAAATGGATTTTTTTTTCAAAGCAGTCATCCCAATTACTAAATATTGTGAGAGAAAAATAGTCCACAAATCATCAGCCTAATAGTGTGGGTAGATGTAATTCAAAAGAAAGTTTTTCCAGTTGATTTCAAAACTTACAGTCAATGTTCAGAGTAGCAAAGATAATTCCAAAAACAGACCCCCAACAGAGGCCACAACCCAGTGGTGAAATCAAAAATTTGTTATTACCGGTTCTGTGGGCTTGGCTTGGTTGTGGGGGAATAATATGACTGGGTAGGCGTGGCCAATTTTTTTTTTTTTACTTTTAAAACCATTTTTTTTACAATCTCTGCGAAGAGGTTGTTAAAAATGCTTTCAAAAGACTCTGACGATCCCAGCTGTGTTGCCTGATCGACAGAGGCTTTTTTTCTTTTAAAAGCCTCTGCTGATCAGGCAACTTAGCTTGGATCGTCAGAGGCTTTTAAAAGAAAAAAAGACTCTGCAGATCAGGCAACTCAACTGGGATCCTCAAAAGCTTTTAAAAGCATTTTTTCGAGGTTGTAGAAAAAATGGTTTTAAAAGCCTCTGATGATCCCAGCTGAGCCGCAAGATCATCAGAGGCTTTTTTTAAAAAAACTTTTAAAAGCATTTTTTTCGGCCAAAGAGGTTGTAGAAAAAATGCTTTTATTTTTTTTTTAAAAAAAGCCTCTGATGATTGTGTGGCTCAGCTGGGCATGGGGGGGGGGGGCGGGGGGGCCCCAGGGATTTTTGCTACCGGTTCTCCGAACCACCCGCTTCCAATGCTACCGGATCGGGCAATCCAGTCCGAACCGGGAGCATTTCACCCCTGCCACAATCCCATCATTTGCACACATACATATACACACCTATTGTTAAGTGGGGTGAATGAGGACGCAGCAAGCCAGAGTAGTAAGTGACAACAGCTCTTTATTATAGGGTGAGACTCCAGCAACTGACCTGGGGAGCCAGCTCCCTTTATATACCTTGCAGCTGTGGTGGTCAGCCAATCAGCTGAGGGTCAGTTAATTCGAACTTCCCGCCAAACAAACCTATTTACATAACACTCCTCCCCTCCCAGAAGTCACTTGGGGTGTTATTTGCATATATAGTCTCTCAGGTGACTAGGGCGTGTGCGAGTCCTAGCTGACCTGCGCAGTTCAGTCGGAGGGGCGGCATTGAGCAGGTCGGAGGGACTTTCTGTTTCTCCCTGCTCCGCCAATGAGGCCTCCGGGACCTCCTCATGGGCGGCGACTTCTCCGGCTGTTGGGACTACCTTGACGGGGCGGCGCTGGATACCAGAGTCCTCAGCTAAGTCCTCCGCTCTACTCGGGCTAGTGGTTTGTGCTTCTGGTTGATAGTCGTGGTCGGAGATGGGGTCGTCTAATGTATCTTCGGTGTCTGTGGTTACTCTTTTACTTAATTGGTCAATGTGCCTGCACCAAACTCTCCCGTCCCCCATGTCTACCCTGTATGACTTGGGGCCTGTGATTTCTGTGATTGTTCCGGCCTCCCAGAGTGGGCCCTGTCCATAGTTTCTAGCGTGTACCGGTGTTCCTATGGTGAACTCTCTAAGTTTCCTCTCCCCCCCCTTGAAGACCTCTGGGGAGTAGTTGGGGTTGAGTCTGTCTAGTATTCCCCGGAGTTTCCGCCCCATTAGTAGTTCGGCCGGACTTCGGCCTGTGGCTGTACAGGGTGTGGAGTGCTGGGCTATTAAGAATTTGTCTACCCTTTCCTGCCAGTCTCCGGGGCTTAAGCGTGAAAGGGCCTCCTTTGCTGACCTCACAAATCTCTCCGCCTGTCCGTTACTAGCCGGGTGAAACGGGGCAGAAAGGACATGTCTGACCCCAAGTCCCGCTAAGTACCCCTCGAACTGTGTTGCGGTGAACTGTGGCCCGTTATCTGACACTAGGATGTCCGGTAACCCATGTGTGGCGAATAACTGTCTTAGCTCTCTGATGGTTGCGTCGGTGGTAGTGGCCTTCATTAGCTTGATCTCCAGCCATTTGGAGAATGCGTCTACGACGACCATGAAGGTCTGTCCATGGAATGGGTCTGCAAAGTCAATATGTATTCTGGACCAGGGTCCCTGGGGCCTTTCCCACTCCCTCATGGGTGCCGTTGGCGAGTCTGATCTGGACTCTTGGCAGGGCTGGCATCTCCCCACCCACTCTGTAATGTCTGCATCCATGCTGGGCCACCAGACGTAGCTCCTGGCTAGCCCCTTCATTCTCACAATCCCAGGGTGCCCCTCATGCAACAACGTTAAAACTTTTTCCCTTAAGCGTGAGGGAATAACAACCCGATCGCCCCATAGTAAACAACCCCCTTGCATTGTCAATTCGTCTCGTTTTCCCGTGAACGGTTTAAATTCCCCGCTCCCAATCTTTTCCGGCCACCCCCTCATGACCCAACTTGCGACTGTCCGGATCACGTGGTCCTTGGTTGAGGCTCTTGCAACCTCGGCTGATGTTATGGGCCCAGAGTCCAAAACGTCTATCAGCAGGATGGGGATGCCGGGTGTGGGGTCTTCTAGGCTGTCAGGTAGTGGGCATCGGCTGAGTGCGTCCGCGTTGCCCATGTTCGCCCCTGGTCGATGTACCAGGCGATAGGAGTATGCTGCAAGGAAGATGGCCCAGCGTGTCATCCTGGGCGACAATGCTGCCGGGGTTGGTCGATCTCCTGTGAGGAGACCCAAGAGTGGTCGATGGTCTGTGATTAGCTCAAAATCCCTCCCGAACAAGTACTCGTGGAATTTCTTTACTCCCGAAACGGCGGCGAGGGCCTCCTTGTCGAGCTGGCTGTAATTTCGCTCGGCACTTGATAGAGTTCGGGAGTAATATGCGATGGGCGCTTCCAGGCCATTCGGGAGTCTATGGCTCAGGACGGCTCCCACCCCGAACGGGGACGCGTCACATGCTAGGACAAGGGGGAGCGTTGCGTTGTATTGAATTAAGAAGCTTTCAGCTGATAGTAGTTTTTTAATGCCAGCAAATGCCCTGTCTTCAGCCTTCCCCCATTTCCAAGTGGCTTTTTTGGTTAACAGTCTATGTAGGGGTTCTGCCACTGTTGCCTTGTCTTTGAGGAAGATAGCGTAAAAATTTAATAGTCCCAGGAAGGCCTGTAACTCTGCCTTGTCCTTGGGGGTGGGTGCTTCTCTGATTGCCCTGATCTTGCTCTCTGTGGGGTGTATGCCGGTGCCATCTACCCTGTATCCCAGGAATTCGACTGAGGGGACTGCGATCATGCATTTATTGCGTTTTACTCTGAGTCCCGCATCCCTGAATTTCCTTAGGACCTCCCTCAGCCTTTCTCTTAGCTGCTGCTCATTGTCCGCGGTGATGAGCACGTCATCAAAATAGGGCACCACCCCGGGGATCCCTTGTAGAAGCCGCTCCATGGTACTTTGGAACAGTCCGGGGGCCACGCTTACTCCAAATTGCAAACGGGTGCACTTGAAGGCCCCTCTGTGGGTTACGATAGTCTGTGCCTCTGCGGTAGCGCCATCTACTGGCAGCTGCTGGTACGCCTGCGCAAGATCGAGTTTTGCAAATATCTTGCCGGGGCCCAGGGAATGCAATAAGTTGTGAACGACTGGCACTGGATAGGCGCTCTGCTGCAGGGCCTTATTAATTGTGCATTTATAATCAGCACATATGCGCACTGATCCGTCCGGCTTGACCGGTGTCACAATTGGGGTCTCCCATTTGGCGTGGTCGACTGGAACGAGCACCCCTTGTTTGATCAATTTGTCCAGTTCAATGTCTATTTTGGGCTTCAGGGCAAATGGCACCCGCCTGGGCTTTAAACGGATGGGTGCGATGTTGGGGTCTAGATTAAATGAAATCGGGGTCCCCACATACTTGCCAAGCCTTTCGTCGAACACGTCCTGGAACTCCTGCATCAGGTCTTCCTTCAGGGTGCTTCGAACGTTCCTTACTCCGGTGAATCCCATGCCTAGGGCTCTAAACCAGTCCATGCCCAGGAGGCTGGGAAGGTTGTCGCTGACGATGGTGAGGGGCAGTTTCTTGGTAAACTCCCCGTACTGGACTTGGAACTCGCCTCTGCCTTCGACAGGTATGCGGTTCCCTTGGTAATCCTTCAGTCTGCGAAGCTGTGGCTGGAGCTGTCGCTTGTGTGCGCTGGGGATGACTCTCTTTAGGGTTTCCCAAGACATGATGGATATCGGCGATCCCGTGTCGATCTCCATCTGGCACTCCCGTCCCTCGATCTCGACCGTGGTGTAGGTCTTTTCTCCGGGTGAGGTGCAGGTCCGTGCGATGCGAATGGTGTAGGCCCCAGCGTCTTCAAATTTCGCACCCTTCCGGTTTCCGCCATCCCTGTTGGGCCTTCGGAGTGGCGCCATCTCGGATTGGGCCGTTTGGCCACGTGGTCTGTAGCTCTGGTGTGTTTTCAACCTACAGACTCTAGCGATGTGGCCCCTCTTCTCACAGGAACGGCAAACGGCATCCCTGAACTTACAGTTTTGTCGTGAGTGGGACCCTCCGCAGCTGGCGCATCCGTCTCTGGGCTCTCTGCGGGCTGTGTGGGGCTGCTCGGTGCGGTAGACCTCTTCTTCAGACTCCCCCTCGCTGGCGGTGCTTACGGCCTCTCGGTGCACAGGCGCCGTCTTCTGCGTTGTTCTGGTGAGGCAGGAGCTCTTTAGTTTCTCTGCGGCCTTTACTGACGACTCTTGCGCCCTGGCCTTGTCTAGCGCGATGTGTAGGGTCAGGTTTGACCTCGCAAGCAGTCTTCTCTGGAGCCGGCTATCTCTCACTCCGCAAATTAGTTGCTCTAGGAGCATCTCATCCAGGTCTCGGTACTCACATTGGGTTGCGGCCTTACGCAGGGCGGCGACGTACTCGCTGATCAATTCGCCCTCCTGCTGTAGCCTTTGCCTGAAGTCGTAGCGCTGGACGTACTTCGATGGCGTTGGCGCATAGTGGTCTTTCAGTAGGGTCTGCAGCATCGACCAGGAGATGTTGTGGACCGAATTCGGCTCCGACAATGCCTCGGCTGTGTCGAAGACCCTTGGCCCGCAGTGACTCAGGAACAGGGCTTTCTTCCGAACGTCCGGTAGCCCTTGCATGTCGTTTGCCACCATGAAGCACTCGAACCGGGACATGTAGGATCCCCACTTCTCTTCCTTGGGGTCGAAAGGCGCTGGCGGGGTGTAGGCAGACATCATTTCGGGATTCTCCTGTGTTCCGCTCGCTCGCCTGGCTGGATTCAGATGCGGTCTCGGGTCCCCTTCTCTGAACGTGGCTTCAGCTTCTTTGAGTGTGGCTTCAGCTCTTTTGCGTGTGGCTTCAGCTCTCCTCTGCTTCTGGCCTCAAAATCCCACCTTCGTCGCCAATGTTAAGTGGGGTGAATGAGGACGCAGCAAGCCAGAGTAGTAAGTGACAACAGCTCTTTATTATAGGGTGAGACTCCAGCAACTGACCTGGGGAGCCAGCTCCCTTTATATACCTTGCAGCTGTGGTGGTCAGCCAATCAGCTGAGGGTCAGTTAATTCGAACTTCCCGCCAAACAAATCTATTTACATAACACCTATGTTCCGAAAATACATTCAGTGCAGGGTATTAAAAGAATAAACAGATAACTGAATAGTCAATAACAGAATCAATCCATTTCCACTCATATTGGAAGTAATTCAGACAGACAATTTGGTCTAATGTTAAATGCACCAAGCAAGAAACTTCTAGTCCTGCCTTAGGCATGAAAGCCAGCTGGGTGTGTTTGGGCCAAGCACCAGGAGACTGTGAGTTCTAGTCCTGCTTTAGACCTGAAAGTGGGAGACTTTGGGGCTACTCTCTCCCTCTCAGCCCAACCTGCCTAATAGAGTCGTTGTTGTGATGAATATAGGAGGACGAAGTATTGAGAATGTTTGCCAGCCTGAGTTGCTTATAAAAATAATAAAGATGGGACAAAAAACTTCTAAAATAAAATAATAAAAAAATAATTCAAAACTTATGCATCCAGTTCATCATTCCACTTAAATCCACTTTAGCATCCTGCAGAGGAGCAGTGGGGGAAGAAAGATCCAGAAATGGAAAGTATCGATGAAGAAATAGGTTTGTAATTTCCTCAACTATTTAACAATGCTCTCTCAAGACCATGAGCCTGCAAAAGGCAACCTCTAACTGGCTTAATGCATGGAAATATTATCATTATTATTGTGGAGAATAATTCCATGTACAATCAAATTGGATCCCAACACAGAGCGTTGATGATTGCCAGATTAAATTTTATAATGGCAGTCAAAACTAGTCTTTATCAAGAAAAGACTAAAAAAGACTAAAAGTGTGGGGGGTCACGCCAGCCCTGCTTGATGGAAAAGAAAAGTTTTCAGGGCACGGCGAAAGACGGCAGATCGTTCCAGAGGGCAGGAGCTGCCACAGAGAAGGCCCTCCCCTTGGAGGTCGCCAGCTGACATTGCCTGGCTGACGGCACCCTGAGGAATCCCTCTCTGTGGGAGCATACTGGTCGGTGGGAGGCTATCGGCGGCAGAAGGCGGTCTCGCAAATACCCAGTCCTATGCCATGGAGCGCTTTAAAGGTGGTAACCAACACCTTGAAGCGCACCCGGAAGGCCACTGGAAGCTAGTCTCAGCTCGGTCCAAATTAAGTCCAAAACAAATTCTTCATAAACAATCCTTCAGCCTTATCACCAACCTTTGTCTTCTTTGGCACCCTGCCAAAGGAAAAAGTTCAGAAGCAGAACAAGAAACTGACAAGAAATAAATTTATTTTTATTTATTTATTTATAATTAAATTTATATAACGCCCTACTCCCGAAGGACTCAGGGCGGTAAATAGCCAAAAAAGTAAAATATACATAATACAAACATTAAAAACAATTTAAAATACATTAAATACTTTGGCCAGATTTAAAACACCCCAATTATAAAACCAATTTAAAAGCAATTAAAAAGGGAGGTTAGGCATTGCTTTCCTACAAAGATCCCAAGAGCCGTTGCTGCTCTTTTAAGCCTTCTGGGAGTGGCCAATCATCTCCTGGCCTTACTCCCGAGTTGTCCTTTTTGCTTTAGCTGCTCTTGCCTTCTCATGCGTGCACTAGGAACAGGCTCCTCCTGTTCCTCTGCCTCTCTACTGTCAGCCTCTGGAGGCTCTGGAATCCACGCATCGCTCCCAGATGGCCCTGGCCCCATCTCTGCCTCTGATGCAGAGCCCTCGTCCGGGCCTTCCCCAGCCTCCAAGACTGGCCCATTGTCCTCCCCAGCCTCCTCACTGTCTGACTCCGCAGGCTGCTGGCGGACCACAACAGAATGCCTTTTGATTTGCATCTATGCCTTGTAGTTGAACCAATAACAAGTGCCCCATGGTAAAAACCAAATAGCGCACTGCCTTTAATTAGCTGCAACAGAGAACTGTGAAGCAAGGAAATCAAAAGTAGAGTAATAGGTCTGGAATTACTTTTTATCTTTATACTTTCATTAAAAAAAATATATTGTGGAAGCAAGCTGGGATCAATCTTCCCAGAATGCTCCATCAATGAAAATTATGCATAGTTCAAAAGAGCCTTTATACAAGAGGAGTTTTCCTGTGATAGGTCTGCTTGGAAACTTTAGTTACATATAGATACAGGTAGTCCTTGACTTATGACCATTGCAGCATCCCCATGGTCATGTGATCAAAATTCAGACCTTTGTCAACTGACTTGTATTTATGATGGTCACAACATCCTGGAGTTACGTGATCACATTGTGTGACCTTCTGACAAACAAAGTCAAGAGGGAAGCCAGATTCACTTAACAACCATGATACTAATTTAACAATTGCAGTGATTCACTTAGCAACTGTGGCAAGAAAGGTCGCAAAATGAGGCAAAATTCACATAAGAAATGTTCCACTTAGCAACAAAAATTTTGGACTCCATTGTGGTCGTAAGTCGAGGACTATCTGTATCTTCAGCCGAACTTTAAGAGAAATAATATTACTTCTTGTGGACAGGTAATGGACTGAATGAGATATTTTAACAGACTGGGCCAAGAGAGGGAAACTGTTTTTAAAATGATCTTAAAACCGAAGGACCTTAAAACCTAAGATGTCTTCTCATAGCTTTCTGTTGAAGTCAGCAATTTCAGGATTTCTTTAGTTGACTCCTATAAGAAATGGCCTTAATAAATGAAAAAACAAAACTGATCTCAGAGGAGAATTTCTTTTAAGATGAATGCAATGTCAGATTTAGCTCCAAGTTGTGCCGTTTTATTCTTGATGTGTGTATAGAAGAGAAAGACAGTCTCTATCCGCAGGGCACATTGGATATGTCACATCTACAGTCAGCATAAAGGGATTTGGAGGTTAATTCTCATGATCTAATGGCTCTCCGTAAATCATCTTCATTGTTATGCTTATGGTAATGATGCTATTCTGGAGAAATATATGTAGGATAAGCACATAGTAGGAGAATATATATATATACAGAGAGAGAGAGAGAGAGAGAGAGAGAGAGAGAGAGAAGAAGGAGGGAGGGAGGGAGGGAGGGAGGGAGGGAGGGAGAGAGAGAGAGAGAGAGAGAGAGAGAGAGAGAGAGAGAGAGAGAGAGAGAGAGACGGAGCGCAAGGTCAAAATTTTCTCTCTGCACTTGTTCATTTTGCAGCAATTTTTTTAACTGAGTCCCTGGAAAAATTTGCTGCTTCATCTAACTCCTTTGCCGGTTGGAAATGCGAGGCAAGAGGTCAGGGAAGGAAATGAAAGGGTGAGCGGATTCACATGTTCTAACTAAGCCACAATTTATTTGTCCGTGTTTTAAAAAAAATAAATTGGACTTGCTGGAGTCATGCATTCCTGCTTAGCTGTGGTTATACTGTAGGCTGAAAAAAACTGCAGAGGATTTTAGATTATCGGGAGTAAGGGGAGTAGAAAATTATTCTAATGTACCAATCACACATTGACCTGGTAGATGTTGTTTTATCTTCTTTGTGTTTGCTCCAGGATGTTCTGATGAGGGTAACTCATTCTCCAATCATCACTTGGCTGGACAAGATGATTCAGAAGCTGCAACTGGTAGAGAATTTAGTAGCCTGATAATTGGAATTTCACAGATTTTTACAGTTGCTGCATTGATTGCCAATTGACTTGAACGAAACTCACATTTCAAAGAATTGACCCTTGCCTTTAAACACATAAACACACAGCACTAAGATATATTAGAACCAACCTTATCGAATTTGAATCTGTGTGTCTAATCTAAACTCCTAGAGACAGTCTCCCTACATGAAATACAAAGAATGTAGTCTAGGTAACAGGCCTTCTCAAATGTATCAGGGGTGAAATCCAGGTTCTGACAGGTTCTGGAGGATCAGTAACGGAAAGTTTGAGTAGTTTGGAGAACCAGCAAATACCACCCCTGGCTGGCCATGGAGATTTTGCAATATCCTTCCCCCAGGAGTGGGGAGGGAATGGGGATTTTGCAGTAACCTTCCTCTGCCATGCCCACCAAGCCACGCCCATCACACCATGCCACCCCCACCAAGCCACCTCCACAGAACCGGTAGTAAAAAAAAAAAATAGATTTCACCACTGATCTGTACCCCAGATGCTACGAAACACACTTTTATGAAACGTATTTTTTTCTAAAAGTGTCATGGGTTCAATCTCTTCCTGCATTTTACAACGTTGCTAAAATTGTTTTTCCACCATGCCTTTGTCATGAGTTGTCAGAGTTTGTTGCCGCACATCCGACTAGCACACAAGTAAATGAACTTCAGCAGGATTCAAATTATATAAGAAACTTCTTTATAAACAATACCATACAGCAGAATTCAGCATCAGGAACACAGAAGCAATATTCATAGGAGCAAGTCATTACAGAGTAGAGAGATACAGAGGCTAATATATTGTACAGAGGCTGCAAAGTTACAGAAGCCAAACCAGCTCTTATACACAGTTCAGCAAGTCTAAGCCACGCCCAGACTCCAAACTGTCTCTTATGGCCCCATACAAACAAATACTATGTCCCCATTGGCTGACCTGTTACCATGTCTATTCAAACAGTCCCCATTGGCTGATCTGTTGCTATGCCTATTCCAGTCTATGAATATTCAAACTCTGACATGAGTTGACTGTGGTGGCATTCTGGGTATATGTTTGTAACTGTCAGATGTCACCTCAATGCTCTGCTACTATGCTTTGAGAGGCTCTTTCAGTGCCAATCTGCCATAAACTCTGGGAACCTGGTGGAAAGAGGACAGATTTTAGGAGAATGAAAGTTCATCGCTCCATCCAGAGCACTTTCTCAAGGTCAAGGGCCTGGGAATTGGAGCACAGCTGCATTCCTCAGCAGACCATCCTAAAAACATTTCTTTTTCAATTTGATTGGACTTGAGGAGACTAACTATGGGAGGCACTTTCAGGAGGGAAAAGTTACACTGGGATTTTGGGCACGCAAATTTCAGTTCTGGCTTTGCTTTACCGCAGTTCACTTAACTTCTAATAAAACTGTAGCTTTTGCAACAAATGGACAAGGATAGTTTTTACTTAGGAGTCCAGCCCTTCCGGATTAAGACATTCTACAAATATTGGTGAGTGAGTGAGTGAGTGAGTGAGTGAGTGAGTGAGTGAGTGAGTGAATGAATGAATGAATGAATGAATAGCAATAGCAATAGCAATAGCAATAGCAATAGCATAGTGCTTTTACAGCCCACTCTAAGCAGTTTACAGAGTCAGCCTCTTGCCAGTGGTGGGTTGCCCCCAGTTTGGACCAGTTCGCAATAACCGGTAGTAAAATCGGTGGGAGGCCCCGCCCACCATCCCAGATGTTGTCATCAGCGATCTGCGCATGCGGAGAAGCAAGACGCTCGCGTGCAATCCCATTAAGTAGAACCCACCCCTGCCTCTTGCCCACAACAATCTGGGTCCTCATTTTACCCACCTCAGAAGGATGGAAGGCTGAGTCAATTTTGAGCCTGGTGAGATTTGAATTGCTGAACTGCAGCTGAAGTAGCCTGCAGTACTGCACTCTAACCACTGCACCACCTTATTTAATAGCTTAAATAAATAAATAAATGAAATTTCAGAAATGAAAACTATACTTTTTCACCATGGATACCTCCAAATCTAATCTTAAAGACATGTTGGATTTACACTGACCTGAGATAGAGAGATCTATGCAAGCAGACATACCTACGTAGACATAACAGTTAACGGTTGTTAAATCTGTAAGAAAAAATGACAATAATGTTTCCCATTCTGATACCGCAGAACGTATTTTTAAACAATCATCTAACCCAAGGTCAAAGCCACACACTGAATACAGTCTTGACTTAAATTTTATCAGACAAATCTATTCAATTTTTGTTGTTGTTGCTGCTGTTATTGTTGTCAAGCAGCATTCTAGTCTTTGGAAAATAATTAGCATATGTCAAAGAATTATTCCATTTAGATATTTACTTTTAAAACTCGGTAGATCTTGATCTCTCTGTATATGCATATATAATAGCACAAACGGAGAATGTTTAGTTTTCTATTATGCTTTTGAAATTAAGTTATATGGCCCTAATCATAGTGTTAGCTTTTAAAAGAACATGGTATTTAACGAACAAACTCTCCGATGTCGTTGGCATGGCATATTTGTCTTACAGTTAATTTCCACTTGCTGTTGTATTATTAGACGTTAACACAGCTGTATTGTTTAATCTGCAGCTCCGTTGCCCATGGCTGACTTCAAACTGATCGTTCTCACCCATTGATGAAAATTCTAATTCATCCTTGTTAGTTCAATTAGACAGGAATTGGATAACTGTACCACTTCTTCCCAAAGGTCCAGGAGAAGGTGATTCCTCCCCCCCGCTTCTGACAAGTGAAGCCACCAGACTACTTTGGATTGGTAGAGGGAGAGCGATACTTGACTTTCTCTCCCTAAGCAAGGAGAGAAATAGCATAAGGCAGAGTTCACGAAGATTTGGATGCAATGGATTCTGGTTCTTCTCTTCCTTATCCAAACAAGACTACCAATTTACAACCTTGCAGGAAGGACATCGTCCATTTCTCCATCCCACGACCCCTTTCCGACTTTCAGAATCAATATTTGAAAAAATAGCAACCCAACAAGACAGACACAGGTTTCAGAGGATAATTAGAACTGCAGGAAAAACAATGGCTACCAACCTGCCTTCCATTGAGGACCTGTATACTACATGCGTCAAAAAGAGGGCTGTGAAAATATTTACAGACCCCTCACATCCTGGACATAAACTGTTTCAACTCCTACCCTCAAAACAACCGTATAGAGCACTGCACATCAGAACAACTAGACATACTGACAGTTTTTTTCCGAACGCCATCACTCTGCTAAACAAATAATTCTCTCAAAACTGTCAAACCAGTTACTAAGTCTGCATTACTATTAATCTTCTCATCGTTCCTATCGCCCATCTCCTTCCACTTATGACTGTATGACTGTAACTTTGTGGCTTGTATTCTTATGATTTATATTGATATTGATTGTTTCCTGCTTGCTTATTTGTACCCTATGACTATAATTAAGTGTTGTACCTTATGATTCTTGATGAACGTATCTTTTATTTTAGGTACACTGAGACCGTATGCACCAAGACAAATTCCTTGTGTGTCCAATCACACTTGGCCAATAAAAAATTCTATTCTATTCTATTCTATTCTATTCTATTCTATTCTATTCTATTCCATTCCATTCCATTCCATTCCATTCCATTCCATGGATAAATCTAATGCCCTTTAGATATTGCAGACTAAGAATGCTGAAAACATCTGGGATAAGCCTATCTCTTCTCTAAAGAAATAAAGCCTTACACCTTCTTTATATATGTGACCATTAAAAAAAAAAAAAGAATTCCATATCTGCTTACTCTATCCAAAGGATACAAGTCAATTCCTATTATGAGTAAACAGCTGCATTGAAAATGACAACATGGTTTGCAGTGTAGGACAGTAAATCAATTTATCTAAGCAGATTGTAATTAGCGATCACATAGTTATGAAAGCTTAATTTAATATCTTAGGCAGACTTAACGTGCGTACTTGCTAATTAGTTTCTGAACTCTTTGTGCGCAATCTTTCACTGTAGATTGGCATTCCACCAGGGGTGGGTTCCTCCCGGTTTGGCCCGGTTCTGCTGAGCCGGTAGCGATGACGATATGACCAGTAGACCAGTACCTCTGCTAAATCCTAAATAATTGTCACATGACCATCAAGCCATGCCCACAAAATAAGCCACACCCACAGAACCGGTAGTAAAAAAATTTAGAACCCACCCCTGCATTCCACCATTAGTGTAAAATCCCTGTTAATGCCATGCAAAAAAAGAGGTGTCCATGCATTTGCAGATCAGTCCCCTGTTAAAAGGGCAGAGATAAGGCAAGCTAGGTTTTTGTTTTCCAGACAGTCAGCAAATTTCCTTGATAACAATGTGCCACTCGATGAAAGAGAGTAACAGGAGAGATTATATTGCACCCCTTCAAACAGAGTCTGAAAATAGGTCCCGGTTCCTTTAAGTGGCTCTCAGCAAGGTTTCTGTAATTGTCTCTGTGGAAAGTAAGAGTTCCCTCTAGTGCAGAGTGGTAAATCATAGATAATAATAGTTCTTTCCAAAATAATCCTCAGGCAGAAGAAAAACCCAACAGAGAAGGTGGTGCAGAGTCAAAATGTGGCACCTGCATTTGTCATTTCAGAGAGCTCTATAAATATACCAAATGTTGTCAAATGTTGTTACCTTTGTCACACCCATACAACCATTGACATAATGGTTGGTCACACAGTCCGCAAGATGTTTAGACTGGATCTGGCATTTTGGTCCACCAATCAACTTCTTCCCAAAAACCTGGGATAGGCAGATCGTTTAATAATATTAAAGTTATCGTCATAGGATGCAAGCTGTCCCGAGTAAAGCTCCTTTTTGCAATTGACTAATGGTCATGAGTAAATCTCGGTGTTCAACTAGCATTCCAATTGTTGTTATTATTGTTATTACATACATAGCAGTGTGAAATCATAGCTGCTGTTTCATCAGTTGGTGTTGGTCTTCATAGGCATTAAATTCTTCCCAAGAACTTCAAATATCAGAATGTATTGGCATACATTTACTGGACAAAGTCTCACTTCTCTGTAGCTTATTATCTTCTTCACTCTCCCAGAATCATTCATTCATTCATTCATTCATTCATTCATTCATTCATTCATTCATTCATTCATTCTATCCTATCTATCTATCTATCTATCTATCTATCTATCTATCTATCTATCTTTTGCATAACATTCTCAGAGACTCTTCCCATCCTGCTTACAATCTTTTTGGACTGTTGCCTTCTGGCAGAAGATACAGAACAATTAAAATTCGGACCGTACATTTTCTGAATAGTTTTTATCCCAGAGCTATAACTGCACTCAACAATGAACTAAAGGGCCACCATCAGTGAGCTGTTGGATAGCATTACATGGTGTGTTGTATGGATGTTTGGGTGGTTTAGGAGTGGGGAATTTGTGGTGGGTGGGAGTGTGTTTGGGGATTGTTATATGTGTTGGACCTGTCTTTGGGTGTTGAGTGAATTTTGTTGTATGGGTATACTGTGTATGCATGTACAATGACAATAAAATTATCTATCTATCTATCTATCTATCTATCTATCTATCTATCTATCTATCTATCTATTCATTCTCTACCATTCACAAGATGGCTGAATGTTTATTGAATGGTTTATTGAATTCATATGCTGCCCATCTGATTGCCTTGCCTTGCCTTGTTACACAAGAGTGAGGCCAAAAATATTGTTCAATAAAACTGCATTTCCTTGATACCTTTAATATTACCCCCTCCCCTGCCTTCTTTTTCTGTAACTCATTTAATTTCTTATAGGTGTCATTTTTAAAATATATTATGTATCTAATATATGTGTATGTAAACAAACACACAAACACACACACATATGTTGGTCAAAGACAGTAAATAAAGGTTACCTACTTACCTAGGGGGACATGGTGGCTCAGTGACTAAGATGCTGAGCTTGGCAATCAGAAGGTTGGCAATTCACCGGTTCAAATCCCTAGCGCCGTGTAATGGGGTGAGCGCCCGTTACTTCTCCCAGCTTTTGCCAACCTAGCAGTTCGGAAGCACGTAAAAAATGCAAGTAGAAAAATAGGGATCATCTTTGGCGGGAAGGTAACAGCGTTCCGTGCATCTTTGGTGTTTAGTCATGCCAGCCAAATGACCACGGAGACGTCTTCGGACAGCACTGGCTCTTTGGCTTTGAGTTGAGCACTGCCCCCTAGAATCGGGAACGACTAGCATATATGTGCAAGGGGAACCTTTACCTTTACCTTACTTACCTACCATCCTGGGTTTTTTTTAAATTTCTCAAGTAACTTACCAGAAAAAAAAAAAATAAAAAAACAGAGTTGGAAGGGACCTTGGAGGTCTTCTAGTCCAACCCCCTGCTCAGGCAAAAAAACCCTATATTATTTCAGACAAACAGTTGTCCAATCTTTTCTTAAAAACCTCCAGTGTGGAGAAACGACATGGTTTCTGAAACACCTGACAAGGCAGAAATCCCAAGCAATCCCAAACATACTTACTTTCCAGAAATACAGGTTTATTTTTATTTATTTATTTAAATCCTTTAGATGTTGGTATACTAATCCACATGCATACATTGCTTTTTCTTTTTTAATCCTGTAGATATCTAAACTGATGCCCAATACATTAAACCTATTAAACTGGAGACAATAAAAGTACAAACTGGACTGAAATATTGTACAAATAGCAGCCTCAGAACAATTTCCTCTGTTCGGGAGGAGAGGAGGAAAAACATATTTCAAGTCTTTTTTACCTGATTCAATTTCATGCATGCATAACCCTAGTCAGATACTCATAACAGCATTGATCAGTTGTTTGTGGGCAGAGAAGACCAGGATAATCAAATTCACCCGCTTCAAAAGGAAGGGTCCATTCCTCAGTCGCTGAGCATTCCTATTTCGTATAGGAGCAAAGCACTAGGAATGCACCTTGTAGCAACAAAATCTTGTAATTAATCTCTATTTCCATCAAAAGGGAAGTTGAAGTTCACACTGCTGAGGAAAATTTAAACCTTCGGTTCCCCATTATCCCGCCACAACTAATTTAAATTCTGGATCAAGGAAACAATACCACCTGTGGATAATCTTTTATATATATATACTGTATGTTTATATGTATGTATGTATGTATGTATGTATGTATGTATGTATGTATGTTTCTCTTTAGCCAGGTTCTTCCTACATAAACCAAGATTTTTCTGCAGCCCTAGTTCAGTGAAATCCCAATCCACTAGTTTCTAGGCTTTTTTTCCAGCAGCCAGCAAGCTCCCTGCTGCCCATTGGGAGACTAAGGAGACCAAGGGGCAGCAGGTAACTTGATGGCTGCTGGGGAAAAAAGCCTAGAAACTAGTGGATTGGGATTTCACTGAACTAGGGCTGCAGAATAATCTTGGTTTACGTGGGAAGAACCTGGCTAAAGAGAAATACACCTAAAGACCTACGAAAAGAAAAGAATATATATATTTGGTAGGTGGGAGGTATCATCTCGTTTATTCATGCTGTGTGGACGTTTTTCTATCTCGATGGCTTCTCTGATTATTCTGTTGTTAAAGAGTTCAGTTTTGGCGATAGTTCCGGTCTTTTTAAAGTCAATATCATGCCCTGTGGCTTTAAGGTGTTGGACCAGGGAAGAAGTTGGTTCCTCTTTTCTGACTGAGTTCTTGTGTTCTTCAATGCGTGCACTTATTTTTCTGTTGGTTTGACCGATGTATGTGGTGGGGCAGGCAGTGCATGGGATTTCATATACTCCTTGATTTTCTAACTCAATTTTGTCTTTGGGGTTTCTTAGGATGGTGGATATTTTCCGGTTTGTGCAGAATGCTGTTTTGATGTTGTGTTTGTGGAGGATCTTGCTGATTTTGTCTGTGGTGCCTTTTATGTATGGGAGGAGGGCTTTGCCGTTTTCTTGTTCTCTGTCTTGGATTTTAGTGGGGGTTTCTTTTTGGATTAGGTTGGTAATCTTATTTCTTTGGAATCCATTGGATGTTAGTACGTTAGTGAGAGTGTGTAGTTCGGTTTTTAGGTGTTGTTCGTCAGCTAAGCGTTTTGTTCTGGAGATGAGTGTCTTGGCTATGGAGTTGATCTGTGCTGGGTGGTGGTGTGAGAGTGTGTGCAGATAGCGGTTTGTGTGTGTTTTCTTCTGGTAGATGGTGTGTCCTAGGGAGCCATTGGATTTTTTGTAGACTAAGACATCCAGGAAGGGAAGTTGGTTGTTCGCTTCTGTTTCCATGGTGAACTGTATTTTGGGGTGTAGGCTGTTGAGGTGTGTGAGGAAGTTATCCAGTTTTTCTTTTCCATGTGGCCAGATTATGAAGGTGTCGTCTACATATCTGAGCCAGAGTTTGGGTTTGTGATCAGATTTTTCTAGAGCTTGCGTGTCAAAGTGTTCCATGTAGAGGTTAGCAATGACAGGTGAAAGGGGTGATCCCATGGGTGCTCCTTCTATTTGTTTGTATTTTTGTCCGTTATAGATGAAATATGTGTTGGATAGGCAGTGGTTGGTCAGATCTAGGATGTGCTTGTGGGGATTATATTTGTTTTGGATAGCTGTCAGGGCTTCTTTGATTGGCACTTGGGTGAAGAGGGATATTACATCGAAGCTCACGAGTAGGTCGCTGGGCTGTAAGTTTTGTTTCTTTATGATCTCTATGAACTGGAATGAGTTTTTTACATGTGAGTTGATGGATTCTGCATAGGGCTGTAGTTGTTTGGCGAGAAATTTGGCTAGGTTTTGTAGAGGTGAGCCTATGCAGCTAACTATGGGTCTAAGTGGGGTTCCTTCTTTGTGTATCTTGGGGAGACCATAGAGCTTAGGGCATCTGGATGATTTCTCTCTGGGAATGATTCTTTGCTGGATCTCTTCGCTGATGGGGGAGGCTTTTATTTTGGATCTAGTGGTTTTTTTCCAGGTAGGTGGTGGGATCTGTGTTTAGGGGTTTGTATGTGAGGTCTTGGAGTAGGTTGGTTAATTTGGTTTGGTAGTCAGATGTGTTCATAACCACCGTGGTGTTTCCCTTGTCTGCTGGTAGGATTATGATGCTGGTGTCTTCTTTCAGGTTAAGTAGTGCTGTCTGTTCCTCTTTGGGTAAGTTGCTTTTGGGTGGCTTGCTGGTGCAGAGGATGTTGGTGATTTCGAGTCTGATTCTGTTAACGTCATCAGGGTTGACTTTGGTCAGGCTGGTTTCAACTCCGCATATAATGGTTTCAGTGGGGATGTGTTTGGGAGCGACTGCAAAGTTGAATCCTTTGGAAAGGACATTGGTTTCGGCTTTGGTGAGGATCCTATCTGAGATGTTATGCACTGTTTGTTTCATATGTGGCTGTGAGCGGGGAGGGGATTGTTTCTGGCGTTCTTGTAGTCTTCGGAGTTTGTTAGTGTGTGTGTCTGTCTTGAGGGTGGTCTGTGTTTCGGCTCTCCAGACAGCGAGTTGTTTGGATTTGTCCCAAAGTGCGAGGTGGATCTTGTTGCTGAGTTTGAGGTGAAGTGTGAGGAGATCTTTGTTGATTCGGTCTAGGAGGAATCTTTTTGTGTGAAGTTCATTTCTGATTAGGGCCAATTCTGTTCTTTTCAGGATGCGTTTGGTGGCTGCTGAGTTGGAGTGGTATTTCAATTGGAAGCATGTGGGGATTAAATTTTGATAAATTTTGATAAAGACAAAATCAGCAAGATCCTCCACAAATACAACATCAAGACAGCATTCTGCACAAACCGAAAAATATCCACCATCCTAAGAAACCCCAAAGACAAAATTGAGTTAGAAAATCAAGGAGTATATGAAATCCCATGCACCGCCTGCCCCACCACATACATCGGACAAACCAACAGAAGAATAAGTGCACGCATTGAAGAACACAAGAACTCAGTCAAAAAAGAGGAACCAACTTCTTCCCTGGTCCAACACCTCAAAACCACAGGACATGATATTGACTTTAAATAGACCAGAACTATTGCCAAAACTGAACACTTTAACAACAGAATAATCAGAGAAGCCATTGAGATAGAAAAACGCCCACACAGCATGAATAAACGAGATGATACCTCCCACCTACCAGCCATTTGGAAACCCACCCTTATTGACAAATGAGTCCCTAACACAAAGAATGACACCAGACCCACACTCATGAGAGCCACACAGGATGTAACCAGCACACATCCACGCAGAAAGCTGACTCAAACCCACACTGATGATGAGGCACGACCCCGGACCAGAAGCCAGACCACGGCTGCATCATTAGTCACTTTAAACCCCTCCAATTCATACATGAAGCAGACTGACACCCACCATGAAGATGTAGCATGGCCACGAACAGGAAGCCAAACAACAGCAACACAGCTCACCAGCTCAAATCAGGCTACTCAGACTAACCCGAGCACAACCAAGCCCCCACCTAAACAGAACACACACCCAGCCAATCAGAGCACAGCCAACCCCCCTTCCAATCAGAGCACAGCCAAACCCCCAACCAATCAGAACACACCTCCGCCCAATCAGAACACAGCCAAGCTCCCACCCAATCAGTTCACACCCCCACTGGCAGTTAAAAGGAAGAAACAGCTGCGATCACACACTTTGCTCCTAGAAGCATGAAGCTGAGAACACCAGCCTGAAGATGACGAATGAGACTTCGTCGAAACGTTGCCAAGAAACCTCCAATTTTACGCAGGAGAAAACCCGAATAACCAAAGACCTACATACAAACACCCACGAAAACCTCAGAAAACACACACACACACACACACACACACACACACACACACACACACACACACACACACATATATATATATATATATATATATATATATATATATATATATATATATATATATATATATATATAAATAATCTTGTTTCTCAACATTGGTTTCCAAGGTTGATAAACACTGTTCTATACTTATTATATAAACAGTATCACCATCCGCCCTTCAAATCCTAATTTCTTAACAATATTTCAATCAATTGTCTTATCTTATCCATTGTTAATCATCCATATTCTCTTTTAACTTTCATCTTCGTTCATTCTTCATCCTAACAAGTTTGAGTATCTCCCTTATTTTACAACAATCCTTTCTTGACCTGTATTTCATGAAACAAGGAAACTTAGGTTTAGAAACTGCTCTTCTCTTTTTTTTTTACCCCCCCCCCAGCATTCTTGTTCCCATGTAAGAGAAACCTTATCTTCCAAGAAGGTCTTACACAGGTGTCAATCTGCAAAATGACTTCAGCTGAAGCCATGCTTTACTCCTGCTTCCTTTCTTGGTTGCCATTCAAGGGGGAGGGGGGGAGAACATGTGGGGGGGGTGTCCTCAGGAATGTGGTACCTCAGCTGGCTAGTCACAACATCTCCCAGCTGGCATGTGAACCAAAGTCATTTCAACGGACATTTATCAAAGTTGAGAGGGAGCCTACACCTGGACTGATTGGCCCATGTGACCTGAGGGACAAAGGGGAGTGGGGAAGTCTTATTCTTTTAACTATCCTTAAGCGTGGGAATAATTTAGAGCTAGCTTCACCTTTCTAAGAGTCTATATCTGTGATGGGAAACCTATGGCATGCGTGCCACCTGTGCCCTCTCTGTGGGCACGCGAGCCGTCGCTCCAGTTCAGCTCTGCTGTGCATGCACACGCCTCCCACTGGCCAGCTGGTCATCAGGTTTCTGCTGCACATGCATGGGCGCTGCAGGGCGCTGCAGGAAGCCATGCGCACATGCACGGGGGGCAGGGCGCATGAGGGGGGAGCATGAAGGGTGTGGGGCACCACGCATGTGTGCATGGGGCCCATGTGGGGGGTGCACGCATACACAGGGAGCGGGGGGCATGTGCAGGGGGCACACACATTGCATTTTGGAGGTTCGGGGTGTGTGCGCACGCATTGGCACACGCATGCATACTTTAGGCACTCAATCCAGAAAAGGTTAGCCATCAGTGGCCTATATGATGTACTCAATAAAATATCTCTTCAAACTGAAAAAACTCCCTGAGTTCATTACCTGGAACAATGACAACAGGTCTCTTTAGGTTCCAGCAGACCCTTTTCTCCTGCTTAGATTGTCCAACCGGAAGAACAAGTATTCAAATATAACATTGGTGGAGAAAAAGATAAATAGCTAGACATCATCATCATCATCATCATCATCATCATCATCTTTTTATTTCTATACCGCCCTTCTCCCGAAGGACTCAGGGCAGTGTACAGCCTATTAAAAACACAAAAATACACAGACATCAATTAAAAAATAATTAAAATTATTAAATAATTTCGGCCAAATTAAAACCCAAAAATTTAAAACACCCAATTTAAAATCATTTACATTGATAGCCTGGCCTGACGGAACAGCAGGGTCTTGAGTGCACAGCGAAATACCCGGAGGTCGGAGATCTTACGCACTTCCGGGGCAGTTCATTCCACAGGGCTGGGGCTCCCACAGAGAAGGCCTTCCCCCTGGGTGTCGCCGGCCGACATACCTTGGCCGATGGCACCCTGAGGAGCTCAGGGTGGGAGCGGACTGGCCGGTGGGAGGCTACTGGTGGCAGAAGTCGGTCTCGATCATCCTCATCATCATTTAAAGATACTGTCCCAATAGATAGAAATCTAAAATTGCAATTTAAAGATGAATGTTCAGTCATCTAGGCAACAGGAGGGGGCAGGGGACAGCCAATAAAAATGGATCAACATGTATTTATAAAAATTAAGAGGGATAGAGGTCATTTTAAAAATTTATTTATGTATTTGTTTACTCAATTTCGATAGCTTCCCAAGTCAATGAAGTGACAGTGGGGCTTTGCAATGCTAAAAGATCATACAAACGGAAATCAGACAAAAAGAAAAGAATTGAAAAAATTACAAAGTGCAAAAAAGAAAAAAGATAGAAAACACATTTTTAAAAAACAACTCACAATCTTCCTTGCCACCAGTACAAACCAATAGTTCCCTAAACCTTACCAGATTACATTTCTTCTCATAGACCCTTGTTTTTATTTATGTATTTGTTCCCATCTTTATTGTTTTTACAAATAACTCAAGGCAGTGCACCTATCCAACACAGTTTCCTTCTACTTTCCCCACAACAAAAACCTTGGGAGGTGAGTTGGGCTGAGAGAGAATGACTGGCCCAAGATCACCCAGATGGCTTTCATGCCTAAGGGAGAACTAGAACTCACAGTCTCCTGGTTTCTAGCCTGGCGCCTTAATCACTAGACCAGTGATAGCTAACCTTTTCCAGACTGAGTGCCCAAAATGCACATGCACACATGTGAATGCACACGTGTGCACCCGAACCCCCAAAATGCAATGTGTGCACATGTCCCCTACATATGCCCTGCCCCCCATGCATTAATGTGTGCCCCCCCACACGTGCTCCCCCCCACATGTGCAGCAGAGACCTAAAGACCACTTGGGTGGCAGGAGGCATGCACGCATACGCAGCGGAGCTGAACTGGGGCGACGGCCCGAGGTTCACCATCACGGCACTAGACCAAACTGGATCTCTCTCTTATCCATTCACAAATCCAGAAATCACCATTAGGCAGCAGTAGAGACATACATAAAATACTATTTGGTACTACCTAGTGGTGTCCCAGATTTTTGCAGCTCCAATCACATAGCCTCAGGCAAACAATATCAGTGGTGGGATTCAAATTTTTTTTGTACCGGTTCTGTGGGTGTGGCTTGGTAGGCATGGCACGGTTTGGTGGGTGTGGCTTGGTGGGTGTGGCAGGGGAAGGATACTGTAAAATCTCCATTCCCTCCCCACTTCAGGGGAAAGATACTGCAAAATCCCCATTTCTTCCCAATCAACTGGGACTCGGGAGGCAGAGAATAGTTGGGGGTGGAGGCAGTCAGAGGTGGTATTTATCGGTTTTCCAAACTACTCAAAATTTCCACTACCAGTTCTCCAGAACTGGTCAGAACCTGCTGAAACCCACCTCTGAACAAGATATATATATTTGCTATCTTTCTACATACTGGGAGAGTCAAGGCCAAATGCACCTCTCTTGGGAGAACGTTTCTTAGTTACACTCTTTTCATCATATCAGATAGCTGAGCTCCTGACAGTGGGGACACCTTCAAAAGAACCTTACTTGCTGATTGAAGTAGCCAGGAAGAGAGAGGCAATCCCTCAGATAGGAATGGGATGAAAATAATCTGCATTTCATGAGGATAAATTCAAGAAATTCCTCTAAGGTAGCGGGGAATCTCAGCTCATCCCTGTGCTTTTCGGGAATCACATATTGCTTTCACTAAGAGATAGAAGTTTTTCAGAAAGGAACACAATAACCTGGATTGGTGCTAACTCAGTTAAGACTAAGGTTTAGCAGCCATTCTGATATCATTTAATGGGCCAAAATAATGCACAGTTGTGAAAATTTACGCCGGCAATTATGTAACTTTAAGAAAAGCTAAAAATGCATACAATAAAATGTAGTTAGTTGTGTATCACCAAGGTAAGGGGGAAAAAAAGAAAGTTTCAATCAATCAATCAATCAAACAAACAAACAGACATCAGTCATAGACAAGCAAATGAAGGAATATTTGCTAACCAGGGTGTTTTAACTTTTCTTAAAATGGAACACATATTAAAAAAATACCTTCTTGGTGATAGCCCTTCATTATGGAACATTATTCCTTCCCAGGTGAAATTGGCCCCTATCCTGTAGTAGGATAGGGTACCCGCTACTCTGAAGACAGGACAAGAAGCAATGGATGAAAAGTACTCAAGGAGAGAAGCAACCTAGGAGAAATTTCTGGCAGTTAGAACAATCAACCAGTGGAACAGAAGTTCCCTCAGAAGTTGTGAGTGCCTCATCACTGGAGGCTTTCAAGAAGAGACTGGACAGCCATTGGTCTGAAGTGGTATACCGTCTCATGCAGGGGTTGGACTAGAAACAACAGGAGAGAAGGGAAGGAGTAGAGAGAGAGGAAAGGAGAAGAGAGGAGAGAAGAGGAGAATGAAGAAAGGGAAAAGGAGAGGAAGAAAAGGGAGGGGAAAGAGGAGTAGGGTAGAAGGGGGGAAGAAGAGAGGAGTGGGGGAAGAGAAGGGGAAGTAGGAAAGAGAAGGAGAGGAAGAACAAAGGAAGTAGGAGGAGAAACAGGAAGGAAGAGAAGGGGAGGAGAAGAAGAAGAAAGGTGGAGTAAAGGTAAAGGGTAAAAGAGCAGCCCCAAAAAAGTAAAAATGAAAAATGAAAGTTAAAAGAAAAGATGAATGAAAAATGATGGAAATGAATATACATGTAAATGTTATTTATGAAAAATAAAAATAAAAACTTTATTGATAAAAAAAATAGTACTCAAGGAGAGAAGCAACCTAGGATAAATTTCCTGGCAGTTAGAACAATCAACCAGTGGAACAGAAGTTGCCTTCAGAAATTGTGTGTGCCTCATCACTGGAGGCTTTCAAGAAGAGACTGGACAGCCATTGGTCTGAAGTGGTATAGGGTCTCATGCAGGGGGTTGGACTAGAAGACCTCCAAGATCCCTTCCAACTCTTCTATTCTATTCTATTCTATTCTATTCTATTCTATTCTATTCTATTCTATTCTATTCTATTCTATTTCTAAATAATAGAAATGCAAAATAATTCCTTCATGGATTTCTGTGGAAGCAAATTTACAATATGTGTCAGCGATTTTCTCACTGGGGCAGAGTGGATAAATACAACAAATACAAGTGGCTTGTCTCTTTTTTTTGATTCCAAACTTCTGTACAAAAATATTTTGTTTGTGAGAATTACATTTAAAAATAATGATTATTTCTGCTCCGGACAAATTGATTGTAACCAAGAAAAACAATGAAGATTGGTGGATTAAAACAAAAGATTTTGCAGAGAACCCATAACAACAAATGTGTAAGGAAGCAATTAAGAAAATTGCTTTTAAAGTTTTCTATTGTATAAAAGCAAAGTTTATAGAAAGTAGTAGTCAGATTAAGGATGCTGTAATCATCTGTGATGGGCTATTTTTAAATAGCAATAATACACAGGGATGAATAAACTGTCTTGGATATAATTTGAATCAACGGTTAGATTCAGTATATTGATTTGATTCAAAGATTCAGTGCATAACGAATGGAGGAAGCTTGTTCTGCTCTTTGAATTACTTCCAATATAATAATTATTAAAGTCTTTAACTTGATATGTATAATTATTAGCAATAAAAGAAGACCCTTATAGGACAATAGTCTTGAAGATTGGGCATGCAGGGATTTATGGCCAAAATTGAGCCCAAAATTTATGTTGCTAAGTGAAACATTTGTTAAGTGAGTTTTGTTCCATTTTACGACTTTTCCTGACACATTTATTAAGTGAATCACTGCAGTTCTTAAGTTAGTTGTAAAGTGAATCTGGCTTCTCCATTGATTTTGTTTGTCAGAAGACCCTGAAAGGGTCTTGAGAAGGCGCAAACCAACTCTAATACCTCTCTTCGATATAATTTAAGAATTTAAGTATTACCAAAGATTGAGACTCTAGAAAGAGTGCAGAGAAGAGCAACCAAGATGATTAGGGGACTGGAAGCTAAAACATATGAAGAACTATTACAGGAACTGGGCATGGCTAGTCTAGTGAAGAGAAGGACCAGGGGAGACATGATAGCAGTGTTCTAATATTTGGAGGGCTGCCACAGAGAGGAGGGAATCAAGCAGGGGTGAAATCCAGAAGGCTCTGACAGGTTCTGGAGAACCAGTAGCGGAAATTTTGAGTAGTTCGAAGAACCGGCAAATACCACCTCTGGCTGGCCCCAGAGTGGGGTGGGAATGGAGTTTTTGCAGTATCCTTTCCCTGCCACACCCACCAAGCCATGCGCACCAAGACACACCACGCCCACCAAGCTACGCCCACAGAACCGGTAGTAGAAAAAATTGGATTTCACCCCTGGGGTCAAGCTATTTTCCAAGGCGCCTGAAGGCCAGACATGAAATAATAGATGGAAATTGATCAAGGAGAGATTCAGGCTAGAAATAAGGAGACATTTTCTGACCGTGAGAGCAATCAACCCATGGAACAGAAGTTGCCTTCAGAAGTTGTGGAAACTTCATCACTGGAAGCTTTCAAGAAGAGACTGGATTACCATTTGTCAGAAATGGTGTATGGTCTCCTGTTGGGCGGGGAGTTGGACTAGATGACCTACAAGGTCTCTTCCAACTCTATTAATCTGTATCTGTATCAATCTGAATAAAGAGTACAACAAAAAAGCACAAATATGCAGCTAAAACAAAGGGTGCCATTTTCTTTTAAGGGACACTATAAATTTCATAACTATTGTATTCTATTTTATTCCTGTGGCAGAGAGGAGTTTTGGCTGCAGATTCGTTCTTCCTTGCCATGCAGCCCTCAAAGGGCCATCTTGTCCTTACAACTGAGAACAAGAAATGGCCACTACAAACAACCCTCTGCTCTTTATTTATGAATTCAGCAGGATGCATTTTCAAATAACGTTGTGCATGACATCATTGAAGATGCTATTAGAGTACAGTATTAATTACCGAGATTCTAATCTTTATAAGCAGCAGAGCACAATCTGAATGACCTTGGACTGTATTAAATTCCCCATACTAAACTCGCAGACAGATGGAATTTCCCACAATAATTCTTCAAATTTTCCCTTCTTTTGATAATGCGGAGATGGAGGCTGAAAGCATTTGGGTAAAAGCTGGTTCTTCATGCAACCACTTTTCAAAAGGGGTTTGAGAATTTGGAACAAGTCCCATCAAGTCCCAAAGGTGCTTTTTCAGAAGGCAACTGGACTTTCTTGTTTTGTTTTTTTTCTTTTGAAGATGTTTCACTTCTCATCCAAACGTCTTCAAAAGAAAAAACAAGGAAGTCCACTTGCCTCCTAAAAAAGCACCTTTGGGACAACCATGATCTCAATGACTGAGATTATCAGTCTGCAGACTTTTGAGCCCCATCAAGATGAGAACAATGTGGAAGAAGCAACCATCAAGGTGATTGCACAATCTTCTTCAAAGGTTGTATAACAAAACAGCGGTATGAACATCCTTGGCATTCTGGGAAAATCTTTTCTGAAGTCTCTGCAATGCTCCCCTGCTTAAAACTAATAAAGTTGACAGCATTTAAGGGAGATTAAAGTGGAAGCATAGGAGACCTCTGCTAACCTTGGTCTATATGCATAAATACATTTGTTTTCTCCTACTGTTGTATTTGAGCAGAGATTTAATGTGTTGTTATTAAAAGAAAAAAGAAAACCCTGCAAAACCTCTTTACGGACAGAGATGAAAGTACAATATGCTTTTGTACCATGATCAAGCAATTCCCTGTTTATAATATCAGAACTTTAAAAAAAAATAATAAGCAACTTGTCTCTTTTCTTTCCTGGCTTAAATGAAGTCAAATGATGAACAGATTCTTTTATTATTATTATTTTTATTCTGGCTGCACTGAATATCCTTTGATGGGCAATGTGTGGATTGGAAATATTCCCTAAACATATCAGCAAATAAAAAAAAAAATAAACATTTGGGGTAGTTTAGGAGTTGCATGAAACACAAGCCATTTTCCTCTTTCCCTCCTCCTCCTCCTTTGAACAGAGATTTTTATGCCTGCAAAATAAT